>CM062293.1:547849786-548469360 GCA_031216915.1 Pictodentalium vernedei
AATGTCACTGTGAGTACACTGAACTTAAGGAATGCAGAGCGTCGGGAAACAATACACAAGTCAGGAATGGATTGACGCCATTCTCAAAATATTTAATTCAATTGCATGAATACTTAATTACTTTTCGGGGTGCATTGTGAGATCAGAGCATTGTTTTTGTAAACAATAACTTCAGAAGGCCTGCACAATAAAAGGAAGCTGATTGATTTGTATGCCCGGCTCTTAATCCAATTTCGGTGAGGGTCTAATTGCCACCAGTTTAATTACAAAACAAACTACTGTAATTAAGCACCTGTGAAAACACGAAAGCAGGACGGTTACTGCTAGTCTAAGAGTGCCTTTTCCATTGTTTTTTTTTTTTTTATCTGAACTACCCACTATATTGAATGGCAGAACTACCCACTATTTGAATGGCAAAAGGAGATTTGCTGCATTGAAATGATTGACATTTTTTAAAATGTTGCACCCACAGACATTGAAATATTTTGTAATGTACAATATGCTGGGGCACCGAAGCCTTTATTAAGTGGTAAATGACATCCAGCTTAGCTAAGCGTATTACTGCATCAAGTCATTCAAGACAACACTAAGGCGATGAAATAGAAAGTATTTTTTCTATCAAATTTGAAACTTCAGGACATTCAATCACTAGAGTTTTGAGGAATGGCGCAATAGAGGGCGCAGAAGTGAAACGGGGTATTGAGAGTTGGTGGGAGGGACAATTGATGCATAACTATGTTCATGTCGTTTTTCAGTCCATAACTTCTATGCCGACATTTTCGGAGCAGACTTGGGGTCAAATGCAAATGCATTTGGATTTGAATGCTAAATATTTAAATGCGTGATTTCAAGTATTTGCATTTGAATATTTTAGAAGCAAGTATTTGCATTTGCATTTGAAAGAAAAAGTATTTGAAATTTCAAATACTTTCCAAATACATTTCAAATACTTTTGTCTTAAATTCATAAATTGAACTTTGCATTTGTTACTCAACAGATTAATTATATCTAGTTTTACACAGTTGGCTGGGAAGGGAATTCCTTCTTGTTAATTAATTTGTTTGTCCAGTCTAAAGAAATCTTGAACTTAGAAGATTACTGTGCTGTAAAAGTGTGTTCATACAAACTGTGACAAGATGCACAGCATGGTGTAATAAATGACCATCCACTTAGTCTTTTGAATCAACTGAAGTAGCATATTTTTTTATCAGAATACAGCCTAGGGCATAACACAGGTGGAAAGTGGATTAAGGAACACTCATTCAACACTGGGTGAAAAAATATATAGCACAGCTACAAGAGAAATTATATGCCAAGCAGAAGAAATTGAATATTATTTTCTGTAACTGAACAAACTGAATTTTTTGATCAGTAATCAAAAGATCATTCTAAGCTTTTGTTTTTTTTAGTGGGGATTATAGATTAGGACCCTTGTTATTACTCGAGATAAAAACCTGTTGATTAATTTATTCAACACTTAGTCCATACACTTTATTATGCTTGCAACAATATTCAAGTCTTCTTCCTCTGACCAGTCACACAAGCGAAGTTTCAGCCAATGGACCTCTGGGTTCAACCTGAAAGTCTTTGGCTGAAACTTTGGTTGCCCTTCTTACAATGTTTTGAATACCTTTAGTTATTAGCCAGGTGGAATCGCCAGTCACTTCACGAGTGCTTCAGTGATATTACATTTCTAAGACCCTGTTTGTGTTGCTGAAATAAATTTATTATTTGATAGAATGTAATCAATCCACAATGGCCGTGCTAGGGCCGAGATAGTAATACAAAAATGTTTAATAAACACTGAAAGAAAGATTTAGTTGATTTTTAGTTTTATTTTCTTTAACTTGTCAGAATGTATTTGAAAAGTATTTGAATTGATTTTCAAATGCATTTGCATTTGAACAATTTCAGCTGCATTTTCATTTGAAAACTTGAAAAGTATTTGCATTTGCATTTAAATACTTTCCAAAGTATTTGACCCCATGTCTGTTTCGGGGGTGGGGGGGATGGTGGGTGATAGGAAACAACGGCTGCGAAGTAGAAAACATTATGTAAAACTAACCAGTACCTATTTACAGACCTTCCTCTGTCTGTAACTTGTCCTGTACCGTTCAAAAGAGGGCATTAAATTTCAAGCACGGTGTCAACTGGCAGTATGTTAGGAGCTTGTAATGCCTTTAGTTTTAGTTTCTCAGAATATGATCGGTGACTGAAATGGCTTCCAGTGGTTGTTTCGGCCTATGTGATTTACCCGGCACGTTTTCGTGTTGAGTTTTCAAAAATATCGGGAACGCAATGTCCCAGTGTAAATTGAAACGTCTCAGACTCCGGTGAGCCGATCCATCCCCCCCCCCCCCCCCCAATCCATCTATTCCTTTCATAAGACCAACCTGCTTCAAATTTCTTAAACACAAGCCAAGTTCTTTAGAGGAAGGTGGGGGTGGGGAGGGGGGGGCGTGGGGGTTATGGCTTCGACTGGTCCGAGTTCTCCAAGGAACAAATGTATCAGACGTGGCGTGCAATGGGATGAGGTTTTTGTTAACACAACGTTATATTGTTTTCAATCGGCACATTTAAAGAGAATGAAGAAATTTTCTGTTTAAATAGACATCCGATTGAAAAGTGGATTTTGCCATATATATTATTAATTATTATTTCCACCAAACATTCTTTGTACAGGGTATTTGATGACTGGATTAGCATCGCGAAATGCTATACAAAAATGTCCAAATGCTAACCATATATTTTCCGTATTGGCTTTATATTCACTATTTATCATCACTTTTTAAAACCATGATGGAAATTGCTAATCAAATTTTCAAAAACAAAAAAAATACCCTGTTGTAGACTTGTGTGAAAGTTGAACAGATTTTAAGGTGGATTTTTTACTCATCCCGCTGCAGCCGCAGGTTGCAATGAAAAATCAGTGATCGAAATCGGCCGTGACATTGGCAGATTTCCTGAAAACCTCTGTGGTCAGAATTCAGTTGCGTTTTGAAACCATTATCCCTTTATGGCCAGTGTATTGAACGAAAATGAAATGGACTTGTTGGTACGGTCGTTTTCATGCAGATAACGTGTGCGGTAATTTTTTTTTCTAAAATTGAATGCACATCTCTTCGTCACAATGTGACATCACCAGTTTGAATCAACACACGTTTAAATAGGCCTAGCCTGTTCGCCAAACCCCATTTCAACTCACGTTTTTGCAGTAGCGCAATTGGTAGCCAATTAATTATATTACCAAGAAGGAAATAATCCTTTTCACACTGCATCACCATTGCAACAGTGATTTACCAACAAGGAGATAATCTTTTCCACATCTAAACACCGTTGCATACGGTGTTTAATTTGGTCAAATTACACCCTGTGACACGGTGTTGGCCGGTTATGTTCAGAAAATCGTCCACCGTGTCGGGTGTTTGAGACAGGATACACTTGGCGTGTACTGTATATAAGAAACATGGACTGTTGCATGGGTCGAAATGTAAAGGTCCGGATTTTTATTTCGAACTGACACGTGTATATTATCACTGTATGTGAGTGAATATAAGTTCAAAACGTTTATTTCTTTTATTTTGTTGTGTTGAATAAGTATAAATAAATGAGTATTTGAATCTTCGTTCTGCTCTTTTTAATTATACTGGTAGTACTCCTTGATTGAAAGCTTTTCCCAAGAATGAAAAGCAGTGGGTTGATTGAGACTGAGAAGGAATGGGGACTATTGTTCGGAAACTCGCATTCAGTGGCATAATTGGCACAAAATGGATTTCTTTGGGGAGGGGGGGGGGGGGGGGGGGCTGTGAGGAATCTTTGCACGGCGATGAGTGATGGCCACTGCAAAATGCGTTATGTGGGAAATTTATGCACTTAGGCCTAGTGTAATGCAGGGGGGGAACTGCGGATTGGCAGTCAATCAACATAAATAGGCATATTTATAGGGTGGCGGAGTTAAGGGTGGTACAGTATCATGTCATATTTTGAAGGGCTCTGAGCCACTAACCTTGGTTTTATTTTTCTCGGTTATTGTTTCTCAGCCATTCAACATAAATAGGCATATTTATAAGGTGGCGGAAGTAAGGGTGGAACAGTATCTTGTCATATTTCGAAGGGCTCCGAGCCACTAACGTTGGTTTTATTTTTCTCGGTTATTGTTTCTCAGCCTATCCAATTCAATTTTTTTTAAAAATGCAATTTCCGAACAGAATAGATTACGCTCTCTGTGAAAAACGCCTATAGAAATATATAAATTTATATTAAATAAGGTTGTGCTTATTTAATATTAATTTATATGTATACATGTAATCTTGTTTTCACAATTATGGGGAAATCGAGTGTTCATTTTGAAATTGTTGTTTAAATGGGTAATAATAAATTGTGAAGCGTTTCGCAACAAGTTAAAAATTGTCGGCATAACTTGATTTAGTTTTAATATTTTCATAATTTCTTTTTGCAAACTGAGGGAAAAGTTTTTCAAATCTGCTGTCAATAATTGTGAAGCTTAATCTTTTTCACAGTGCAGTCCGAGAAACCAATCAAGTCGATAATCCATTTGTCTCGTACTGTCCGAGTTTTTAATCAAATGTCGGACACAGATCACAGACATACTCTCCGACAATCGTCGGCAATTTGTGAGTGATCTTGAGACACAGTTCCTCGGACCTGGGAGATTCATGTAATCGTTGCTTGCTGCCTAGTGTATGTTATCAAATTGGCTATACACAATTAAAGGATATTTTACTTGTACAAACACATGTTGTTATTTGATGAGTGACGGAGAGTTATATATACCCACAGATGTACATACTACATCAAGTAACAATGAACAGCTAAACAAATGGCCAGACAAAAATGCAAAAGTCCTATTTGGATTCCAAGAAGAGGAAATAACGTTTGACGAATTTTCATCCTAGATAAAAACATTCCGTGCAATGGCTAAAGGAAATAAGGATTTAAACGATATCGATGACTAGGATATGCAGCATTTCTCAATTGTCAGCCGACTCGCCAGAATTTTGTGTTCCTGTTTCAACAGTGGACTGTGAGAGGGCATTTCTGTACAAAATCTCATTAAAACTAGTCACAGAAATACACTCTCTGTGGACTATCTTAATGTTGTAATGAAAATTTCTTCAGAAGGCATACCAATGGATGAATTTAAGTTCAATGACGCTTTATGAAAATTGTTGAATATGAAGTGCCATAAAATTTTAAAATTTATTTGAAAATAAGTTGTGTCATCATTGTTGTCTGTTAATAGTGTTCTGTTTTGCTCTTTACTATTTCAATGAACCCTTTACCCAACGCAGACAATTTTAAAATTTATTATTTTAAATATCGTTTCTTGAATTTTTTTCTCAAAAATTTCAACAAAACCATATCATGTGACATCTCTTTGGAACGAGCTCGATGAGCTCGTTCCAAAGAGGGGTCACATGATATGGTTTTGTTGAAATTTTTTGAAAAATAATATTTTTTCAGCTACTGAATTTGCATACTACTTGGGCTGATGTAGGCGATTCGTTGGGTAAAGGATTAAACTGATCTCTGGTTGGATAAAATCTCTCATATATCTCACTCTGATGGTGGCTAAAAAATATACTGGGTGGCTAAAAAGGTTTATATGTGCAGGGGAAGGTGGGGAGGGGGGTTAACTGTAACACAAGGAGCCATTATAAGTGTTAATAATGCTGTAAATCAGCCCTAGTAAGTTAACTGCAACACAAGGAGACTTTATAAGTGTTAGTAATGCTGTAAATCAGCCCTAATAAGTTAACTGTAACACAAGGAGCCTTTATAAGTGTTAATAATGCTGTAAATCAACCCCAATAAGTTAACTGTAACACAAGGAGCCTTTATAAGTGTTAATAATGCTGTAAATCAGCCCCAATAAGTTAACTGTAACACAAGGAGACTTTAGAAGTGTTAATAATGCTGTAAATCAGCCCCAATAAGTTAACTGTAACACAAGGAGCCTTTATAAGTGTTAATAATGCTGTAAATCAGCCCTAATAAGTTAACTGTAACACAAGGAGCCTTTATAAGTGTTAATAATGCTGTAAATCAGCCCTAATAAGTTAACTGTAACACAAGGAGCCTTTATAAGTGTTAATAATGCTGTAAATCAGCCCTAATAAGTTAACTGTAACACAAGGAGCCTTTATAAGTGTTAATAATGCTGTAAATCAGCCCTAATAAGTTAACTGTAACACAAGGAGACTTTATAAGTGTTAATAATGCTGTAAATCAGCCCTAATAAGTTAACTGTAACACAAGGAGCCTTTATAAGTGTTAATAATGCTGTAAATCAGCCCTAATAAGTTAACTGTAACACAAGGAGCCTTTATAAGTGTTAATAATGCTGTAAATCAGCCCTAATAAGTTAACTGTAACACAAGGAGCCTTTATAAGTGTTAATAATGCTGTAAATCAGCCCTAATAAGTTAACTGTAACACAAGGAGACTTTATAAGTGTTAATATGAAGTTAAATCTGTGTAAATGTCACAAATAATACATGTTGGTGGAGGGCTGGGTGTCTGGTTCTCAGTGTAGAAAATATGCCGGACAATTTTTTTTTTGAAAAATGCTTTATAATGCACCAGATACAACATGAATTAATGTAAAAATGTGCTAGTATCAACTAATATTCTATTCACTTCAAGGGCTTCACTTATTCACTTGAGCCCGGTTAGTCCTTGGATGGGTGACCGTCTGAGAGATGGATTCAGACTCTCGCGTTGTATCCTTGGGCAAGGCAAATCACCCAGATTGTCCACAAGGGGGCACGTTGACGTCGTGTGAGGCATCCTGCACGTCAGTGGTGTGCATGTCTTCAAACAATCTAACCCTGTCTGTGCTGCAGTGTGGAGTTACGATGTTGGGGAGCTGGCAGCTGCTCGTCGTTGCTCGGTGGTTCTCTCCGAGTACTCAGGCTTCCTCCACCCGTAAAACTGTCA
This sequence comes from Pictodentalium vernedei, assembly GCA_031216915.1. Classification (NCBI taxonomy): domain Eukaryota; kingdom Metazoa; phylum Mollusca; class Scaphopoda; order Dentaliida; family Dentaliidae; genus Pictodentalium; species Pictodentalium vernedei. Next base: position 547,856,747 of record CM062293.1, read on the forward strand.
CCGACATGTTATGACCTTGGCTGTTAAAGAGTCGTTAAACCCTAATAAATAATAACAACTTATTCACTCAAATGTTAAAAGGATATTTGAGAATATTTTCTGTTGTTTACTCGTTGACATTGCTTTAGTATTACGACAGTGGACTGCTAATGAATTGATTGTGACAACTGCCATGTTTCAGCTTGGCTAACAGTTCCAACATGCTTTCAAATTTCAAATATTGTTGCCCGACCTAATTACAATATAATATTCAGTATAGTTTAACTTGCTATTATTGTGTATTAAGACTTTACCACATGTCATTGGTAACTTGATATTTTGGAAAATTGACAAATATAATTTAACTGAATTCAAAGTGAGTATTAGGCAAAAATAAACACAAAAATAAATAAACTGTACTAACAAGGTTAGTACTTGGAGTCACTTAAGGAATCAATCATGCAGACTTCCTTCAGTAATGTGGAAACAAACATGAACAAACTGAGGAACAGTTGAACAGAACCTCCCCAAAACCATTCCTGCCAAGTTTGGTTCACAACGGCTCAGTAATTTCAGAGAAGATGAAAATGTGATTTCCAATAAGCTTTCTAAGGTAAGCTTCAATTGTGGTTATGTTTGCAACCTGACCACCATTAAATGAGGTTCGTTGGTAGGGGGCGTCAAAGTCTTCAATCACGTTAAGTTTCAAAACATTTTGCCTTGTAGTTGCAGGGGAGAATATTTTTGAAAAACCACTTATCAGAATCAAAGAAGCCTCTGGTGGTCATGTTTTTCATCCGACGGGAACAAAATGTGGACCACCGTTTGTAGAGGATCACCGTTTGTAGAGGACTACCATTTGTAGAGGACCACCATTTGTAGGGGACCACCATTTGTAGAGGACCACTGTTTGTAGAGGACCACCGTTTGTAGAGGACCACCATTTGTAGAGGACCACCGTTTGTAGAGGTCTACCGTTTGTTGAGGACCACCATTTGTAGAGGACCTCCCACAGACCAGAGATGAGAGAAGACGTTAAAGATGTGAAAAGTTTAAGGACAACTACGGATACAAAGTGATGGAAATAAAGGGATTTTCAACAAATTTGAGTCGAAAATCAATTCACCAATATAAAAATCGAATATGAAAAAAACTTATCAAGAAATGACTTGGTATACGAACATTCGTACATTTAATACTGGATAAATTGTTAAGTTAAAACAATGTGAGGAATTGAGTGTGAACTGCAAACACACATCGTCAACATGGAATTTACAGTGTATTACCAATGTCATTTGGAATCATGCGTGTCGTGTAATTCCAAATTACATCTGTAATACACTCATATTTTACAGTGGATAAAGCCACGGCTACATACACGGTTAATACATGTAAGACTCTGTACAAAACCCAAGTGATGGGGACTACATCTCACCTCTGGTACACTTCAGTAAGAAGCATCCATCACTTCATGATAAGGCAAGATCCGACGATGCCAAGCTTAAAGTGAAGAACGGAGCAAAACAACCACAGGTTCATACAGATTCTTTGTCTCCTATTCAACCATGCATTCAAGTGTGCTACATTGTTAACATGCGAACTGCTGAATGTTAGCAGGAATATGTGGATAAATCATCATTACAAAGCCAAAACAATCCTAATGTGGCTATTTTAAATTGTAAATATTGCGTACGAAAACCACACTTGGACACCTAGTTTCAGCTAACTTGGTTCAAATTTGATGTCCAGTCGACTTGAACATTTTATTGGCAAGTTCGAGATGAAAGTCGAGTCGAGGAAAAATCCATATTTGCCTAATGCGGTTATCTGTAATTTAAACAATTAAACAATAAAAGGTGAATAATAATTTTTATTACTTTCCAAAGTGTGATTTACTGGGATTTCTGGGTTTGGTTATAAACGATAACTTCACAAGTGAATTATGCAATCAACAATTGTGTCATGTATCCGTGCACGCAAACGAAGACGCTTTGCCGTGGGTGTAATGGGGACTTCATTGTTTTTTGTTTTTTTTAACCCTTTACCTAACATGAGAAGTAGACAACACTTGCAAAAAAAATTCTTGAATAACTATCATTTTCATTTTTTGTCTCAAAAACAATTTTCATTGGAACGAGCTCTGTGTTTTAGAGACAAAAAATTAAAAAATAATGAAAATTAATTGGCAAGTTTTGAGAATAGCGCTGACCGGTTTTGGCCATTACGTTAAGTAAAGGGTTAAATAATATAATTATTGTTAATAATGAAAAGTAATAAACAGAGAAACTGCTTGACTGGACTGATTACGTGAAATAATTCATTTAAGGCGAGGGACTATATTATAAAACACTCGTGTGTATTCGCGAACTCATGTTTGTACAACGTCCCTCACCACTCATGAATTATTTCACGTAACCAGTCCAGTCAAGCAATTACTCTATGGGCTTTTATTTTTGTTACCATGTTGACAAAATGATGCCGAGGATTCAGCTATTATAAAGTTCCTGACGCATGTTTCTTTATTAACTTAATACTTTGAACTCTCGTGGTATCTTCCATGCCAGTTCAATAGCAGCAATTAGAAGAGTCCATATTCATTATTTGGGGTAGACCAATCAATATTTTCAACAGGCAGCCTTGGGGCTACACATTGAAAATATTGATTGGTCTACCCCACACATTTACTGAACAGCCATCTTATTTAATGACGTTATGATGTTTCATGATCCTGGTCAGAAAAGCGTCTGCTAGGGTTCAAAGGGTTAACAATGGCCTATTATGCCATCTAAATATGACATAGCATAAATATCAGGATTTCTCACCCTTTATAGTGGAATATGCAGATGTATTACAGTTAAAACTAGAAGTCCTGTCACGAATAGTGCGCTTATCTAGGCTTAATTGCACGTAGGAATTGCGTGCAATTGCCATATCGAATGGCATCCAAAGCAAGGCAGGTTCTCCTGGTTACTCATAGCAAACACATGCAATGTTTCTGCCAATGGACCTCCGGGTTACCCGGAGGTCCATTGGCCGAAACATTGCTTGTGCACATGCCATATCTACAGAATTTGATAGCTTTACTTGGGCTATAACGCGTGCATTAACGCGCATATCAACGTGCTATTTATGCGCATTTCATGACAGGACTTCTAGTTTTAACTGTAGTAACAGGATTCATACATTTTTCAAGGAATCCAATTCCATGACTTTTCCATGGCGTTTCGAAAACTTTTATAAAAAATTCCATAACTGGGTTAGTTCGCACCCAAACAGAAAAACTTTGTTTTTTGCCTAATTTTTGTGCAAATCTTTGTACAAAAATCAATCCCTTTTAAACTTGCTTATTCCATGACTTTTCCAAAACTTCAACCCTTCCATCCCATTTTCCAAAAATTTTCAAGACCCTTGAATTTTCTTCAAAATTCCATGACTTTTCCAGGATTCCATGACCGGTAAGAACCCTTTTGTAAGCAGAAATACTTACAGAACAAAAAAAAAAAACTGGCATAGCTATGTATTAGTCTGAACCCTGTTGCAAGCATAAACACTTAGAGAACAAAATAAAACTAGCATAGCTATGTATTAATCTGAACCCCGTTGTAAGCATAAACACTTAGAGAACAAAATAAAACTAGCATAGCTATGTATTAATCTGAACCCCGTTGTAAGCATAAACACTTAGAGAACAAAATAAAACTAGCATAGCTATGTATTAATCTGAACCCCGTTGTAAGCATAAACACTTAGAGAACAAAATAAAACTAGCATAGCTATGTATTAATCTGAACCCCGTTGTAAGCATAAACACTTAGAGAACAAAATAAAACTAGCATAGCTATGTATTAATCTGAACCCCGTTGTAAGCATAAACACTTAGAGAACAAAATAAAACTAGCATAGCTATGTATTAATCTGAACCCCGTTGCAAGCATAAACACCTACAGAACAAAAAATAAAACTAGCATAGCTATGTATCAATCTGAACCCCGTTGTAAGCATAAACACCTACAAAACAAAATAAAATTAGCATAGCTATGTATTAATCTGAACCCTGTTGCAAGCATAAACACCCACAGAACAAAAAATAAAACTAGCAAAGCTATGTATTAATCTGAACCCCGTTAAAAGCATAAACACCTACAGAACAAAAAATAAAACTGGCATAGCTATGTATTAACCCTTTACCCAATGCAGACAATATCAAAATTTATTATTTTAAATATCATTTTTTTTAAATTTTTCAAAAAATTTCAACAAAACCATATCATGCAACCCCTTGTTGGAACGAGCTCCACGAGCTCGTTCCAACAAGGGGTCACATGATATGGTTTTGTTGAAATTTTTTAAAAAATAATATTTTTTTCAACTGCTGTATTTGCATATTACGCGGGCGGATGCGGGCGATTCGTTGGGTAAAGGGTTAATCTCTTGTAATTCATGATAAAAGGGTTTCAGTTTTATGTTGAATGTCAAGTGTATATATGAAGTGATTAACTACTAACCTGGTCCTGGTATCTCTCCTGTATTTTTATTATCACCCTGCCATCGACTAGTTGTTGATACAAATGCTGAGCCTGACATGTAATGTTTTGGTAAACCTTCATAATCAACAACATTATAACTTCCTGGACCTGGTAATGGAGGCGTGACAGGCATTGGCATAGCTGGAGCAGATATACATAAATAATGTTTTCTTCTGTAAAAAATAAATAAATAAAAGAACGTCATGTGAAAAGATCGTAGGTCAATAGTGATACTACACAAGTAAAGTTATTTTATGTCAAGCAAGAAACAAATCAGCGAAAAGGTTGAATGTCTCCACAGCGATACATACCGGTAAAAAATGTTAAATAAGAAAATGAAAGTGTCAATGACACTGTAGCTCAACTTGTCAAGACATGTACAAGTATAGTATGTGACATACCAATGACAAACATCTAGGTAATGACCTGATAACAAAGGTACATATAAAGTATTGTAACGGTCTGTACATAAATACTGGCCGTAGCCTGTAACAAATGTATAGGTAAAGTATTGTGAAGGTGGGTGACAGTCAGATGCTAAACTAGAAAAAAATCTTTGCGTCCCAGAGTGGGTCTGACTGAACCCCCAAATATTTGTTCTCATAGCACAGTGATAACAAAGGCACCCCAAAACACACTCGTTGCTGTCCCAAGGTGAAAACAAAGGTACCCAAGAAGTTTCGTGAAGATCAGTTCATAAATGCGAGCTGTATAATTTCGGTACAAAATGGCCACTGGCAGCCATCTTGAATTTTTGACCGCACTCAGAAACACTTGTTCTCGTCCCAAGGTGATAACCAAGGTACCCAAGAAGTTTTGTGAAGATCGGTTGATATTTAAAGCCTCTAGCCCGAGCTGTATTGACATGTGCACTCACAGTGTATAAGTAGCACTAAATAAATCAAAATTCATCTAATTTGCATATTTTCTGCAAGAGAAAAAACCCCGTACTGTATGTGATTTATTCCATTCTACTAAACATTCATACAAAAATTTATTCAAATCAGAACTTTCATACAGAAGTTCTGTACAAAAGACTGATTGCACTAATTTTGGTACAAAATGGCTGCTGGTGGCCATCTTGAATTTCGGACCACACCCAAAAACACTCGTTCTCATCCCACGATGATAACAAAGGTACCCAAGACGTTTCGTAAAGATCGGTTCATAAATACGGCCTCTAGCCTGAGCCGTATAGAATTTGTGTAAAAAAACCCTGATTAGACATAATTTCGGTACAAAATGGCCACTGGCAGCCATCTTGAATTTTGTACCGCACTCAGAAACACTCGTTCTCGTCCCAAGGTGATAAGAGAGGTACCCATGAAGTTTCGTGAAGATCGGTTGATAAATACAACCTCTAGCACGAGCCTTATTGACATGTGTACTTACTGTGTGTAAGTAGCACTGAAAAAATCAAAGTTCATCTAATTTGCATAATTTCTGCACGAGAAAAAAACCCATATTATACGTGATGTATCCCATGGTACTAAACATTCACACAAAAATTTTTTCAAATCAGAGCTTTCATATGGAAGTTCTGTGCAACAATCTGATTGCACCTAATTTTGTACAAAATGGCTGCCACCGGCCATCTTGAATTTCGGACCGCACCCCAAAACACTCGTTCTCGTCCCATGGTGAATCCAAAGGCACCCAAGAAATTTCGTAAAGATCGGTTCATAAATACGGCCTCTAGCCTGATCCATACTGGCATTTGCACTTATAGTGCTGAAAGTAACACTAAATACATCAAAGTTCGTCTAATTTGCATAATTTATGTACGAGAAAAAAACCTGTATTATGTGATGTATCCCATGGTACTAAACATTTACACAAAAAAATTATTCAAATCAGCGCTTTCATATGGAAGTTCTGCGCAAAAATCTGATTGCACCTAAGTCTGTACAAAATGGCCACCAGCGGCCAACTTGAATTTTGGTTCGGACCCCAAAACACTTGTTCTCGTCCCACGGTCATAACAAAGGTAACCAAGAAGTTTCGTAAAGATCGGTTCATAAATATGGCCTCTAGCCAGAGCTGTACTGAATTGTTGACGGACAGCCGAACAACTGTCCATGGCATAAGCTCAAATTTGGCTTTGCCAAAGTTGTGCTAAAAATGTGTGAGAAGGTTGTATGTCTCAGCTAGGGCTGTCACAGTTATCTGATTAGTTGACTCTCAACTAGGGCTGTCACAGTTATCTGATTAGTCAACTAACAGCTCGGGCTGTCACAGTTATCTGATTAGTCGACTAACAGCTAGGGCTGTCAGTTATCAGATTAGTCAACTCTCAGCTAGGGCTGTCACAGTTATCTGATTAGTCGACTCTCAGCTAGGGCTGTCACAGTTATCTGATTAGTCGATTTTCAGCTAGGGCTGTCACAGTTATCTGATTAGTCAACTCTCAGCTAGGGCTGTCATAGTTATCTGATTAGTCGACTCTCAGCTAGGGCTGTCAGTTATCTGAATAGTCGACTCTCAACTAGGGCTGTCACAATTATTTGATTAGTCGACTCTCAGCTAGAGCTGTCACAATTATCTGATTAGTCGACTCTCAGCTAGGGCTGTCAGTTATCTGATTAGTCGACTCTCAGCTAGGGCTGTCAGTTATCTGATTAGTCGACTCTCAACTAGGGCTGTCACAATTATTCGATTAGTCGACTCTCAGCTAGAGCTGTCACAATTATCTGATTAGTCGACTCTCAGCTAGGGCTGTCAGTTATCTGATTAGTCGACTCTCAACTAGGGCTGTCACAGTTATCTGATTAATCGACTCTCAACTAGGACTGTCACAATTATCTGATTAGTCGACTCTCAGCTAGAGCTGTCACAATTATCTGATTAGTCAACTCTCAGCTAGGGCTGTCACAGTTATCTGATTAGTCCACTCTCAGCTAGAGCTGTCACAATTATCTGATTAGTCGACTCTCAGCTAGGGCTGTCAGTTATCTGATTAGTCGACTCTCAGCTAGGGCTGTCAGTTATCTGATTAGTCGACTCTCAACTAGGGCTGTCACAATTATTCGATTAGTCGACTCTCAGCTAGAGCTGTCACAATTATCTGATTAGTCGACTCTCAGCTAGGGCTGTCACAGTTATCTGATTAGTCGACTCTCAGCTAGGGCTGTCAGAGTTATCTGATTAGTCGACTCTCAGCTAGGGCTGTCACAGTTATCTGATTAGTCGACTCTCAACTAGGGCTGTCACAATTATCTGATTAGTCGACTCTCAGCTAGGGCTGTCACAGTTATCTGATTAGTCAACTCTCAGCTAGGGGTGTCACAGTTATCTGATTAGTCGACTCTCAGCTAGGGCTGTCACAGTTATCTGATTAGTCGACTCTCAACTAGGGCTGTCACAGTTATCTGATTAGTAGACTCTCAGCTAGGGCTGTCACAGTTATCTGATTAGTCAACTCTCAGCTAGGGCTGTCACAGTTATGATTAGTCGACTAACAGCTAGGGCTGTCACAGTTATCTGATTAGTCGCCTAACAGCTAGGGCTGTCAGTTATCTGATTAGTCGACTAACAAACAGTGAGATTATCAACCTTTGAAATGTGTAACCATAGTTACTCCAATGGCCTTTATTTCCTACATGATTAGCGATCTGTCGACAATGATAAAATTGTTTATTTTAAAGGATTGAATGTTACCTTACAAAATTATTTAACCCTTTACCCAACAAAATGGCCAAAACTGGCCAGCGCTATTCTCAAAAATTGCCAATTAATTTTCATTATATTTTCATTTTTTGTCTCGAAAACATAGGTTATGACTCCTTTCGAGCTCGTTCCAATGAGGGGTCATAATCAATGTTTTCGAGACAAAAAATGAAAAAAATTAGTTATTCAAGAATTTTGTTTGCAAGTGTCATCTGCTTTTCATGTCAGGTAAAGTGTTAAAGAAGGAATGAATGTTACATTCAGTATGTACATGTTGATACAACTAATGCAGCTAGATAAGCTGGGGGAGAGGGGCCTGTTGAGTTATTTTGTCTTTTGCGTAAAATAACTCAAAACACCATTAAAACTCATTTTGAAGCAAAGAGAAAAAAATTACCTTGTGGACTAACTACCATACCCCCCCCCCCTCCCCAACAGCATAAAAGTTGTTTTTTTTGGGGGGGGGGGGGGGGGGAGAAAACAATCTAAATCCTCCAAATCTCAAGCAAAAGAAAATTGCACAATGGAATGTCCTCTCCTCCCATCAAATGGACTGGTTGGTCCCCACTTCAGCAATGGAATGTCCCCCTCTACCCCTGCATCAAAAGGATTGGTTGGTCTCCACTTCAGCAATGGAATGTCCTCCTCTCCCCCGGCATCAAAAGGCCTGGTAGGTACCATGCTTTAGCAATGGAACATCCTCTTCTCCCTGGCATCAAATGGCCTGGTAGATACCACCCTTAGCAATGGAATGTCCTCTTCTCCCCAGGCATCAAATGATCTGGTAGGTACCATGCTTTTGCAACGGAATATTCTCCTCTCCCCACAGCATCAAATCGCCTGGTAGGTACCATGCTTTAGCAATGGAATGTCCTCGTCTCCCCCGGCATCAAATGGCCTGGTAGGTACCATGCTTTAGCAATGGAACGTTGTCCTCTCCCCCGGCATCAAATGGCCTGGTAGGTATCCTGCTTTAGCAACGGAACATCCTCCTCTCCCCAGCATCAAATGGCTTGGTAGGTACCCTGTTTTAGCAAAGGAATGTCCTCCTCTCCCCCGGCATCAAATCGGGCCTCGAAATAACAAGATTTTGATAAACCTTCCAGCAGGTTGCTTCATTTGATAATGGTTAACCTGTTGACCGGTTACCTAGATTTTTTTGATAAACCTATTGGTTAACCATTGCATTAAAAGTATTAATACTAACAAAGCTTCTGACATACCCGACTACAGTTCCTCCCAAATTAGTTTGGCATTTAGACACAAGGGACCCAAGGCAGGCGCAGTACAAAACAGGTCCCCCCCCCCCCCATATACGCACACATTCATGTTTGCACGCATTAACATTTGTTGTTCTTTGCTTTATATGATTTTTGTGTCTAATAAAAATTAAAGAATTTTAATTGTGTGTGGCTTATTATTCAGAAACCCAAACACATTTGTCTCGAACAGAGAGTGGGAATTGGGCAATTGTGTGGGGATGGGGTCAAATACCATCGATCGACGTCTGTATTTCGAATACATTGAATTTTAGGGCATGGAAGTTGCATTGCAGTCTCTGATTAACACTGGAAAAGAAACAATTGTAAGTTGTATCTACCTACCCCTACATTTTGAAATCCGGAGAATGTAATCCAAAGTTCCAAACTAAAACTTAATTTGTGCCACAATGTGCAAAATCATTTGGAAAAACTCATGTTCACAACCATGCTGGCTGTTTATTCAAATGGAATAAGCACGTAAATAAGAAGTCAGCCTTGGTGAATAAAAGACGTTTCCATAATGTATTCGAAATTTTTTCTCATGGATTAGTAGGGTAAAACGGGGTAGAATGCAAATAATTAATAACAGCTCTTTTGATTTTCAATATGTCTCCTTTTTATTGTATCGAAGGCTTATTTTCAGCTTCGAGAGTTAATACCTCACATGCGCTAAATGTATTAACACAGCAGTTAGCTCCCTTTAGCTGTAACAGACAATCGTCTTTCTCAGAATCGAAACAAATTGTTTTGAGAGCCAGGGGGCACTGCGAGTTGGTACTGCAGATCTTTAGTACTGCTAATACTATAGATTTATACCCCCACAAGTACAGTAATGATTGAAACACGCTGTATGATAACCAGATGAACATATTGTTCTTGTTTTGTTCACGGCAATGCTTCTTTTAAATCAGTGGAAGGAAAAATGTTGAAAACTTTTCTCGTCCCGCAACAACTAATTTCGTCTGCCATCGGCGCGATTTTTGGTTAACCGATCGAACGTTCGCCTGAAAACAAATCTGCGTAACCGATAGCGGAACGGTACGAGTGTTCGCCTTTTATTTCAAGGCCTGAAAATGGCCTGGTAGGTACCACCCTTAGCAATGGAACGTCCGCCTCTCTTCTGGCATTAAATGGTCTGGTAGGTATCATGCTTTAGCAGTGGAGCGTTGTCCTCTCCCCCGACATCATATGGCCTGGTTGTTACCATGCTTTAGGAATGGAGCGTTGTCCTCTCCTACGGCATCAAATGGCCTGGTAGGTACCATGCGTTAGCAATGGAACGTCCTCCTCTCCCCCGGCATCATTTGGACTCATAGTTACCATGCTTTAGCAATGGAACGTCCTCCTCTCCCCCAGCATCAAATGGCCTGGTTGTTACCATGCTTTAGCAATGGAGAGTCGTCCTCTCCCCCGGCATCAAATGGCCTGGTAGGTACCACGCTTTAGCAATGGAACGCCCTCCTCTCCCCTGGCATCGAATGGCCTGGTAGGTATACCATGTTTTAGCAATGGAACGTCCTCCTCTCCCCCAGCATCAAATGGCCTGGTAGGTACCATGCTTTAGCAATGGAGCATTGTCCTCTCCCCCCGCATCATATGGCCTGGTAGTTACCATGCTTTAGCAATAGAGAGTTATCCTCTCCCCAGCATCAAATGGCCTGGTAGGTACCAAGCTTTAGCAATGGAATGTCCTCCTCTCCCCTGGCATCAAATGACCTGGTACGTACACCGCGTTAGCAATGGAACGTCCTTCTCTCCCCCAGCATCAAATGACCTGGTATTTCCCCACTTCAGCAATGGAATATCCTCCTATCCCCCGGCATCAAAATGGCCTGGTAGGTACCATGCTTTAGCAATAGAGCATTGCCCCCTCCCTCGGCATCAAATGGTCTGGTAGTTCCCCATTTTAGCAAACACTGCTCTTATGCATACAAGGGACTTGATTTGAACAAACTTTAATCTGAACCTCGTAAGGTTAAGGCATATCAAACATCAAAAGATTGTGACTAGCAGAAGAAGAGTTTTAAAGGAATTTCCCCATATTGCATGAAGTTCAAAAATAGATTTGCAATGGGAAGGCCAAATATGAACCCAGGGACTTCATTCGGACAAATTGGAATCCGACCCCTCTAAGGACAGCGCAAACCAAATATCAAAAAATTATGACTGGTAGATCTGAAGAAGGTTTTATGAAGACTATTCCTCAGGTTACACGCAAGCTAAAATTCAGGTAACCCAAATATTAACCCATGGACTTGATTTGAACACACATGAATCTTTATTACATGCCTGTTCGATGAAATCCCCATCTACAGCAACACTAAATCATGCAGAAAATGAAAATCCATTCCTTACATATGTTCGGAACAGAAATTGTTGATGAACTGTTTTTAAATTAGGACTGTCACGATTATTTGATCAATCGACTGTTTATCGGTCACGGCAAAATCGATTAGTATTTTTCGTTGTCGAATAATTGGTAAATTGTATCCCGTTTTAGACGTTTAATAATTAAAAGAAAATCTGATGAAAAAACTATTGTTTCTAAAGGTAAAGAGTTAAGAACATCAATGTTAAACCCCAAGAAGCTGTTGGAAGCAACTGTCTTTCAGGTACATTCATCAAAGCTTTGATGTTCTGAACTTTTCAACCGTCAGTGTAATAATCAAGACCGGTCGGCAGTTGCGAACATCGCAACTGCCGGCCGGTCTTGATTGTTACACTGACGGTTCAAAAGTTCAGAACATCAAAGCTTTGAATGTACCTAAAAAAGGATCGTCTTCGTTGATTCCTTGAGGCATTTAGGTACAATTAATCCGATTATCATCGATTATTCCCGACAATTAATCGATTCCTAAATTTAAAAATCATGACAGCCCTATTTTAAATATCAGCAAAATTTCACTGGAATTTTCTACAAATCATGCACCACAAATTAAATTTGAATAGCTAGCGATAGCAAAAATTTGTTCCACTCGCAAATTTGGTTGGTGAAAACATGTTTTCTTTTTGTTGATAGTTCGTCCCCTCATTTCCAATGTGTTATATGTGTCTACTGTTACACAGAACATATTGGAACTTACAGAACAAACTGCCGAATGAATTTCTGAGTCTCCTTCTAATAATTGCTTTTATAGACGCAGGGACTGATCAGGACTATTTAAAATACGCTCTAGCCTCGGAGCCTATTTTTTCAATTCATGCGCCAGATTTCAATTTACGGAGTCACACTGCTGCTTGTAACACACACTGCAAGTATGTAATAGCTCTCATCATTTTCATTTAGTACACTATAGCAAACATTAATCTTCACTGTGGTTTCTGATCAAGTCTTGGCTGGCACGTGCCATATCGATTAACTCACACTGACACGTGTGCCATATTGATTAACTCACACTGGCACATGTGCCATATCGATTAACTCACACTGGCACGTGTGCCATATCAATTAACTCACACTGGCACGTGTGCCATATCAATTAACTCACACTGGCACATGTGCCATATCGATTAACTCACACTGGCACGTGTGCCATATCAATTAACTCACACTGGCATGTGTGCCATATTGATTAACTCACACTGGCACGTGTGCCATATCAATTAACTCACAAGGTCACGTGTGCCATATCGATTAACTCATTCACATGCAAATGTTGTTCTGTGTATGAACCTCCTAAAGATGCAGCATATCAAATATTAAAAGAGTCTGATGAAGATTTAGAAAAAATAAATTCTTTATGATGAACTAAGTTAAGTTTGGGCTTCAATGGGGATCTAAAACATGACCCCAGGGACTTGATTTGGAACTGTAAATCTGACCCTCTAAAGAGCAGATCTGATGGAAGATTTAGAAAGAATATTACTTATATTAAATAATGTGAAGTTTGGGTTCCTATAGGGATTTAAAATATGACCAGAGCGACTTGATCATCTGAAGATCTGATGAAGATTTAGAAAGAATATATTCCTTATAATGAACTAAGTTAAGTTTGGGATCTAAAATATGTCTTCAGGATCTTGATTTTGACAACTTTAAATCTGACCCTCTGAAGATGCTGTATACCAATCATTAAATGATTCTGACTGGTAGGTGTGAATAAGATTTTTGAAGTATGTTCTTCATATTGCACAAAGTTAAAATTCAGGTTCCCACAGGGAGCCATATATGAACCTAAGGACTTGATTTGAACAAACTAGAATCTGAACCTCCTAAGGATGCTGCATATCAAATATTAAATGATTCTGACTTGTAGATCTGAAGAAGACCGATGAAACATGAATGAATTGAAAAAAAATCACAGAAAATTTGACAAAGTCATGACAGTAACTCAGGTGAAAATAGTGGAACAACTCCATTCAACATTTGCAAGTATACATACATTTACCAAATTTCATTGAAATGGAACCACTCACTGCTGATCAATGGATGGATGGATGTACAGACAGACAGACAGACAGACAGACAGACAGACAGACAGACAGACAGACAGACAGACAGACAGACAGACAGACAGACAGACAAGATGGACGGATCGATGGATAGACAGACAGACATCCTGTAAATTTAGTGTAGTTCCTGATTTCCCTGAAAGAAATTGGTTTTGGACAAAAATCCTGGAAAATATATCTGCTTCGAGTCATTCAGACCAAAATTATAGGCCTCCAAAGCACCAATCATAACAACTGGAACAAAATATATGCAGACAAGTGAATTATATTTAACTCTTTCAACACGAGAGGTCACTTTTCCAGTCCAGGAACACGATACGTTATAATTTCATTATTATGGATGACTACTAAGTGAACGTGTGTGATAGAACAATTAATTTTTCAACGTGCAGCCTGAAGGCCACACGTTGAAAATATTAATTGCTCTACCCCCAAATAATGGATACGGACTCTTCCAATGTCTGCTATTTAACTGGCATGGAAGATACCACAAGTGTTCAAAGAATTAATAAACAAGTCTTTTATTATAAATATTTTATTTATGTCCACATGTTTTTTTCCTTTTATTCATTTCAATTTAGCAGCATGGTTAATTTACGAGTGCTGAAGCAACAAGAGGGATGTTACATCCCAACGCTCACCTACATTCGCGCTTGATAATGTCGTTCCAATGTAACATGCCTAATATTTAGTTAATATAAATCATTAACTAGGCATCAAATGATTAATGTGGTTTATGTGATGGCTTTGGAAAGTCTATATTTCTGCATTTATTATATATCAATTCAACATAGAATCATTGGATATAAAAGCATTTTTTTCTTTTAGAAATGTTATGATTAAGAATATGAATCGTGAGGCCAGATATTAAATCATAAATAAGAATTAGGAAAGGCTTTCATAAATCACTGAAATTTTAATTGAAGTACATTCATTCGTTAAAGAGGAGTTGCGGAAAAACATTCGTTCAAGAAAGTGACTATAAGTCCCAACAAAAATACATCACATCAACAACTAAAATAAGCCTTAATGCTACTAGTAACAAGTATGAGAAAGTATTAAATAATAAAAAAAAAAAAGTTAAAAAAAATTTTTTTTTTTAAAGAAAGTGAATGTAAGTCCCAAAAATCCCAGTCAAATTCCTCAAATATGCATGTAATAAGGGCGCAACGTTACCGCAATGTAGTTCAGTAACCCATGCGTACAATATCAATTGCCTGGAAAGACACATAGAAACAGAACTCACCTTAACACCTCACCTTAACACAAACATTTAGAACTTAAAATTGAGTAAGTCAGACAAAAACGTGAACATTGTGACTGAAAAAAAGAAAAGAAATCAATTAAATTTCTGCATACAGTAGGGTTAATACCTACAGTTGTTATTGAAATGAGAAAATAAACAGTAATGAGAGGAGAAGGCACCACAATCTGCACAAAAGCTGACTTGAACGCAAATTCTTACAACACCTAAACGCTAATTCTTACAACAAGTTTTGGCAGAAAATCAGCCTCAAATTCCTCAAATATGCATGTAATGAGGGTTAAATATTACTGCAATGGAGTTCAGTAACCCAAGTGCAGAATATTAATCGCCTGGAAAGACACATAGAAACACAACTCACCTAAACACAAAGTTTACAAAGTTTTACAACTTGAAATTTACTAAGTCCGAGAAAAACATGAAAATTTTGACTGAAAAAAAAGAAAATTTCTGTTAAATTTCTGCATACAGTAGGGTTAATACCTACAGTTGTTATTGAAAAATGAAAATCAACAGTAATGAGAAGTTAAAGCAGCACAATCTGCACAAAAGCTGACTTTAACGCAAATTCTTACAACACCTAAACAAAATATTCTTACAAGAACTTTTGGCCGAAAATTTTAGGGGAAATTTGGAAAAAGGTCATAGTATCAGGGTTAAATACTGTTCTGATAGTCCCATACAACCTACATATGCAATATCAAAGGCCTGAGCCCACTGATCTTTGAGAACTCACCTTAACACCTCACCTTAACACAAACTTTTAGAACTTAAAATTTACTAAGTTCGAGAAAAACATGGAAATTTTGACTGAAAAAAAAGAAAATTTCCATTAAATTTCGGCATACAGTAGGGTTAATAACCACATTTGTTATTGAAATATGAAAATCAACAGTAATGAGAAGTTAAACCAGCACAATCTGCACAAAAGCTGACTTTAACACAAATTCTTACACCACCTAAATGCAAATTCTTACAACTTTTGGCAGAAAATTTTAGCTGAAATTTGGAAAAAAGTCGTAGTTTCAGGGTTAAATACTGTTCTAATAGTCCCCTACAACCTACATATGCAATATCAAAGGCCTGAGCCCACTGATCTTTGAGAAATTAACCTTAACATTAAATCTTACAATATTGGACACGCCGGACGCCCGAGGTTATGACAATAGCTCACCACATCTTACAGATGCAGGTGAGCTAAAAATAGGTGACTTAAGCAACATGACCTATTTACATCCACCTTCACTTAAATAATGATTCCTGATGAATAAAATGTATGAAAAAGAATAATAAAAAATATATATATCTTTATTTAGTTCAAATATCCACTAATTTTTAATTCAATTATTCACTTGATCTGTGATCCACTTCATTTTATTCAATTATCCACTTGATCTACAATCCACTTCAGCAAAGTAAAAGAACATGGTTTAAAAATAGGTACAAATTGCTCACAGAAATTCACATTGCTTCCATGACATGCTGAAAAGGTATGCTTTTTATTGCACTTTGATAGAATTACATGTTAAATATCAAATCTGTTTATTCCACTTCGATAGTTATTTTGACAATTCGAACATCACATGTAAAATATTAAATCTGTTTATTCCACTTTGATAACTAGTTATTTTGACACTTCGAACATTACATGTAAAATATTAAATCTGTTTATTCCACTTTGATAACTAGTTATTTTGACACTTCGAACATTACATGTAAAATATTAAATCTATTTATTCCACTTTGATAACTAGTTATTTTGACACTTCGAACATTACATGTAAAATATTAAATCTATTTATTCCACTTTGATAACTAGTTATTTTGACACTTCGAACATTACATGTAAAATATTAAATCTGTTTATTCCACTTTGATAACTAGTTATTTTGACACTTCGAACATTACATGTAAAATATTAAATCTGTTTATTCCACTTTGATAACTAGTTATTTTGACACTTCGAACATTACATGTAAAATATTAAATCTGTTTATTCCACTTTGATAACTAGTTATTTTGACACTTCGAACATTACATGTAAAATATTAAATCTGTTTATTCCACTTTGATAACTAGTTATTTTGACACTTCGAACATTACATGTAAAATATTAAATCTGTTTATTCCACTTTGATAACTAGTTATTCTGACACTTCGAACATTACATGTAAAATATTAAATCTGTTTATTCCACTTTGATAACTAGTTATTTTGACACTTCGAACATTACATGTAAAATATTAAATCTGTTTATTCCACTTTGATAACTAGTTATTTTGACACTTCGAACCTCTGTAATGTATTTGGTACTTACCATTATCTTAGTGCATATATCTATCGCGATTCCTCTACTATTGCATATATCTATCGCGATTCCTCTGCTATTGCATATATCTATCGCGATTCCTCTACTGTTGCATATATCTATCGCGATTCCTCTACTGTTGCATATATCTATCGCGATTCCTCTACTGTTGCATATATCTATCGCGATTCCTCTACTGTTGCATATATCTATCGCGATTCCTCTACTGTTGCATATATCTATCGCGATTCCTCTACTATTGCATATATCTATCGCGATTCCTCTACTATTGCATATATCTATCGCGATTCCTCTGCTATTGCATATATCTATCGCGATTCCTCTACTGTTGCATATATCTATCGCGATTCCTCTACTGTTGCATATATCCATCGCGATTCCTCTACTGTTGCATATATCTATCGCGATTCCTCTACTGTTGCATATATCTATCGCGATTCCTCTACTGTTGCATATATCTATCGCGATTCCTCTACTGTTGCATATATCTATCGCGATTCCTCTACTGTTGCATATATCTATCGCGATTCCTCTACTGTTGCATATATCTATTGCGATTCCTCTACTGTTGCATATATCTATCGCGATTCCTCTACTGTTGCATATACCTATCGCGATTCCTCTACTGTTGCATATATCTATCGCGATTCCTCTACTGTTGCATATATCTATCGCGATTCCTCTGCTGTTGCATATATCTATCGCGATTCCTCTGCTGTTGCATATATCTATCGCGATTCCTCTGCTGTTGCATATATCTATCGCGATTCCTCTACTGTTGCATATATCTATCGCGATTCCTCTGCTGTTGCATATATCTATCGCGATTCCTCTACTGTTGCATATATCTATCGCGATTCCTCTGCTATTGCATATATCTATCACGATTCCATCTATCGCGATTCCTCTACTATTGCATATATCTATCGCGATTCCTCTGCTATTGCATATATCTATCGCGATTCCTCTGCTATTGCATAGATCTATCGCGATTCCACTACTATTGCATATATCTATCGCGATTCCTCTGCTATTGCATATATCTATCGCGATTCCTCTACTATTGCATATATCTATCGCGATTCCTCTGCTATTGCATATATCTATCGCGATTCCTCTACTATTGCATATATCTATCGCGATTCCTCTACTATTGCATATATCTATCGCGATTCCTCTACTATTGCATATATCTATCGCGATTCCTCTACTATTGCATATATCTATCGCGATTCCTCTACTATTGCATATATCTATCGCGATTCCTCTACTATTGCATATATCTATCGCGATTCCTCTACTATTGCATATATCTATCGCGATTCCTCTACTATTGCATATATCTATCGCGATTCCTCTACTATTGCATATATCTATCACGATTCCTCTACTATTGCATATATCTATCACGATTCCTCTACTATTGCATATATCTATCACGATTCCTCTACTGTTGCATATATCTATCGCGATTCCTCTACTGTTGCATATATCTATCACGATTCCTCTACTATTGCATATATCTATCACGATTCCTCTACTATTGCATATATCTATCACGATTCCTCTACTATTGCATATATCTATCATGATTCCTCTACTATTGCATATATATCACGATTCCTCTACTATTGGTTCTCAGATAGGTCTGCCCAAAATATGCAAGAGAGCATTTAAGAAATTTGGAGGATGGCAATTTTTAGCCATCATAAATTTCTCAGAATGCCAGAACGGGACATCTCTTCAATTAACAGGAGGATTCAATTATAATTTTATTGGACAAGGACTCTGAGACACTTTCATAATAAAAAAATAATTGTCACGTAACATGTTCCCTTTTGGAAACCTCAATTGAATTGACCTCAATCTCGATCACTTTGCTGATGTGGCCTTGACATTAATGAAGCAACTATTATATGGAACATCCCTGGCTCTCCTTAACATTTGCAGGAAATTTTTTATCTCTGAAATACTGTGATTGGTTTTGGAGGTATGTCTGTGTTATGAATATCAACACATTAATACTGTGATTAGTTTTGGAGGTATGTCTGTGTCATGAATATCAACACATTAATACTGTGATTAGTTTTAGAGGTATGGCTGTGTCACGAATATCAACACATTAATACTGTGATTAGTTTTAGAGGTATAGATGTGTCACGAATATCAACACATTAATATGTGACCTTGAAATTTGATCGAAGTCTTTTAGTTCCATAAACTATGGTGTGTGACATATTCCCAGTTTACTTTATAATACAGCAAATAAGTTTTAATTTATTGGAACGGACACACCATCCACTTCAATTACTATATACCACCATATCGACATAAAATAAGTTACATGACATTTAGTTGGAAGGTACATGAGGTGGTCCCGGACAGGGATTGAAAATGAGACCTCTAGTATAGAAGTCCAAAAGTCTACCACAGAGCCACTGCGCTCCCCATTCACAGGACCTCTAGCACAGAAGTCCAACAGTCTACCACAGAGCCACTGCGCTCCCCACTCACAGGACCTCTAGCATAGAAGTCCAACAGTCTACCACAGAGCCACTGCGCTCCCACCCGTATTCAACAATATTATCGCGATTTAATAATTAACATTGCTGGATGTCTTTCTTTTTGGGGGGGCAGTGTGGGGTTTGTCACTGAAAAATGTAATCACTCGATTCCAGTTAATTATAATGAGGTGTCCAAACCCTGTGTGATTATTAATTTATTATTTATTGGTGTTTAAGGACATATACTGATGCACAATGGATAATCGTGAGCATGGCAGTTTTACAGGTGAAGGAAGCCAGAGTACTCAAAGAGAAGCACCAAGCCTCGACAGACAATTGTCAGCTCCTCAACATTCTAACTCCTTTCTAGCTCTACCCAAGCAGGGTTACAGCGGTTGAAGACATGTGCACCATTGACAGCAGTACGCCTTAGTACACGGCATCATCATGCCCCCATGTAGGCAACCGGGATAAAGTGCCTTGCCCAATGACAAAACTCAGGACCTCTAGTATATAAGTCCAACAGTCTACCATCATCCACCACGCTCCCATCCACAGAATATGAAGCCTTTAAATTGTGGTACCGGCATTTCAGACTAAAGCTCAAATATGGGCTTCCACCACTCTAACAGTTAACCCTTTACCTAACATAAAAAGCAGACGACACTTGCAAACAAAATTCTTGAATAACTAATTTTTTTCATTTTTTGTCTCAAAAACATAGGTTATGAACCCTCTTTGGAACGAGCTCGATGAGCTCGTTCCAAAGAGGGGTCATAACCTATGTTTTTGAGACAAAAAATAAAAAAATAATGAAAATTAATTGGCGATTTTTGTGAATAGTGCTGGCCGGTTTTGGCCATAACTTTGGGTAAAGGGTTAATCTATCGGTTTGGCGTAAAAAAAAATAATTTGTCATACTTACAGCAATATAATTTTATTGGGGCTGACATAATAAAAAATAATTTGTCATACTTACAGCAATATAATTTTATTGGGGCTGACATAATAAAAAATAATTTGTCATACTTACAGCAATATAATTTTATTGGGGCTGACATAATAAAAAATAATTTGTCGTACTAACAGCAATATAACTTTATTGGGGCTGACATAATGAAAAATAATTTGTCGTACTTACAGCAATATAACTTTATTGGGGCTGACATAATAAAAAATAATTTGTCATACTTACAGCAATATAATTTTATTGGGGCGGACATAATAAAAAATAATTTGTCATACTTACGGAAATATAATTTTTTTATTGGGGCTGACGTCCTCGGTTCGAATCCCACCTGCGGCAACCGCGTTGTGTCCTTGGGCAAGACACTTCACCCCGATTGCCTACATGGGGGCACGATGACGCTGTGTACTGAGGCGTACTGCACGTCGATGGTGCACATGTCTTCAACCAATCTAACCCTGCCTGTGCTGCGGTGCAGAGTTCAGAGTTACGATGTTGGAGAGCTGACAGCTGCTCGTCGTTGCTCGGTGGTTCTCTCCGGGTACTCCGGCTTCCTCCACCCATAAAACTGTCACGGTCACGATTAGCCATTGTGCATAAGTATGTGACCTTAAACACCAATAAATAAATAAATGAATATATATTGGGGCTGACATAATAAAAAATAATTTGTCATTCTTACAGAAATATAATTTTATTGGGGTTGACATAAAAAATAATTTGTCATACTTACGGAAATATAATTTTATTGGGGCTGGCATAATAAAAAATAATTTGTCATACTTACGGGAATATAATTTTATTGGGGCTGACATATTAAAAAAAATAATTTGTCATACTTACGGGAATATAATTTTATTGGGGCTGGCATAATAAAAAAAAAATTGTCATACTTACGGAAATATAATTTTATTGGAGTCCAAATCAGCGCTACTTTCATAAGGATTGTATGTTCCAGGACCAGGATTCTGTTAAATAAAATAAATTAATCATTAAACATTGATTTCAATTACAAAAGGACACCCTATTTATTGAAAAGCCACTTTCCTAATGAAAATTTTTCAATTAACAGAAGTATTCAATTAAGAAGGATTTAATGAAAATTTTTCAATTAACAGAAGTATTCAATTAAGAAGGATTTAGTCACTTTCCCGTTTTCTAGAGATAACTATTTATTTATTGGTGTTCAAGGCCACATATTTCTGCATAATGGCTAATCATAACCTTGACAGTTTTACGGGAAGAAGAAGCCAGAGTATCCGGAGAGAACCACTGAGCACCTCCCCAACAGAACAACTCCACACAAGCAGGGTTAGCATTGGATGAGGACAAGTACACCGATGATGTGCAGTATGCCTTAGTACACAAGCAGGGTTAGTATTGGATGAGGACAGGTGCACCGATGATGTGCAGTATGCCTTAGTACACAAGCAGGGTTAGCATTGGATGAGGACATGTGCACCGATGATGAGCAGTATGCCTTAGTACACAAGCAGGGTTAGCATTGGATGAGGACAGGTGCACCGATGATGTGCAGTATGCCTTAGTACACAAGCAGGGTTAGCATTGGATGAGGACAGGTGCACCTATGATGTGCAGTATGCCTTAGTACACAAGCAGGGTTAGCATTGGATGAGGACAGGTGCACCGATGATGTGCAGTATGCCTTAGTACACAAGCAGGGTTAGCATTGGATGAGGATAGGTGCACCGATGATGTGCAGTATGCCCTAGTACACAAGCAGGGTTAGCATTGGATGAGGACAGGTGCACCAATGATGTGCAGTATGCCTTAGTACACAAGCAGGGTTAGCATTGGATGAGGATAGGTGCACCGATGATGTGCAGTATGCCTTAGTACACAAGCAGGGTTAGCATTGGATGAGGACAGGTGCACCAATGATGTGCAGTATGCCTTAGTACACAAGCAGGGTTAGCATTGGATAAGGATAGGTGCACCGATGATGTGCAGTATGCCTTACTACACAAGCAGGGTTAGAATTGGATGAGGACAGGTGCACCAATGATGTGCAGTATGCCTTAGTACACAAGCAGGGTTAGCATTGGATGAGGATAGGTACACCGATGATGTGCAGTATGCCTTACTACACAAGCAGGGTTAGCATTGGATGAGGACAGGGCATGGTGGCATCGCTGTAACCGGTTTTCGTCAGATCACCGAAGTTAAGCAACTTCGAGCGCGGTTAGTAGTTGGATGGGTGACCATTTCAGCAACTGATTCGTGCTCCTGTGTTGTGTCCTTGGGCAAGGCATTTAATCCCGATTGCCCATATGGGAGCACGATGACGCTGTGTACTAAGGCGTACTGCACGTCGATGGGGCGCATGTCTTCAACCAATCTAACCCTGCCTGTGCCGCGGTGCAGAGTTCAGAGTTTCGATGTTGGAGAGCTGACAGCTGCTCGTCGTTGCTCGGTGGTTCTCTCCGGGTACTCCGGCTTCCTCCACCCGTAAAACTGTCACAGACATGATATGACCCTGGCTGTTAATGTGTCGTTAAACACTAATAAAAAAAAAAAAAAAAAAAAAAAAAAAGAAAAAAAAAAAAAAAAAAAAAAATTGGATGAGGACAGGTGCACCGATGATGTGTAGTATGCCTTAGTACACAAGCAGGGTTAGCATTGGATGAGGACAGGTGCACCAATGATATGCAGTATGCCTTAGTACACAGGCAGGGCTAGCATTGGATGAGAACAGGTGCACCGATAATGTGCAGTATGCCTTAGTACACAAGCAGGGTTAGCATTGGACGAGGACAGGTGCACAGATGATGTGCAGTATGCCTTAGTACACAAGCAGGGTTAGCATTGGATGAGGACAGGTGCACCGATGATGTGCAGTATGCCTTAGTACACAAGCAGGGTTAGCATTGGATGAGGACAGGTGCACCGATGATGTGCAGTATGCCTTAGTACACAAGCAGGGTTAGCATTGGATGAGGACAGGTGCACCGATGATGTGCAGTATGCCTTAGAACACAAGCAGGGTTAGCATTGGACGAGGACAGGTGCACCGATGATGTGCAGTATGCCTTAGTACACAATGTTACTGTGCACTCACGTGGGCAATGGGATTGAAGTGTTTTGTCCAAGGACACAAAGCAGTTGCCACATGCAGGATTAATTATAAAGGTACATAGCAGCCATTGGGCTCGCCTTCAAGCTTCGGGTGTGGTCATCTGAGAGCGGGGCAAAATGGAGAGGGCCATGGTTGCCCAATCTGTGTAAGTCTGATTCTCGAAACAAGAGTCTCCATGTGTTATTGAGCTGTAGTCGGAGCTTACAGTGTGTTTCAGGGTGTAATGTTTCCATGGTGGAAATGAGGTTTGGTAGGTTAGGTGGACCTCTATTCAAATTTGTCCAGAATTAACTTCCACAAGGTGTAACCAAGGTTTCGGCCTGTTCACCCTTATCAAACCAAAAAATACAGAGATCTGTTGTATTTCAGTGGTAATGTTACAAAATCAGATTCAGATAGGCAAACATCTCTATGGCTGTCCAATGTGTAATCTTGTTGGTCAGGATTAAAAGTGACAGCAACTTAATAGGTAAGGCAGTCCTGAGTGTAAGACTAAGGTAAGGCAGTCATGAGTGTGAGACTTAGGTAAGGCAGTCCGGTGTG
The DNA here is from genome assembly GCA_031216915.1 of Pictodentalium vernedei. NCBI lineage: Eukaryota > Metazoa > Mollusca > Scaphopoda > Dentaliida > Dentaliidae > Pictodentalium > Pictodentalium vernedei. The sequence continues at coordinate 547,881,336 of CM062293.1, forward strand.
TGAGACTCAGGGAAGGCAGTCCTGAGTGTAAGACTTAGGTAAGGCAGTCCTTAGTGTAAGACTTAGGTAAGGCAGTCCTGAGTGTAAGACTAAGGTAAGGCAGTCCTGAGTGTGAGACTTAGGTAAGGCAGTCCTGAGTGTGAGACTAAGGTAAGGCAGTCCTGAGAGTGAGACTTAGGTAAGGCAGTCCTGAATGTGAGACTCAGGTAAGTCAGTCCTGAGTGTGAGACTCAGGTAAGGCAGTCCTGAGTGTAAGACTTAGGTAAGGCAGTCCTGAGTGTAAGACTTAGGTGAGGCAGTCCGGAGTGTGAGACTTAGGGAAGGCAGTCCTGAGTGTGAGACTTAGGTAAGGCAGTCCTGAGTGTGAGACTAAGGTAAGGCAGTCCTGAGTATGAGACTTAGATAAGGCAGTCCTGAGTGTGAAACTCAGGTAAGGCAGTCCTGAGTGTAAGACTTAGGTAAGGCAGTCCTAAATGTAAGACTTAGGTAAGGCAGGCCTGAGTGTAAGACTTAGGAAAGGCAGTCCTGAGTGATTCGGAATATGTCATGACTTTATATGGTGGTATTACTGTTGAATGAACACTGTTGAAACACAATCAACAACTGCAGATTTGGTAGCTAGTTGTGTTAAGGGTTTGGATAATCTATCGGTAGTTATCGGTGGACACAAATCTGAGCGCCAAAGGGTATCTATTGCTGTCACTGCCCGACTGTGGTAAACTGATGTGGGTATCCCTTGCCATCTCTTGTTGACTGTGGTGAACTGGTGCAGGCCTACAAGTGTATATTTCTAATGTGGTAAGTGGTGGGTAGAATAGACTGTGTGTAAAAGGTATAGTGAGACCGCATCAGGTAGTGGCACATGTATGAGTCATACTGGCAGGGTTCTGGCAGGTAACACAATCAAATACAGTTGTAGTGTCAAAACCAGGATAAGAGTTAGTGGTGTAAGGGTGATATTAGAACACAGAGATTCAGTGTCAGCAAGTTGGCAAGAATATACTGATAATACTGATTAATAACCAATTAACATTGACAGCAACAGTTATCAACCATTCAACCATAACAACCCTTATCAACCATGATAAGTGTGAAAATTAAAGTAGGTGTTCGATCTTTAACTGTATTTCAACCACTATCATAAACTCCCATTTGCTTCCTGAATATCTACCGTCTGGATTATTCCTTATTTGATCACAACTGTAGTGCATCACCAGAGATATTCATTAGCCTACATATCATGAATAAACATATCTTTTTGTCAATACAGAAAATTTGCAAAATTTCAACAGGAAAGTATATCCATCTCATCATACCTCCTCTATCCACCCAACCCCTACACATCCATTCCCCAACTATTTACCAGATTTTTTACGTACATATCTTGAATAGATATATATTATTGAGTGATGTCCACTTACTAATATATAACCTGTAATGATCCACAAGCAAGTATATCCACCATAACTATACCCCCACCCCCTCCTTCAATTCGCTGAGCTCTCTCAGACAGGATATAGCAGAATAGTTATTTAATTAACAGGAGTTTGCTTTATAACCTATCTACAATTAACAAGTCAGGTTTGTACTGGTGACATGGTGGATGGTCTTGTATTTGGAAGTTGTATGCAATTAATTTAATAATATATGAAATCTATATTTGTCTACAACTGTACCTCACCCAGTTTCACTCACCAGCTTTCATTTCATTTCCAGAATTCCTGGCCACTCACTAGATGTCTTATTCTGCTATATCTTGGTTGACAGACCTTAGTGACCTCTCTCGGAATGGATATAGCAGAATAGATGCCAGTATTGATAACCGAGGCCAAATAGATTTATAAACAAGGCAAATTAATTAACTGACTGTCAGGGTGATTTCTTGGTATATTAACCCTTTACCTAACGTGACAGCCCAAGCCGGCCAGCGCTATTCTCAAAAATCGGCAATTAATTTACATTATTTTTTTCATTTTTTGTCTCAAAAACATGGGTTATGATCCCTCGTTGGAATGAGCTCGTTGAGCTCATTCCAACGAGGGGTCATAATCTATGTTTTTGAGACAAAAAATGAAAAAAAATTAGTTATTCAAGAATTATTTTTGTAAGTGTCGTCTGCTTTTCGGTTAGGTAAAGGGTTAAAAGATTTTATTATTCAATTAAAAGGAGTTTGTCCTAAAACCTATATTTAATTTGCAGGACCAATTTGTACTGAAGGTATGGTAAACGGTCTCGCGTATATAAAGGGCCAACTGTATACGGAATCCTTCTTTGCATACAACTGTATCTCACCTACTGACTGTCACAAGTCCACACTATCAGAATGGACACTAGTTCAATTTATTTAGTGATGTTCTTTTGTTAAAATATACACCATTGCATATTATTTGATGATGTCCTGTTAATATGTGCTTTCCTTATTATATTCGACTAGCAGGGTTATTCGAGTGAGATATATACAATTAAATGGGTTCCATTGTATATGAAATCCATTTTTGTATACAACTGTATCTCATTTGGTAACATTCACTAGCCTATATTATCAGAATGGTCATTAGTACATGTTATATGGCGACGTTATGTTGTTAAAATATACACAAGTGCAGGTAATTTGATGATGTCCTGTTAACATATATGATTTCATATAGATAATATGGAATCCACATTTGTCTACAACTGCACCTCACCCAGTTGCTCTCACCAGCCTTCATTTCCAGAATTCTTGGTCACTCACCAGATATCTCATTCTGATGTATCTTGTTTGACAGAGCTCGCTGAGCTCTCTTAGACAGGATATAGCAAAATAGTTATTTAATTAAAAGGAGTTTGCTTTATAACCTGTCTACAATTAACAAGTCAGGTTTGTGCTGGTGACATGGTGGGTGGTCTTGTGTTTGGAAGTTGTATGCACTTAAGTCAGTAATATGTGGAATCTATATTTGTCTTCAGCTGTACCACACACCATTTTTTATTTCCAGAATTCCTGGCCACTCACTAGATGTCTTATTCTGCTGTATCTGGTTTGACAGAGCCTTTTGAGCTCTCTCGGAATGGATATAGCAGAATAGCTGGCAGTAGTGATAACTGAGGGGAACAAGGGGAATTAATTAACTGACTGTCAGGGTAATTTCTTGGCATATTACAAGATTTTATTATACAATTAAAAGTAGTTTGCCCTGAAAGCTATATTCAATTAGCAGGTCAAATTTGTTCTGAAAGTATGGTAAGTGGTCTCGTGTTTATACAGGGCCCAACTGTATACGGAATCCTTCTTTGCATACAACTGTATCTCACCTACTGACTGTCACAAGTCCACACTATCAGAATGGACACTAGTTCAATTTAATTTAGTGATGTTATTTTGTTAAAATATACACCATTGCATATTATTTGATGAAGTCCTTCTGTTAATATGACTTTCCGTAATAATACTGCCCTTCCAATTCTGAACAAATCATAATTTTGCTTGTGTTCTTTATGATAACTGTACCTTGTGAGGTGTCACACTGACCCATCATACACGAGGATTTGTCGACTGGGATGCCCCTCAATGAGGAGACATAAGTTACCTTTGGAACCAGTCCCAACGAGGGAACGTAAGCTACTTTTGGAACCAGTCCCAATGAGGGGACATAAGCAACTTTTGGAACAAGTCCCAATGAGGGACATAAGCGACTTTTGGAACAAATCCCAAATGAGAGGACATAAGCTACTTTTGGAACATGTCCCAATGAGAGGACATAAGCTACTTTTGGAACAAATCCCAATGAGGGGACATAGGCTACTTTTGGAACAAGTCCCAATGAGAGACATAAGCTACTTTTGGAACCAGTCCCAATGAGGGGACATAAGCTACTTTCGGAACCAGTCCCAATGAGGAGACACAAGCTACTTTTGGAACCAGTCCCAATGAGTGCACATAAGATACCTTTGGAACATGTCCCAATGAGGAGACATAACTTACCTTTGGGAACAGTCCCAATGCAGAGACATAAGTTATTTTTGGAACGAGTCCAAATGAGGGGACATAAGCTACTTTTGGAACCAGTCCGATGAGGAGACAAAAGTTACTTTTGGAACCAGTCCCAATGAGGGAACATAAGCTACTTTTGGAACATGTCCCAATGAGGAGACATAACTTACCTTTGGAACCAGTCCCTATGAAGGGACATAAGCTAATTTTGGAACCAGTCCCAATGAGTGGACATAAGCTACTTTTGGAACATGTCCCAAAGAGGAGACATAACTTACCTCCCAACGAAGAGACATAACTTACCTTTGGAACCAGTCCCAATGAGGGGACAGCCCTTATTTTTGGAAAAAGTCCCAATGAGGGGACGCAAGTTACTTTTGGAACCAGTCCCTATGAGGAGACATAAGTTACTTTTGAAACCAGTCCTAAGGAGGAGACATAAGTTACTTTTGGAACCAGTCCCAATGAGGGGACATAAGCTACTTTTGGAACCAGTCCCAATGAGGAGACATAAGTTACTTTTGGAATCAGTCCCAATGAGGGGACATGAGCTACTTTTGGAACAAGTCCCAATGAGGGGACATAAGCTACTTTTGGAACCAGTTCTACTGAGGAGACATAAGTTACTTTTGGAACCAGTCCCAATGAGGGAACATAACCTACTTTTGGAACCAGTCCCAATGAGGGTACATAAGCAACTTTTGGAACAAATCCCAATGAGGGGACATAAGTTACTTGTGGAACCAGCCCCAATGAGGAGACATAAGTTACTTTTGGAACCAGTCCCAATGAGTGGACACAAGCTACTTTTGGAACCAGTCCCAATGAGGAGACATAAGTTACTTTTGGAACCAGTCCCAATGAGTGCACATAAGATACCTTTGGAACATGTCCCAATGAGGAGACATAACTTACCTTTGGGAACAGTCCCAATGCAGAGACATAAGTTATTTTTGGAACGAGTCCAAATGAGGGGACATAAGCTACTTTTGGAACCAGTCCAATGAGGAGACAAAAGTTACTTTTGGAACAAGTCCCAATGAGGGAACATAAGCTACTTTTGGAACATGTCCCAATGAGGAGACATAACTTACCTTTGGAACCAGTCCCTATGAAGGGACATAAGCTAATTTTGGAACCAGTCCCAATGAGTGGACATAAGCTACTTTTGGAACAGTTCCCAAAGAGGAGACATAACTTACCTCCCAACGAAGAGACATAACTTACCTTTGGAACCAGTCCCAATGAGGGGACAGCCCTTATTTTTGGAAAAAGTCCCAATGAGGGGACGCAAGTTACTTTTGGAACCAGTCCCTATGAGGAGACATAAGTTACTTTTGAAACCAGTCCTAAGGAGGAGACATAAGTTACTTTTGGAACCAGTCCCAATGAGGGGACATAAGCTACTTTTGGAACCAGTCCCAATGAGGAGACATAAGTTACTTTTGGAATCAGTCCCAATGAGGGGACATGAGCTACTTTTGGAACAAGTCCCAATGAGGGGACATAAGCTACTTTTGGAACCAGTTCTACTGAGGAGACATAAGTTACTTTTGGAACCAGTCCCAATGAGGGAACATAACCTACTTTTGGAACCAGTCCCAATGAGGGTACATAAGCAACTTTTGGAACAAATCCCAATGAGGGGACATAAGTTACTTGTGGAACCAGCCCCAATGAGGAGACATAAGTTACTTTTGGAACCAGTCCCAATGAGTGGACATAAGCTACTTTTGGAACATGTCCCAATGTGGAGACATAACTTACCTCTGGAACCAGTCCCAATGAGGGGACATATGTTATTTTTGGAACAAGTCCCAATGAGGGGGACATAGGCTACTTTTGGAACATGTCCCAATGAGGGACATAAGCTACTTTTGGAACAAATCCCAATGAGGGTACATAAGCTATTTTTGGAACCAGTCCCAATGAGGGGGACATCAGCTACTTTTGGAACCAGTCCCAATGAGGAGACATAAGTTACTTTTGGAACCAGTCCCAATGAGTGGACATAAGCTACTTTTGGAACATGTCCCAATGTGGAGACATAACTTACCTCTGGAACCAGTCTCAATGAGGGGGACATACATTATTTTTGGAACAAGTCCCAATGAGGGGGACATAGGCTACTTTTGGAACATGTCCCAAAGAGGGACATAAGCTACTTTTGGAACAAATCCCAATGAGGGTACATAAGCTACTTTTGGAACCAGTCCCAATGAGGGGCACATAAGCTACTTTTGGAACCAGTCCCAATGGGGGACATAAGCTACTTTTGGAACATGTCCCAATGAGAGGACATAAGCTACTTGTGGAACATGTCCCAATGAGGGGACATATGCTACTTGTGGAACATGTCCCAATGAGGGGACATAAGCTACTTTTGGAACCAGCCCCAATGAGGAGAAATGAGTTACTTTTGGAACCAGTCCCAATGAGGGAACATAAGCTACTTTTGGAACATGTCCCAAAGAGGAGACATAACCTACTTTTGGAACCAGTCCCAATGAGGAGACATAAGCTACTTTTGGAACCAGTCCCAATGAGGGGGACATAAGCTACTTTTGGAACCAGTCCCAATGCGGTGACATAAGCAACTTTTGGAACCAGTCCCAATGAGGGGACAGGTTACTTTTGGAACCAGTCCCAATGAGGGACATAAGCTATTTTTGGAACATGTCCCAATGAGAGGACATAAGCTACTTGTGGAATATGTCCCAATGAGGGAGCATAAGCTACTTTTGGAATATATCCCAATGAGGACATAAGCTACTGTTGGAACATGTCCCAGTGAGGGAACATAAGCTTCTTTTGGAACATGTCCCAATGAGAAGGGATAAGCTACTTTTGGAACATGTCCCAGTGAGAAGTCATATGTTATGTTTTGGAGGTGATAGTTTTAAAGATAATAAAAATGGAAATGCAGTGATCCAAGTGAATAAAGTTGTCTGAGCAGGGCTCTCCAGGAGCAAATTGGTGGCGAGTTATACGCCACTATATTAAGATTAGGTAAGTGATGGAGAGTTATACGCCACTATATTAAGATTAGGTAAGTGATGGGGAGTTATACACCACTATATTAAGATTAGGTAAGTGATGGGGAGTTATACACCACTATATTAAGATTAGGTATGTGATGGGGAGTTATATGCCACTATATTAAGATTAGGTATGTGATGGGGAGTTATATGCCACTATATTAAGATTAGGTATGTGATGGGGAGTTATATGCCACTATATTAAGATTAGGTATGTGATGGGGAGTTATATGCCACTATATTAAGATTAGGTATGTGATGGGGAGTTATATGCCACTATATTAAGATTAGGTAAGTGATGGGGAGTTATACGCCACTATATTACAATTAGGTAAGCGATGGAGAGTTATACGCCACTATATTAAGATTAGGTAAGTGATGGGGAGTTATACACCACTATATTAAGATTAGGTAAGTGATGGGGAGTTATACACCACTATATTAAGATTAGGTATGTGATGGGGAGTTATATGCCACTATATTAAGATTAGGTATGTGATGGGGAGTTATATGCCACTATATTAAGATTAGGTATGTGATGGGGAGTTATATGCCACTATATTAAGATTAGGTATGTGATGGGGAGTTATATGCCACTATATTAAGATTAGGTATGTGATGGGGAGTTATATGCCACTATATTAAGATTAGGTAAGTGATGGGGAGTTATACGCCACTATATTACAATTAGGTAAGCGATGGAGAGTTATACGCCACTATATTAAGATTAGGTAAGTGATGGAGAGTTATGTGCCACTATATTAAGATTACGTAAGTGATGGAGAGTAATTTATACTGCAATAAGCCTTTCAGATCACGATTTTAGAGGCACGTGATGATCACTCGCTACTTTGGATGTTTTGGCGAGTACAAAGAGAGTGTGAGTGATCACTCGCCATTCCTTGAGAGCCCTGTTGAGAAAACATTTTATACTTGTTTGTGAATAAATTATTCAATTTCATACTCACAGGATAAGGATGAGCTTGCATTTGTCATACTCACAGGATAAGGATGAGCTTGCATTTGTCATACTCACAGCATAAAGATGAGCTTGCATTTGTCATACTCACAGGATAAGGATGAGCTTGCATTTGTCATACTCACAGGATAAGGATGAGCTTGCATTTGTCATACTCACAGGGTAAGGATGAGCTTGCATCTGTCATACTCACAGGATAAGGATGAGCTTGCATTTGTCATACTCACAGGGTAAGGATGAGCTTGCATTTGTCATACTCACAGGGTAAGGATGAGCTTGCATTTGTCATACTCACAGGATAAGGATGAGCTTGCATTTGTCATACTCACAGGGTAAGGATGAGCTTGCATTTGTCATACTCACAGGGTAAGGATGGGCTTGCATTTGTCATTTAGATGTCATACTCACAGGATAAGAATGAGCTTGCATTTGTCGTTTAGATTTTGATTTAAAACTTGAAGTATTAATTTTAACACTTTTGTGAGTTAACTCATCTTTGACATCATACTGACCTGAAAAAAACAATAAACATTTCAAACTCAACAAGATGACAAATTTCTTAAAATATTTTTTTAAAAATTAAATAATTCCTTCAGCACAATGTTCGAAGATAACAGGAGAGATTGAGTTACTCGTATTTATTTATTACATGTCTGTTCTATGATATCCCCAGCTAATGAAAATCTGTTCCGCACACATGTGCGGAATGGAAATCATTGATATACTATTTTTATAAAGTAGTGAAATTTCACTGGAATTTTCCACAAATCGTGCAATGCAATTACAATTTGAATTACTAGTGATAAATAAAAATTGTCCCTTCAGTTCCAATGTGTTCTATGTGCCAGTAGGCTGCCAGTAGGCACATAGAACACATTGGAACTCAGGGGACAAATTGGTAACACAGGTACCCATCACAAATTTGGTTGGAGATAAAATGTGTTCTTTTTTTGATAGCTTTCAAATGAACTGCTTAATGTCCCTTCTAATAATGTTTTTTATAGACATGAAGGCATGTAATAAACAAAGAACGATACAAGTTTGTGAATGGGTTAATGGATATGGTACTTGTGACATCGCGGAAGGATAAAACTCAAGGCTTGCATGTCGTTCTGTGTATTTATTGGTGTTTATAGTCACATATTCCTGCATAGTGACTAATTATGACTGTGACATGGTTAATGACTAATTGTGTCTGCAACATGGTTAAAAAGTCAGATCCTGCCAATCATTTATGACGAGTTGTGACTGTAACATGGTTAAAAAGTCAGGTCCTGTCAATCGTTTGCCTTCTTGGCTCCTTTGCTAGTTGTGACTGTAACAAGGTTATAAAGTCAGGTCCTGCTTATCGTTTATGACTAGTTGTGACTGTAAAAAGGTTATAAAGTCAGGTCCTGCCAATCGTTTATGACTAGTTGTGACTGTAACAAGGTTATAAAAGTTTATTTATTACATGTCTGTTCTATGATATCCCCAGCTAATGAAAATCTGTTCCGCACACATGTGCGGAATGGAAATCATTGATATACTATTTTTATAAAGTAGTGAAATTTCACTGGAATTTTCCACAAATCGTGCAATGCAATTACAATTTGAATTACTAGTGATAAATAAAAATTGTCCCTTCAGTTCCAATGTGTTCTATGTGCCAGTAGGCTGCCAGTAGGCACATAGAACACATTGGAACTCAGGGGACAAATTGGTAACACAGGTACCCATCACAAATTTGGTTGGAGATAAAATGTGTTCTTTTTTTGATAGCTTTCAAATGAACTGCTTAATGTCCCTTCTAATAATGTTTTTTATAGACATGAAGGCATGTAATAAACAAAGAACGATACAAGTTTGTGAATGGGTTAACGGATATGGTACTTGTGACATCGCGGAAGGATAAAACTCAAGGCTTGCATGTCGTTCTGTGTATTTATTGGTGTTTATAGTCACATATTCCTGCATAGTGACTAATTATGACTGTGACATGGTTAATGACTAATTGTGTCTGCAACATGGTTAAAAAGTCAGATCCTGCCAATCATTTATGACGAGTTGTGACTGTAACATGGTTAAAAAGTCAGGTCCTGTCAATCGTTTGCCTTCTTGGCTCCTTTGCTAGTTGTGACTGTAACAAGGTTATAAAGTCAGGTCCTGCTTATCGTTTATGACTAGTTGTGACTGTAAAAAGGTTATAAAGTCAGGTCCTGCCAATCGTTTATGACTAGTTGTGACTGTAACAAGGTTATAAAAGTCAGGTCCTGCCAATCGTTTGACTAGTCGTGACAGTAACAAGGTTATAAAGTCAGGCCCTGCCAATCATTTATGACTAATTGTGACTGTAAAAAGGTTATAAAGTCAGGTCCTGCCAATCGTTTATGACTAGTTGTGACTGTAACAAGGTTATAAAAGTCAGGTCCTGCCAATCGTTTAACTAGTTGTGACTGTAACAAAGTTATAAAGTCAGGTCCTGCCAATCGTTTATGACTAGTTGTGACTGTAACAATGTTATAAAGTCAGGTCCTGCCAATCGTTTATGACTAGTTGTGACTGTAACAATGTTATAAAGTCAGATCCTGCCAATCGTTTATGACTAGTTGTGACTGTAACAAGATTATGAAGTCAGATTTTGTCAATCGTTTATGACTAGTTGAGACTGTGACTAGGTTATAAAGTCAGATCCTGCCAATTGTTTATGACTAGTTGTGACTGTAACAAGGTTATAAAGTCAGGTCCTGCTGATCATTTATGACTAGTTGTGACTGTAACAAGGTTATAAAGTCAGGCCCTGCTAATCGTTTATGACTAGTTGTGACTGTAACAAGGTTATAAAGTCAGATTTTGTCAATCGTTTATGACTAGTTGAGACTGTGACAAGGTTATAAAGTCAGGTCCTGCCAATCATTTATGACTAATTGTGACTGCAACAAGGTTATAAAGTCAGGTCCTGCTGATCGTTTATGACTAGTTGTGACTGTAACAAGGTTATAAAGTCAGGCCCTAATAATCGTTTATGACTAGTTGTGACTGTAACAAGGTTATAAAGTCAGATTTTGTCAATCGTTTATGACTGGTTGAGACTGTGACTAGGTTATAAAGTCAGATCCTGCCAATTGTTTATGACTAGTTGTGACTGTAACAAGGTTATAAAGTCAGGCCCTGCTAATCGTTTATGACTAGTTGTGACTATAACAAGGTCATAAAGTCAGATTTTGTCAATCGTTTATGACTAGTTGTGACTGTAACAAGGTTATAAAGTCAGGTCCTGCCAATCATTTATGACTAGTTGTGACTGTAACAAGGTTATAAAGTCAGGCCCTGCTAATCGTTTATGACTAGTTGTGACTATAACAAGGTCATAAAGTCAGATTTTGTCAATCGTTTATGACTAGTTGAGACTGTGACAAGGTTATAAAGTCAGATCCTGCCAATTGTTTATGACTAGTTGTGACTGTAACAAGTTATAAAGTCAGGTCCTGCTGATCGTTTATGACTAGTTGTGACTGTAACAAGGTTATAAAGTCAGGCCCTGCTGATCATTTATGACTAGTTGTGACTGTAACAAGGTTATAAAGTCAGGCCCTGCTAATCGTTTATGACTAGTTGTGACTGTAACAAGGTTATAAAGTCAGGTCCTGCTGATCGTTTATGACTAGTTGTGACTGTAACAAGATTATAAAGTCAGGCCCTGCTAATCGTTTATGACTAGTTGTGACTGTAACAAGGTTATAAAGTCAGGTCCTGCCAATCATTTATGACTAATTGTGACAGTAACAAGGTTATAAAGTCAGGCCCTGCTAATCGTTTATGACTAGTTGTGACTGTAACAAGGTTATAAAGTCAGATTTTGTCAATCGTTTATGACTAGTTGAGACTGTAACAAGGTTATAAAGTCAGGTCCTGCCAATCGTTTATGACTAATTGTGACAGTAACAAGGTTATAAAGTCAGGCCCTGCTAATCGTTTATGACTAGTTGTGACTGTAACAAGGTTATAAAGTCAGATTTTGTCAATCGTTTATGACTAGTTGAGACTGTAACAAGGTTATAAAGTCAGGTCCTGCCAATCGTTTATGACTAATTGTGACAGTAACAAGATTATAAAGTCAGGCCCTGCTAATCGTTTATGACTAATTGTGACAGTAACAAGGTTATAAAGTCAGGCCCTGCTAATCGTTTATGACTAATTGTGACTGTAACAAGGTTATAAAGTCAGGTCCTGCCAATCGTTTATGACTAGTTGTGACTGTAACAAGGTTATAAAGTCAGGTCCTGCTAATCGTTTATGACTAGTTGTGACTGTAAAAAGGGTATAAAAGTCAGGCCCTGCTAATCGATTATGACTAGTTGTGACTGTAACAAGGTTATAAAGTCAGGTACTGCCAATCGTTTGACTAGTTGTGACTGTAACAAAGTTATAAAGTCAGGTCCTGCCAATCGTTTATGACTAGTTGTGACTGTAACAATGTTATAAAGTCAGATTTTGTCAATCGTTTATGACTAGTTGTGACTGTAAAAAGGTTATAAAGTCAGGTCCTGCCAATCGTTTGACTAGTTGTGACTGTAACAAAGTTATAAAGTCAGGTCCTGCTAATCGTTTATTACTAGTTGTGACTATAACAAGGTCATAAAGTCAGATTTTGCCAATCGTTTATGACTAGTTGTGATTGTAAAAAGGTTATAAAGTCAGGTCCTGCCAATCATTTATGACTAATTGTGACTGTAACATGGTTATAAAGTCAGGTCCTGCCAATCGTTTGACTAGTTGTAACTGTAACAAAGTTATAAAGTCAGGTCCTGCTGATCGTTTATGACTAGTTGTGACTGTAACAAGGTTATAAAGTCAGGTCCTGCCAATCATTTATGACTAATTGTGACTGTAAAAAGGTTATAAAGTCAGGTCCTGCCAATCGTTTATGACTAGTTGTGACTGTAACAAGGTTATAAAGTCAGGTTCTGCCAATCGTTTGACTAGTTGTGACTGTAACAAGGTTATAAAAGTCAGGTCCTGCCAATCGTTAATGACTAGTTGTGACTGTGACAAGGTTATAAAGTCAGATTTTGCCAATCGTTTATGACTAGTTGTGACTGTAACATGGTTATAAAGTCAGGTCCTGCCAATCGTTTGACTAGTTGTGACTGTAACAAAGTTATAAAGTCAGGTCCTGCTGATCGTTTATGACTAGTTGTGACTGTAACAAGGTTATAAAGTCAGGTCCTGCCAATCGTTTGACTAGTTGTGACTGTAACAAAGTTATAAAGTCAGGTCCTGCTGATCGTTTATGACTAGTTGTGACTGTAACAAGGTTATAAAGTCAGGTCCTGCCAATCATTTATGACTAATTGTGACTGTAAAACGGTTATAAAGTCAGGTCCTGCCAATCGTTTATGACTAATTGTGACAGTAAAAAGGTTATAAAGTCAGGCCCTGCTAATCGTTTATGACTAGTTGTGACTATAACAAGGTCATAAAGTCAGATTTTGTCAATCGTTTATGACTAGTTGAGACTGTGACAAGGTTATAAAGTCAGGTCCTGCCAATCATTTATGACTAATTGTGACTGTAACAAGGTTATAAAGTCAGGTCCTGCCAATCATTTATGACTAATTGTGACTGTAACAAGGTTATAAAGTCAGGTCCTGCCAATCGTTTATGACTAGTTGTGACTGTAACAAGGTTATAAAGTCAGGTCCTGCTAATCGTTTATGACTAGTTGTGACTAACAAGGTTATAAAAGTCAGGTCCTGCCAATCGTTTATGACTAGTTGTGACAGTACCAAGGTTATAAAGTCAGGTCCTGCTAATTGTTTATGACTAGTTGTGACTGTAACAAGGTTATAAAAGTCAGGTCCTGCCAATCGTTTATGACTAGTTGTGACTGTAACAAGGTTATAAAGTCAGGTTCTGCCAATCGTTTGACTAGTTGTGACTGTAACAAGGTTATAAAAGTCAGGTCCTGCCAATCGTTTATGACTAGTTGTGACTGTGACAAGGTTATAAAGTCAGATTTTGCCAATCGTTTATGACTAGTTGTGACTGTAACATGGTTATAAAGTCAGGTCCTGCCAATCGTTTGACTAGTTGTGACTGTAACAAAGTTATGAAGTCAGGTCCTGCTGATCGTTTATGACTAGTTGTGACTGTAACAAGGTTATAAAAGTCAGGTCCTGCCAATCGTTTATGACTAGTTGTGACTGTAACAAGGTTATAAAGTCAGGTTCTGCCAATCGTTTGACTAGTTGTGACTGTAACAAGGTTATAAAAGTCAGGTCCTGCCAATCGTTAATGACTAGTTGTGACTGTAACAAGGTTATAAAGTCAGATTTTGCCAATCGTTTATGACTAGTTGTGACTGTAACATGGTTATAAAGTCAGGTCCTGCCAATCGTTTGACTAGTTGTGACTGTAACAAAGTTATAAAGTCAGGTCCTGCTGATCGTTTATGACTAGTTGTGACTGTAACAAGGTTATAAAGTCAGGTGCTGCCAATCGTTTGACTAGTTGTGACTGTAACAAAGTTATAAAGTCAGGTCCTGCTGATCGTTTATGACTAGTTGTGACTGTAACAAGGTTATAAAGTCAGGTCCTGCCAATCATTTATGACTAATTGTGACTGTAAAACGGTTATAAAGTCAGGTCCTGCCAATCGTTTATGACTAATTGTGACAGTAAAAAGGTTATAAAGTCAGGCCCTGCTAATCGTTTATGACTAGTTGTGACTATAACAAGGTCATAAAGTCAGATTTTGTCAATCGTTTATGACTAGTTGAGACTGTGACAAGGTTATAAAGTCAGGTCCTGCCAATCATTTATGACTAATTGTGACTGTAACAAGGTTATAAAGTCAGGTCCTGCCAATCATTTATGACTAATTGTGACTGTAACAAGGTTATAAAGTCAGGTCCTGCCAATCATTTATGACTAGTTGTGACTGTAACAAGGTTATAAAGTCAGGTCCTGCTAATCGTTTATGACTAGTTGTGACTAACAAGGTTATAAAAGTCAGGTCCTGCCAAACGTTTATGACTAGTTGTGACAGTACCAAGGTTATAAAGTCAGGTCCTGCTAATCGTTTATGACTAGTTGTGACTGTAACAAGGTTATAAAAGTCAGGTCCTGCCAATCGTTTATGACTAGTTGTGACTGTAACAAGGTTATAAAGTCAGGTTCTGCCAATCGTTTGACTAGTTGTGACTGTAACAAGGTTATAAAAGTCAGGTCCTGCCAATCGTTTATGACTAGTTGTGACTGTGACAAGGTTATAAAGTCAGATTTTGCCAA
This sequence comes from Pictodentalium vernedei, assembly GCA_031216915.1. Lineage (NCBI taxonomy): Eukaryota > Metazoa > Mollusca > Scaphopoda > Dentaliida > Dentaliidae > Pictodentalium > Pictodentalium vernedei. The sequence goes on from CM062293.1 coordinate 547,896,598, forward strand.
TCGTTTATGACTAGTTGTGACTGTAACATGGTTATAAAGTCAGGTCCTGCCAATCGTTTGACTAGTTGTGACTGTAACAAAGTTATGAAGTCAGGTCCTGCTGATCGTTTATGACTAGTTGTGACTGTAACAAGGTTAGAAAGTCAGGTCCTGCCAATCGTTTATGACTAGTTGTGACTGTAACAAGGTTATAAAGTCAGATTTTGCCAATCGTTTATGACTAGTTGTGACTGTAACAAGGTTATAAAGTCAGGTCCTGCCAATCGTTTGACTAGTTGTGACTGTAACAAAGTTATAAAGTCAGATCCTGCTTATCGTTTATGACTAGTTGTGACTGTAACAAGGTTATAAAAGTCAGGTCCTGCCAATCGCTTGACTAGTTGTGACTGTAACAAAGTTATAAAGTCAGGTCCTGCCAATCGTTTATGACTAATTGTGACTGTAACAAGGTTATAAAGTCAGGTCCTGCCAATCGTTTATGACTAATTGTGACTGTAACAAGGTTATAAAGTCAGGTCCTGCCAATCGTTTATACACATATTGCTCATTTTTGAGGACTTCCACTAGAGATGGGTCGATGCTGGTTTTTCCCGTTGGTGTTGATGTTAAAATACCATTTACTTCCTATTTTGGTAGATATGAGTAAAAAAAAAGTCTCAAACTTCTGAATAAGATCCGTTCAACAGATAAGTAACTGTAAAGATTGTTGTTTCAACTGGTTTGTGAAATAAAAGGACAAAAACTCATTACTCTGTGTTTCTTTTGTCATATTATGGACTAAAAATTCTACTGCTTACCAACAAATGTTTCTCATTTGATTAATAGCTGGGAGACTTATTTTGAATTCACGACTTACGTACATGAGAATAGTAGAGCTGTAGGTTTTTAAATTTCTTGTTCGGTTTCGGTTTTGGTTTATTAGGTGGAGTAAAACCTCGGTTCGGTTCGGTTTTTGGTTTGTTCATGAGGCCAAGTAAAATTCAATAAAACTCATTCTTGTGTCCAGAGTCATAACTGAATGGTAGTGAAATTGAGTGAAACTCAATGAATGCCCGATACATGAAGAATCAGGAAGGCCAATATAATAATTACCTAAATATACAGAACTTTTATTGTGCTTGGCCATTTTTCGAGGTCTGACACCTACACGCAACTTGAGGAAAGCTGCAAACACAACTAAACTGAAATGTCGGAAATTCACACAATGTAGCCTTCCCAGAGTAGTGAGAGTACCCAGACACTGCCAATGGCAGTGTCTGGGTACTCTCACTACTCTGGGATGGCTACATTCTGTGAATGTCTGCAGCAAGAGCTGGCAAGAGAGTATTTCATAAAAAAAAAAAAAAAACTTTAGATTACGGGATGTCGGCGGTTTCAGTTTCGGTTTTTTAAAAAAACTAAAAACTTGGTTTGGTTTCGGTTAACGTACAGCTCTAGAAACTAGTCTACATTAATTCAGTGAAAGGCAAGGTCAACATATGGAGTTTTTCATCTTGCTTTGTGGAGTCAACTCAGTCAAGGGATGGGGTATACTCAAATGCCAGTGAACTTGCTCCATGTCCATCTCGTCCCAAAATGACTTTGTCCTAATTTAATGATCTTGTCCCACTTTTGGCGACCTCGTCCCAACTGAGACGAAGTCACTTTGGGTTTGGGATGATATCAACATGGGACAAAGTCACTGGATACCGTATATTCGACTGTTAGTGTGAGTCTAAATTCAGTGAATTACAATTAAGAAGGGTACCAATAAAACGACAAAACAGATAAGACTTTATTCACGCCAAATTCTGTGACGAAGACAATAAGAAATCAACAGGCTGAAACGAGTAAGTTATAGAAACACTTCACTGAGTTCACAGTCACAAATGTCAAACAAGTCTATCAAACCTTACAGTTAAAACTAGAAGTCCTGTCACGAAATGCGTGCTTATCTAGGCTTAATTGCGCGTAGGAACTGCGCGCAATTGCCATATCGAATGGCACCCAAAGCATGGCAGGTTTTCCTTGTTACCCATAGCAAACACAAGCAATGTTTCTGCCAATGGACCTCCGGGTTACCCGGAGGTCCATTGGCTGAAACTTTGCTTGTGCGCAGGCCGTATGTGCAGAATTTGATAGCCTTACCATCGTCATAACGCGTAGGTTAACGCGCAAATCGACGTGCTATTTGTGCGCAGTTCAGGACAGGACTTCTAGTTTTAACTGTACGTATGTCAACCATTATTCATGACAGCTGGGAAGAGATGAAAATATCAATTAGTGTTCACTCATGATTCCTGGGATTGAGGGCTTTCAAGTTATGAAATATCAAACAAGAAAAGCTTATACCAAATATCCAAAGATTCCCACATGGAGCCCACATATGAACCCAGGGACTTTGCTTTAACAAACTTGAATCTCACCCACCTAAGGATGCTGCACACCAAATATCAAAACATTCCGACTGCTGGATCTGAAGAAGATTTTTAAAGAAAATTCCTCATTTTGAACTAAGTTACAATTCGAGCTCCCACGGTGAGTCCAAATATGGACCTAGGGACATGGCTTGAACAAACTTGAATCTCACCCCTTAAGGATGCTGCATACCAAATATCAAAACATTCCGAGTGATGGATCTGAAGAAGATTTTTAAAGAAAATTCCTCACTTTTGAACTAAGTTATCATTCGGGCTCCCACAGTGAGACCAAATATGGACCTAGGGACATGGCTTGAACAAACTTAAATCTCACCCCCTAAGGATGCTGCATACCAAATATCAAAACATTCCGACTGTTGGATCTGAAGATTTTTTAAAGAAAATTCCTCATTTTGAACTAAGTTATAATTCAGGATACCACATTGAGCCCAAATATGAACCCAGGGACTTGGCTTGAACAAACTTGAATCTCACCCCCCTAAGCATGGTGCATACCCAGTATCAAACGATTCTGCCTGCTGGATCTTAAGAAGATTTTCAAAGAAATTTGCCTGAAATGCACTAAGTTCAAATTTTGGGTTCCTATACTGAGCCCAAATATAAACCCAGGGGGGTCTATTTGAACAAACTTGAATCAGATCCACCCCACAATGTTGCATACCAAATAGCAAAAGATTCTGCCTGCTGGATCTGGAGAAGATTTTTTAAGAAATTTGCCTGAAATGCACTAAGTTCGAATTCAGGCTTCTATAGTGAGCCCAAATATGAATCCAGGGGGCCAATTTAAACAAACTTGAATCAGATCCACCCCACAATGTTGCATACCAAATATCAAAAGATTCTGCCTGCTGGATCTGGAGAAGAATATTTTTTAAGAAATTTGCCTGAAATGCACTAAGTTAAAATTTGGGCTCCTATACTGAGCCCAAATACAAACCCAGGAGGGCCAATTTGAACAAACTTGAATCAGATCCACCCCACAATGTTGCTTACAAAATATGAAAAGCTTCTGCCTGCTGGATCTGGAGAAAAAGATTTTTTAAGAAATTTGCCTGAAATGCACTAAGTTCGAATTCGAGCTTCTATAGTGAGCCCAAATATGAATCCAGGGGGCCGATTTGAACAAACTTAAATCAGATCCACAACACAATGTTGCATACCAAATATCAAAAGATTCTGCCTGCTGGATCTGGAGAAGAAGATTTTTTAAGAAATTTGCCTGAAATGCACTAAGTTCGAATTCGAGCTTCTATAGTGAGCCCAAATATGAAGCTAGGAAGCCGATTTGAACAAATTTGCATCAGATCCACCCCACAATGTTGCATACCAAATATCAAAAGATTCTGTCTGCTGGATCTGGAGAAGAAGATTTTTTAATAAATTTGCCTGGAATGCACCCCTCCTATTACAAAGCCGAATATTACTTCACGAAATTCGTTTGAACAAACTTGATTCTACACCTCATATGGAAGCTCCATAGCAAATATCAAGTTATTGTACACACTGGTTCTTGAGAAGACTTTAAAAATATTTTGGAGCATTTTCCCCCACTCCCTCCCTATGGGGCTGGGCATGTTGAGTTGAACAGAAATGAAATGCCCCTTTGGAAACATCACTCACACAAACTTTCACTTGAATTGGCCCAGTGGCTTTGAAGGAGAAGACCCAAACATGATGTTGACGGACAATGGACGGAGAGCGATGAGATTAGCTCAGCTTGACTTTGTCAAGATGAGCTAACAACTGTATCTCTACCAACACGCCCTCAGTAACAACTGGATCTCTACCAACACTCAGTAACAACAGTATCTCTTCCAACACTCTCTCAATAACTGCATCTGTACCAACACTCTCTCAATAACAACTGTATTTCTACCAACACTCTCTCCAATAACAACTGTTTCTCTACCAACACTCAATAACAACTGTATCTCAACCAAGACTCTCCCAATAACAACTGTATCTCAACCAAGACTCTCCCAATAACAACTGTATCTCTACCAACACTCTCTCAATAACAACTGTATCTCTACCAACACTCAATAACAACTGTATCTCTACCAACACTCTCTCAATAAAAACGGTATCTCTACCAACACTCTCTCAATAACAACTGTATTTCTACCAGCACTCTCTCCAATAACAACTGTATCTCTACCAACACTCTCAATAACAACTGTACCTCGACCAACACCCAATAACAACTGTACCTCTACCAACACTCAATAACAACTGTATCTCTAGCAACACTCTCCCAATAACAGCTGTATCTCTACCAACACTCAATAACTATCTCTACCAACACTCAATAACAATTGTATCTCTATCCACAATCCCACTTGTATCTCTACCAACACTCAATAACAACTGTATCTCTACCAACACTCTCTCAGTAACAACTGTATCTCTACCAACACTCTCTCAATAACAACTGTACCTCGACCAACACTCAATAACAACTGTACCTCTACCAACACTCAATAACAACTGTAACTCTAGCAACACTCCCAATAATTGTAACTCTACCAACACTCAATAACTATCTCTACCAACACTCAATAACAATTGTATCTCTACCCACAATCCCACAATAACAGCTGTATCTCTTCCAACACTCTCTCAGTACCAACTGTATCTATACCAACACTCTCCCAATAACAACTGTATCTCTACCAACGCTCTCTCAATAACAACTGTACCTCGACCAACATTCAATAACAACTGTACCTCTACCAACACTCAATAACAACTGTATCTCTAGCAACACTCTCCCAATAACAACTGTATCTCTACCAACACTCAATAACTATCTCTACCAACACTCAATAACAATTGTATCTCTACCCACAATCCCACAATAACAGCTGTATCTCTACCAACACTCAATAACAACTGTATCTCTACCAACACTCTCTCAGTAACAACTGTATCTATACCAACACTCTCCCAATAACAACTGTATCTCTACCAACACTCTCTCAATAACAGCTGTACCTCTACCAACACTCAACAGCAACTGTACATCTAGCAACACCCAATAACAACTGTATCTCTACCAACACTCAGTCAACAACAGCCGTATCTCTACCAACACTCACTCAATAACAACTGCATCTATACCAACACTATCTCGACCAACATTCAATAACAACTGTACCTCTACCAACACTCAATAACAACTGTATCTCTAGCAACACTCACTCAATAACAACTGCATCTATACCAACACTATCTCAATAACAACCATATCTCTACCAATAGTCACTCAATAACAACCATATCTCTATCAACACTCACTCAACAATAACCATATCTCTACCAACACTCACTCAATAACAACTGAATCTCTACCAACACTCACTCAATAACAATCGAATCTCTACCAACACGCACTCAATAACAATCAAATCTCTGCCAACACTCTCTCAATAACTATATCTACCAACACTCACTCAATAACAACCGAATCTCTACCAACAGTCACTCAATAGCAACCGAATCTCTACCAACACTCTCAATAACAACCATATCTCTACCAACACTCACTCTATAACAACCGAATCTCTACCAACACTCACACAATAACAACCAAATCTCTACCCACACTCTCTCAATAACAACCATATCTCTGCCCACACTCTCTCAATAACAACTGTATCTCTACCAACACTATCTCAATAACAACTGTATCTCTACCAACACTCACTCAATAACCGTATTTCTACCAACACTCTCAATAACAACCGTATCTCTTCCAACACTCACTCAATAAAAAACATATCTCTACCAACACTCAATAACAACTGTATCTCTACCAACACTCAATAACAACTGTGTTTCTACCAACACTCTCTCAATAACAACTGTATCTCTACCAACACTCTCTCAATAACTGTATCTCTACCAACACTCTCAATAACAACTGTATCTTTACCAACACTCTCTCAATAACAACCAAATCTCTACCAACACTCACTCAATAACAACTGTATCTCTGCCAACACTCACTCAATAACAACTGTATCTCTACCAACACTCACTCAATAACAACTGTATCTCTACCAACACTCACTCAATAACTATCTCTATCAACACTCTCTCAATAACAACCATATCTCTAACACTAACTCAATAACAACCATATCTCTACCAACACTCAGTCAATAACAACCGAATATCTACCAACACTCGATCAATAACAACTGTATATTTACCAACACTCACTCAATAACAACCAAATCTCTACCAACACTCACTCAATAGCAACCGAATCTCTACCAACAGTCACTCAATAACAACCACATCTCTACCAACACTCAGTCAATAACAACTGAATATCTACCAACACTCACTCAATAACAACTGTATATTTACCAACACTCACTCAATAACAACCGAATCTCTACCAACACTCTCTCAATAACAACCATATCTCTACCAACACTCTCTCAATAACAACCGTATCTCTACCAACACTCAATAACAACCAAATCTCTACCAACACTCACTCAACAGCAACCTAATCTCTACCAACACTCTCAACAACAACAATATCTCTACCACTCACTCAATAACAACCGAATCTCTACCAACACTCTCTCAATAACAACTGTACCTCTACCAACACTCACTCAATAACAAATGTATCTCTACCAACACTCACTCAATAACAACTGTATCTCTACCAACACTTTCTCAATAACAACTGTACCTCTACCAACACTCACTCAATAACAACTGTATCTCTACCAACACTCACTCAATAACAACCATATCTCTACCAACAATCACTCAACAGCAACCTAATCTCTACCAACACTCTCAACAACAACCATATCTCTACCACTCACTCAATAACAACCGAATCTCTACCAACACTCACTCAATAACAAATGTATCTCTACCAACACTCACTCAATAACAACTGTATCTCTACCAACACTTTCTCAATAACAACTGTACCTCTACCAACACTCACTCAATAACAACTGTATCTCTACCAACACTCACTCAATAACAACCATATCTCTACCAACACTCACTCCAATAACTATATTATCTCTACCAACACTCTCTCAATAACAACTGCATCTCTACCAACACTCTCAACAACAGCTGTATCTATACTAACACTCAATAACAACTGTATCTCTACCAACACTCACTCAATAACAACTTTATCTCTACCAACACTCTCAATAACAACCGTATCTCTACCAACACTCACTCAATAACAACTGTATCTCTACCAACACTGATATGGTTTTGTTGAAATTTTTTGAAAAATAATATTTTTTTAACTTCTGAATTTTCATATTACGCGGGCGGATGTGGCCAATTCGTTGGGTAAAGGGTTAATAAATAATTAACTTTGTCACTTAAAATGAAGAAAAAACGATACTTTCTATCGTAAACAGATGGGTTTGTCTTGTTTACAACTGCGCTGGTGTGCAGTACTTCCCGCTGCACATGAATGCTTGATTCACAGCTAGACACATCATCAAAGTTGACTGACTTTACCTTAGATTTTCAGTTAAATTATCAACAATTCTTAAATTGTATTTTAAATATTTAATTGTAGGTATTTTAAACCTATTAAGTCATTGCATGTAGATAGTACGGCAAAACGTCAGATGTTTGAAAGAAACATCGTGAAGTATGAATGCATCGAAGTCAGCAAATTAGGACATGTCAAAGGTCAAGCTGGATGTTGATCCTACTATATGTGTAAATTTTTGTATTAAAATTCCCATTGAAATATATTTTAACCGTAGTAGATTCTTTACACCGGTAGTGGGGTTAAAAGCTAAAATTTAACATACATTTTTTTCAAGGTGGTAACATAGGTGAGCATGGTATAAATAGAGTTAAAACTGTAAGTCCTGTTACAAACTGTGCGCTTATCTAGGCTTAACTGCACGCAGGAATTGCGCGCAATTTCCATATCAAATGGCATCCAAAGCACAGCAGATTCTTGCGGGTAGGCATAGCAAGCACAAGCAAGGTTTCTGCCAAGGGACCTCCGGGTCACCCGGAGGTCCATTGGCTGAAATATTGCTTGTGCGCAGGCCATATGATAGCCCTACTATGGTTATAACGTGCAGATTAATGCGCAGATCGACGTATTAATTGCGTGCATTTCATGACAGGACTTCTAGTTTTAACCGCTTGAGCGCAGGCCATATGATAGCCGTACTATGGTTATAACGCGCAGATTAATGCGCAGATCGACGTGCTAATTGCGCACATTTCATGACAGGACTTCTTTAACCGTAGACTATTTTTTCCTAACAACATGGTTGCAATGCATTTGTATCATTAAAATAAAGCAAGATAACTTACATGGTGCCGGCTTGTTAGATGCCTCTTTTACATTAATTACTTCTCTTTTACTTTGTGATTTAAAAGCTGATTCAGCGCTTACATTGTTGGATTTCCCCATATTAGAGTCCAAAACCTGAAAAAAATACCAAGACAATTCTCCTCTGTATTCATGAGACCTAAATTCCTAAAATATTCATTAGTTTTTTAGTTATCATGTTTTCCAACATGAATGAAATTAGTTGTATAAAGTAAATGTGGAAAACCTTAACCCTTGGAACAAAAGAGTCTGCTTTTCTAGCCAGACACATGAAACACCAGAATTCCATTAAGGAGGATGGCTACTACATAAATGCAGGCATGGCAATCTAAAATAAACAGCTGCGCCATGAGCGCATGATACGCCCGTTATTAATTACAAGAGGGAAGCACACAATATGAGTATACATGTGTACTTGTCAGGTTTTTTTTATATTCTTGTACAATAATCATAACCAACAACATACTGTCTTCAATAATTTGGAAATAAAATTATTTGAATTTCATGTATATATCTTATGTCAATAGAGATCATAACTTCAAGAAAAAATCAACGATTTTCTAAGTAATAAAGTCCCATAACTCTGGAATGACTACTCGAATGGCAATACCAACCGAAAGGGAGCTTTCTTCCATCAACATAAACCACTTACCAAAAAATCGTGAAAATCTCTCGAAGCGTTCTCGAGTTATCATACGATGTGTAAAAAATCAACAATTTTCTAAGTAATAAAGTCCCATAACTCTAGAATGACTAATCGAATGGCGACACTAAACGAAAGGGAGCTTCCCTCCATCGATATACACCACCTACCCAAAAATCACGAAAATCTCTCAAAGCGTTCTCAAGTTATCGTACGACGTGTAAAAAATCAACAATTTTCTAAGTAATAAAATCCCATAACTCTGGAATGACTAATCGAACGGTGACACTAAACGAAAGGGGCTTCCCTCCATCGATATATACCACCTACCCAAAAATCACGAAAATCTCTCAAAGCGTTCTTGAGTTATCGTATGATGTGTGACCGTACGGACGGACAGCGGTATACCATAATACGACCCGTTTTTTCAAAACGGGCGTATAAAAGTTAAAAAATTTATAGTAATTTATGTATTTTTTATACTTACCAATGACCCAGACTTAGCTGGTGCTAATCTCCATAATTCAGGGCCAAACACAAATTTTGCCCCCCCAATCCCCAAAATTTGCATCAGAAACCGAAAAATAATGTCCTATATGGCCCTCCATACATCGACTCCTCTGCGCATGCGCAGTGTCGAGGAGGTCCCGAAATTGGCGCCAATTATCATTCTTACAACCAGTGCCTGGTAAGCGTTATGTACTCAGCGGGGAGGTATGAGTTCCCAACTCCTGGGAGGGCCATCCCCGTCTGGGTCATTGGTAAGTATAAAAAATATATAAATTACTATAAATTTTTTAACATTTTCATACTGTACCAATGACCCAGACTTAGCTGAATAGTAAATAGGCTGGAGGGCCTAGGACATAAAGGAAAATCCAATAAGCTCAATTATGTATAATAGAATATCCTCTCCAGGAGAAAAGAAGAGATAGGCTTTACATGTATCTTTCCTATTTATAATAAAGAAGAAAGACACAACACCGATCAGTAATTGAGCATAATAATCAATGATCTCTATTAACATCCAGTATAACCCTTTATACTAATATTTTTAAAGGTAAGCCAATAAATAAAGGAAGTCCAGAGAAATGAGACTCTTTATATTCATTAAAAGTGTCCGAGGATTGTATATTAACGCTCGTTTGACACATGACATATACAAATGCTTCACACCGAGCTACACTTTAAAAATATTACATGGATGATTAAACATTATCTTTACACTTTAAAACCATCCCGGTACCGACTCAGAATTACTGACTCTGGGGGAGGTATTCCCTTGCTTTTCACTATAAAGCAGGTGACCTAAGGGAACACCCCCCCCCCCCCCCCCCTTCCCCTTGCCCTGGGTCAAATACCCCAGAGCGAAGAGGGCAGCAGGACAGAGTCACTGCCGGAACAGAAAGCCTACATAACTATAGTTGCAACTGGTTAGTGGACGATATTCTGAGCAACTGATAACGGACCTAAACAATGGAGGTCTCCAGAAATGGACTCAATATTTCTGCGATAAAAATTAGTGAATGTGGAAGGTTGAGACCAATATGCAGCCTTCATTAGATCAGTAATAGCAATACAATTAGCATAGGCCCAAGAAGTAGAAAGAGCTCTTACTTCATGGGCTGAGATCTTGAGTGCCGACTGCTGAGAAGAAGATGATTTTTCATAAGCAGTTCGAATAGTTAATTGAATCCATCTAGCAATAGAATGGACCATACTATCCTTTCTATTAGGCATCAAAGACAGAAAGAAACGTTTACGTCCCTTTCTGATAAACTCAGACCTACGTCTGTAAATACGTATTGCTCTAACAGGACACAGTAGAGGCCTACGCCCATCAGATGATGGAAGGGCCTTAATAATAATAGGTTCAGGATACTTATTAGGAGCCTGATTCTTAGCCAAAAATCCAACATTAGTGGTAAAGGTAATAGTATTACCGACACTACGGTAGTGAGAATCCTCCACAGATTGTGCATGAAGCTCACTAACTCTTCTAGCAGAAGAGAAAAGCTGTCTTATATGTTAAGAATTTGAAGTCAACTGTGTCAAGAGGCTCAAAAGGCGCTTCTTTTAGCTTAAGAAGAACCCAGGCCAAATTCCACTTCGGAATTAATCTAAGGGTTCTAGGTCTATTTATCGAAAAATTTCTAACTAACTTTGATAAAGAGACATTAGTTCCAATCCTCAAGCTATCATGATGTGCATATGTATCAGATAGCATAGACCTATAACCCTTAATGGTGATAGGCTGCAGATTAATCTCATCAAACAAGTATACTAGAAAGTTTGCTATGTCTGGAATGGAGGGATCATAAATATCTACTGAATGATCCTCACACCACTGACAAAAGACCCTCCACTTAGCAGCATAGTTTAGCGAAGAGGAGGTCCTCCTGCAGTTAGAAATCGCGTCCACTGCTTGTCCTGTAAAATGTTTTCCGTGCAAGAAGGACCGCACAATGGAAATACGTGAAGGTTTAGACCTTGCGGATTGTGATGGAGGATGCGCGATTTCCCTTGCGAAAGAAGATCTTCCCGCTGAGGAAGCTTCCTCGGCATGTCCCACAACAGACACCTGAGTAGATTTATCCACGGTCTCTGTGGAGACAGAGATGCTACCAACAGAATCTTGCATTGCGATTGTTTTATCTTGAGCAATATCTGCTGAATCAACGGCACTGGAGGATACGCATATCCTATCATTCCGTCCCAAGAGATCGAGAGAGCGTCTACTGCAAACGCTCGAGGATCTGGACAAGGTGACACATACGTCTGCAACTGATTGTTGAGATGTGTCGCAAATAAATCTATCATTGGCAGTTCCCATTGGTAGCAAATCTGATTGAATACTTGCTTGTTGAGAGTCCATTCTGACGGCAACAGGCGACCCCTCCGTGAAAGGGAGTTTGCCAAGACGTTCAGACGACCCGGAATATGACGGACGGAGAGAAGAATCTGATGTTCTAGTACAAACAGAAGAATTCTTTCCGTTAGATTGAGCAACGGAATGGAATGAGTGCCGCCTTGGTTCCGAATATACGCAACTGCTGTCGTATTGTCGGACATAATTTGCACATGTGCATTCTGAATCACGTCTATCCAATGACGTAGAGCAAGCCAAATCGACATCATCTCTTTGATGTTGATGTGCTTGCTCAGAAACTGCGGATCCCAAAGACCCTGGCACTTCAAATCCGATGGGCTCAGTGTCGCGCCCCAGCCTGTTTGGCTGGCATCCATCATAATCGTAAAGCTCGGATCTGGCAACTGCAGTGGAACTCCCTGAGTTAACCACTGTATGTCTGCCCAAGTCTGAATCTCTTGTTTCACTTGGCTTGACAAGAGTATGTCCGTTTCGAGCGAATGAATCTTCACTCTCCAATTCTGAGTCAGATAGACCTGGAGAGGACGAGTGCGTAGCCGCCCCATCGGAATGAGATCCGAGGCAGCTCCGCACAGACCTATTAGTCTCATGAATTCCCTCGCTGACACTTTGTCTGAGTGAAGACAATAGCGAGCATAACAACTGACTAATTTCGCTCTGGTTAACGGCAGACGAACGAGATTGTTGTGCGTCTCGAAGCTCATTCCCAGGTGGGTAAATGACTTGGACGGCACCAGATCCGACTTCTCTTCGTTTACTAAGAAACCGAGACGTCGGAGCAATAGAAGCAGATTATGCATGTCGTTCTGAAGCGTTAACTCGTTGCCGTATCTCTGAAGAATATCGTCCAGGTAAGCCGACGTTACCGCAGACGAATGAGCTCGGAAATGAGTCATTACCGAGTTCATTACTCGAGTGAATGCCCAGGGCGCTAGATTCAGACCAAAGCACATCGCTCGGAACTGATAAACAACACCTAGGACAGTGAAGCGAAGATACTTTCTGAACGCCGGATGTACCATGACGTGAAAGTATGCATCCTTGAGGTCTATGCTCGCAGCATAGTCGTTCACTCGAATGCTCGCTCTGACCGATTGAATGGTCTCCATATAAAACTTTGGAGCCACGATCAGCTTGTTTATCCAGCTTAAGTCGATCACTGGACGGAACGAGCCGTCTGGCTTCGGAACCAGAAAAAGATGGCTGCAGAAACCTGGAGATTCCTGGTTTTCTACGACCTCTATCGCGTTCTTCGTTAAAAGAGACTGGACTTCTGATAGAAGTGCCGTTCTTTTCTGACAATTTGACGGAAGCTGAGTCCATCTTGGACTTCGAGTTAACGGAGGCTTGCCTTTGAAGGACAGTTTTAGTCCTTCTGAAATAACCCCTAGAACCCAAGGGTCCTCCGTAACTGATTCCCAATTGCTTGAGAAACTCGACAGTCTTCCGCCCACCGGAACGCGACAGAGGTCTAGACCATCACTTCCTGGATCCGCGAGGCTTGCGGTAGGAGAAACCACGTCCTCCGCGACCCGCACCTCGCCCCGTCGGCCTAGGGGCGTCTGACCGGTTATTTCGGCCAGCATAACGGCCCCTAGTCGAGTCGCTACTCTGCCGGTCTCTAGAGTAAGACCTAGAGGACGCATAGGAACCTCTATAGGAACTTCCCCTGGACGAACTCGTCCCGGAAGTGCCTGGCCTACTCCTGTCTGCTGGTTCCGATTTCTTGGAAGCAGACTTAAACAACAGAGAGTCCGAAGCTTTCTTTGTTAATTTATCATACATATCAGAAAGCTTGCCACTGAAGAGAAACTCTCCAGAGACCGGAGCGACTCTAAGAGAGTTTTTCACCTTACTGTCCACGCGTGTGGAAGTAGCCAAGGCCGCGTCACGTCGAGCTAACTCCAGATTTGCCACTGAAAGGGCGGAGTTATAAGTGGACAATGCTATGGCCCTGGACTGAACTCTTAAAGACGTTTGTACGTCTTGAAATTCAGGTCCTTCAAAGCTTAATGACAACGCTCTAGTAAGGTGATCTGCGTAGGAAAGAGCGTCTAAACTAGCTCTGTTAGACGATATCGTCGTTTCCATCGTAGACGACGGAAGTGACATAGACGACGGCATGGATATATCAAGGTCTTCAGCCTGGTCGTCTAAACGCAGAGGAACTCTCTGGATGCCCTGACCTGCCGTATCAAACTTGTTCCTTTGATTAATAAACGGCAGCTGTAGAGCAGATGCCGGTAGGAAGGCTGACCTGCCCGTCTTGTTGGCAAGTTTATCAATAGCGTCATTCAATAACTCAAAAATCCGAGAGACATTCTTGGATTGTGACGGAAATTCCGGGACAATGTCCCTAAACCGATTAAAAAACTTGGTGTCCAGTGGCGCTATCACCCTCCTATCCGGCTGCGCAGCATTTTGGTCTGGCGGAACAACTTCTGGAAGATAATACCGGATGAATTCTACGGCTATTTTATGTTGTTCCGAAAGGGAAATATCTAATTCATCAGAATCCCTTTCGCCATCCTGCCGGACCTCATGTAAATCATGTAAATCTCGGTCGTCCGCACCGGATCCAGCGGCGGAACCTACCGACCCAGCCTCTTCTGACATTTCATGTTCCGACAGAGGTTCTGACGGTTGCTGGGATGCTGCGATTAACTTTGCTATCTGTGATAGCACATCCGTTACAGAGGCCTGGGGAGCGGCGGTCTTACTGGATTTAGCCGCCGGAAGCTCCCTGGACGTTGCATCCTGCATACATCTTTTATGCGAACGTCCGGATGAAGAAGGCCTCGAATCCCTGGCTACCGAATGGCGTGACCTGATCGCCGAGGAATCCCTGGTCGGCGAAGCTGACTGTAATTCACTGGTCACATAGCCAAGGTGCGGTCGAGTGTGCTGCTGAGAGGATATGGAAGCCTTATAGGTAGCCTCGGCGGACTGCCTATATACCGGCGCATCCCGAGCAGCGGACGTATGCTCCGACTGCGAAACACTACGGACTACAACATCTGGTCCCATATGCTGTTGTCTGAGAGAGGGACCTCTCTCGCTTGCAGCCCGTGTTGAACAAGACAAGCTAAACACCGGACTGTCAGGCTTCCTCCGATCCATCCTCCTTTCCGTCGTCACTGGGTGTGCACGTGGATGTTTTATAGTGCTCGCAACACCCGACTCTCTCTGCTGGACCGCAACGGATGAACCAGAGTGCTGCCCCATTCGGTGAATGGACGCAACCCCGGTCGAGCTAGCGGACGTCAACCCCTTCGGGTTCCTTTCAGGGAATTGACGAATCTCCATGAGCACTTTCGACGCTAGCTCTTCACTTGTATGTGACGACGGAGGCACACTTCTGGACGACATCACGGAAACATCACCCTGTTCTTGTTCCTCTGAAAAAGAGAGTGAAACACTAGAGTGACTCTGAGGAGAAAGAACCGGAATGGATCTTTCTCCAGGAACAACATACCGTGACACACGTTTCCAACGTTTTTCATCCCATTTGAAACACACAGAACAAAGATCAGTGCGAGTACAGAGAGAACAATTAATACAGAGATCATGAGAATCATAGGAAGACTTCCTCCTATTACAATTTGAACAATAATCATTCATAGTTGAAATGTAAACAATCAAAGTACTCGCACTAATCCTTGAAAATAAAGATACATAATACAACAATCCATTATATTCATTAATAAATAATGATTTGAAAAGAAAAAATTTTTAAAAAAAAAATTTTTCAGAAGAGCCCAAGTTCCCAAAGGGAACCCTGAGCTCAATGGATCCCAAAAAAGCCTAAGTGTGGACAAAAATTTAAATTCATTTTGAAAAAATTAATGAGACACTTACGGACAATAATAATGTATCTTACTATGAATAAGAGATGCAGAAGACAAAAAATCACTATCAGCAGTAACTGTTGTCAACCTAAGCAAAAGTGTCAACAAACCGGAAACATGACTCCAGGCACTGAAACAACATGGCCCGAAATCAGTCACCAATTAAAACACTATCTGATGCAAAACAGAGGCTTCCACAGAAGAAACTGTAGAACATCAGATGGTAGATGCAGACCAAAACGCCTAAACACCCCTAGGGTGAGGACGTAAACATGGGGAAAAAACAGAAATAAATCTGTTACGAAGCCAAAACTCCCAAGAAATTTTAGTAATAAACATTACACAAAATTAAGCCAAAACATGGGAGAATAGCTAGGGGGGAATAAGGAAGGTAGAGAGGAAACACTGATCAAACAATGGTACTTCATAGCAAGAATGACAACATCAGGGCTATGCCTTGAAAAAAGGCAACTAGAAATAATTTCATAAAATAATTTTAAGTTACAGCCCTGAACATTTTCTTGCACTAAATATTTTCCTCTCCTCCTAATGTATCCTCTTTATTTCCACCATTTCACTCATGAATATGTGTCTGGCATCATAAAAACTGAGATTTGAAAGCACAAATAACAGAGAAGTGTGACTGTTTTGAGGGCCAAACTAAGAATGATAATTGGCGCCAATTTCGGGACCTCCTCGACACTGCGCATGCGCAGAGGAGTTGATGTATGGAGGGCCATATAGGACATGTATTTTTCGGTTTCTGATGCAAATTTTGGGGATTGGGGGGGGCAAAATTTGTGTTTGGCCCTGAATTATGGAGATTAGCACCAGCTAAGTCTGGGTCATTGGTACAGTATAAAAATATCAAGGAGTGCAAAACAATTGCCCTCCTCAGATTGATTGGAGTGCAATTGCACCAGAAATTTTCACTGCAAAAACTTGTACGCTATTTTGGTTATATTCACTTCAAGGTATTACTATTTTGACTGCAAAATTGTACTATATTCAGCTACATAGGGGAAAAATTGGTACACACATCTTCTCGTTATGCAAAATGTTGCATAAAAATCATATATGACAGTCTTCTACATTCAAAATGTATCAAAATGTGAAACAGAATGGGTCATGAATTATTGCGAATCAATACAACACTGACAAATTGTCCCCCAAGTTCCAAGGTGTTCTATGTGGTTACTGGGACATAGAACACCTCAGAATTCAGGGAACGAAATGAAAATAGATTTTAAAGGCAGTCCCAAACAGGTCTGGATTCCAGAAAATCAAGGGGTGCAAAAAATTGCCCTCCTCAATTTTTTCTAGTAGGCATGCAGAACTCCTGCACTCTTGAAGAATGCCAGGCCTGTAAATGTGAGGGATACTCCACTCAAAATTTTCAATGGGCAGCCCAATGGCTGCACGTTGAAAATATTTATTGATCTGCACCTAAATAATGAATATGGACTCTTCCAGTTGCTATCATTGAACTGATATGGAAGATACCACCAACGTTCAAAGGATTATATAGCAAATTTTAACCCTTTACCTAATGAATCGATCGCATCCACAAACATAATCTACACATTTAGCAGAAGAAACAAATATATATTTATTTATTGATGTTTAAGGTCACATATTTCTGCACAATGGCTAATCATGACCGTGACAGTTTTACGGGTGGAGGAAGCCGGAGTACCTGGAGAGAACCACCGAGCAATGACGAGTAGCTGCCAGCTCCCCAACATCATAACTCCGCACTGCAGCACAGGCCGGGTTAGATTGGTTGAAGACATGCGCACCATCGACATGCAGTACGCCTTAGTACACGGCGTCATCGTGCCCCCACGCAGGCAATGGAGATGAAGTGTCTTGCCCAAGGACACAACGCGGTTGCCGCAGGTGGGATGCGAACCGAGGACCTCTCGACTTGCAGCCTGCACCTCTACCAACTCAGCCACCGCGCTCCCCAGAAGAAACAAAACATTTCAACAAAACATATCCTGTGACTCCTCATTGCAACAAGCTTATCACGCCTGTTCCAATGGTATCTGGACGATTCGTCGTGATTGTAGATTCGTCGTAACAACAAATCATCCAAATTACGATCACGACAAATCGTCTTCTGGGTTTTCGACGAAACATCCAAGGCATGGGTCTGTAACACTGAAATTATTTTCAAATTTTCTCCAACACTGAATTATTTTCTAATTTATGTCAGGTTGATTTCAATGTACTTTGATGTGGGATCTTTTGAAGTAACATCAAAAAGTGTTAAAAAAACAAACTCATGCTTATTGTTTTGAGTAGAATAAGACATGGATGCTGATGAGTTTTTAATACCTCTTTGATGTGACATCAAAAGTGTTTATAAAAACACAGTTTGTGAATATATACCCGCAAATTTTCACTGAATGTCACATTTCAGTTATTTATTACAGTGGTAGAAACAAAAATGAAACGACGACGCGCCAATAATGGGTATGTAAAATAGAAAATTCCTTCTTTTTTCTCGACATTTCTCGTTTCAAAAATATATTTTATGACCCTTATGAAAGGGTGGAAAAATACAGGTTAAGTTATAAGTTTTATATATTTACGTTTCTTGTCTCAAAAATATAATTTATGACACCTCCTCGAGGCGTGATAAGTTATATTTTTCAGATCAGAAACATGATATTATTACAGAGTTGTGCGACGAAGGGTGGAAATATATAGGTTTTATGTACGTTTCTTGTCTCAAAAATATAATTTATGACACCTCCTCAAGGCGTGATAAGTTATATTTTTCAGATCAGAAACATGATATTATTACAGAGTTGTACGACGAAGGGTGGAAATATATAGGTTTTATGTACGTTTCTTGTCTCAAAAATATAATTTATGACACCTCCTCGAGGCGTGATAAGTTATATTTTTCAGATCAGAAACATATTATTACAGAGTTGTGCGACGAAGGGTGGAAATATATAGGTTTTATGTATGTTTCTTGACTCAAAAATATAATTTATGACACCTCCTCGAGGCGTGATAAGTTATATTTTTCAGATCAGAAACATGATATTATTACAGAGTTGTGCGACGAAGGGTGGAAATATATAGGTTTTATGTACGTTTCTTGTCTCAAAAATATAATTTATGACACCTCCTCGAGGTGTGATAAGTTATATTTTTCAGATCAGAAACATGATATTATTACAGAGTTGTGCGACGAAGGGTGGAAATATATAGGTTTTATGTACGTTTCTTGTCTCAAAAATATAATTTATGACACCTCCTCGAGGCGTGATAAGTTATATTTTTCAGATCAGAAACATGATATTATTACAGAGTTGTGCGACGAAGGGTGGAAATATATAGGTTTTATGTACGTTTCTTGTCTCAAAAATATAATTTATGACACCTCCTCGAGGCGTGATAAGTTATATTTTTCAGATCAGAAACATGATATTATTACAGAGTTGTGCGACGAAGGGTGGAAATATATAGGTTTTATGTACGTTTCTTGTCTCAAAAATATAATTTATGACACCTCCTCGAGGCGTGATAAGTTATATTTTTCAGATCAGAAACATGATATTATTACAGAGTTGTGCGACGAAGGGTGGAAATATATAGATTTTATGTCTTCTTATATTAATTATTATAAATTAATAATATTTTCGATTTATTTAATTTCAGAACAGTTATACACCCCTGCATATATTGTAAGAGGGAAGTGCGCCCCAGACAAGAAGCACTTCAGTGTGACGGTTGCAATCGTTGGCAACACCGAACGTGTGAAACAGGCATCACTCAACAGACATACATGGATTCAATTAAAAATAAAGAAGATATTGACTGGTCCTGTGTAGAGTGTAGTACAACTCCTGCAATGCCAACACATTCAACACCGATTCATTCTACGTCACAGAGTATCAAACCGTCAATATCCGCTTTACCAAATATTCAAACATTTCGTTTAGTATCATCGATGTATGACTCTTCATATGCAGAAACTCCAGAATCTTCACCTGTGCGTCTGCGGCCATCACCTCAGAATCAAAGTGCTTCTTCCTCTGTACATTTATTGTTGCAGTCACCATCAAGGACCTTTACGCACTTACCTCAAACCACATCGCCAGATATAGGTTTTTTACAGAATAGAAGTGCAGTATCATTCGAAGAACGACTTGATCTAAATGAGCCTAACCTTCAAAGTTCAATTCCAGAACCAGACTACGATACGTCAGATCTTAGTGCAGAAGTGACTGTAGACACTCCACAATTTACGATTGTCCAAGGTGGCTCAAAACGTGGCTCTGACATACTGGTGGGTGAGGGTTACAGCTATTCTAGAGATGGAACAGCCAATAAAAAAGGGCAACAAAGATGGAAGTGTACAGTGAGGAACAGCAGAATTAACTGTTTGGCATCAGTTAAGCAGACAGGGGACTTATTTATTAAAGGACCACGTCCACATTCGTGTACTTCAAAGGACACTGCTCTTCCTACAGCTAATGTTCGGGCTTACATTAGGACTGAGGGCCACAATCGCCCATATGCATCAGGATGTACCCTTGTTAAGGAAGCCCTGCAACAGCATCTTCGTTGTGATGTACCAACGACGTCGTTACCCAGTTTGCCAAACTTGGTGCGTGCAACAAACCGTTTGCGACAAAAACGGCGTCCAAAACACCCAAAAGATCTCTCTTTTGAGTGGATCAATGAAGCTGTGCCAGACAATTTTGTTCAGAAAGATATTAGAGTTGGACTCGCCAGGCACATCATAATGTTGTTTACAGCAGTAATGATAGGTTTATTGGCTAAAGCTAAAACATGGTACGTTGACGATACATTCAAAGCAGTACAGAAACCTTTTCAGCAATTGTGGAGTATTCACGCTTTTATCAAACAAAATGACTGCACAAAACAGGTTCCACTTATATTTGTTTTAATGTCAAGGCGAACAAAAGAGGACTATATACAAATTTTGAAATTTTTGAAGGGACATTTATCATCTGCAGCTTTTGAAGTAACTGTGATGGATTTTGAGGCAGCAGTTTGGGGTGCATTCCGAACTGTATTCCCCGACATCCGCTTACAAGGGTGTGTTTTCCACTGGACTCAGGCAATATGGAAAAAAATACAAAACCTTGGCCTAGCACCAGCCTATAGAAAAAGAAAAAAACACTTCAAAATACCTCCGTGAATTAATGTGCCTCCCTTTTTTGCCAGCAGAGCAGATAGCCATGACATTTAATGATTTTAAAGACTTAATTCGACCTAACCACCCAATAGCTTGGCAAACTCTACTTAACTATGTAGAAAATACCTGGGTACAAGGAAATGTTTGGACAACGAATGACTGGAGTGTGTTCGGTATGGCAGTCTGTACAAACAACGATGTCGAAGGGTGGCATAACTATCTTAACCAGTTATGTGAAAAAGTTGGGCACAACAATGTCAACTTATACGAACTAATAGAGGTGTTGAACAAAGAGAGTTCACTTGTAGACCTCCAGTGCCACTTGGTGTCTGAGGAGAAACTACAAAGGTATCAAAAAAAACCATTTAAAAACTATCAGATGGAAATATTTAATATATGGGAGCAGTACTCACAGAAAATTATAACACCAAAGGTATTACTGCAACGTGTTGCAGCACTTCACCACCCTCAGCAATCAACACCAGTAGATAATGACAATGAGGGGATTATTGATAATTAATTGTATTAGTGTCTGTCCACTTGAGGTGTGAATGTTACTCGATTTGTTTGTTCATTCTGTATTTTTGTTATTTTATTTTTTCATGTGCTATTGTTCTGATTTATTTCAAAATATAAAATAAAGAAAAATTAACTATTAAATCTTATTATTTGTTGTCACAACCAGCTTAAATTAGCGTTAACGATTCAAAATCAGAATCTTCGATGAATCGTCCAAACAACCACGGAAATTGCCGACGAATCGTCCATTGGACAATTCGTCGGCAATTTCCGTTCACGACGAATCGTCCAGATTCTATGACGAATGTGCAATCACGACGAATCGACCAGTATTCGTTCCAATCAGGGATCACATGATATAGTTTTGCAGACACTTTTCGACAACATAAAAATAATTTTTTTGATACCGTCATCTCTGCAGAGGATTACTCTCTGCACACTGATGTCAAAATGATAAAATTTCAAGTAGCAATTTTTTCCAATAAGTTAACCCTTTACCCAAAGTAACGCCAAAACCAGCCAGCACTATTCACAAAAATCCGCAAATTAATTTTCATTATTTTTGTAATTTTTTGTCTCAAAAACATAAGATATGACCCCTCTTTGGAACGAGCTCGTTGAGCTCGTTCCAATGAGGGGTCATAACCTATGTTTTTGAGACAAAAAATTAAAAGAATTAATTATTCAAGAATTTTATTTGTAAGTGTCGTCTGCTTTTCACGTTAGGTAAAGGGTTAACCAAATGAATCTTGTTTGACAAAGCTAAATGAGCTCTGTCAAATAATATTCAATTGGTTAAATTCCTAGTTGCATTATGGGAAAAAAATTCCTTTGTGAAAGTCAGATGTTTCATTTTCAGTGTTGAGGCGGTTAAGAGTCCACAAAGTCAAAAGTGGACATACTCAACCCAGGCAATATCTTGTATACAGTAAAGTCTCCATGGAATAACATGCCCAACCCAGTCAATATCTTGTGTACAGTAAAGTCTCAATGGAATAACATGCCCAACCCAGTCAATATCTTGTGTAAAGTCTCCATGGAATAACATGCCCAACCCAGTCAATATCTTGTGTAAAGTCTCCATGGAATAACATGCCCAACCCAGTCAATATCTTGTGTAAAGTCTCCATGGAATAACATGCCCAACCCAGTCAATATCTTGTGTACAGTAAAGTCTCAATGGAATAACATGCCCAACCCAGTCAATATCTTGTGTACAGTAAAGTCTCCATGGAATAACATGCTCAACCCAGTCAATATCTTGTGTACAGTAAAGTCTCCATGGAATAACATCCCCAACCCAGTAAATATCTTGTATACAGTAAAGTCTCCATGGAATACCATTCCCAACCCAGTCAATATCTTGTATACAGTAAAGTCTCCATGGAATTCCATCCCCAACCCAGTAAATATCTTGTATACAGTAAAGTCTCTATGGAATAACATCCCCAACCCAGTCAATATCTTGTGTACAGTAAAGTCTCCATGAAATAACATCCACAACCCAGTCAATATCATGTATACAGTAAAGTCTCCATGGAATAACATCCTCAACCCAGTCAATATCTTATGTACAGTAAAGTCTCCATGAAATAACATCCACAACCCAGTCAATATCATATATACAATAAAGTCTCCATGGAATTCCACCCCCAACCCAGTCAATATCTTGTGTACAGTAAAGTCTCTGCAGAATAACATCCCCAACTCAGTCATATCTTGTGTACAGTAAAGTCTCTGCAGAATAACATCCCCAACCCAGTCAATATCTTATGTACATAAATGTCTCCCTGGAATTCCATCCCCAACCCAGTCAATATCTTGTGTACAGTGAAGTCTCTGCATAATAACATCCCCAACCAAGTCAATATCTTGTATACAGTAAAGTCTCCATGGAATAACATACACAACACAGTCCTATCTTGTATAAAGTATCCATGGAATAACTAACATACACAACACAGTCCTATCTTGTATACGGAAAAGATTCCATAGAATAACAACCCCAACCCAGTCCTATCTTGTATACAGTCAAGTCTCCTTGGAATAACATCCGTAACACAGTCAATATCTTGTATACAGTAAAGTCTCCATGGAATAACAAACACAACCCAGTCATAGCTTGTATACAGTAAAGTCTCCAAGGAATAACATCCCCAACCCAGTCTATCTTCTGAACAGTAGTCTCCATGGAATAACATCCCAACCCAGTCAGTATCTTGTGTACAGTCAAGTCTCTGTGGAATAACATCCCCTCTATCATGGGTATAGTAAAGTCTCCATGGAATAACATACCCAACCAAGTTCTATATTGTGTACAGTAAAGTCTCAATGGAATAACATCCTCAACTCAGTTCTACCAGTTCCCAATCAATATGTGTACAGTGAAGTCGCCATGGCATAACAAACCCAACCCAGTTCTATCTTGTTTACAGTAAAGTCTCCATGGAATAACATGCCCAATCCAGTCAATATCTTGTGTACAGTAAAGTCTCCATGGAATAACATGCCCAACCCAGTCAATATCTTGTGTACAGTAAAGTCTCCATGGAATAACATGCCCAACCCAGTCAATATCTTGTGTACAGTAAATTCTCCATGGAATAACATGCCCAACCCAGTCAATATCTTGTGTACAGTAAAGTCTCAATGGAATAACATGCCCAACCCAGTCAATATCTTGTGTATAGTAAAGTCTCTGAAATAACATCCCCAACCCAGTCAGTATCTTGTGTACAGTAACGTCTCCAGGGAATAACATGCCCAACCCAGTCAATATCTTGTGTACAGTAAAGTCTCCATGGAATAACATCCCCAACCCAGTCAATATCTTGTGTACAGTAAAGTCTCTACAGAATAATATCCCCAACCCAGTCAATATCTTGTGTATAGTAAAGTCTCTGAAATAACATCCCCAACCCAGTCAATATCTTGTATACACTAAAGTCTCCATGGAATAACATGCTCAACCCAGTCAATATCTTGTGTACAGTAAAGTCTCCACGGAATAACATGCCCAACCCAGTCAATATCTTGTGTACAGTAAAGTCTCTATCGAATAACATCCCCAACCCAGTCAATATCTTGTGTACAGTAAAGTCTCTACGGAATAACATCCCCAACCCAGTCAATATCTTGTGTACAGTAAAGTCTCCATGGAATAACATCCCCAACCCAGTCAATATCTTGTGTACAGTAAAGTCTCCATGGAATAACATCCCCAACCCAGTCAATATCTTGTGTACAGTAAAGTCTCCATGGAATAACATACCCAACCCAGTCAATATCCTGTATACAGTAAAGTCTCCATGGAATAACATCCCCAACCCAGTCAATATCTTGTGTACAGTAACCTCTCCAGGGAATAACATCCCCAACCCAGTCAATATCTTGTGTACAGTAAAGTCTCCATGGAATAACATCCCCAACCCAGTCAATATCTTATGTACATTAATGCGCAATACCTTGTGTACAGTAAAGTCTCTGTGGAATAACAACCCCAACCCAGTCAATATCTTGTGTAAAGTCTCCATAGAATAACATCCCTGACCCAGCCAATATCTTGTGTACAGTAGTCTCCATGGAATAACATCCCCGACCCAGTCAATATCATGTGTACAGTAAAGTCTCCATGGAATAACATACCCAACCAAGTTATATCTTGTGTACAGTAAAGTCTCCATGGAATAACATCCTCAACTCAGTTCTACCAGTTCGCAATCAATATGTGTACAGTAAAGTCTCCATGGAATAACACACCCAACCCAGTCAATATCTTGTGTACAGTAAAGCCTCAATGGAATAACATCCCCAACCCAGTCAATATCTTGTGTACAGTAAAGTCTCCATGGAATAACATCCCCAACCCAGTCAATATCTTGTGTACAATAAAGTCTTGATGGAATAACATCCTCAACCCAGTCAATATGTTGTGTATAGTAAACTCTCAATGGAATAACATGCCCAACCCAGTCAATATCTTATGTACATTAATGTCTCCCTGGAATTCCACCCCCAAACCAGTCAATATTTTGCATACAGTAAAGTCTCCATGGAATAACATCCTCAACTCAGTTCTACCAATTCCCAATCAATATGTGTACAGTAAAGTCTCCATGGCATAACATGCCCAACACAGTTCTTTCTTGTGTTCAGTAAAGTCTCAATGGAATAACATACCCAACCCAGTCAATATCTTGTGTACAGTAAAGTCTCCATGGAATAACATTCTCAACTCAGTTCTACCAGTTCCCAATCAGTATGTGTACAGTAAAGTCTCCATGGAATAACATCCCCAACCCAGCCAATATCTTATGTACAGTAAAGTCTTGATGGAATAACATCCCCAACCCAGACAATATCTTGTGTATAGTAAAGTCTCAATGGAATAACATGCCCAACCCAGTTGATATCCTGTGTACAGTAAAGTCTCCATGGCATAACATGTCCAACCCAGTTCTATCTTGTGTACAGTAAAGTCTCAATGGAATAACATACCCAACCCAGTCAATATCTTGTGTACAGTAAAGTCTCCATGGAATAACATCCCCAAACCAGTCAATATCTTGTGTACAGTAAAATCTTCATGGAATAACATGCCCAACCCAGTCAATATCTTGTGCACAGTAAAGTCTCCACGGAATAACATGCACAACCCAGTCATATCTTGTGTACAGCAAAGTCTCCACGGAATTCCATCCCCAACCCAGTCAATATCTTGTACACAGTAAAGTCTCCATGGAATAACATCCCCAACCCAGTCAATATCTTGTGTACAGTAAAGTCTCCACGGAATAACATGCACAACCCAATCATATCTTGTGTACACGAAAGTCTCCCTGGAATTCCATCTCCAACCCAGGCAATATCTTGTGTACAGTAAAGTCTCCCTGGAATTCCATCCCCAACCCAGTCAATATCTTGTGTACAGTAAAGTCTCCACGGAATAACATGCACAACCCAATCATATCTTGTGTACAGTAAAGTCTCCATGGAATAACATGCCCAACCCTGTCAATATCTTGTGTACAGTAAAGTCTCCATGGAATAACATGCTCAACCCAGGCAATATCTTGTGTACAGTAAAGTCTCCATGGAATTACATCCCCAACCAGTCAATGTCTTGTGTACAGTAAAGTCTCCATGGAATAACATGCCCATCCCAGTCAATATCTTGTGTACAGTAAAGTCTCCATGGAATAACATGCCCAACCCAGTCAATATCTTGTGTACAGTAAAGTCTCCATGGAATAACATGCCCAACCCAGTCAATATCTTGTGTACAGTAATGTCTCAATGGAATAACATGCCCAACCCAGTCAATATCTTGTGTATAGTAAAGTCTCTGAAATAACATCCCCAACCCAGTCAATATCTTGTGTACAGTAAAGTCTCCCTGGAATTCCATCCCCAACCCAGTCAATATCTTGTGTACAGTAAAGTCTCCACGGAATAACATGCACAACCCAATCATATCTTGTGTACAGTAAAGTCTCCATGGAATAACATGCCCAACCCAGTCAATATCTTGTGTACAGTAAAGTCTCCATGGAATAACATCCCCAACCCAGTCAATATCATGTGTACAGTAAAGTCTCCATGGAATAACATACCCAACCAAGTTATATCTTGTGTACAGTAAAGTCTATGTGGAATAACAACCCCAACCCAGGCAATATCTTGTGTAAAGTCTCCATAGAATAACATCCCCGACCCAGCCAATATCTTGTGTACAGTAGTCTCCATGGAATAACATCCCCGACCCAGTCAATATCATGTGTACAGTAAAGTCTCCATGGAATAACATACCCAACCAAGTTATATCTTGTGTACAGTAAAGTCTCCATGGAATAACATCCTCAACTCAGTTCTACCAGTTCGCAATCAATATGTGTACAGTAAAGTCTCCATGGAATAACACACCCAACCCAGTCAATATCTTGTATACAGTAAAGTCTCCATGGAATAACATCCCGAACCCAGTCAATATCTTGTGTACAGTAAAGTCTTGATGGAATAACATCCTCAACCCAGTCAATATGTTGTGTATAGTAAACTCTCAATGGAATAACATGCCCAACCCAGTCAATATCTTATGTACATTAATGTCTCCCTGGAATTCCACCCCCAAACCAGTCAATATTTTGCATACAGTAAAGTCTCCATGGAATAACATCCTCAACTCAGTTCTACCAATTCCCAATCAATATGTGTACAGTAAAGTCTCCATGGCATAACATGCCCAACCCAGTTCTTTCTTGTGTTCAGTAAGGTCTCAATGGAATAACATACCCAACCCAGTCAATATCTTGTGTACAGTAAAGTCTCCATGGAATAACATCCTCAACTCAGTTCTACCAGTTCCCAATCAGTATGTGTACAGTAAAGTCTCCATGGAATAACATCCCCAACCCAGCCAATATCTTGTGTATAGTAAAGTCTTAATGGAATAACATACCCAACCCAGTCAATATCTTGTGTACAGTAAAGTCTCCATGGAATAACATCCCCAAACCAGTCAATATCTTGTGTACAGTAAAATCTTCATGAAATAACATGCCCAACCCAGTCAATATCTTGTGCACAGTAAAGTCTCCATGGAATAACATGCACAACCCAGTCATATCTTGTGTACAGCAAAGTCTCCATGGAATTCCATCCCCAACCCAGTCAATATCTTGTGCACAGTAAAGTCTCCATGGAATAACATACCCAACCCAGTCAATATCTTGTGTACAGTAAAGTCTCCACGGAATAACATGCACAACCCAATCATATCTTGTGTACAGGAAAGTCTCCCTGGAATTCCATCTCCAACCCAGGCAATATCTTGTGTACAGTAAAGTCTCCACGGAATAACATGCACAACCCAGTCATATCTTGTGTACAGTAAAGTCTCCCTGGAATTCCATCCCCAACCCAGTCAATATCTTGTGTACAGTAAAGTCTCCACGGAATAACATGCACAACCCAATCATATCTTGTGTACAGTAAAGTCTCCCTGGAATCCCATCCCCAACCCAGTCAATATCTTGTGTACAGAAAAGTCTCCATGGAATAACATGCCCAACCCAGTCAATATCTTGTGTACAGTAAAGTCTCCATGGAATACCATGCTTAACCCAGTCAATATCTTGTGTACAGTAAAGTCTCTATGGAATAACATCCACAACCCAGTCAATATCATGTATACAGTAAAGTCTCCCTGGAATAACATCCTCAACTCAGTTAATATCTTATGTACATTAATGTCGCCCTGGAATTCCATCCCCAAACCAGTCAATATTTTGTGTACAGTAAAGTCTCCATGGAATAACATGCTCAACCCAGTTCTACCAGTTACCAATCAATATCTGTACAGTAAAGTCTCCATGGCATAACATGCCCAACCCAGTTCTATCTTGTGTAAAGTGTCAATGGAATAACATATCCAACCCAGTCACGATCTTGTGTACAGTAAAGTCTCCATGGAATAACATGCCCAACCCAGTCAATATCTTGTGTACAGTAAAGTCTCCACGGAATAACATGCCCAACCCAGTCAATATCTTGTGTACAGTCAAGTCTCCATGGAATAACATGCCCAACCCAGTCAATATTTTGTGTACAGTAAAGTCTCCATGGAATAACATCCTCAACTCAGTTCTACCAGTTCCCAATCAATATCTGTACAGTAAAGTCCCCATGGCATAACATGCCCAACCCAGTTCTATCTTGTGTAAAGTGTCAATGGAATAACATATCCAACCCAGTCACTATCTTGTGTACAGTAAAGTCTCCATGGAATAACATCCCCAACCCAGTCAATATCTTGTGTACAGTAAAGTCTCCACGGAATAACATGCCCAACCCAGTCAATATCTTGTGTACAGTCAAGTCTCCATGGAATAACATGCCCAACCCAGTCAATATCTTGTGTACAGTAAAGTCGCCACAGAATAACATGCCCAACCCAAACAATATCTTGTGTACAGTAAAGTCTCCATGGAATAACATGCCCAACCCAGTCAATATCTTGTGTACAATCAAGTCTCCATGGAATAACATGCCCAACCCAGTCAATATCTTGTGTACAGTAAAGTCACCACGGAATAACATGCCCAACCCAGACAATATCTTGTGTACAGTAAAGTCTCCATGGAATAACATGCCCAACCCAGCCAATATCTTATGTACAGTAAAGTCTCCATGAAATAACATGCCCAACCCAGTCAATATCCTGTGTACAGTAAAGTCTCCATGGAATAACATCCTCAACCAAGTTCTATCTTGTATACAATGAAGTCTCTACAGAATAACATCCCTTCTATCTTGTGTTCAGTAAAGACTCCATGGAATAACATCTCGAACCAAGTTCTATCTTGTGTACAGTAAAATCTCAATGGAATAACATCCCCAAGTTCTATCTTGTGTTCAGTAAAGACTTGGCAGAATAACATTCCCCAACCCAATCAATATCTTGTATGGCTACGCTATGTCTCCATGGGGCAACATCCCCAACCCAGTCAATATCTTGTGTACAGTAATGCCTCCATGAGAAAGCATCCCCAACCCAGTCAATATCTTATGTACGTTAATGTCTCTCTGGAATACCATCCCCAAACCAGTCAGTAAAGTCTCCATGGAATAACATCTCCAACCCAGTCAATATCTTGTGCACAGTAAAGTCTCCATGGAAGAACATCCCCAACCAAGTTCTAGCTTGTGTACAATGAAGTCTCTACGGAATAACATCCCTTCTATCTTGTGTTCAGTAGAGAGAAAGCATCCCCAACCCAGTCAATATCTTATGTACGTTAATGTCTCCCTGGAATACCATCCCCAAACCAGTCAATATCTTGTGTACAGTAAAGTCTCCATGGAATAACATCCCCAACCAAGTTCTATCTTGTGTACAGTAAAATCTTTATGGAATAACATCCCCAACCAAGTTCTATCTTGTGTGCAGTAAAGTCTCAATGGAATAACATCCCCCAACCCAATCAATGTCTTGTATGGCTACGTTATGTCTCCATGGGGTAACATCCCCAACCCAGTCAATATCTTGTGTACAGTAATGTCTCCATAAGAAAACATGCCCAACCCAGTCAATATCTTATGTACATTAATGTCTCCCTGGAATTCCATCCCCAACCCAGTCAATATCGTGTGTACAGTAAAGTCTCCATGGAATAACATACACAACCCAGTCAATATCTTGTGTACAGTAAAGTCTCCCTGGAATTCCATCCCCAAACCAGTCAATATCTTGTGTACTGTAAAGTCTCCATGGAATAACATGCCCAACCCAGTCAATATCTTATGTACATTAATGTCTCCATGGAATACCATCCCCAACCCAGTCAATATTTTGTGTACAGTAAAGTCTCCATGGAATACCATCCCCAAACCAGTCAATATCTTGGGTCCAGTAAAGTCTCCACGGAATAACATCCCCAACCCAGTCAATATCTTTTGTACAGTAAAGTATTGATGGAATAACATCCCCAACCAAGTCATAGCTTGTGAACGGTCATCTCCCTGGAATAACATCCCCAACAGGGAAACACACCCAGCATTTCTAGACATGGATACAAATCTAATGTTCTATACTCACATTATACTGATTTAGTATGTATATGAACCTTGGTGTGTATATGCCGTGTCCTGTGTACATATTATACCTATTTGGTATGGATACAAACCTGATGTTCTATATGCACATTATACTGATTTGGTTTGGATACAAACCCATTGTTTTTCTGTATGCACATTATACTAAATTGGTCTGGATACAAACCTGATGTTGTTCTATATGCACATTATACTGGTGTGGTATAGATACAAACCCAGTGTTGTTCTGTATGCACATTATACTGATTTGGTAAAGATACAGACCCAATGTTCTATATGCACATTATACTGGTTTGGTATATATACAAACCCAGTGTTGTTCTATATGCACATTATACTGGTCTGGTATGGATACAGACCCAATGTTGTTCTATATGCACATTATACTGGTTTGGTATAGATACAAACCCAGTGTTGTTCAATATGCACATTATACTGATTTGGCATAGATACAGACCCCATGTTCTATATGCACATTATACTGATTTAGTTTGGAAACAAACCTGATGTTGTTCTATATGCACATTATACTGATTTGGTATAGATACAAACCCAGTGTTGTTCTATATGCACATTATACTGATTTGGTTTGGATACAAACCCAATGTTCTTTTCTGTAGGCACATTATACTAATTTGGTTTGGATACAAACCTGATGTTGTTCTATATGCACATTATACTGGTTTGGTAGATACAAACCCAATGTTGTTCTATATGCACATTATACTGGTTTGGTACAGATACAAACCCAATGTTGTTCTGTATGCACATTATACTGATTTGGTTTGTATACAAACTCAATGTTGTTCTATATGCACATTATACTGGTTTGGTAGATACAAACCTGATGTTGTTCTATATGCACATTATACTGGTTTGGTAGATACAAACCTGATGTTGTTCTATATGCACATTATACTGATTTGGTATAAATACAAACCAAATGTTGTTCTATATGCACATTATACTGGTTTGGTATAGATACAAACCCAATATTGTTCTATATGCACATTATACTGATTTGGTTTGTATACAAGCTGAATGTTGTTCTATATGCACATTATACTGATTTGGTATAGATACATACCCAATGTTGTTCTATATGCACATTATACTGATTTGGTATAAATACAAACCTGGTGTTCTATATGCACATTATACTGGTTTGGTTTGTATACAAGCTCAATGTTGTTATATATGCACATTATACTGATTTGGTATAAATACAAACCCAATATTGTTCTATATGCACATTATACTGATTTGGTTTGTATACAAGCTGAATGTTGTTCTATATGCACATTATACTGATTTGGTATAGATACATACCCAATGTTGTTCTATATGCAAATTATACTGATTTGGTATAAATACAAACCAAATGTTGTATAGATACAAACCCAATGTTGTTCTTTTTGCACATTATACTGGTTCGGTGTAGATACAAACCCAGTGTTGTTCTATATGCACATTATACTAATTTGGTTTGGATACAAACCTGATGTTGTTCTATATGCACATTACACTGGTTTGGTATAGATACAAACCCAGTGTTGTTCTATATGCACATTGTACTGATTTGGTTTGGATACAAACCTGATGTTGTTCCATATGCACATTATACTGGTTTGGTATGGATACAAATCTGATGTTGTTCTATATGTACATTATTCTGGTTTGGTTTGAATACAAACCCAATGTTGTTCTACATGCACATTATACTGGTTTGGTTTGGCTACAAACCCAATGTTGGTTTATATGTACATTGTACTGATTTGGTATAGATACAGACCCAATGTTCTACGTGCACATTATACTGATTTGGTATAGATACAAACCCAATATTGTTCTATATGTACATTATACTGATTTGGTATAGATACAAGCCCAATGTTGTTCTATATGCACATTATACTGGTTTGGTATGGATACAAACCTGATGTTGGTCTATACGGACATTATACTGATTCGGTATGGATACAAACCTGATGTTGTTCTATGCGCACATTATGGTGATTTGGTATGGATACAAACCCAATGTTGTTCTATATGCACATTATACTGATTTGGTTTGGATACAAACTCAATGTTGTTCTGTATGCACTTTATACTGATTTGGTAGATACAAACCCAATGTTGTTCTATATGCACATGATTTGGTACAGATACAAACCCAGTGTTCTATATGCACATTATACTGATTTGGCATGGATACAGACCCAATGTTCTATATGCACATTATACTGTTTTGGTATAGATACAAACCCAATGTTCTATATGTACATTATACTGATTTGGTATAGATACAAACCCAATGTTGTTCTATATGCACATTATACTGGTTTGGTATGGATACAAACCTGGTGTTCTATATGCACATTATGGTGATTTGGTATGGATACAAACCCAATGTTGTTCTATACGCACATGATTTGGTATAGGTACAAACCCAGTGTTGTTCTATATGCACATTATACTGATTTGGTATAGATACAAAACCATTGTTGTTCTATAGGCACATTATACTGCTTTGGTATGGATACAGCCCCAATGCTCTATATGCACATTATACTGATTTGGTTTGGATACAAACCCAATGTTGTTCTATATGTACATTATACTGATTTGGTCTGGATGCAAACCTGATGTTGTTCTATATGCACATTATGGTGATTTGGTATGGATACAAACCTGATGTTGTTCTATATAGACATTATACTGATTCGGTATGGATACAAACCTGATGTTGTTCTATATAGACATTATACTGATTCGGTATGGATATAAACCTGATGTTGTTCTATATGTACATTATACTGATTTGGTCTGGATGCAAACCTGATGTTGTTCTATATGCACATTATGGTGATTTGGTATGGATACAAACCTGATGTTGTTCTATATAGACATTATACTGATTCGGTATGGATATAAACCTGATGTTGTTCTATATGAACATTATACTGATTCAGTATGGATACAAACCTGATGTTCTATATGCACATTATACTGATTAGGTATGGACAGAAACCCAATGTTGTTCTATATGCACATTATGGTGATTTGGTATGGATACAGACCCAATGTTCTATATACACATTATGCTGTTTTGGTATAGATACAAACCCAATGTTGTTCTATATGCACATTATACTGGTTTGGTATGGATACAAAACTGATGTTGTTCTATATGCACATTATACTGATTCGGTATGGATACAAACCTGATGTTGTTCTATATGCACATTATGGTGATTTGGTATGGATACAAACCTGATGTTGTTCTATATGCACATTATGATGATTCGGTATGGATACAAACCTGATGTTGTTCTATATACACATTATACTGATTCGGTATGGATACAAATCTGATGTTCTATATGCACATTATACTGATTCGGTATGGATACAAACCTGATGTTGTTCTATATGCACATTATACTGATTTGGTATGGATACAAACCTGATGTTGTTCTATATGCACATTATGGTGATTTGGTATTTATACAAACCCTGGTGTATATATACTCACATTATACTGATTTGGAGCTGGCTCATTGCTAACTTTTTCAACTTTTGAAGCAATGGGCGTTTGAAATAATCTCGATGCACCAGATTTGTTGAAATCTTTTTTAGATAACAAAGAACTAGGTAAAGCATATATTCCTGGACCAGGTGCACTGGAAGCATCATACTTTATCTGTCTTCGTGTCTGGAAAACAATGTTTATAGTTATTACTATATACCTATAACAGGTACACCTGATACATCATGCTTCTATCTGATGTTATGTTTGTAAAACAATGTTTATAGTTATTACTATATACCTATAACAGTTACACTATATATATCATACATTATCTGTCTTCGTGTCTGTAAAACAATGTTTGTAGTTATTACTAAATACCTATAACAGTTACACTATATATATCATACATTATCTGTCTTCGTGTCTGTAAAACAATGTTTATAGTTATTACCATATACCTATAACAGGTACACTATATATATCATACATTATCTGTCTTCGTGTCTGTAAAACAATGTTTATAGTTATTACCATATACCTATAACAGGTACACTATATATATCATACATTATCTGTCTTCGTGTCTGTAAAACAATGTTTATAGTTATTACCATATACCTATAACAGGTACACTATATATATCATACATTATCTGTCTTCGTGTCTGTAAAACAATGTTTATAGTTATTACCATATACCTATAACAGGTACACTATATATATCATACATTATCTGTCTTCGTGTCTGTAAAACAATGTTTATAGTTATTACCATATACCTATAACAGGTACACTATATATATCATACATTATCTGTCTTTGTGTCTGTAAAACAATGTTTATAGTTATTACCATATACCTATAACAGGTACACTATATATATCATACATTATCTGTCTTCGTGTCTGTAAAACAATGTTTCTAGTTATTACCATATACCTATAACAGGTACACTATATATATCATACATTATCTGTCTTTGTGTCTGTAAAACAATGTTTATAGTCATTACCATATACCTATAACAGGTACACTATATATATCATACATTATCTGTCTTTGTGTCTGTAAAACAATGTTTATAGTTATTACCATATACCTATAACAGGTACACTATATATATCATACATTATCTGTCTTTGTGTCTGTAAAACAATGTTTATAGTCATTACCATATACCTATAACAGGTACACTATATATATCATACATTATCTGTCTTCGTGTCTGTAAAACAATGTTTCTAGTTATTACCATATACCTATAACAGGTACACTATATATATCATACATTATCTGTCTTTGTGTCTGTAAAACAATGTTTATAGTCATTACCATATACCTATAACAGGTACACTATATATATCATACATTATCTGTCTTCGTGTCTGTAAAACAATGTTTATAGTTATTACTATATACCTATAACAGGTACATCTGATACATCATGCTTCTATCTGACGTTATGTTTGTAAAACAATGTTTATAGTTATTACTATATACCTATAACAGGTACACTATATATATCATATTTCTATCTGACGTTATGTTTGTAAAACGATGTGTTTGTTTAGTTAGTAATATATTCCTGGACCAGGTACACTAGATACATCATACCTCTATCTGACATTATGTTTGTAAAACAATGTGTTTGTACAGTTAGTAATATATTCCTGGACCAGGTACACTAGATACATCATACCTCTATCTGACTTTATGTTTGTAAAACAATGTGTTTGTACAGTTAGTAATATATTCCTGGACCAGGTACACTAGATACATCATACCTCTATCTGACATTATGTTTGTAAAACAATGTGTTTGTACAGTTAGTAATATATTCCTGGACCAGGTACACTAGATACATCATACCTCTATCTGACATTATGTTTGTAAAACAATGTGTTTGTACAGTTAGTAATATATTCCTGGACCAGGTACACTAGATACATCATACCTCTATCTGACTTTATGTTTGTAAAACAATGTGTTTGTACAGTTAGTAATATATTCCTGGACCAGGTACACTAGATACATCATACCTCTATCTGACATTATGTTTGTAAAACAATGTGTTTGTACAGTTAGTAATATATTCCTGGACCAGGTACACTAGATACATCATACCTCTATCTGACATTATGTTTGTAAAACAATGTGTTTGTACAGTTAGTAATATATTCCTGGACCAGGTACACTAGATACATCATACCTCTATCTGACATTATGTTTGTAAAACAATGTGTTTGTACAGTTAGTAATATATTCCTGGACCAGGTACACTAGATACATCATACCTCTATCTGACATTATGTTTGTAAAACAATGTGTTTGTACAGTTAGTAATATATTCCTGGACCAGGTACACTAGATACATCATACCTCTATCTGACTTTATGTTTGTAAAACAATGTGTTTGTACAGTTAGTAATATATTCCTGGACCAGGTACACTAGATACATCATACCTCTATCTGACATTATATTTGTAAAACAATGTGTTTGTACAGTTAGTAATATATTCCTGAACCAGGTACACTAGATACATCATACCTCTATCTGACTTTATGTTTGTTAAACAATGTGTTTGTACAGTTAGTAATATATTCCTGAACCAGGTACACTAGATACATCATACCTCTATCTGACTTTATGTTTGTAAAACAATGTGTTTGTACAGTTAGTAATATATTCCTGGACCAGGTACACTAGATACATCATACCTCTATCTGACTTTATGTTTGTAAAACAATGTGTTTGTACAGTTAGTAATATATTCCTGGACCAGGTACACTAGATACATCATACCTCTATCTGACATTATGTTTGTAAAACAATGTGTTTGTACAGTTAGTAATATATTCCTGGACCAGGTACACTAGATACATCATACCTCTATCTGACATTATGTTTGTAAAACAATGTGTTTGTACAGTTAGTAATATATTCCTGGACCAGGTACACTAGATACATCATACCTCTATCTGACTTTATGTTTGTAAAACAATGTGTTTGTACAGTTAGTAATATATTCCTGGACCAGGTACACTAGATACATCATACCTCTATCTGACATTATGTTTGTAAAACAATGTGTTTGTACAGTTAGTAATATATTCCTGGACCAGGTACACTAGATACATCATACCTCTATCTGACATTATGTTTGTAAAACAATGTGTTTGTACAGTTAGTAATATATTCCTGGACCAGGTACACTAGATACATCATACCTCTATCTGACTTTATGTTTGTAAAACAATGTGTTTGTACAGTTAGTAATATATTCCTGGACCAGGTACACTAGATACATCATACCTCTATCTGACATTATGTTTGTAAAACAATGTGTTTGTACAGTTAGTAATATATTCCTGGACCAGGTACACTAGATACATCATACCTCTATCTGACATTATGTTTGTAAAACAATGTGTTTGTACAGTTAGTAATATATTCCTGGACCAGGTACACTAGATACATCATACCTCTATCTGACATTATGTTTGTAAAACAATGTGTTTGTACAGTTAGTAATATATTCCTGGACCAGGTACACTAGATACATCATACCTCTATCTGACATTATGTTTGTAAAACAATGTGTTTGTACAGTTAGTAATATATTCCTGGACCAGGTACACTAGATACATCATACCTCTATCTGACTTTATGTTTGTAAAACAATGTGTTTGTACAGTTAGTAATATATTCCTGGACCAGGTACACTAGATACATCATACCTCTATCTGACATTATATTTGTAAAACAATGTGTTTGTACAGTTAGTAATATATTCCTGAACCAGGTACACTAGATACATCATACCTCTATCTGACTTTATGTTTGTTAAACAATGTGTTTGTACAGTTAG
Organism: Pictodentalium vernedei; assembly: GCA_031216915.1. Classification (NCBI taxonomy): domain Eukaryota; kingdom Metazoa; phylum Mollusca; class Scaphopoda; order Dentaliida; family Dentaliidae; genus Pictodentalium; species Pictodentalium vernedei. Next base: position 547,935,477 of record CM062293.1, read on the forward strand.
TAATATATTCCTGAACCAGGTACACTAGATACATCATACCTCTATCTGACTTTATGTTTGTAAAACAATGTGTTTGTACAGTTAGTAATATATTCCTGGACCAGGTACACTAGATACATCATACCTCTATCTGACTTTATGTTTGTAAAACAATGTGTTTGTACAGTTAGTAATATATTCCTGGACCAGGTACACTAGATACATCATACCTCTATCTGACATTATGTTTGTAAAACAATGTGTTTGTACAGTTAGTAATATATTCCTGGACCAGGTACACTAGATACATCATACCTCTATCTGACTTTATGTTTGTAAAACAATGTGTTTGTACAGTTAGTAATATATTCCTGGACCAGGTACACTAGATACATCATACCTCTATCTGACTTTATGTTTGTAAAACAATGTGTTTGTACAGTTAGTAATATATTCCTGGACCAGGTACACTAGATACATCATACCTCTATCTGACATTATGTTTGTAAAACAATGTGTTTGTACAGTTAGTAATATATTCCTGGACCAGGTACACTAGATACATCATACCTCTATCTGACTTTATGTTTGTAAAACAATGTGTTTGTACAGTTAGTAATATATTCCTGGACCAGGTACACTAGATACATCATACCTCTATCTGACTTTATGTTTGTAAAACAATGTGTTTGTACAGTTAGTAATATATTCCTGGACCAGGTACACTAGATACATCATACCTCTATCTGACTTTATGTTTGTAAAACAATGTGTTTGTACAGTTAGTAATATATTCCTGGACCAGGTACACTAGATACATCATACCTCTATCCGAGTTTATGTTTGTTAAACAATGTGTTTGTACAGTTAGTAATATATTCCTGGACCAGGTACACTAGATACATCTCCCCGTGGGAACCCCGGGAAGTAAGCAGCACTTGTTTACTGCGGTAAACCAGTTCCGCTTTACTAGTAAAATAGGACCCAGTCACCAATGCTTGGGGTGAAAGTCCTCTAAAATGGGCAACATGTTGATCAACGATTGACTATCCTTGTCTTCATCGCCATGTTGTGTCTCGATTAGCCATTGTGCATAAATATGTGACGTTAACCACCAACAAACAAACAAACAAACTAGATACATCATACCTCTATCTGACTGTATGTATGTAAAACAATGTGTTTGTACAGTTAGTAATATATTCCTGGACCAGGACGATTTGTTTGTACAGTTAGTAAAATATTCCTGGACCAGGCAATGTGTTTGTACAGTTAGTAATATTTTCCTGGGCCAAGTGTACTTGATAAATCATACCTCTATCTGACGTTATGTTTGTAAAACAATGTGTTTGTACAGTTAGTAATATATTCCTGGACCAGGTACACTAGATACATCATACCTCTATCTGACGTTAGGTTTGTAAAACAATGTGTTTGTACAGTTAGTAATATATTCCTGGACCATGTACATCATACTTCTATCTGGCTTTGCGTATGTAAAACAATGTGTTTGTACAGTTAGTAATATTTTCCTGGGCCAAGTGTACTTGATAAATCATACTTCTAACTGATTTTGCGTGATCTTGAAATCTGACGTTGACCTTGAAGTTAAGTGTTTTCCAAAATCAAATATGTTTACTATGGGGGAAGATATTGAGGGACAGCAGCTATGAAGATCAAATAAATTTCTGATGATGCACCCCTGGAAAAATGGCATTGTTTCAAAAAGTAACATGTTTCCAGTACAAGATACATCTTATTTTATTGTATTTAATGCTTCATGTGTGTTTGGAGACTCTTTGCTAACAGACTTACAGTTAGACCAGTCTTTTGTAAAATGACACAGAATGGGCTGCTGAGTATTAGCACCTTGCACGCTGCTGGCAGATATTCGTGCCCATGACAGGAAATCACTTGCGATTGAAATAAGTACATTTTGAGCTCACCTAACCAAGCTTCCACCTTCAAATTGTACCAACTTTTCCACCAGCAATTTCATGAGTCCAAGTTTAATAAATTTATCATATCTAGTCATGGCTGCTTTAGAGCACTGATGGCTGGTTTAGAGCACTGATGGCTGCTTTACAGAACTGATGGCTGCTTTACAGCAGCCATGACTAGATTTGATGAAATATATTTTTAAAATACAAAGCAGGTAAAGAGTTAAATTTAGAATAAAGTTTCATAATACTTTATACTCTTGAGAGCCAAATAAAAGTACAGGGAAAAATAACAGTACAGGGTGGAAAATTTCCTGAAAATTAATAATAGTATAGGATGGAAAATTCCAAGATGTGAGTCAATCGCTATGCTCAAAGCCATTTTTATAACACAGAAGTCTGATGCTCTTGAAGCGGTGAAGGGCTAAATTACTTTCAGTTATCATAATTTTCACATGGATTTGACTTGTTGCAATGTATGGGAGAGTGCCTACAGGCACACACGCCTACAGACACACACACCTACAGGCACACATGCCTACAGGCACTCTCCCATAAAGTGCACCAAGGCAAAACAGTGATGGTATGAAGCACATCCACTGGGTACTACGTACGAGGTCTTTAAAGTTATGTGAGCAGTACTTCAGACAAAAGCCCAAATATACAGTACGTGGAAAGTGGATTGTGACTAAACCACCCGTGGAGTGGAGTTATCACCCAAGCTATAACTTTCAAATGTTGTAAATATCGACAAAAAACACAAGTAATGTTTCAGCCAATGGACCTCCAGGTTTAACCCGGAGGTCCATTGGCTGAAACTTTGCTGCTGCTGGTTATTCTTTGCAACAAATTTACAACTATTGCTTGGGTGGAATCTCCACTCTGCGGGTGATTTAGTGATAATACACTCTCCACGTACTGTATGCTTCCAGCTCTCTACCAATTAACATTTCCATCCTGAGTTTGCTTGTACGTAACATGTACCTTACTAGTTTGTTTTGGTGAACTTCTTGAGATACGCGGCCACTCTGCACATTCGTTTGCTGAAAATTAATAATCATACAGGGTCAAATAAGGATCATGCAGGCGGGAATTTTGTTAAAAAAAGAATAATCATATATGTATGATTATTAGGCACACAAGAGTAAATATATAGAGGATATTTACTGTGGTTTAGTGAATATTGGGAATTATTTCATGAGTGTGAAACTAAGATAATTCCAGATATTCACTAAAATAGCTTAGATTTTCTTTTTATTATATGCTACAGTTCTGTCACAAATAGTGCACTTATCTAGGCGTAATTGCGCGTTGGAATTGCACGCAATTGCCATATCGAATGGCATCCACAGCACGGCAGGTTCTCCTGGTTACTCATAGCAAACACAGCAAATTTTTCTGCCAATGGACCTCCGGGTTACCCGGAGGTCCATTGGCTGAAACATTGCTTGTGCACAGGCCATATGTGCAGAATTTGATAGCTTTACTGGTGCCATAACGCGTACATTAACGCGCATATCAACGTGCTATTTGTGCGCATTTCATGACAGGACTTCTCGTTTTAACTGTACGTGACATTTTACTGTGCAATATTCAGCCCAATTCAACTCCAAACAATTTCAAGACAATAACAAAGATCTGCTGATTGTTCCTTCAAGGTGACGTCATGCACTGAAGCGTGATGTCATTTAGGAAGCTCTGGAAGGATATTTCCCGATATCCATCAAGTCGATGCATATCGAGAAATATCTTTTAGATAATCTGCCATAATTCACAGGCTAGCATACAATAAATACAGATTTCATTTGGACTGTTTTTATTTAAATTCATTTCCCATGTTCCAACATTTACAGTTTCAAATGATAAAAGGACATTCACTCTTCGAAAAAAGGTGACATCAAATTGAGTCAGTCTGAAAGTATGTTTGTCTTTCTGATTCAAAATCCTGGGAAATCTCTAAAACTCCCATAATTCAAAGTTTTATTCCAATCCACATATCATCGCCTGAGTGCTAGAACGTCCTATGTTCCAAAGGGGAGATAATATGTAGTCCCATAGGGAAAATAATATATCGTCCCAAAGTGGACATAATATATTGTCCCATAGTGGACATAATATATTGTCCCATAGTGGATATAATATATCGTCCCATAGTGGACATAATATATCATCCCATAGTGGACATAATATATCGTCCCATAGTAGACATAATATATCGTCCCATAGTGAACATAATATATCGTCCCATAGTGGACATAATATCTCGCCCCAGAGTGGACATAATATATCGTCCCCTAGTGGACATAATATATTGTCCCATAGTGAACATAATATATTGTCCCATAGTGAACATAATATATTGTCCCATAGTGAACATAATATATTGTCCCATAGTGAACATAATATCTCGTCCCATAGGGGAAATAATACATCGTCCCACAGTGGACATAATATATCGTCCCATAGTGAACATAATATATTGTCCCATAGTGAACATAATATATTGTCCCATAGTGAACATAATATCTCGCCCCATAGGGAAAATAATACATCGTCCCACAGTGGACATAATTATCGTCCCATAGTGAACATAATATATTGTCCCATAGTGAACATAATATATTGTCCCATAGTGAACATAATATCTCGTCCCATAGGGGAAATAATACATCGTCCCACAGTGGACATAATATATCATCCCATAGTGAACATAATATATTGTCCCATGGTGAACATAATATATTGTCCCATAGTGAACATAATATCTCGCCCCATAGGGAAAATAATACATCGTCCCACAGTGGACATAATTATCGTCCCATAGTGAACATAATATATTGTCCCATGGTGAACATAATATATTGTCCCATAGTGAACATAATATCTCGCCCCATAGGGGAAATAATACATTGTCCCACAGTGGACATAATATCTCCTGGTTACTCATAGCAAACACAGGAAATTTTTCTGCCAATGGACCTCCGGTTTACCCGGAGGTCCATTGACTGAAACATTGCTTGTGCACAGGCCATATGGGCAGAATTTGATAGCTTTACTGGGGCCATAACGCGTACATTAACGCGGATATCAACGTGCTATTTGTGCGCATTTCATGACAGGACTTCTAGTTTTAACTGTATGTGACATTTTACTGTGCAATATTCAGCCCAATTCAACTGCAAACAATTTCAAGACAATAACAAAGATCTGCTGATTGTTCCTTCAAGGTGACGTCATGCACTGAAGCGTGATGTCATTTAGGAAGCTCTGGAAGGATATTTCCCGATATCCATCAAGTCGATGCACATCAAGAAATATCTTTTAGATAATCTGCCATAATTCACAGGCTAGCATACAATAAATACAGATTTCATTTGGACTGTTTTTATTTAAATTCATTTCCCATGTTCCAACATTTACAGTTTCAAATGATAAAAGGACATTCACTCTTCAAAAAAAGGTGACATCAAATTGAGTCAGTCTGAAAATATGTTTGTCATTCCGATTCAACATCCTGGGAAATCTCTAAAACTCCCATAATTCAAAGTTTTATTCCAATCCACATATCATCGCCTGAGTGCTAGAATGTCCTATGTCCCAAGGGGAGATAATATATAGTCCCATAGGGAAAATAATATATCGTCCCAAAGTGGACATAATATATTGTCCCATAGTGGACATAATATATTGTCCCATAGTGGATATAATATATCGTCCCATAGTGGACATAATATATCATCCCATTGTGGACATAATATATCGTCCCATAGTAGACATAATATATCGTCCCATAGTGAACATAATATATCGTCCCATAGTGGACATAATATCTCGCCCCAGAGTGGAAATAATATCTCGCCCCAGAGTGGAAATAATATCTCGCCCCCATAGTGGAAATAATATATCGTCCCATAGTGAACATAATATATTGTCCCATAGTGAACATAATATATTGTCCCATAGTGAACATAATATCTCGCCCCATAGGGGAAATAATACATCGTCCCACAGTGGACATAATATATCGTCCCATAGTGAACATAATATATCGTCCCATAGTGAACATAATATATTGTCCCACAGTGAACATAATATATTGTCCCATAGTGAACATATTATCTCACCCCATAGGGGAAATAATACATCGTCCCACAGTGGACATAATATATCGTCCCATAGTGAACATAATATATTGTCCCATAGTGAACATAATATATTGTCCCATAGTGAACATAATATCTTGCCCCATAGGGGAAATAATACATCGTCCCACAGTGGACATAATATATCGTCCCATAGTGAACATAATATATTGTCCCATAGTGAACATGATATATTGTCCCATAGTGAACATAATATCATGCCCCACAGGGGAAATAATACATCATCCCACAGTGGACATAATATATCATCCCATAGTGAACATAATATATTGTCCCATAGTGAACATAATATATTGTCCCATAGTGAACATAATATCTCACCCCATAGGGGAAATAATACATCGTCCCACAGTGGACATAATATATCGTCCCATAGTGAACATAATATATTGTCCCACAGTGAACATAATATATTGTCCCATAGTGAACATAATATCTCTCCCCATAGGGGAAATAATACATCGTCCCACAGTGGATATAATATATCATCCCATAGTGAACATAATATATTGTCCCATAGTGAACATAATATATTGTCCCATAGTGAACATAATATCTCGCCCCATAGGGGAAATAATACATCGTCCCACAGTGGACATAAAATATCGTCCCATAGTGAACATAATATATTGTCCCATAGTGAACAAAATATATTGTCCCATAGTGAACATAATATCTCGCCCCATAGGGGAAATAATACATCGTCCCACAGTGGACATAATATATTGTCCCATAGTGAACATAATATGTTGTCCCATAGTGAACATAATATATTGTCCCATAGTGAACATAATATCTCGCCCCATAGGGGAAATAATACATCGTCCCACAGTGGAAATAATACATTGTCCCATGGTGGAAATAATATATCGTCCCACAGTGGAAATAATATATCGTCCCATAGTGGAAATAATATATCGTCCCACAGTGGACATAATATCTCGCCCCATAGTGGAAATAATATATTGTCCCACAGTGGACATAATACAGTGGTGTGATCACAAAAGTGGAAGAAATTTCGTTTCCTCATCGATAAAAATGAAGCGCAATTGAAACCGTAATCGCAAATTTCAGCTAAAGATATAATGAAGTTAAATGATAATGATACTCGTGCAGTCATGTGAACGTGGATTTTTTCATGATGTTATGGAAAAAATGAACAATTAAATGTTGCTATTAAAAAATCATTTTTGTATTCCAAACAAACTTACAAAGTTGATTGTGAAACCTGTATTTCTTTTCGATTCAATTCCACGGATTACCAAGCGAAATTTATCTCGGGACAATTTGAATTTTAATATATTATATTTCCTAAGTTCATTGCAAAATGTGACGTTCGTCCCCTCAGCTGAACACACTTTGCAGTACGGACCTCGACGAATTCGGGGCCAGGCTAATTTGGACCCAAAAAGCACAAGAAACTCGACCACATTATCAGTTCATGAACCATACTGGGTACAACAAGTAATTTTATTTAACCTTCAAATTACGAAACCCCGCTCATTATTGGGTTAAAAAGTGAAACACAAGTTTCATCTTATGTGCATCTGAACGTAATCCTGTTTAAAGCCCAGCAGGTGGACCATGTCTGGTGTTCAAAATGAAATAATAAAAATTAAGCGTCCTATGACTGCCCGGGAAGAACCTTTTTGTGGGGTACACCCTGTTGTGAGGGGGTCACAGAGATATTAAGAAATTGATGGAACAAAATGAATAATATCCAGGTAGATTGGTGATGCACCCCCATTTTTGATCGTCTAACCGCATACCCGCTGGAGCTGTATTGGGACACATTCAACACTATGTCGCGAGATCTGTGACCGTTGATGACTCGTTTTTCAGGGACCCTACACCCCCATCCCCTCCAAATCACACACGCTTGTACCAACTTTGTATTCATATTTGAGAGGTTGGCCTCATTAAGGAATATGGATAAAAAAGTAGCATGCCACTCGATATTAGTCGAGAAAATTTCCCAAAAGTTAAGCTATTGATATTTTAATAGGCATGACACAAGATAAAATTAAAAGTGAAAACGAAATCATACAGACCAAAAACTTAGTTCTCAGAAAGAGACGTTATAGTTGTCAATTGCAAGTGTGTAATAAGCCCGCACTAGCAATGAGGCCTATAAGCGCACTTAAACTACAGCCCTCCCAACCTTACATGGACATTAATTATCTTTTCAAGGATCAGTAAATAAACATTAAAATGTTGATTAAAAAGCTTCGAAGCCAACAGTAAGTGGGATTATGCAAAATAGAGTATCTGAACAAGTATCCCCCCACCCCACTAATGCCCCCCCCCCCCAATCGCTGGTCAGTCTGGGAACAGTTTGAATGCTTGGCTTTGATCAAATAAATTTATATTTATTTATTTATTGGTCACATATTTCTGCACAATGGCTAACCATGACCGTGACAGTTTTACGGGTGGAGGAAGCCGGAGTACCCGGAGAGAACCACCGAGCAACGGCGAGCAACTGTCAGCTCCCCAACATACCAACTCCACACAAGCAGGGTTAATCAAATAAATTTAATTTTTTAAGTAAGTAAAATGAATAAATAAAAACAGTAATGCCAATCAGGTGTGTAGTTTTGGTGTCCAGTTGTACTGGAAAATTAGGTTGTTTACCCATGGAGTTGTAGCAAAAAAAAAATTACTGAAAAGTCGCTTTGGTGGTTGGACGTTCACTCACCAGAGAGGCGGTTGTTTTGGGTGAATCGTTTACAAGCACATGTTACTGAACAAATTTCGTAAAGGAAAGCCTGTTGGAGTGACAAATAAAAGCAATGGGTGTGTATTTTAGCTATTTATTCATCAATAACATTTGAAAGAATACAGCAGGAAGCATGTTAGTCCACAGCAACTAAGATTTTCCACAACATTCAAACACGTGCTCGCGTTTTAGAATTTCTATAACAGGGCGCACTGTAATTTTCGTTCCAAATACAACTCGACCCATCGCTTTATATTCAATTAAAACTACTAGTCTTATACCGTGGACAATCCAAATTTTGTCTGCAGTTGTTCAGTAACCGAATGCAAGCTCAAACTTAGTACGTGGATAGTGGATGCATTTGGAAACACCCACCGAGTGGAAATTCAACTAGGTATAACTCAAGTACTGTGAAACTATGCAGAAAAGTTCATGTGACGGGAGCACGTGAGATTACATTCTTAAATGTGTCAAGGTATTCCTTCCCTGAATTCATGATGAGGCCTGTGGAGAAATGTCCGATGAGGATTATCATGTACTCTCCATTGCCTGACTGTCGAACTGACTGAAAAAAAACCCCAAAAACTTGGTGATATAACTTAGAACTCCTTTTCTCTTGGTACTCTTTCTTTGGTTGATAAATGGTTTCTTTAATCTCAGGATGGATACAGTTAAAACTAGAAGTCCTGTCACGAATAGTGCGCTTATGTAGGCTTAATTGCGCGTTGGAATTGCGCGCAACTGCCATATCGAATGGCATCCAAAGCACGGCAGGTTCTCCTGGTTATTCATAGCAAACACATGCAATGTTTCTGCCAATGGACCTCCGGGTTACCCGGAGGTCCATTGGCTGAAACATTGCTTGTGCACAGGCCATATGTACAGAATTTGATAGCTTTACTTGGGCCATAACGCGCACATCAACGTGCTCTTTGTGCGCATTTCATGACAGGACTTCTAGTTTTAACTGTATGATAGATAACAGCCTTGTTATGATAATGCAGAGAGTTGGAATCCAGAACGAGTTCTTTGTTATTTAATTTTTTTTTGGATTTTTTGGGGGAACTCAAGAGACAATCATAGAATTCAGACAGCTGACAATTTTGACACTCACCCCAAATTCCGAACGAAATGGTTTCGCGTGCCTAAGGCGTGTAGGGACGGTATGTGGAGCAAGCCCATTTCGACCCTCGGTGACAGTTTAGCAGCATTTATGTCGTTTGTTTCTCTTTTTGGGTGGAGGTGGTTGTGATGGAGAGACTGTAGTGGTTGTTGGTGTAGTTGGGCTGTTGATGTTTTTAGAGGACTGACTAGGATGGAATGGTCGAGTCCTGGCTGCTTCAGGAGTGCTGTGGCTGGTGCGCTGTTCCAGGGGTGCCATCGTTCTGCTGTTGTTGTCAGCTGATTCCTTTAGGATATTCCTGTCTTCTTCCCGCATGCTATTTACTACTGCCGTCATGTCAAGTATATCTTGTATCATTTTCCGTTCCTGATCCGGAGGGAGGGGAGAGACTGGAGTAGGAGACTTTAGAGAGCCAGTTTCCATTTCCGTCTCCACCTTGCTGATGACGTCGCCATCCTCCAGATGTCCCTCAAAGGAGAGGCTGCTGGGGAGTAGATGGGAGTCACAGGAGTTGGAGGGTGGGGAATGGTAGTGGCCTCCTCTGTCTTCTCTTCCGCCTTCTCTTCCTTGTTCCTTTTCAGGAATGTTTCCAACCGCCGGGCATTGCGGCGCCTGGTGGATGGGCTCTTCTTCCTCTTCTCAGGGCCGTCAAGCCTTCTCGGGTGAGGACCAGTGTGAGAGGAGGTCCTCTCAACAAAGGTACTACCTCTCCCCGAGGAGGGTGGTAATTCTTTCTCTTCTTCAACCTTAAATTCAAGGTTCAGATGAACGCTCTTGCCTATCTCCTGGATAGTCCAGGTGATAGGGCAAGAGACGCTCAGAGCTGCTATCGTTCTCTTCAATCGCGCTGGTAGTTCCAGTGTTTCCATAATTAAGGTTATAATTAGGATGCTCGCACTCTGAGTTCAGAGGTGCGAATGGCAGTTGAACCAAGAAAAATGACTGGATACATATAAGTCGCATGTCAGTATGTCTATTGAGTTTGCACAGATGACTATTAATAACAGTAGTTTATTCAGTAATTAAAACCAATGTCAATAAGCTTTTAAAGAGACAGTCGCCACAATGGGATTAGTTTCCGGGAACAGAATCAAACAGTTACAGATAATTATATAAGCTTCCCGACGTTCACAGTAGTGCATTCATTTCACACCTTGGATTCAGAGGTGTCAACTATGTTTGTAGGGAGCAGGCAATAAAAACTATCCGTGGCTTGAGTTATGTGGTACTTGAAATTGAATCGTTTTAATTTCAGGCCAACTCGGATGTGTAGATTTTCGATAGGTCGGTAGTCCGAGTGGGGCGATCCACTCAACAGTTTTGAGCCACCTCTAAAGATGATTATATGTTTCTTTAGTCCATGGTCTTCAAATTGTGGTTCAAATCCACGCCACCCTTGACTCCATGATACAATCACTAATAAGTGTTGGTGTCTACATCGTTTAAAAGGGTCATGTGAAGCACAATGCAGCCCCCTCCCCTTAGATTAGTCACTAACCCTTCCAACCTTCCGGTGTCATTGCCTCACCCCCAATTTGTATTTTGTAAATACATTTCTAAAAGAAACTACACCAAGTCGCCTCAAACGTAAACATGTACATTAGTAACATTACTGCTCCCCCGCCTCTATGGAGCATTTGTTTGGGGGAGGGGGATATACCGGTACATTTATCATTTTTCCCCCGAAATAAACCCAGGCCCTCAACACGATAGGTGCCAGAATCAAACTAAGATGGGGAGAATTTGTTTCCGATTCCGGGTATTCAGTAGCCTAATGGCCATGTCAGATCGACTGATTGTGCCTGAAAATCAAGACAATTTTTTTTTGGGGGGGGGGGAGTGGGGGGGGGGAGTGGGGGGAGGGGAGTTGCATTGTGAAAAAAAAGAAAAGAAAATTAATTGTTGTGATTTTAATCACTTGACATAAGTTGACAATGGCTTTTATGGACCCACCACACAAAACGATTACAATCAGAATATTTATTCACTCATGTCCAAAATGGCAATGCCGAACGGTAACCGACCGTGCCTGACCCCCTCCCCCCAACCCCACACACCTGTATAGAATCATTCAAGCTTAACGGTACATGAGCATGCCCGACCTATGTTTTAGGAGATCCACGATTGTTGAAAGTAGATGCATGTAGTTTGGGTGTGGGGTGGGGGCAGGTACGCGTAGGGTGTACAAAGAGTTGCAAAGGCCTCCATTTAAATACTTAGGGTAAGTTTTTTGAGAATCCTTTACTATCGTGTCCTTTCTGCTGTTTCCTCCAAACCAAAAAGTTATATTTTTCGTGAGTACTACAAGTTCACAATGACAGTTGGTGGAAATGTTGATCAACTTGGCTTCAGGTTTTATCTGTTTTTGAGAGGGATAGAATAAATAAAACAAACACTCCCTACGATGATTTTGTGAGGAATTTTATTATCTACACGGGAACACGAGTTTACATTCATAAATGTGTCAAGGTATTCAATCCCTGAATTCATTAGGAGGCCAGTGGAGAAATGTCCGATGAGGATTAACTGCAAAGAGAAATGTCAGATTGGGAAATTGCAAACAGAATTTCTAGTAGATTTAGTTTAGACAGCGAGACCCTGCCAAGTTTCATCAGTTCAGCAGCCCTTTCCCCTCCCCCCCCCCCCCCCCCCCCCCAGCCCCTTGACAATCTATGCTACATTTAAAATTTGTTGATAATCTACGTCGATGACTGGGATCATCATCAACAAACTTCAAATGAAGCATAAATTGTCAATGCAGGGCTTATATTTCGACGAGAATCCGAGAATCGATTCGCACAAAGATTCGCGCAATAAAACCGGCGAGAATCCATGTAGATTCTTGCTGCACCTCTGCTAGAATTCGCGTGAAAAAAAATTGAGTCAATTTAACCCTTTAACTAACACAGCGACAACAAATTAACCAATAGAAGGCTAACCTGACCTGAAATATCCTGACACTTTGTCAATAAAATCTTACAAATATGGCTGTCATTGGAACCGGCTCATTGAGCCGGTTCCAACGACAGCCATATTTGTAAGATTTTGTTGGTAAATATTGTTCATTTAATTATTTTATCATTTATTTATTGTTTAAAATTATCAAATTTAGTTAACAAAAAATTAAAAAGGTGTGTTTGGTAAAAGGTTATCATGTGTTATCAGTATACAACAGTGGTTCAACCATGGTGACATCATGGGATTCTGGAACACTCATAGTAGGTATGGATTCTCGCAACCATTTTCACGAGAATCCAAATGGATTCTCACAAATTTAGACGAAATATAAGCCCTGCAATGTCACTAAACGAGACTTCCAAAAAAAAAAAAAAATGTCCACCTATTTCTTCCCATTTGAGGTATAATATAACAATAACATGAATGTCAAGGTCACTGCGGTTCATTAGCTGCCCAACAGAAGTGATTAACAGCGTGGAATCATATTATACGGGTGTTCTACAATTGTCGTATTGTGTCCGAAATTAATCGGCCGAAAATGTCAAGGGCTGAATCGACATTTTACCACCATGTCAACATGCGTTACCTGTCCCCATTGGCATGCATTTCGACTTTTGGTTTCCATTTCTGCTTTCCGTTTCCATTCTTCCACACACGCTACACAGTCATCATTTCTTCGTTTCAATTTTCTATTCAAAATATAGCTTTAATTTGCTTTCTTTTAATTTTTACCACTCCACATGTAAACAAAGTAAGTACGGAGTGTCGCAAAATAGGTATCGCGGGACCTGATTTCTGTTTCTCAAAACACAATTTGCCTTGGAATTGCCCGAATTCGCATATACTCATATTCACTCTGTATTTGTGGAGTTTTCCATTTATAGAGAAAATGCAAGCGTACACATGTATATTTATGTTGATTGTTGCAATTGTAAAATTGCAACTGTGTTGATCATCGTGTTCACACTTGTAAACTTAATCGGGAATCTGCATCACTTCGATCGCGCTTTAATTGTTGTAAGTCTCAGAAACCTCATCATGCCGATCTCGATTGCGTTGCGACGCGGTCGATAGTCCCTCTTCCACTTTTGTGATCACACCACTGTATATCGACCCATAGTGGACATAACATATAACGTCCCATAGTGGACATAATATATAACGTCCCATAGTGGACATAATATATCGTCCCATAGTGGACATATCGTCCCATAGTGAACATAATATATCGTCCCATAGTGGACATAATATATTGTCCCATAGTGGACATAATATATAATGTCCCATATTGGACATAATATAACGTCCCATAGTGGACATAATATATCGACCCATAGTGGACATAATATATCGACCCATAGTGGACATAATATATCGTCCCATAGTGGACATAATATATCGTCCCTTAGTGGACATAACATATAACGTCCCATAGTGAACATAATATATCGTCCCTTAGTGGACATAATATATCGTCCCTTAGTGGACATAACATATAACGTCCCATAGTGAACATAATATATCGTCCCATCGTGGACATAATATATCGTCCCGTCGTGGACATAACATAACGTCCCATAGTGAACATAATATATCGTCCCGTAGTGGACATAATATATCGTCCCTTAGTGGACATAACATATAACGTCCCATAGTGAACATAATATATCGTCCCTTAGTGGACATAATATATCGTCCCTTAGTGGACATAACATATAACGTCCCATAGTGAACATAATATATCGTCCCTTAGTGGACATAATATATCATCCCTTAGTGGACATAACATATAACGTCCCATAGTGAACATAGTATATCGTCCCATAGTGGACATAATATATCATCCCTAGTGGACATAACATATAACGTCCTATAGTGAACATAATATATCGTCCCTTAGTGGACATAACATATAACGTCCCATAGTGAACATAATATATCGACCAATAGTGGACATAATATATCGTCCCTTAGTGGACATAATATATCGACCCATAGTGGACATAATATATCGTCCCTTAATGGACATAATATATCGTCCGATAGTGGACATAATATATCGTCCCTTAGTGGACATAATATATCGTTCCTTAGTGGACATAATATATCAACCCATAGTGGACATAATATATCGTCCCTTAGTGGACATAATATATCGACCCATAGTGGACATAATATATCGTCCCTTAGTGGACACAATATATCGTCCCATAGTGGACATAATATATCGTCCCTTAGTGGACATAATATATCGACCCACAGTGGACATAATATATCGACCCATAGTGGACATAATATATCGTCCCTTAGTGGACATAACATCCCATAGTGAACATAATATATTGTCCCACAGTCGACATAATATATCGTCCGATAGGGGAAATAATATATCGTACCATAGGGGAAATAATATATCATCCCATAGTGGAAATAATATATCGTCCCATAGAGGAAATAATATATCGTCCCATAGTGGAAATAATATATCGTCCCATAGTGGACATAATATATCGTCCCATAGTGAACATAATATATCGTCCCATAGTGGACATAATATATCATCCCACAGGGGACATAATATGTCGTCCCATAGTGGAAATAATATGTCGTCCCATAGGGGGAAATAATATATTCTCCCATAGTGGAAATAATATATCGTCCCACAGGGGAAATATATGTCGTCCCATAGGGGACATAATATATCGTCCCATAGTGGAAATAATATATCGTCCCATAGTGGGCATAATATATCGTCCCATAGTGGAAATAATATATCGTCCCATAGGGGACATAATATATCGTCCCATAGTGGAAATAATATATCGTCCCATAGGGGACATAATATATTGTCCAATATATCGTCCCATAGTGGAAATAATATATCGTCTCATAGTGGACATAATATATCGTCCCATAGTGGACATAATATATCGTCCCATAGTGGAAATAATATATCGTCCCACAGGGGAAATAATATATCGTCCCATAGGGGAAATATATGCCGTCCCATAGTGGAAATAATATATCGTCCCATAGTGGGCATAATATATCATGCCATAGTGGAAATAATATATCGTCCCATAGGGGACATAATATATCGTCCCATAGTGGAAATAATATATCGTCCCATAGGGGACATAATATATCGTCCCATAGTGGACATAATATATTGCCCCATAGTGGAAATAATATATCGTCCCATAGTGGAAATAATATATCGTCCCACAGTGGAAATAATATATCATCCCATAGGGACATAATATATCATCCCATAGGGGAAATAATATATCGTCCCAAAGTGGAAATAATATATCATCCCATAGGGGAAATAATATATCGTCCCATAGTGGAAATAATATATCATCCCACAGGAGACATAATATATCCTCCCACAGTGGAAATACTATATCATCCCATAGTGGAAATAATATATCGTCCCATAGGGGACATAATATATTGTCCCATAGGGGAAATAATATATCATCCCATTTATTTATTTATTGATGTTTAAGGTCACATATTTATGCACAATGGCTAATCATGACCGTGACAGTTTTACGGGTGGAGGAAGCCGGAGTACCCGGAGAGAACCACCGAGCAACAACGAGCAGCTGCCAGCTCCCCAACATCGCAACTCCACACTGCAGCACAGGCAGGGTTAGATTGGTTGAAGACATGCGTAACATCGACGTGCAGTACGCCTTAGTACACGGCGTCATCGTGCCCCCACGCGGGCAATGGAGATGAAGTGTCTTGCCCAAGGACACAACGGGGTTGCCGCAGGTGGGATTTGAACCGAGGACCTCTCGGCTTGCAGCCTGCACCTCTACCTACTGAGCCACCGCGCTCCCAATATATCATCCCATAAAGGACATAATATATTGTCCCATAGTGAAAATAATATATCGTCCCAAAGTAGTGGACATAATATATTGTCCCATAGGGGAAATAATATATCGTCCCATAGGGGAAATAATGTATCGTCCCATAAAGGACATAATATATTGTCCCATAGGGGAAATAATATATCGTCCCACAGTGGAAATAATATATCGTCCCGTAGTGGAAATAATATATCGTCCCATAGAGGAAATAACATGTCGCCCCATAGGGGGAATAATATATCTTCTAAGCATGTGTCCAGGAAACCCACACGACAAGTATGTTTTGTTTTTCACAGTAATCCACCATTTAAAAAACAAAGACAATTTTTTCCTTGATTTTATTCCCGATTTTGTTGTTAGGTAATTAATACACTCAAACCTGTGCAGATACAGTTAAAACAAGAAGTCCTGCCCTGAACTGTGCGCTTATCTAGGCTTAATTGCGCGTAGGAATTGCGCGCAATTGCCATATCGAATGACACTCAAAAGCATGGCAGGTTCTTGTTACTCATAGCAAACACAAGCAATGTTCCTGCCAATGGACCTCCGGGTTACCCGGAGGTCCATTGGCTGAAACTTTGCTTGTGCACAGGCCGTATGTGCAGAATTTGAGAGCCTTACCATCATAGCGCGTAGATTAACGCGCAAAGCAACGTGCTATTTGTGCGCATTTCAGGACAGTACTTCTAGTTTTAACTGTACAAAGCCAGTTGCAAAGTCCCCAAGTTGCTCATTTTGCCATTTGTAGGCATGTCAAGATTGTCATTCTGAGAATTTCAGACAGAACAAACCAACCCATTTTTATAACCGTGCTGTATAATTGGACAAGAGTTGTCATACATCATACAAAAATGTTTTGGAATGTGCGATCATTCTTCTAATGCGACAGTGACTCCTGTTAGACAGTGTTTGTTTCTATGGAGTCTGAATACATGAATACTGATGACAGAGTTATCAGTTAACGTTACGGATTTAGTTTTAAGTCGTTGAAAATGCAAACTGAACAGTGTAAATGTAAGTTTCCGACATTTTGCAGAGAAAACCAAAACCGAACTGATTTAACAATTACACGGTTTCGGTTTTAGAGCTGAACCAAAACCGACCCACAAAACCGCTTAACCACACAACACTACCAAAAATCAACTAAGCAAAATGAAATTCGAACTTTATAAGTATCCATAACAAATCTACATACAAAATAGTTTCTCAATATGTCCATAACGAAAAAAAAAGTTTGGAAAAACAACTGCAGACAGAGGGATGGACACCAATGCCATAACAAAATGCAACTGCTTTTATTAAAAGGGCGTATAAAAATGAACATACTTTCAACTTTTTTAATAAAAACCCCTTGGAGACTTTTGCTGGAAACCGATTCTCCAATGACAAATGTGGTGCTACTGGTGCCACCTCGAGCCGAATAAAAAATCTGAAACCTTTATGCACATCGAGCTACCTTACTGGAACACATGACCACACTTTCAGCATTTCTAATTAAAACTTCTTGGAACCTTTCACTGGACACCAGTTCTCTAATGACAAAAGTGACACTACAGGTGCCACATGGGGCTGAATCTAAAATCCAAAATCTTTAACCCTTTACCCAATGCAGACGATATCAAAATTTATTATTTTAAATATCATTTTTCAAATTTTTCAAAACAATTCAACAAAACCATATCATGTGACCCCTCGTTGGAACGAGCTCGACGAGCTCGTTCCACTGAGGGGTCACATGATATGGTTTTGTTGAAATTTTTTTAAAAATAATATTTTTTCAACTGCTGAATTTGCATATTACATGGGTGGATGCGGCCGATTCGTTGGGTAAAGGGTTAAGCACATCTAGAGACCCCACCAGAATATATGAACAGACTTTCAGCATTTCGAAGTAAAACTCCTAGGATTCTTTTGCCAGAATCCGATTTCTTACTGACAAAAGTGGAACAAAAGGCACCACATGGGCCCCGAATCAAAAATCTGAAATCTTTATGCACATCTTGACAACCTTACTTAACAAGTACGGTAAGTTTAAAAATGAGAGCTCAAAAAAGGGATGTACGAATGGAGATGATCACTATATCCCTGAATTTATGAAAATGCGAAGATAACAAGAGGCCCCCATGGGATCTTAACACTTTAACCAAAGCAGCCCATATCAAAATTTATGATTTTAATATTTGTTTTTTCAAATGTTTCAAAATTCAAAAAATTTCGACGAAACCATATCATGTGACCCCTCAAGGGAACGAGCTCAATGAGCTCGTTCCATTGAGGGGTCACGATATGGTTTCGTTGAAATTGTTTTGAAATACATAGTTTTTTTAACTACTTAATTTGTAAATTATGTAACAGGACTTCTAGTTTTAACTGTACGCAGGCGGATGCGGCCAATTCGTTGGGTAAAGGGTTAATCATGAACTTGAGTAAAGTTGTTTAAAATTTTACCCAAATTACCACTGGGCAATTTTTTCCCCCCCATAAAATCCTCGAAATCCCTCAAAACTCATTTGAAAGCAAAAATTGTTTGCAAGAGAAAAGCACCCTCTGTCGACAGTATTGTTTATAAAACTATCAATGAAGATTGCTTTCTTATTGGTGATATTGTGGTAATTTGTGGTAATGTTTGCATCCTTTTTGTGGAAAAATTGGTATACAGACAGTAGCCCCAAACAAGGATGAAGTATTCAACCAGCAAAATGGAAGTGATCAAAAGTTTGAAAGGTGGTCGAAAACTAGTGTTTGATGGGCCAGTAGATGTGAAACAAGGAATGTTAGAACTAAAGAAGGATGTTCCCGATGGACTTGATGGGCTGGTGGAATATTTCGATTCCACATACGTAAATGGAAAATTAGAGGTGAATCGTGGTCGACGGGGTGTTTTGAGAATTCAGAAGACTAATAAACCAATGTTCCCTATAGACATTTGGAATGTGCATGACGTCACTGTAGCAGACGGAGATCGCACAAACAACATTTGTGAATCTTGGAACAATGCTTTCACGCATCTAGTAGGCCACAAGAACCCCAGTTTGTGGCACCATATTCGGGACCAAACCAATGCGCTAACTGAGATAGAGAGAATGCGACAAGGTGACCCTGTGGTCAAACGAGTGCAAAGAAATGCTTCAAAATTGCAAAAGCGATTAAAAGCACCGTGTTTGGAATACAAGAACGAAAAGACGGACATTTGTCAGTTTTTGAATGCCACTGGTTATTCGATCAGACTACAGAAAGAAAAGTAGTCTAAATTCTTCATATTCTTTGCTATCGTTTCATATTGTTCACATATATAGATTTGCTTTTTTAATAGTGTATTATTTATTACCACATTCACTGTTTTATTTAAAACATATTTTGAAAATAGTAAATAAGTTGCATGCGGGCGAGCATTTTTTTTATTTTATTTTTTATTTCAGTAATTACTTCTTTGCCATCGAAAGTTCATGTTCTTGGTTCAAGTTTTAGGCCTCATAATCTACAGAATAGCATGGGTGGTGGTGTATTTCATCCCTTGAGTGCAAGAAGGCTTTGCAATGCAATTCATCAATGTTTTTAACTGGTAAAATATCAGACATAAACCATTTAATTTTTATTTTTTTAAAGTTTAAATTGGTTATAAAAAGAGAGCATGCGGCAGCCAAAAGGACCATGCGGGAGTGCCTGAGAAACAGATTTTTAATTTTTTTAGGCCTTATTTTTGTTTTGTTTTATAAACCCTCATAAATTGGTGACTAATAGCCTATAATGTACATTGGGGGTAGTCCAAACTTGGACCCAAATTCTGTAATATAATTATATTACAGACATTGGGCCCAAGTTTAGACTAATTGGGGCACTAATATCCACTTCATTTTTCTGAGTGGGGGAGAGGGGGGGGGGCAGTTGACTAATTTGGGGGGGGGGGGGGGGGGGTAATATCCACTTCATTTTTCTGAGTGGGGGGGCTAACGTCAATCTATGTTTTTCTCTGTGTGTGGGGGGGGGGGGGGGGTGGTTGGGGGGGGGGGGGGGTAATGTCCAACTAAGAAACTCTTTGGGGGACTAGGGTCCACAAAACTATGGACAAAACATGGCAGAACTCACAAAAATACTTTTAACTGTCACATGATTTGGGCACAATTACTGTTATTTGGACAGAGCATTTACCACCACTTATTTGGAGTAATTTAAAAGCTTACCAAGACTTGATTTTTTGAGAAATTCAAATTCCATGTAAAATAGCAGAGTGTATAAATTAATATAAAGAGTAGAGAGCGTATAAATTAATATAAATAGTAGAGAGCGTATAAATTAATATAAATAGTAGAGAGCGTTATAAATTAATATAAATAGTAGAGAGCGTATAAATTAATATAAATAGTAGAGAGCATATAAATTAATATAAATAGTAGAGAGCGTATAAATTAATATAAATAGTAGAGAGTGTAGTATAAATTAATATAAATAGTAGAGAGTGTAGTATAAATTAGTATAAATAGTAGAGAGCGTAGTATAAATTAATATAAAGAGTAGAGAGCGTATAAATTAATAAAAATAGTAGACAGCGTATAAATTAATATAAATAGTAGAGAGCGTATAAATTAATATAAATAGTAGAGAGCGTATAAATTAATATAAATAGCAGAGAGCGTAGTATAAATTAATATAAATAGAGAGCGTAGTATAAATTTAGAGAGCGTAGTATAAATTAATATAAATAGTAGAGAGCGTATAAATTAATATAAACAGTAGAGAGCGTAGTATAAATTAATATAAATAGTAGAGAGTGTAGTATAAATTAATATAAATAGTAGAGAACGTGGTATAAATTAATATAAATAGTAGAGAGCGTAGTATAAATTAATATAAATAGTAGAGAGCGTAGTATAAATTAATATAAATAGTAGAGAGCATATAAATTAATATAAATAGTAGAGAGCATATAAATTAATATAAATAGTAGAGAGCGTATAAATTAAAATAAATAGTAGAGAGCGTATAAATTAATATAAATAGTAGAGAGCGTAGTATAAATTAATATAAATAGTAGAGAGCGTATAAATTAATATAAATAGTAGAGAGTGTATAAATTAATATAAATAGTAGAGAGCGTAGTATAAATTAATATAAATAGTAGAGAGAGTAGTATAAATTAATATAAATAGTAGAGAGCGTAGTATAAATTAATATAAATAGTAGAGAGCGTATAAATTAATATAAATAGTAGAGAGCGTATAAATTAATATAAATAGTAGAGAGCGTATAAATTAATATAAATAGTAGAGAGCGTAGTATAAATTAATATAAATAGTAGAGAGCGTAGTATAAATTAATATAAGTAGTAGAGAGCGTATAAATTAATATAAATAGTAGAGAGCGTATAAATTAAAATAAATAGTAGAGAGCGTATAAATTAATATAAATAGTAGAGAGCGTATAAATTAATATAAATAGTAGAGAGCGTATAAATTAATATAAATAGTAGAGAGTGTATAAATTAATATAAATAGTAGAGAGCATATAAATTAAAATAAATAGTAGAGAGCGTAGTACAAATTAATATAAATAGTAGAGAGCGTATAAATTAATATAAATAGTAGAGAGCGTATAAATTAATATAAATAGTAGAGAGCGTAGTATAAATTAATATAAATAGTAGAGAGGGTATAAATTAATATAAATAGTAGAGAGTGTATAAATTAATATAAATAGTAGAGAGCGTATAAATTAATATAAATAGTAGAGAGCATAGTATAAATTAATATAAATAGTAGAGAGCGTAGTATAAATTAATATAAATAGTAGAGAGCGTATAAATTAATATAAATAGTAGAGAGCGTATAAATTAATATAAATAGTAGAGAGCGTATAAATTAATATAAATAGTAGAGAGCGTATAAATTAATATAAATAGTAGAGAGCGTATAAATTAATATAAATAGTAGAGAGCGTAGTATAAATTAATATAAATAGTAGAGAGCGTATAAATTAATATAAATAGTAGAGAGTGTATAAATTAATATAAATAGTAGAGAGCGTATAAATTAATATAAATAGTAGAGAGCGTAGTATAAATTAATATAAATAGTAGAGAGTGTATAAATTAATATAAATAGTAGAGAGCGTATAAATTAATATAAGTAGTAGAGAGCGTATAAATTAATATAAGTAGAGAGCGTATAAATTAATATAAGTAGTAGAGAGCGTATAAATTAATATAAGTAGTAGAGAGCGTATAAATTAATATAAATAGTAGAGAGCGTATAAATTAATATAAATAGTAGAGAGCGTATAAATTAATATAAATAGTAGAGAGCGTATAAATTAATATAAATAGTAGAGAGTGTATAAATTAATATACATAGTAGAGAGCGTATAAATTAATATAAATAGTAGAGAGCGTAGTATAAATTAATATAAATAGTAGAGAGCGTATAAATTAATATAAATAGTAGAGAGCGTATAAATTAATATAAATAGTAGAGAGCGTATAAATTAATATAAATAGTAGAGAGCGTATAAATTAATATAAATAGTAGAGAGCGTAGTATAAATTAATATAAATAGTAGAGAGCGTATAAATTAATATAAATAGTAGAGAGTGTATAAATTAATATAAATAGTAGAGAGCGTATAAATTAATATAAATAGTAGAGAGCGTAGTATAAATTAATATAAATAGTAGAGAGTGTATAAATTAATATAAATAGTAGAGAGCGTATAAATTAATATAAGTAGTAGAGAGCGTATAAATTAATATAAGTAGAGAGCGTATAAATTAATATAAGTAGTAGAGAGCGTATAAATTAATATAAGTAGTAGAGAGCGTATAAATTAATATAAATAGTAGAGAGCGTATAAATTAATATAAATAGTAGAGAGCGTATAAATTAATATAAATAGTAGAGAGTGTATAAATTAATATAAATAGTAGAGAGTGTATAAATTAACATACATAGTAGAGAGCGTATAAATTAATATAAATAGTAGAGAGCGTAGTATAAATTAATATAAATAGTAGAGAGCGTATAAATTAATATAAATAGTAGAGAGCGTATAAATTAATATAAATAGTAGAGAGTGTTTTAATTAATATAAACTTATTCTGAGGAAAGCTATAAAGTATCCTTTGTCATGGTATGAAAAGCCTTTACCCAACGTAATGACCAAAACCGGCCAGCGCTATTCACAAAATTCACCATTCAGTTTTTATTAATTTTTCACTCTTTGTCACAAAAACATAGCTCATGACCCCTCACTGAAACGAGCTTGTTCCAATGAGGAGTCAAAAGCTGTGTTTCTGATGCAAAAAATCAAAAAAATTGGTGCTTCAAGAATTTTACTTGCAGGTGATGTTTGCTTTTTGTTAAGTAAAGGGTTAAACAAATCTTATCTTTTCAACCAGAAAGGATTTATAAAAGGAATGAATTGTTAATTTATTGAATATTGTGAGAATTCACTTCACATGTCCTTGTCAAGCCCATCAATCACTCATTCAATTGATAAATCAATCAAGTCTGGCACCTGCTGCTGTAGTCAAGGATCGACAACAAAACATCAAAATTCACACAAGTATTCAACAAGTTTAAAATGTCACTAATTCGCCTATTTTAAGTAACATGACCTAAAGCAATCAACACCTGTCTGTCTGACTATTCAATTTAAGAAAATAAATTTTCCCACCATTATGACCATTATGTTCCAGTAATCTATTGAGATAATACCATTTTTTAGCATCCCCTAATGATGCACAACAATTAATTAAAAGAACAGTGAGCTTTTTATGTGTTTTTAGTTCTTTCTTTTTGTGTTTTTTATGACACACATGATTCTCTGTAAGAATGTGTGAGGAATGAAAACATGCTAAATACACTGTCTCATTATAGGGATTAACCGATAAGCAAAATAACCAAGAATCTAGAAGGTTGATAGTTCACTTGCTGATTGACTGATACCTGATTCTGGTGGTTCATTCCCACCAGACCAATTCCCTGTAGACCAACTCCCATGAGGCCAATTCACAACAAAAGACCAATTCCCCTTAGACCACTGGTGTGTTCTACTTTAAAAATAATTCTATATTAATAATTTGATATATTTATAAATATTTATAAATGTATTTAATGTTATTGATATTCAAGTCTGAAAATAAGCAGTCTGTCATTTGCAGAATGAGGTCCCCAGAGGGTGAATTTGCTGATGCTATCCCATACAGAGGGCCAGTTTATCCTCTGGGTACCTCTTTCTGATTATGTTTGAGACCTTGATTCAGGTTGAGGTTCACAGAGGGTAAATTTAGTGATGCTACCCTGCTGTGCAGGGTAGCATCACCAAATTCACCCTCTGGGGGCCTCATTTTTTCAGATGATAGTCTGCTCATTTTCTGGCTTGTCGATATTTTAGAGATGTTGGGCAGATTTTTATAAATAATTGTTTTCCTAATTATCCTTAATCAACCCTTAATCAGAAACACTATGTAGTTGGTCTAAGGGGAATTGATCTAGGAAGACACCATCTAGTGTTGAATTATTGAAACTTTTAGCAGACATTGTTTAAATTCAAACATTAATCCTTTATTCAGTAGAGCTGAAACTGTTGGTTCATTTACACAACCGACTAACCAAGAGCTATAACCAGATATCCGGTTAACCGTAGCCATTATTTCACTGAATCTGGGATCAAAACTATAGGAAAGCAGTATTCAGTATTCTCAGAAACTATTCCGTAGTATGTATACAAATGAACGTTGTTGAGCACTCGACAATGTTCATTTGTACACATACTATAGAATAGTTTCTGCGGTTACTCATGGAAACTGGCGATCATTAACCAAGTCTTGAACACCAAAGTCGATTATTTCTAAATATATACAGTGCTGCTTCGAGGTGTAATCTATCTCAAAAGAAAAAGTGTCAGATTTACTACGTTTTAACCGTGGAATGACGATCACTATCGATATTTCGGATAACCGGTTCACGTTTTTTTAATCAGTTAGGTAGGTAACCGGTTTCAAACTGGTTATCCAGTTAACCATTTCAGTACTACTATTCAGGGAATGGGGTAGAAGAGGTTTAATATATGCCCCACACACCACCGTACAGCCCTGACGATCGCGTTCATTTTTAATTCCTCCAACTCAACATTCCCAAATATCATATTATGATGAAAGTAGGTAATATTAATCTCGTAACTCTGTACATTATGAAATTAGGTAATATAAAACTCATAATTCTGTATATTATGAAAGTAGGTAATATGAATCTCGTAACTTTGTATATTATGAAATTAGGTAACATGAAACTCATAATCTGTATATTATGAAACTGAGTAATATGAATCTCATAATTCTGTATAATATGAAATTAGGTAACATATAACTCATAACTCTGTATAATATGAAATTAAGTAATATGAAACTCATAACTCTGTATAATTTGAAATTAAGTAATATGAAACTCATAACTCTGTATAATATGAAATTAAGTAATATGAAACTCATAACTCTGTATAATATGAAATTAAGTAATATAAAACTCATAACTCTGTATATTAGGAAATTAAGTAATAAAAAACTCATAACTCTGTATAATATGAAATTAAGTAATATAAAACTCATAACTCTGTATATTATGAAATTAAGTAATATAAAACTCATAACTCTGTATATTATGAAATTAAGTAATATGAAACTCATAACTCTGTATAATATGAAATTAAGTAATATAAAACTCATAACTCTGTATATTATGAAATTAAGTAATATAAAACTCATAACTCTGTATAATATGAAATTAAGTAATATAAAACTCATAACTCTGTATATTATGAAATTAAGTAATATAAAACTCATAACTCTGTATAATATGAAATTAAGTAATATGAAACTCATAACTCTGTATAATATGAAATTAAGTAATATAAAATTCATAACTCTGTATAATATGAAATTAAGTAATATAAAACTCATAACTCTGTATATTATGAAATTAAGTAATATAAAATTCATAACTCTGTATATTATGAAATTAAGTAATATGAAACTCATAACTCTGTATAATATGAAATTAAGTAATATAAAACTCATAACTCTGTATATTATGAAATTAAGTAATATGAAACTCATAACTCTCCATATTTTGACAGATGTACATTGTTAACCACAAACCCATATTGGATTATCTTATTGTTGGTATATAATTGATATGTTTTCACCCGCAGTTAAAACTAGAAGTCCTGTCATGAACTGTGCGCTTATCTAGGCTTAATTGCGCGTAGGAATTGCGCGCAACTGCCATATCGAATGACACTCAAAGCATGGCAGGTTCCCCTTGTTACCCATAGCAAACACAAGCAATGTTCCTGCCAATGGACCTCCGGGTTACCTGGAGGTCCATTGGCTGAAACTTTGCTTGTGCACAGGCCGTATATGCAGAATTTGATAGCCTTACCATCGTCATAACGCATAGATTAACATGCAAATCGACATGCTATTTGTGCGCATTTCAGGACAGGACTTCTAGTTTTAACTGTAGGTTAATTCCATTGAGCAATTTGCAACATTTTAAATATCAATGTGACATTTATTTGCATTATTGCTGGACAAATGTTGACTATTATATTATGTTGGTACCTTGTGACTAAAAAATCATGTCCATGCTCAATCGGGTATCCCTAATCCAGTAGAAACTGTCTTGAAAGACAACCATTTTTTCCAAACCATAGTGGTTTCTCAAGACAGGTGGTCTCTCATTACAGGTTTGAGGTTTTCGATAGTCAGTGAATGACCAACCAGAGAATATTTGTTGCAGAAATGGAGAATTGTTTTTTTTTCAACCTTCTTTCTTGTTTTATTTTAATTCAGTTTTAACCCTTTACCCAATGCAGACGATATAAAAATTTATTATTTAAAATATCATTTTTAATTTTTCAAAAAATTTCAACAAAACCATATCATGTGATCCCTCGTTGGAACGAGCTCGTCGAGCTCGTTCCAGCGAGGGGTCACATGATATGGTTTTATTGAAATTTTTTGAAAAATCATATTTTTTCAACTGCAGAATTTGCACATTACGCGGGCGGATGCGGACTATTCGTTGGGTAAAGGGTTAACACAAGTACAATGGCATTGTTTAATAAATTAAATTATAGTTAAAAGTACATAAATTGAAAAACATTTTGAAATTATGATGTAAAGGGGCTGGTCCAGCCAAAATAATACTTTCTTACTTTATTCGAACAAGGATTTGACAAGTTTAGGAGTAGTGGAGGTCCTTTGTGAGTTTTAATTTTCCACTTATGGAGTTTTGTTCCTCCTGGAGCTTGGGCCCCTGTACCTACTTCACCATCGGCACAGCATTTGCATTTCTCCACCACTGTAGGGCTGGGCCCACATTACTTACTCAACCCTCACAATATGAGCACCCAACCCTTCTGCCTGGGACCCCAGTACATACTCCACCCTCACCATGAGTCCTTCACCCCTGGAGCCTGGGCCACCAGTACTTACTCCAATCTCACCATGAGGCCCCCCCACCCTGGGACACAGTACGCACTCCAACTGCCCCATAAGCCCACCCCCTCCCACCTGGAGTCTCCCCAGTGCTTACTCCACCCTCACCATGAGTCCCCCACCCTTGGAGCCTGGGCTCCCAATACTTACTCCACCCTTACCATATGAGACCACCACCACTGGCCCCTGTACTTACTCCATTGTCAGCATATGAGTTCCCCCACCCCTGGTGCCAGAGCCCCAAGTACTTACTACACCCTCCACGTATGACTTCCCACCTCTGGAACTTGGGCTCCCAATACTTACTCCGGCCTCACCATATGAGTGAGCCACCACTGACATTTACACACTGTTAACCCTTTACCCAACGAATCGCCTGCATCCGATATGCAAATTCAGCAGTTGAAAAAATATTATTTTTTAAAAAATTTCAACAAAACCATATCATGTGACCCCTCGTTGAAACAAGTTCGTTCCAACGAGGGGTCACATATGGATTTGTTGAAATTTTTTGAAAAATTTGAAAAAATGATATTTAAAATAATAAATTTTGATATCGTCTACATTGGGTAAAGGGTTAAAACACCTTTATTATATATATCAAAAAAGCCTTTGGCATTCCAATTTATGCAAATTGTCCAACATGTGTTTATGTTTAATTAATAAATATTAAATAACTAACCTTGGAAGCAAATCCTCCTGTGCCCTTTTTTGAGAATGATGTACTGTTATTTATCATTGATGAGTGACCAACGTAGTTACCTGGTCCTGGATTCTCCGACTGAAAAATAAGACATTACAGTTAAATGCCTAACACAGTTACCTGTTCCTGGTTCTCCGACTGAAAAATAAGACATTACAGTTAAATGCTTAACACAGTTACCTGTTCCTGGTTCT
The DNA here is from genome assembly GCA_031216915.1 of Pictodentalium vernedei. Lineage (NCBI taxonomy): Eukaryota > Metazoa > Mollusca > Scaphopoda > Dentaliida > Dentaliidae > Pictodentalium > Pictodentalium vernedei. Next base: position 547,964,631 of record CM062293.1, read on the forward strand.
CCGACTGAAAAATAAGACATTACAGTTAACCCTTAACCTAACACAAAAGGAAGGTGACACTTCCAATTTCCAAATAAAATTCTTGAATAACTAATTTTTTTCATTTTTTGTGTCAAAAACATAGCTTTTGACCCCTCATTGGAATGAGCTCGATGAGCACATTCCAATGAGGGGTCATAAGCTATGTTTTTGACACAAAAAGTGAAAAAAATGATGAAAATTGGATGGTGATTTTTGTGAATAGTACTGGCCAGTTTTTACTATGTGAAGGGTCACTGTGACCTTGACCTTTGACCTAGTGATTCCGAAACAAAAAGGGTTTTTTCTTGCACCAATGCCAACCTATGAAATTTCATGAATGTGGGTCAAATCATTATCAAGTTATCACCCGGAAACCAATTGTTTACGATTTGCTATGTTGAAGGTCACTGTGACCTTGACCTTTCACCTAGAGAGTCGAAAATAAACAGGGTTCTTCCTCTCACTGATGCCAACGTAACTGAAGTTTCATGAACATGAGTCGAACCATTATCAAGTTATCATCTGGAAACTAACGGTTTTGATTTACTGTGTTCAGGGTCACTGTGAGCTTGACCTTTGACCTCGTGAGTCCAAAATAAATAGGGTTCTTCCGATCACGAAGACCAACCTACATGTACATATGAAGTTTCATGAATGTGGGTTAAACTATAGCCAAGTTATCATCCGGAAACCAATTGTTTACAATTTATTATGTTCAAGGTCACTGTGACCTTGCCCTTTGACCAAGCAAGTCCAAAATTAACAGGGTTCTTCCTCTCACCGATACCAACCTACCTATGAAGTTTCATGAACATGGGTTGAACCATTATCAAGTTATTATCCGGAAATCAATTGTTTACACCCATCCGCCCGCCTGCCATTCATCAAACTATAAGTCGAGTTTCACTTTGTCACAACTCGACTAAAAACTGATAGTTTCTACTCCACTCCTCTTACAGTTAAAACTAGAAGTCCTGTCATGAAATGCGCACAAATAGCACGTTGATATGCACGTTAATGTACGCGTTAAGGCCCCAGTAAAGCTATCAAATTCTGTACATGCGGCCTGTGCACAAGCAATGTTTCAGCCAATGGACCTCCGGGTAACCCGGAGGTCCATTGGCAGAAACAGTGCATGTGTTTGCTATGAGTAACCAGGAGAACCTGCCGTGGTTTGGATGCCATTCGATATGGCAATTGCGCGCAATTCCAACGTGCAATTAAGCCTAGATAAGCGCACTATTCGTGACAGGACTTCTAGTTTTAACTGTAGATCACCTCCAGGATTTCATTACAGACAGGTTAGTGATAGAATTGTCCTATTTATATCAATTAAATTCTGTTTTTCTTCATCTGTGAAAATGATCTCATAAAGGCATATGTCAATGAATTGTACATGTATATATCTTTCAATGTACAGTTAAAACTAGAAGTCCTGTCACAAATAGTGCGCTTATCTAGGCTTAATTGCGCGTTGAAATTGTGCGTAATTGGCACATCGAATGGCACCCAAAGCACGGCAGGTTCTCCTGGTTACTCATAGCAAACACATGCAATGGTTCTGCCAATGGACCTCCGGGTTACCCGGAGGTCCATTGGCTGAAACATTGCTTGTGCACAGGCCATATGTACATAATTTGATAGCTTTACTGGGGCCATAACGCGTAAATTAACGCGCATATCAACGTGCTATTTGTGCGCATTTCATGACAGGACTTCTAGTTTTAACTGTATATTTATTTTATTCAAGTTTTGAACTGTCCTTCGGGGACATCGGGGTTTAACTGGTAGAGTGCTGGAAGCCCACATTTGGGCTTTACACTAAAGGGCAGGTGCTGCAAGTTAAAGGCTTCATAATCTGTTGATATGCTTCACATTATGTTTGAAGTGAAATTATTTGGCCTATGGCTTTGCATTGTTACAATTTATGGGTGAGTGCCGGCACTCTCCCATAAATTGTAACAGGGCAAAGACACATGAACAAATTTTGATGACCAAAAATAATTCAGCACTTTACCAGTTAATAAAATAAATAAATTTTGTGAGGTGTTATTTTTTAAAGAATCTGTCTGGCCTGGCTGACTTGGGGTTACTTGAGTCAAATTCCCTGTATAAGGCATTTTCTAAAAAGTGGCTGATTTCTCCTAAACTATCTGGCTGAGTTCTTACAGTTGCCAAATCATATGCAGTTGTCTAAGCTATTTGGACAGAGTTTTCCGAAGGGGCGACTTCTCCGGGTTTGATATCACAGGGCACCATTTTGCTGTGAAAAAGTTCTACCACACTGTATAAAAGAATTGAAGGAAAAATTTTAGCATCGGCTACTGGATAGGATTTTAGCATCGGCTGCTGGATAGTATTTTAGCATCGGCTACTGGATAGGATTTTAGCAATGGCTACTTGATAAGATTTTAGTGCCGGCTACTGTATAGGATTTTAGCATCGGCTGCTGGATTGGATTTTAGCATCGGCTACTGGATAGAATTTTAGCATCAGCTACTGGATAGGATTTTAACATCAGCTACTGGGTAAGATTTAAGCATTGGCTACTGGATAGCACAAAGCATTGGCTACTGGATAGGATTTTAGGGTCGGCTACTGGAGAGGATTTCAGCATCTGCTACTGGATAGCATTTTTTTGCATTGGCTACTGGACAGGCTTTTAGCATTGGCTACTGGATAGGATTTTAACATCAGCTACTGGATAACATTTTAGTATCGGCTACTGGATAACATTTTAGTATTGACTACTGGATAGGATTTTAGCATCGGCTACTGGATAGCATTTTTATTTTACAGTTATATACTGCTATTACTTTCTGGTAGTGCTACTCACCCACCCCACTAACACATCAATAATGCCAGTTTGGGTCTCGTCGGTGATTCTGTTTTGATTGACGTCCTACTCAAGTCAAGATGTACAGTACACTGTGTACAGTTCTACAATTTTGCATTTACTGTGCACATGTTGACGTTGTTCCAGACTTCTTTTCACTTGTTGGTTGCTAATTTTATTCAACATGGCAGCGCCCAAGTGCAACATCATTTGCACACCCCATTCGTTACATCCGCACAAATTTGACCAATCAGACAAACGTTTGTGGCTAACAACACAACTGTGAGTTAATTGGTACATCATTGTCAGTAGGTTACTAAGGTTAGGTTGTTACAATCACTATTTCCAAAAATTTTGAACAATAAGAATTGATTTGATTGTTAGGTAGGTTTTTGGGGAATAATCTGACAAGCGAAACACCGTCAGCACTTACTGAACAAATTGAGAAACCCAGCTAGAATCGCATCCACCCCAGAGTTTCTTGATTGTGGTGTAGTCTCTCACTCAAGTAAACCTTGCACCAACACAATCAAGATTTTACATGGACAAGGCCAAAAAGTTGATGTCTGCACTGTGTAGTGAACATTATAAAAATCTCCAAGCCCTTAACCCTTAACATAACGGCCAGAAAATTAACCAGAATGAGCCCAACACACAATAAAATACAGTACGTACAGAGTGTAATGGTACTCTAACACCCATTGGGTGGACCAACACAGGCACCGTCACCCACGTGGAAACACGGGCTGTCACCGGTGTACTTATAATTAATAGTCCACAGGTTGATCGCGGTTGATTGGAGTGGACAGGATTACTAAACAACGATGTATTGTCGTGTTTACTACGTTGGTCAAATTAAGCTTAATCCTTCCCACCGGGCGAGTCGTGGTGGAAAAAAAACGGACATAATTTATAAACTGTGCAACAAAATAAGAATTACCTTCACAACGTGACACTGGCATGAGAAAAAGATGACAGGTACATACATGTCTATATCGTCTGCAAGCTAAAGTCAACCGACAGTCAGCACAGTATTCACTGTATGGAATAAGCCAGAAAATAAGCAGACTGACATCTACAAAATGAGATCCCCAGAGTGTGAATTTAGTGATGCTACCCTGCATAGCAGGCATCACTAAATTTACCCTCTGTGAACCTCAATCTGAATCAGAGTCTCAAAACTAAACAGAATGAGGTACCCAGAGGATAAACTGTCCCACTGTATGGGATAGCAGGATCAAATTCACCCTCTGGGGACCTCATTCTGCAAATGTCAGACGCCTTATTTTCAGGCCTGGTATGGAATATGGAGATCTCTGTCACAAACTTATTTTCATGTCCAACTCCAGAAGATGGGGTCGTTTCAAATGGCTGATGGCAGTTATTTTATTAACTGAAGATGCACAAGACAAATCTGTTCTGCCGCAAATGACTATCAATATACTATCTTGCTGAATGAACACTTTACATATACATCAACACCATCAAGGACATATGAACAGGGCAGAAGGTAATCAAAGCCTCCACCCCTCCCCAAATACAGATGCCATTAAAATGTTTTTGTTTGGGACAAATACAGTTAAAACTAGAAGTCCTGTCATGAAATGCGCACAAATAGCACGTTGATATGCGCGTTAATGTACGCGTTATGGCCCAAGTAAACCTAGCAAATTCTGTACATATGGCCTGTGCACAAGCAATGTTTCAGCCAATGGACCTCCGGGTAACCCGGAGGTCCATTGGCAGAAACATTGCATGTGTTTGCTATGAGTAACCAAGAGAACCTGCCGTGCTTTGGATGCCATTCGATATGGCAATTGCGCGCAATTCCAACGCGCAATTACGCCTTGATAAGCGCACTATTCGTGACAGGACTTCTAGTTTTAACTGTAAACTCAAAAGCGATTATTCTGAATAATAGGTTGTAACTAATGGGGCTAATATGCACATTGAAAATATGTCCATCAAACAAAACCGAAAACAATGAAAAGGAAAACCCCGCTCATTATTGGGTTAATAAGCAAAACACAAGTTTCACCTGATAGGTATCTGAATGTAATCCTAAAGCAAAGCAGGTAAACCATGTCTGGTGTTCAAAACGAAATAATAAAAATTAAGCGTCTTATGACTGCCTGGGAAGATCCATTTTGTGGGGGTACAACCTGTAGTGAGGAGTCAACCGAGATATTAGGAAATAGGATAGAACAAAATGAATAATATCCGGGTATTTTGGTATTATACCCCCATGTATGATCGTCTAACTGCATACATGCTGGAGCTGTCTTGGGACACACTCAACACAACGTACGTCATTCAGGGCTGTCACGATTTTTAAATTTAGGAATCGATTAATCGTCACTAATAATCGATGATAAGCGATTAATCGTACCTAAATGCCCCCCTTCCTCTCTTTGAAATCGATAAAAATGAAGTTCAAGTCAGCTGGCTTACCTCAAGGAAACAACGAAGACGATTCTTTGCAGGTACATTCAAAACTTTGATGTTCTGAACTTTTGAACCGTCAGTGTAACAATCAAGACCGGTCGGCAGTTGCGAACTTCCTTTAGAAACAATAGTTTTTTCATCAAATTTTCTTTTAATTATTAAACGTCTAAAACGGGATACAATTTACCGATTATTCGACAACGAAAAATACTAATCGATTTCGCCGTGACCGATCAATAGTCGATTAATCAAAATAATCGTGACAGCCCTAACGTCATTCGCTTTATCTGTGACAATTGATGATTTGTTACTCATGGACCCTACACCCCCAACAAAAACGAAATTATACAGACCAAAAACTTAGTTCTCAGAAAGAGACATTATAGCTATCATAATTGCATGTGTGTAATAAGCCTGCACTAATAATTAGGTCTATAAGCACACAGAAACTGCAACCCCCCTCCCCTCCCCCACTCCATTATCGTTTCAAGGGGCTTAATAATAAACACTAAAATGTTGATTAAAAAGCTCCAAAGCCAACAGGGAGAGTGATTATGCAAAATAGAGTATCTCAACAAGGGGTGCCTCCCCCGCCCCTCTCCCCCATCGCTGGTCAGCCTGGGAACAGTTTGAATTATGCTTGGCATTAATCAAAGTAATAAACTAAAAATTTTAAATAAGTAAAATAAATAAATACAGCAATGTCAATCATGCGTGTAGTTCTGGCATTCAGTTGTCCTGGAAAATTAAGCTGTTTACCTATGGAGTTACTCAGTTGCAGCAGAAAAAATCAGTGAAAAGTAGCTTTGGTGGTTGGACGTTCACTCACCAGAGAGGTGGTTGTTTTGGGTGAATTGTTTGCATGCACGTGTTACTGAACAAAATTTGTAAAGGAAGGCCTGTTGAAATGACAAATAAAAGCAACAGGTGTAGGGCTGTCACGATTAATCAATTAATCGACTGTTGATCGGTCACTGCAAAATCGATTATTATTTTTCATTGTCGAATAATCGGTAAATTGTATCCCGTTTTAGACGTTTAATAATTAAAAGAAAATTTGATGAAAAAACTATTGTTTCTAAAGGTAAAGAGTTAAGAACATCGATGTTAAACCCCAAGACGTTGTTGGAAGCAATAGTCTTCCAGGTACATTCATCAAAGCTTTGATGTTCTGAACTTTTGAACCGTCAGTGTAATAATCAAGACCGGTCGGCAGTTGCGAAGTTCGCAACTGCCGACCGGTCCTGATTATTACACTGACGGTTCAAAAGTTCAGAACATCAAAGCTTTGAATGCACCTAAAAAGGATCGTCTTCGTTGTTTCCTTGAGGTAGGTCAACTGACTTGAACTTCATTTTCTTCGACTTCAAAGAGAGGGCTAGGAGGGGAGGTGGGGTCATTTAGGTACGATTAATCGTCGATTATTTGCGATGATTAATCGATTCCTAAATTAAAAAATCGTGACAGTCCTAAACAGGTGTGTATTTTAGTCATTGATTCATCAATAACGTTTGTAAGACTACAGTTAAAAGCAGAAGTCCTGTCATGAAATGTGCACAAATAGCATGTTGATATGCGTGTTAATGTACGCATTATGGCCCCAGTAAAGCTATCAAATTCTGCACATATGGCCTGTGCATAAGCAATGTTTCCGCCAATGGACCTCCGGGTAACCCGGAGGTCCACTGGCAGAAACATTGCCTGTGTTTGCTATGAGTAACCAGGAGAACCCGCCGTGCTTTGGATGCCATTCGATATGGCAATTGCGAGCAATTCCAACGCGCAATTAAGCCTAGATAAGCGCACTATTCATGACAGGACTTCTAGTTTTAACTGTATAGCAGGAAGCATGTTAGTCCACAGGGACAAAGTTTTTTCACAACATTCAAACACGTGCTCGCGTTTTAGAATTTTTATAATGGGGTGTATTGGAATTTTCGTTCCTAATACAACTCGACCCATCGCTCTTTTCAATTAAAACTGGTCTTGTTCTATGGACAATCCAAATTTTGTCTGCAGTTCTTCAGTAACTGAATGCAAGCTCAAACTCAGTACGTGGATAGTGGATGCATTTGGTAACACCCACCAAGTGGAAATTCAACTCGGGATAACTCAAGTACTCTGAAACCACAGAGAAAGATTCAGGTAAACAATGTACATGGTTGGTACTCTCCATTGCCTGACTGCCGAAGTGATTGAAAAAAGAAAATCTTGGCGATACATGTATATCTTAGAACTACTATTTTCTCGGTACTCTTTCTTTGGTTGATCAATGGTTCCTTTAATATATGGATGGATATGATAGATAACAGCCTTGTTACGATAACGCAGACAGCTGAAATCCAGAACGAGTTCTTTGTTATTTTATTTTTTTGTAACTCAAGAAACAATTCACAGAATTCAGACAGCTGACAATTTTGACACTCATCCCAAGAAAAATGACTGTGGATACCATACAGTTAAAACTAGAAGTCCTGTCATGAAATGCGCACAAATAGCAAGTTGATCTGAGTGTTAATCTACGCATTATGACCATAGTAAGGCTATCAAATTATGTACATAACGCCTGTGAACAACCAATGTAACCCGGAGGTCCACTGGCCGAAACATTGCCTGTGTTTGCTATGAGTAGCAGGAGAAGCTGCCATGCTTTGGATGCCATTTGATATGGCAACTACCCGCAATTCCTACACGCAATTAAGCACAGATAAGCGCGCATTTTGTGACAGGACTTTTAGTTTTAACTGTACATACAAGTCGCATGTCAGTATGTCTATCGAGCTTGCACAGACGACTATTAATATCAATGTTTATTCAGTAATTAAAACCAGTATCAATTAGCTTTTAAAGAGACAGTCGCCACAATGGGATTAGTTTCCAGGAACAGAATCAAACAGCTACCGATAATTATATAAGACTCCCGATGTTCCTAGTAGTACATTCATTTCACACCTTGGATTCAGAGGTGTCAACACAGAACAATGTTTACAGGGAGCAGGCAATAAAAAAAAAATATCAGTGGCTTGAGTTATGTGGCACTTGAAATTGAATCATTTTAATTTCAGGCCAATCTGGCTCGGTAGATTTTCGATAGGTCGGTGGTCCTAGGGGGTCGATCCACTCCATAGTTTTGAGTCACTTCTAAAGTTGATTATATGTTCCTTTAGTTCATGGTCTTCAAATTGCGGTTTACCACTGGGGGGGGGGGGGGTGGGGGGGGAGGGGGGGGGGGGGGGGGGTGGAGGCATCCATTCCACTCTTGACTCCACGATACAATCGCTAATAAGTGTCAGTGTTTGCATCATTTAAAAGAGTGATGTGAAGCACAGTGCAGCCTGCCTCTCCTCAAGTTAGTCCCTAACCCTTCCAACCTTCCGGTGTTATTGCCCCTCCCTCCCCCCCCCCCCCCCCCCAATTTGTATTTTGTAAATACATCTCTAAAAGAAACTACATCAAGTCGCCTCTAACGTCACATGTACATTACTGCTCCCCTGGCACTCAGGAGCATTTTTTGGGGGGTGGGGGGGATATACGTTTATAATTTTTTTCAAATTAACCCAGGCACTCAATACGATAGGTGCCAGGATCAAACGGAGATGGGGAGAATTTGTTTCCCATTCCGATTCTGGGTATTCAGCAGCCGAATGAAATTTAATTGTTGTTTCATGTGATGTTTATCACTTGACGATGCCTTTTGTGTACCCACCACACAAAATTACTATAATCAAATGAAGACCACCCCCCCCCCCCCCCCCCCGGCCCACACACTCTTGTATCAAATCATTTGTGCTTAACAGTACGTGAATAATGTTTTATGAAATCCCCGACTGTTGAAAGTAGATACATGTAGTTGGGGGGGGGGGGGGGGAGGGAGGGGCTAAGGGTAGGCTTTTTGAGAATCCTTTACTATCATATCCTTTCTGCTCTTTCCTCCAAACCAAAACCAAAAGGTTCTAATACCAGAAGCTCGGAACCAATTCGAACATGCAAGGGCCAGTCCTGGGTTTGCTGCCGATCTCTCGCCATTTACACAGTAAATATTTTTGTTTTCAAACTCTTAAAATGTCGGGGGTGGGGACGACTCTAATGCTACGTTTTATGTGTTTTGATTCCAGTGTAAGCGAGTTGCATGATCGTTATTATGTCTATATTATTATTAAATATTATCACATGCCAGAAACAAACTTATAAATTCATTTCAGGCACTTTTGTACCACAGTGGACCATTAATCCCCGCCACCTGACGTCCACCAACACCGTGGTGGGTGGATGAGTACAAATAAACTCTGTGCGTACTGTATCTTGGAAGTTTCTCAATCAAACCATGCAAAAAAGGATATCATTAGAACCAGCTCATAAACTCTGTCCGTACTGTATCTTGGAAGTTTCTCAATCAAACCATGCAAAAAAGGATATTGTTAGAACCAGCTCATTGAGCTGTTCTAATGATATCCATATTTGTGAGATTTTATTGAAAAATAGTGAAATTTGTTTTCAAAAAAAGTTAAATTTAATTTATTTTTTAAAAACACTGTGTTAATAAAAGGTATAAGGGATAAAGGGATGGGAGTTAACAATTCAGTTTTGATCTGATTGGTTGAAAGATCACTTTTGTTATGACAGAACAGTGGATTAAAGGTAGCGACAAACAAAAATAGGGAAAAATGTCAAGAAAATATTACCATATCAGCATAGCGATTGAATCTTCGAGCTTGTGACTGGAATCCATGTTTATCAGAATTATCCGTGACAACAGTCTGGTATTTGGAGGGAATAGATGCGGTTGCTGCAACAATCCCATGACCTTCAACAACAATAGTAACAATATATGTTAGTTACACTGTAGCTCTCAGCTGACAGATTAAAACAGGTCACATAACCTGCAAAAAGAACCACAACCTCAATAAAAGTAATACTGTAATTAGATTAGAAAGTACTAACTGGATGGTGTTATTTGTGCACATCGCACACTATACATGTACATGTAGCATTTGTATCCCTGCATTTGCATTCTTGATTATTGATAACCCTTTACCCAACCCAGACGATATCAAAATTTATTATTTTCAATATCATTTTTTCAAATTTTTCAAAAACTTTTAACAAAACCATATCATGTGACCCCTCGTTGCAACGAGCTCGATGAGCTCGTTCCAACGAGGGGTCACATGATATAGTTTTGTTGAAATTATTTTAAAAATAATATTTTTTCAACTGCTGAATTTGCATATTACGCGGACGGATGCGGCCGATTCGTTGGGTAAAGGGTTAATACAGATAGTCATCCTACCAAGTTACCATGAAATCCCTTTATAAATATGACTGGTAGACTTTGCTAAAAGAATCTAGGTCACAGTATGATCCAGCAGTCACGGTTGACAGATTGTGACCAAAATAGGACAGTCTCATCTAGATATCATACCAAGTTATCCTACCAAGTTACAATGAAATCGCTTCATAAATATGAAATGTAGACTGTGTTAAACAAAATCTAGATCACGTGCCTGTGTTGCCATCACAGTTGAGCGATCATGGCTAAAATAGGACGTTCTCATCTAGACATTATACCGAGTCATCTTACCAATTACAATGAAATCCCTTCATAATTACAACCCGTAGACTGTTCTAAAGGAATCTGGGAAATGTGTCTCTGCGGCCATCACGGTGGACTGAACCCGACCAAAATAGGAAGTTTTCATCTAGACATTATCATCCTACCCAGTTACAATTAAATCCTTTCATAAATACGATCTATAGACTGTGCTAAAGGGTTTCAGGTTTTGGCTTCGCACATTTTTTAATAGACCCTACCTGAAATTTAGAACACCATTTCAATGAGGAGAACCTGCCGTGCTTTGGATGCCATTCGATCTGTTAATTGCGCACAATTCCAACACGCAATTAAGCCTAGATAAGCGCACTATTCGTGACAGGACTTCTAGTTTTAACTGTACCAAGTCATCCTTCCAATTTCCAGGGTAGGTGGGGTAGGGGGGAGATATCCTACCTAGGATAACTTACCCCTGGAGGGGGTGGGGTGGGAGATATTGTGGCACACCGGATTAAAAATCTGAAACCTTTATGCTCATCTAGAGACCCTACCTGAAGATTTGAACACTACAGGACTCAATTTAATCTGCATCTTTTGAATTGTAGTGGAAACTCCACAGAAATTGTTGCTTCTTTCGGACTGACCCACTTTTGCGTCACGTGGTTATTCTTGTAACGTTGTACACCAATTTTGGCTAGGAAAGACGGTTTGCCGTCTTCGTGCTGTGATTGTGATTGTTGATACATTTTGTTTTTGAATATAAAATCATTCAGTAAATAGTTCATGACTGATTCCTTCGAAAGATAAGGAAGATCAGAAGGTGAACTGCTGTCATTTTTTATCAGTGACTGAGTCTGATCAAACAGTCAGTCTGTCAGTCTCCAAATCAAATTCCAAATGCATTTGCAATTCAAGACGACCAGCTAAACTTTATCGGACTACAATTACAAATTAAATCGTGGCAATTAATTCCATAAATTTAATACCAGACAATTTTACTTACACTCACTGATACTGAATTCTTTTTCTATCTGATCCTTTTTACATGCCGTTTAACAATCCAGTGGCAGTGCCACTGGATGGGGATAGCTGTCCCTCCCACCCCACCCCCAAATCAAACTTCAAATTTCTATCTGACCATGGGTGACACTTACAAAATAAATTCTAGGATTACAACTACCAATTTCGAATTTTGTCTCTAAACATACATGTAGCTTGTGGCCCCTCATTGGAATGACTCGTGATTTATTTACCAGTAAAATAGCGAACCTTGATTAGCGAGCTCATTCCGACGAGGGATAATAAGTTACGTTTGTTTTTGAGAGAAAAATTGGAGGTGTAATAAAATTTAAAAGGAGACTTTTGTAAAAAGTGCGGGAAGGATTTTATCCTTGACGTTGGTTAAAGGGCAAACAGAAATTCCAAAATGATCAGTTAAATGATACTTGCAGTACTTCGTTCTCTCTGTACTTGGGAGGATGTGCAGCTGCAACGTGCCTCAACAAATGTCAATTTTGGCGTAGGCTTTGGGGATTAACAACAAACAAAGGATTTAATTTAACATGCCACTGAACAGAAAATAAACATACTATTTCCAAGAAAAAATGTACCAAATGCTAGGAAGATAAACCCAGTGATCCATTAGTCTCCACAGGACCAGGTGGCACTTGCAAGGTAAATTCTTTAATAACAACTAAAAATTTGAAATTTTTTGTCTCAAAACAGAGCTTGGGACCCCTCAATGGAACGACTCAATATCCACTAGCTTGTTCTAATGCAGGCCTGGCATTCTGAAAAATGCAGGAGGGCAAAAAATCGCTCTCCTCAATCAGCTTAGGAGAGCAATTAGCTTTACACAGCATTTTAAGTATCCAGTTGAACGAACTCATTGAAACTGAAACCAACAGACAACATCAGTGATTTTATTAACTTTACTAAGGTAAAGCGAAATCTCTTAGACATCTAGATGTCTCACTCAACAACCGAACACACACTTGACAAGACCTGTGTGTGTACCCAGACCTGTTGTCCAAGAAAGTCATATCCCTACCACTACCACCTTCAACCCCCCAAGGGGGGTTGAAGGTGGTAGTGGTAGGCGTATGACTTTCTTGGACAACAGGTCTGCTTGAATCTACAGTCACATCCTGGTGCAAGTGCTTCAAGTGACAGGATAGTAGTAATGGTAGCATATTATAGTGTCAATATTCCTTGAATAATTACCCCTCAAACTGTGATGTCAGTTGTTGAACTTGAAACTGACAGAAAAAAAAATATTGCTGTGACCCATTTTGCTTCAAATGATTGCAACGGTGTTTGGGTATGGTTGCAGCCATTACCTTTTACCACCAAACCACTTTCAAAATGAAATTATGTGATGTTATGTGACTTCGAAGTTAAATTGCATTTTTGCTTTACAACAAAAATTTAATGTGAGTATAATACATGTAATCTCAATCATCCCAGACCAAAATATTTAGGAGGGCAATTTTTCGCTCTCCTTAATTCTTTCAGGAGGGCAGTAAGGAGAGCTAAAAAATCGCTCTCCTGAAATTGCCAAGCCTGCTAATGAAGGGTCTAAGCTATGTTTTTGAAACAAAAACTTAAACATAAAAAAAATTTGAATGCAGTTTTTGTATAGCCTGAGTGCTGGCCAAATTTGGCCATTGGCGTTGGATGTAGGGTTATAGTGAATTTCCATATTTTGTCTCAGTCACATAGTTTATGGCCCCTCATTGGAATGCTCCCCCTTCCCGGTCAATCAGGACTACAAGCTGTAAAAAACGGAAAATATATAAGATTTTAAGGGAGAATTTTCCAGACGCGGTGGATCAGATTTAAAAGTGGAGAGATCATACTGTCGATCGCTGACTCGCAAATTCTGTTCCATTCTCAATTTAGTTCATCAGAAATAATTACTGAGGTAAACGTGAAGCAGCTTATCTGCAATGATATTAAATCATATGCCGGGTTCATAATGACCCTGACTCTGAAAAACAGGGGCCGCACTTTATAAAGACAGGATGTAGCGCCGAGACTGTCACATTATTGTTCTAAAAAACATAACAACGCACAGAATACATTTTATTTTAAAATACTTCCTCTATTTGATAATTTTATTTAAAAATGTCTCGACGAACTGTTTCGAGAATGAAGGTGGACAAGATCATGTTCGATGGTGACAAACTTACCTTTAATTATACAGTGAGGGGGGGGGGGGGGGGAGGGAGGGGGGGGAACCAAATGACATGTTGGCAAAATATTTTATTTTAATACTGAAACAAGTTCAATATCTCAAAAAATTCTGGGCGAATTGTTTAAAATCAGACATTATTCCGGGGTACAATGATCTGGAAAAGACAGATATGTCTCATCAAACACTAATTGATTATGTAATGCTTCTCTCCTAACCGCACTTGGGTACCCCACTTTTCTACACAAAAAGTGGGGTACGCGAAGTGCGGTTTTATATGGAGTGTACACGTAATGGCGTAGAAAATACAAAAACATTTCAATACTACAGATACGATCATTTAGAACATACAGTACGTGGAGAGTGTATTATCACTAAATCACCTGCAGAGTGGAGATTCCACCCAAGCAATAATTGCCAGTTTGTTGCAAAGCATAACCAGCACAAGCAAAGTTTCAGCCAATGGACCTCCGGGTTAAACCCGGAGGTCCATTGGCTGAAACATTGCTACATGTAGTGTTTTTGTCAATATGTACAAAATTTGAAAGTTATAGCTTGGGTGATAACACCACTCTGCGGATGATTTAGTTACAATCCACTATCCACGTACTGTAGGAGCAGGAATAAAGTACTTTCCCCACTGATGCATCATTTCATTCTCTTGTTGTCTTTTTCACTCAAGGATTTATTGTCAATCCCAGTCAGCAGCCTCTTTCGAATTTTGCACTGCTTCTCAAAGCTATCAAACTTTCTCATGCAATGGGTGTTACATGTTCCAAGCAGCACAGTGAGCACACTGCCCTGGTACACATGGACAGTCCAGCCAGCTGAAAGAAAGGTTGCCAGCTTTGAGAGAGTGGCCTTTTGGAAGTATCAGTCACAAGTATTTAACATTATTTTCCCCACTGTGCAGCCTGAGTTGTGCTTGATATTACAAAACAAATAGTTGTTAGTTTGAAGAATGAATAATAGTACAAACTGAAACCTAAATGAATGAATGTGCATATTTATTAAATAAAAAATTTAATTGAATTATATTTTGTCACCTCATGAAATAGTTCAATATGAAAGAGTTTAGATTTTATTTTCCAGCTCTGACCGACTTAGAAGCCGTAAAACTGTCAAGGTCACGATTACCTATTGTGCATAAGTATGTGACATTACAAACCAATAAATAAATAATTAATTCTAAAGGTAGTGGGTTCATTATTTAATGCTATGTTGTGATCAGTTTGGGTTATAAATGTTAAATACCTATTTTTTCAAATTATACCCATGGCAAATAAACTGCTATGAATATTACCATGGATATTCTAATATTATTTTTTGGGCACAAATTTACTTTTTTCTAAAGTATTCAAAATGGTTTTGGGTACGAAATCACTTGGGTATGAAATGATTTTGGTGATGGGTACGGAATTACACACACCCAATGACATCCTCTGTATATTTCAAATTTACAAAATACAGTACGTGGAGAGTGGATTGTAACAAAATGACCCGTGGGGTGGCATTATCACCCAAAGTATTACTTTCAAATTCTGCACACATGGGCAAAAAACGCAAGCAATGCTTCAGCCAATGCAAATGGCCCTCCGAGTGTAGTTCAGCGATCTGAACGTAGTGGCTACCCCTCTACGTTCAGATTCTTCCCATTCAATCCTATAGAAAAAGTTCCCATCAAGTTTTTATGGGAACTCAAAACTCGAAATTAGGAATATATATCAGAGGAGGCCATCAAACTCGGTCGCATTCGCACAGAGCAGATTATCAAACCCATTCTGCACAATTGCGATCGAATTTCCTATTCCACATCGATGAAAAGGTCTATTCGTTTCGGCGCCATTACCGGGTTATCGTTTTTACTGTTTTATATTTAAACAACAAGATGGCCGATTTTGAAATCTCCGTCACCGCCTCACGAGTACACAAATGACGACATTTAAAGGATAAAACCTAGATTGGATTAATAAACTCTTCCCAAATGTAAGGAAATACGTGTACTATCGATTGCAGCCGGTAATAAGGGCGAAAGCTTGATATATATTCCTAATTTCGAGTTTTGAGTTCGCATAAAAACTTGATGGGAACTTTTTCTATAGGATTGAATGGGAAGAATCTGAACGTAGAGGGGTAGCCACTACGTTCAGATCGCTGAACTACTCCGAGTGTAACCCAGGGATTCATTGGCTGGAACTTTGCGTGTGCTTGTTATGCTTTGCAACAAATTTGTAATTATTGCTTGGGTGGAATCTCCACTCTGCGGGTGATTTAATGATAATACACTCTATACGTACTGTATGTTGTAACTACGTTCGCACTTTAGGTAGCACCTATTTCATATTAACCCCTTTTAATTTAAGTTGATTTTTTAGATTATGCGAGGGCAGTTTGAGTGCAATTCTGTTGTCAACATCGATCTCGCAATCTTAGTTTATCGTGGGGTCAGAAAATAAAAACTATTTGGATTTCCATTCCGTACCTTTATGTAATCTTCCAGGTGGTTTTCCACCATGTATCCTTTGAACGTAATCGTTATCAACAATTCGGATGCTATCAGTTGCCGCCATGTTTAAACATCAGAACCCCTGAACTCACCGGAAAAGCAAACTCCAAAAAATCTAAGTCGATTGGAAGAAGATTTTTATACTTAGTAACAGACTTTTATAAATACTCAAAATATATTTTTCTATTTCACTTGGATACCTAGTTACCAATTTTTCATTTGAAAACGTTTAATAAGCCTTTATCAATGTTTTCCGAAATAAATAGTTCGGGTGTGTTGATGATCTTAATTTGCTTAGAAACGGAAATTCCCATAATTTTATCGCACGTTCCAAAGAAACTTCAGAGGGGGAAAGGTATTGCATATTGTATATTATACTGTTCGGTAATACGAACGGTTGTGGTTTAGTGGTCTTATCTATTACACCTAAATGTGAAGTTGTTAAGGAAATGTTGAAAGAGAATGCACAATAGACGCCTGCGGCAATTTTTGTAGAGTACTGACCTCATTCCCCCTACGTAAAAATTAGATCAACCAAAATACCATGTGCATTCTGATTGGTGGATATGAAATACCGCGCCAACTTATGAAGTTTTTTCGCGTTTTTTGATTTCATTTCTTTTCCGATATCCATCTACTGTGTTTCATCCTCTGAGCTTTCTTTTCTTTCTCCACATTAACTCAGAAAAAAACACAAAATGCTTTCATCATACTCACCAAGAAAAACACAGATGTACCAAGAAGTCGAGAACTCAATGCAAAGAATTAAATTACAAAATGGAAATGTGAGTAGTTTGTCAATTCAGTCGATTATATTTATAATTTAATTGTAATTATGGAAGTTGAATGAATAGGATTAGCATTGGCAATGGCAGACGACCATTGTGTCGGCATCAAATTGATCCGATTATACAGTGGTTATTTGGAAATGGAGTTATTATTTTTTTTTTAATATATAAGAATAAGAAGTTGAGACGTCGTCCAAGAAAACTTGAAATTTTCACCAGTGCCCCAAACATACTTTAAACAGTTTAAGGGCCTATAATGGCTATATAAGTAATGAAATTTCGTTTATTTTGAAAATTCTCACCTCTGATATTCCTTCAATTCAAAATTAAATATACACAAAATGTACATCAAAATGAAGGTTGGGATGTATAGAACACGAAACACATACGTAATCAACTCATTGAGTCGACTGTAGGCACCACTGGTTCCTGGAAGTCTGCTGCCATATTCACACCAGAACTGATAATTTAATAATATTTCACGAAAACAACTTGTGGCCAAATGTGCTTTATATATCCAAGAACAAAGCTAGGGGATAAAAATTCTTCAAAACACGGCGACAGAGCTACATTGGGGAAAATTCCAAAGCCTTTGCTTTTGTTTACGTACGAGTCTACTTTCGATTTCCGGTTGACGTCATCCGACAGAAAAAGCATGTAAAAACAACGCCGTCTAAAATCAAATAATGAAAAAGATCGCCTTCATACATTATACTGTTATTAGATAGAGATTGCACAGTTGCCATATTCAATGCAAGGTATCATGATACCTGTTGGAATTTCTTAGAATTACGATTTTGTTTTTTGATGGAAATTCGTGGTAACGAGTGATTTGCGCATGTCTGTCGAGCATGGAAACCATCGTCAATAAAAAATGCAGACAGTATTGTCCTTTTCCAAAATGCAGTCCTACCGCTGTATTCGAAAGTGTTTTGAATGCCTAGCTTTGTTCTTGGATATATGAAGCACATTTGGCCACAAGTTGCTTTCGTGAAATATTATTTTATTATCAGTTCTGGTGCGAATACGGTAGCAGACTCCCAGGAACCAGTGGTGCCTACAGTCGACTCTATGAGTTGATTACATATGTGTTTCGTTTTCTATACATCCCAACCTTCATTTTGATGAACAATTTGTGTATATTTAATCTGAATTTAAGGAATATGAGAGGTGAGAATTTCAAAATAAACAAAATTCCATTACTTATATAGGCCCTTAATCTTATTTGTTTTACAAGGATTGGCGAACAAGTTATGCAACTTATACGTTATAATATATTAACGTCTCTCCTTGGCCCAAGGGCATATGTGTGTGGGATGACCTTCATAGCAGCAACTTCATGGCCCAGCTCTTCTTGAATACTCCGAAGGGATCTTTACGCCTTTAGCCTGCACAGAGTGTCTCTATCTGCAGATGCAAGACCCCCCCCCCCCCCTACAATTTCACCCAGCCAGCCCCCCCCCCAAAATTGGTCATCCCCCCAAAGTAGTCACCCCCCCTACCCCCCCCCCCCCACCCCGCCCACAACAAAAATAGTCCTCCCCTGTTGGTTTTTCCTAGTCTTTGTAACTTGTAAGACTGACCTAGGGCCCTCTCCTGGGGATGGAAGGGGGGGGGGGGGCCCTAGGTCAGTCTTACCTTACAAAAGCCTGATCATTCAGTCATTCACCCCCCCCCCCCCCCCCACCCCATATTTGTCAATTCCCAAAGAACACTTTTCCATACTACTTTCTGTGCAGTAATTGAATTAAATAACGTTCAATCATTTGACCCTTCTAGAATTTACATGCTGCAACCAAACATTGCAGACCTGTTTTTGCAAGAAAAAAAACATGAAAAGTGGCACAAAAGCTCCTAGTGATCTGCATTCTCTCATTCACACTCGGGTCTTTTCATTTTTTTTTTTTATCATTCTTTCTTGCAAAAAACACGTCTGCAATGTTTGGTTGCAGTATGTAACTTCTAGAAGGGTTAAATGATTAAACATTATTTAATTAAATTACTGCACAGAAAACTATGGAAAAGTGTTTGGGAATGGACAAATTGGCCATTTTACGTCCCCACCCGATGGAACGGTCTGCTGTGACTGCATCAACCCCACAATTGATGCTGACAGAGGGTGTTCGAACACCTAGAGAACTTTCTTTGGCCGGGGATCCATTCCTGAAAGCCATTTTATTCACTGGGGGGGGGGGGGGGGGGACCGTGTAGTCCAAAAATGGCCTGAAAGCCCATATTTCAATTTTCGTTCGGTACCTCCTTTGAAATGTGGCAGTGACTAAATTATACTTTTTTAAATAACATTACTTTATTTTACTTACAGATTAAATGTATTTCCAGTTACTTATTTAATATGTTTACATCAGGGGTCAGCCTGGCAGCTGATTTTAGGGAGAAGTCAGGATCCAGGAGGGAGAAGTCAGTGGACATGAAGGAGAAATCAGAAAAAAACATAAAACGTATATAACATCGTGACAAAATAAATGAACATAGAGGACACAATTGTGGAGAAAAAAATAAATAAAAGTTATACAAACATACATACACACACAAAACTAAGTCAGATGGTATATAACAGAATGTAGGTTAAAATCCCACCTACCCCCCCCCCCCCCCACCCCACAAAAAACTGTGTCGTTCATGGTTTCTGAATACCCCCTAACTCTTTGCCTTACAGCGATGACTCAGGTTACCATTCAATTGATTTTGTATTTGCCTCAACGTTGTGGATTTGAAATTTAGTATGACCCATGGTAAGAGTGTTCTTCTCTGTAATAGAAGGAATATTCTTTTTAAAAAAATATTTAAAGTGTTTAGAATAAATTTCAAGTTCATATAAGAAGCCGGGTCATTCATGGTTTCTGAATGCCCTAACTGAGTTGAAAAGCGTACAGTTAAAACTAGAAGTCCTGTCATGACATGCGCACAAATAGAATGTTCATATGCGCGTTAATGTACGCGTTATGGCCCAAGTAAAGCTATCAAATTCTGTACATATGGCCCGTGCACAAGCAATGTTTCAGCCAATGGACCTCCGGGTAACCCGGAGGTCCATTGGCAGAAACATTGCATGTGTTTGCTATGAGTAACCTAGAAAACCTGCCGTGCTTTGGATGCCATTCGATATGGCAATTGCGCGCAATTCCAACGCGCAATTAAGCCTAGATAAGCGCACTATTCGTGACAGGACTTCTAGTTTTAACTGTAGTTTAAAAAAGTTTTCGATATCCTTCTTAAATAAGCCAATTTCGAAACTGCCATCTTTGGACTTTAATCTATGCAAGGTCACAGATCGCGAGGTGAAAACAGTGCCATTTCATTGCTAACAACGCGTTTTCTTGGAATGTTTATACCTCGCGACCTGTGACCTTGCATAGATTAGATTAAAAGCCAAGATGGCAGTTTCGAAATTGGCTTATTAAGCGTTATTATTATTAACAATTTGAGTTAATTTATTTCTTTGGTAAATGACCAAATATTTCAGTTGTCTCCCTTTCTGGCTGCGCTGGGTAAATTGGTAACAATCCACTGTTCAGAAAACTGACAATTTCTGCCAACCATCTTACACCGACACGTGCGATTGGTGCTTTGAAGGTCTGCCATTCTTATCCATCCAAATACCCGTGATTTCTATTGTAGCCTTATTACATTTAACCTCCTTCCAACACAACTTCACAAGTTTTCAAAGAAAAGCATTCAATGCAAATTGCGGGGCGAATTTCAATGCAACCAATTTTTCAGTTGAACAGAGCGTAACCGCAAGCAATTTCGATATGGACGAACTGTCTCTAATACATTTTTTTTTGTTTTGAAACGGTGGTTAACTTTAATAAATTCTAATAAACACGATGCGTGTCTTGTGTGATTCGTTGTTTTGGCTGGCACTTTGTTTTTAAATAGCCATTTTGTGCTGGTTGTTATCAGTTGGGGCGAATTGTTCAAACAACTACGCCATTACAATTCTTTTCAGAAATATAAAATTGGGCTAGTTTAGGCTATTTTCATAGCCGTGTGACAGACTTTAACAGCAGCCGTGTTTAATTTTTTTTGCGAATGCGGAAGCGGGTGTTTTTAAAAAATAAAACATAAGAAATTACAGTAAACTGCCATGTCTCCCAAGGAAGTTTTGGAGGTCGACTTGAATTTCGCCCCCAGTGTAAGCCAAGGCGACTTGAGGAATGACAAGGCGACTTCTTCGCCCAAGTCGTCCACTCGGCTGACCCCTGGTTTACATGGTTATTTTCCCCGTGGGAACCCCGGGAAGTAAGCAGCACTTGTTTACTGTGGTAAACCAGTTCCGCTTTACTAGTAAAATAGGACCCAGTCACCAATGCTTGGGGTGAAAGTCCTCTAAAATGGGCAACATGTTGATCAACAATTGACTAAACTTGACTCCATCTCCATGTTGTGTCACGATTAGCCATGGTGCATAAATGTGACGTTAACCACCAACAAACAAACAAACAAGGTTATTTGCGAGCATTACTTTAATGCGTTCTGGCTTGGGTTAACAGTGTTCACTTCGATTCCACTGGTCGTTGTTTGCCTCTTTGTCATTTTTTGCGGGAAGTTCTTTTGTTTGTCGAAATCTCGTTTTGGGATTAAAGTTTTGACAGGGTACCTGTTATGGAGGAAGTAATTTTTGATTTTGGAATGTTTTCTTGGAAAACCTAAGTCTTCTCGAAATGGTAAGAACATTTTAAAACTTAATTGTCGTTTAGTATTGTTGATTTGTCCGCAATACGATTGGCGTTAAAACCCCAATCGTCTTGCAGCCAGATCAACAATGAATCGCTTTGTTTACCTTTTTTTTTTCGTTAAAAGGGTTGAACCTCCATAACATGCATATTCATGGTACTTATGTTATTTTAATTCTATTTTTCAGGGTTTGATAAACGTTTGATTATTTGGATAACTGAGTGATAATTGTATGATAACTGTATATAACTATTGAGATGCCATTGATATTGGAGATATAAATATTGTAAATAAACATTGTTATTATCAACTTTGGAGTTTGTGAGAAAACTTGTTTAGTTTAGAGTCCACATTCATATCGCAAGACTGCTCGACTTTCCAGAGAAGCACCCACACCCACTGCGATATTGACGCCCAAAGTGGGGCCTCTTGTTTTATTTTAACACTATAATCTATTATTTGCAACAATATTTATGAAGTCCTGTCTTTGTGATTCATTTGTTTGCTGTTTTATATCTGGATTTACCAGGGGCAGGGGTTTACATCTGAATTCAACCTATCTCGATCTTACCTTCACATGCACTGGATGTGTCATTCTTTTATCAACGTGACGGTGAGTGGATAACAAACAGGGTTCACACAAATCTTTTTTAATAATTATGGTACAGCTACTATAGGACTGAAACTAAGTCTCAATAAAGTACCGGCTTGAGAGTAAAAACAAAATAACTTGACATAATTTTATCTTTTAATAAATACATGCATCGAAAGTATCAACATTACAACAAAGTACAACTGTACCCAAAACAAAATATATAAATAAATACAATCATCATCAAACTTCCATGTTCAGTCTATCAATAATTCAATATGTATCTGACAGCTTTGTTTAACACCTTGTCTGAAAAAATGAAAATGGGTTTAGCAAACATTTCCGGTTAATAGAGCTGGGAGGTTAACCGAAAAACAACTCTGTTTCGGTTATGAAAAAATAACCGACAACCGAGACCGACGATAAACTGAAAAACAGACTTTCTCGGTTATTTGAATGTCACATGAGAATGTTTTTTTTCTGAAACAATGAGGACGAAGGGATTAGAACTTCGTGGTTACCAACCCCCCTCCCCCTTCGTTCTGTTAGCTGAAATTAGCTCAACTATTAACCCAATTTCCGCTAGTGACTCATTGTGTTAGCTACAAATTATTTTTAATTAACTTCGGCAGAGACCGCGAGAGTTCGTCCTTAAAGTTCGTTTATATTATTTCCAAGTGTCAACGACTCGACAAAGTTTTTACACACTCAGGGAGAGTTTATTCAATCATTATTTAGTTCATACAACTCAAGTTTTTTGTTATTTTGGTTTAGAATCTGTTTAATAAAAAAAACGAATCCGAAACCGTAACCCGACTCTTTTATTAAAAACCGAGTTGTAACCGAAACCGACCCAAAATTCAATAACCTCCCAGCTCTACCGGTTAAGCAATTTTTTTTGGCTTTACCCTTTTTCCGGTTAAGCAAATTTTCAATTTTTAAAGGCCTGAATAGACTACTATTATGACAATCACATGGCTCATGGAATAGCCAATTAAAATCACCACGAAGAAACGTTCAATTAAACTGAGAAAAAGTTGGGCCATATAAAGTTGATTGTCTGTTTCTCCGGTCATTTTTCCCCAAAAAGGATGCGGTAGGGTGGCTTTTTTTTTTCTCACGAGAGATTTTTTGTGGTAGTTCGTCCCCACCCAACGCCCTGGTGGTCCACGCCGCCACATTGGTTATTCACTGGAGGGATGTTGGGTAATAAATGAAGGGTGTTAGGAATGTTTTTTTCTCAGTGAAACGTGAAAATTATTCCACGGCACAGGGTAAAACGTTACAGGAACAGAAAGTCTGGGAAAAATGTCGAAGTGCTGTAAATTACCAAATTTCACAGATTTATTTTATCAAAATATGAAATTCCCTCACAACTTGCCCTAGTGCTGAGCGGTATACCGAAATACCGACTCGGTATCGGTAATGCGTCGAGACCGAACACCATACCGTACCGATTTTTGTCACACCAACTTAACAGTATTGTCTTTTGTGGTTGTTTTGTCTTCTGTGGAATTGAAATTTAGAGATAACAACGTATTGGCTGCACCTCTTTATCGGATTCCGTTTCGGGAACGAATCTGTTCTCATTTTTTGTCTGTGTTTGATGGAACAGGGCCTTGTTTACGATTGTTTTGCTCATGAATCCGTTCTATGATTTATCGTGAGATGAAATTTAATGCCAGTTTTCTGCCGTGTCAAAAACCGTCATGTTATTTAATATTTACTTCTGAAACAAATTCAGAAGTAGGCCTATTTCTCGGAAATTTTTTCGTACTGGATACATGTGGCTAAATAAGTCAACATTGTCTTTTGAACAAACTCAATCGGTAACCCATATTCATCTCGCGGTGTGCATCAAAATGGCACGGATTCAGACTAACAAAGCTGATGCACCTCGGCACACGATCATACTCTGTAGCCCTTCATTGCAGACACCAAAACAGGTTGCCTGTCAGTGCCTGAACCTACAAAACGTATCACGCCATGCATATAAACATTATTATCGCGTATTCACCGGGACATAATGGCGGACACACCACGTGAACAACCTCAACCACATCGGTACTCAGCCGCAGCAGTGGCGGCGTCAGGATTTCGAAATACGGGGGCCTGTAAATATGAGGGGGGGAGGGGTGTAGTGGCGAAATGGGTGGATTTTTTTTTTAAAACTGCCTTTTCGTTGCATTTTCCCTGTATCTCAACCATCTTCAGTCTTCATGATGCGTTACAAGCCAGAAAATACAATGCACAGTAACAAGTCAATCGGAATTTTTTCCCAATATATTCGTAATTATAGCAACCTATTTGAACGAGCAGTTCCTCCACAAATCATATTTTTCTGAAAAAGTAAGTACAAAACGAATAAATGTTTGCGTGTTTTTTTCCCAATTCGACTGCACACAGCTGATAATATAAGATTTATTTTCAAATGCAAATGTTACTTTTATATCAGTCAAAGGTTATTGTTTGATATATCATTGATTCAAACAATTATCTTGCTCCCAAAATTCACTTAATTCCATAACTGGTCAACTCGCTACAGTTTCGAATAACACAATGACAGCCATTCACAAAAAAAAACCCCAAAACAATGTCTGGAGAACGTCTTCCATTCAACACTGCACCTGATTCTGCAGGGTTTCTCAGGGTTGGTGCAAATCGACCATTCCGCTTTGTAATTGTTGTCAGTCTGAAAAACACTGCCGCTCTGTCGTTATACTTACTAGTACTTTTTACAGTATAAAACATTTTCTGACTTGAGTATTGCAAAAACCCACCCACTTAATCAAAGTATGCTGTAGAATAAATGCAGAGTGTGTGGTATTTAAAATTTGCTAACGCAAGCATTGGTACTATCGATTTACCAAAATGAGCACAATAACTTGTATTTTAAAAGATTTTTGGAGATGATGAAAAAGGTTGCATGCGCAGCAAAAATGACCTGAGAAACAGAGGTTCTTTTTTTATGGCCTTATGACAAATAGATGTAACCATCATTTTTTCTTGTTTCTGGATTTTATGCAGCGCTATCTAGTAATACTATTATGAAAAGGTTAACTGATTTTTCCAGCTTGCAGGAGTTTTTAAATGAATTTTTCCCTGGATGAAATGTATTGCAAAAGGACTAAAAATATTGGTTTCTGCAACCGATATTGATTGGAAGTGGGAGTGGCCTGTTATTTTATTCTGTCCAAATTTGTCATTTGTTAATTCAGAAAAATTGTGGGATAATTATTATGGCTTGGTGGAAAGACATTGTAGTTTGTGTGAATATTAGTTGCAGCAGAGGTCACCAAAGAAGGATCAGAATGTATCCATAGCGGTTATAATAATAACTTAAAGGTATTGGGGAAAAGAGAAAACGGAAAAACAAACCCGGAAAAGTGTTTGTGTAAAGTGGCTGTTTTTGTCTTGTAACGTTACATGTAACTGTAGTAGCAGAATATACTCTATTAACAAGCCTACATAAGTGTAAGTGTGACTTTATCCCTCTGAGGCAGCTGGATTAAGTAGTGTTGTCAGTGAAATTTGTTGATTGGCATAACATAAACTTGACCAGCAGTAATTAAGTTAACAGGCTTGTCATTTTGAGACGGGTGATGGGCGGGCTGCAGTTGCCCGTCCGAGTTCAAAATTCAGCAGACAATTAACGTCTGCCTTACCCAGATTTCTGTGTTCCATTCAGTCGGAGGCGCCTCGAAATCGGCTGTCTCAAACGTCAATTTTTGCAGATTGAAGGAGGTAAAGCTCAGTGTGTGAAGTTTGTAGTGTCGTCGATGCAGTCACCCAGAGACAATAAGTAACTTCTCAAATACGAGCGCGAGGTTTGCCAATTCCAAAGTTGTACTGTAATTAGTTATTACATTGTACATCAGACTGACAGCTCTGGTAATTAGTTATTACATTGTACATCAGACTGACAGCTCTGGTATCTTGCATCCAAATATTAAAGTCTGATTCTATACACTACATGATGCCATTCATCATAATTACACAAAACAAAATTTGGGCTGTCACGATTAATCGATTAGTCGATTGTTGATCGGTCACAGCGAAATCGGTTAGTATTTTTTGTTGTCGAATAATCGGTAAATTTTATCCCGCTTTAGACGTTTAACAATTAAAAGAAAATTTTATGAAAAAACTATTTCTAAAGGTAAAGAATTAAGAACATCGAAGTTAAACCCCAAGAAGCCGTTGGAAGCATTTGTCTGTCAGGTGCATTCATCAAAGCTTTGATGTTCTGAACTTTTGAACCGCCAGTGTAATCAAGACTGGTCGGCAGTTGCGAAGTTCGCAACTGCCGACCTGTCTTGATTATTACACTGGCAGTTCAAAAGTTCAGAACATCAAAGCTTTGAACTTACCTAAAAGTGGATCGTCTTCGTTGTTTATCGGAGGTAGGTCAACTGACTTGAACTTCATTTTTTATCGACGTCAGAGTGGGAGAGGGGGTCATCTAGTTACGATTAATCGATTATGATCGATTATTTGCGACGATTAATCGATTCCTAAATTAAAAAATCGTGACAGCCCCAAACAAAATGGCCCAGTAAACCATAAATGTCCCTCCTGGGGTCATTTTAGACGAACCCAAAATGACCCTTCTGGGATGATTTGAGGCAAACCATAATGGCCTGCCTGAAATTTTCAGAACGACAAGCCTGAGTTGATGCGGTTCACCCAAACTTTAAAACCTACATATATATTTTTAATAAAAAAAAATTTCTCCCCCTGGATTCTGTCCTTGCAATTGAGTCACAGTAGCCCTGGTGCTAGGGACTTTTGGGTTTGGACTGGCCATGGCATAAAAGACTGTTTCAGTGACGAATGGGAGCAAAATGGAGGCAAGTGGAAAATCGCTCGCCTCAAATAAAGTTTGCGAAAGTGAAAATTGTGAGGAGAGTGATGTTGATTGCAATGTTTAACTTCATTTTTTAATACTGTTGAATTGTACATTCAAGTGTAATTTCTTCTAAATATACTTAACCCTTTACCTAACGTGAAAAGCAGACGACACTTGCAACAAAAATTCTTGAATAACTAATTTTTTTCATTTTTTGTCTCAAAAACATAGGTTATGACCCCTCGTTGGAACGAGCTCGACGAGCTCGTTCCAACGAGGGGTCATAACCTATGTTTTTGAGACAAAAAATGAAAAAAATAGTGAAAATTAATTGGCGATTTTTGAGAATAGCGCTGGCCGGTTTTGGCCGTTACGTTGGGTAAAGGGTTAAATTAATGTTACTGTTTGCTTGTGGTTCAGAATAAAATTGCAAGCTTGAAATCTAGTGTTTGTTTATTAAATGTATTACCAGAATTCCTGAAATGAACTTTTAACTTCTAAGAGCTAGATAATCCGAAGTGAACTGTATAATCTGAAGTACAAAAATTTCGCAGTTTCCATTGACAAGCACCCTTCGAAACGAATGTATGAATACAACTGAATAAGGGTGGGAATTTTTAACGGTGATATATGTAACCTACTAAAATTAGTTTTGGATTTTAAATGGCAGATTATAAAAATCGTGGGAAATGGATGCGTAAATTCCAAATCGGGCAGTTCGTGCCACTGGTGAACTGGAGCGACAGGTGTCACATGTATAAAAGAAAATAAGGAACAGGGCAACATTCTGCATGTCTTTGATAAAAAAAAATACGGAAATATATTAAAACGTTTCTCAGATCTCGGAATGGCCACCGTTTTTTTTATCTGAATATACGAGATCGTTTTGTGGCTGGAGTAAGTAAGATAGTGCACGTCTTCACCGGCTGTAACCCTGATTGAGAGGAGCTTGAACAGAGTTAGAATGTTGTGGAGCTGACAGTTGCTCAGTGGTTCTCTCTGGGTACTCAGACTTCCTCCATCCGTAAAACTGTCACGGTCACGATTAGCAATTCTGCATAAAAATGTGACCTTAAACACCAATAAATAAATATCCAATTTGGACTTTAGCAATTTATTGTTTACTTGTTCATGTGTCGGCCTCTGGGCAAATATGATTATTCACTGTCCTGCCCAGTTCTGTTTACTCCTGTATTGTTCCTCTAGACCTTCATGTAAGTATTTCGCACGACATTGATAAATATTTCTTCACTAAATAAAATATTTTTAGTCATTTAGTAAAAAGACTAAGTGAACAGTATTTACAAAGTTTATCATATAAAAAGAAAAAAAACAATATCCAGTGTGCCAGTCCTGATTTGGTAAGTAAAATGTTGCAATAAGTCGCCCGTTTTTCTTTCACTCCCCTGAAATTGATGTCGCTGCCAACTTAAAAATTGGTGATGGACTTTTGCATGGGTTGCGCATCTTGTTTCTCTATTCTGAAAAAATGGGAGATGGGCTTTTACATGATCGGGTCAGTACAGTGTATCAACATTTACTCAAATATTGCCCTTTTCTTTGCAGGTAGAAAAAGAAAATACAAGAAGTGTCAAGGTGCTCGGTGATAGTCAAAAACAGGTATCGGTGATTTTTGAAGAATTCTTCTGCATACAAAGAAATTAGATTTTGATTGTAGAAAATATGACAGTTTGTTCTGCAAAATGCATGTGTACAAGTAACAGGACATGGTAGTTATGCTTCATTGGTGGGGCTATAGTCAAAGCTATCATGTATTAATTGGTTGTTTGGATTACATCTACACAGCACAACATGTTATAGCTTGGGCTGAAACTGTTGGCACATTTCCACAAACGACTAACCTAGAGCTATAACCGGATAATATCGGGTTATCTGTGGCCATTATTTCACCAAATATGGGATCAAAACTATAGGGATTGGAAAGCAGTATTTGCAGAAACTATTCTGTAGTGTGTATACAAACGAACGTTGAGTACTCAACAACATTCATTTGTATACATACCACGGAATAGTTTCAGTGATTGCTCAGTGCTCACTGAAATTGCTGATTATTAACGAAGTATGAGCTTTCATGGGTAAACAGGTTTCTCTGTTACAGCTGCACCATTCGACTTGGCTTTGTGCCAGCCTAGAAATGAGCTTTCATGGGTAAGCGGGTTTCTCCATTACACAGGGTTCTCGCGGGGCCTTGAATTCGAAAAAAAGACCTTCCATTGCCTTGAAAGTTCTTGAACGTCCTTGAAAACGGACAATTATTTAATCTGTGGTATAGCGCACAGATAATCTACATGAATTTAACAGTGTTCACAGCAATCGGTTCCCACTAAAATAGCCAACTCTGAATGATGCCTGTTGCTCTTGTTCCATTATGAATCAAGATCTGGCATTGGTCAATGCAGGTTTTTGCTTGATCAATGTATTGGTTCAAACCAATTGTAAAAATTTTTGTAGGTAGTGCTCAAACGATTAGTCGACGCCGACTGTTTTTTTCACCTATAGTCGACTCGGGTTTTTGTCGTCGACTAGTCGAAACACAGTAGGAGGACTCGCAAGCCAACGAAATCTCAGTAGAAAGATCAATGAATTCACACCTCAGGGGAAATAGGGTTACAAAATGCTTGGAAAAAAACATGCTGCCGATCGCTGGCTTCAGATAGTGGATGCGACAATGTGACAAACGACCGCGTTGGCTCAGTGGTAGACTGTTGGACTTCTATGCTAGAGGGGAACGCGGTGTCTCAGTGGTAGGCTGTTGGACTTCTATGCTAGAGGGGAGCGTGGTGGCTCAGTGGTAGACTGTTGGACTTCTATGCTAGAGGGGAACATGGTGGCTCAGTGGTAGACTGTTGGACTTCTATGCTAGAGGGGAACGTGGTGGCTCAGTGGTAGACTGTTGGACTTCTATGCTAGAGGGGAGCGTGGTGGCTCAGTGGTAGACTGTTAGACTTCTATGCTAGAGGGGAACGCGGTGGCTCAGTGGTAGACTGTTGGACTTCTATGCTAGAGGGGAGCGTGGTGGCTCAGTGGTAGACTGTTGGACTTCTATGCTAGAGGGAAACATGGTGGCTCAGTGGTAGACTGTTGGACTTCTATGCTAGAGGGGAACGCGGTGGCTCAGTGGTAGACGGTTGGACTTCTATGCTAGAGGGAGCACGGTGGCTCAGTGGTAGACTGTTGGACTTCTTTGCTAGAGTTCCTGAGATCGATCCCCGTCTGGGGCGACCCACGTTGTGTCCTTGGGCAAGGCACTTTATCCCGGTTGCCTATTTGGGGGCACGATGATGCTGTGTACTAACGCGTACTGCATGTCGATAGTGCACGTCTTCAACCGCTGTAACCATGCTTGAGCGGAGCTTGAACAGAGAATGTTGAGCTGACAATTGCTTGTCGCTGCTCAGTGGTTCTCTCCAGGTACTCTGGCTTCCTCCACCCGTAAAACTGTCACGGTCGTGATTAGCCATTGTGCATAAGTATGTGACCTTAAACACCAATAAGTAATAATAATAATGTTACAATGACATTATTTTACCACAAGGGCGAATCTGGGCATCGGTACACTTGGTGTGCCCCCGCCCCTCGCCCCCCCCCCCCCCCCCCCCTTTCCCAGAGATGGGTTGTGGATATCTGCCTCAGGTGCGAGGTAATTGCATCTTTTCGGATTAAATGTCAAACTTTGGTTGATAGTACATTTGGCAAAACTTAGGCCTTGGTGTGGCCCCCACCCCCAGTTCTTCATCCGCCACTGGATCAACATTGTTTGAAGCAGTATTGGGACGTAGCAGCTGTGCGAATGAACTCGTCAGAAGCATATAAAGTGTCTTTTTGAAAGGTAACGCTAGTCTAAGAGAGGTAATCAAATTAGTTGTCAAAGAACTCAACTTTTTTCGTGCAATGGAAATTGCTGACAGTGCTTACGCCTTACAGGACGACCCATATGTCTCACCAAATTTAATTTGTTTCGTTCCATGGCTGATATTAAATAATATAAATGATCTCAGACTTTGATATCATGAACCTTTTCAATTTTTTGAGTCTTGGTCATTGAAGCCTTCATGGTCACGCTGGTCACCATTGCAGTGTTAAGCAGACAAGCCAACATACCAGAACAATCCTTTTTACCACGTGTGACTCCAGTATTGCAGTATCTCTGGCAGATTGCTGGTTTCATTAAACACATATTTTTTATTTATTAAAACAAGAACATAACTGTTCAGGGTGTGTGCACATCCTTGAAAACTCCTTGAATTTCAATCTTACACCTTGAATTTTGAAAATTCAGAAAATGTACTTCAAAAGTACTTGAAAATCCATCAGACTCCTTGAAAGTCCTTGAATTTTGCCCTATTTTTCTTTACCTGTGTAATAGAGGACAATTGAAACATCTCTTTTGCACTTGTTTTAGCTGAAAAACGAAAAAAACGAACATAAATAATGGGTAATCGATAAATGAGGAATCAAAGTTCAGGCATTATTTAACTGGGTGTCATTCTGTAAGTACCATAATTTTGTTGCAGAGCATTTTAGAACCACTGTTCTCCTGGAATTTAGAAGGATTGTTAATACTCTCACAGTTACACTACCTATAATTATGAACACAACTGTATAATTTTCCACTGAAGATATTAACATTTGAACAACAACAGAATTCAGTGAACTGTGACATGCACACAATTTGTAATTATGTTCAGTTCCCTTGGTGTTGAGAGCTCAGTTTTAGATTTCGAGTTGAATTGAAAAGGTGTTAATCAGGAATTATATGGTGGTATAAGAGTTGAGAACTTTATTAGGATGAGGTAGAAGACATTTTTAACCCTTTACCCAGTGTTACGGCCCAAACCGGCCACCACTGTTCTAAAAAAATGGCCAATTAATTTCAATTATTTTTTTCATTTTTGTCTCAAAAACATAGGTTATAAACCCCGCGTTGGAATGAGCTCATCAAGCTCGTTCCAATGAGAGGTCGTGACCTGTGTTTTTGAGACAAGAATTTTTTTGCAAGTGTCGTCTGCTTTTCATGTAAGGTAAAGGGTTAAAGTAGGTAAGGCTTATAAAAATGGTTATATTCCAAATGTACATTTTAAAAAATCATCCTTGGAAAATGTTGATATGTCCTTGAAAAGTCCTTGAATTTTTTTGATCCTTGACTGTAAGAACCCTGTCTCAGTCCACTTATAAAGTGTTCACAATCTACTTGCAGTATTTCTTTTACAAAATCTTGATAGTGTTTCAATCTGATTGTGAAAACACTCGTGAATAATCCTAAGGAACCCAAATGGCCATTAGATGAAATTGACATAATTCTCCCTTAATATTACCCGGTGTCTCATTGATTTTTCTTCATTTCAGAATATTTTGAATTCCAATTTGTCTGATGTGACCATCTCTGAGGTAAGTGGGAATAAATATAACAAACAAGTATTTGGTTTCAGAGGTTGTATTTTCCAGTTTGGTATCTACATTTTTCAGAGCTGCTACGACAATCGGTTAGAACAATAAATTAGGGCTGTCACAACTCTCAATTTTCCAAGTTGACTAATCACCAGCATTAGTCAACGGTCAGTTAAGTCATTTCCCGTTAATTCAACAATCTCTAATATACATACAAAATAAATTTAAAACTCAATGTTTGAATGTGTAATAGAAACACTGAAATACCTCCGACAGACTCGGTGTTAAGGTTTGGAAATATTAATGATATTGGTAACAGAAAGAAATCTGAGAATCGGCAACATAACTATGAATTTAATTATTCTGAAATTTAATTAAAAAATATTAATAAAAAAAATGATACTAAGATCATTTACACTAACTGGTTTACAGAAAATAAAAACAGTGGTACTTATCACTTATCGAATCGGTCCAAAGTACAGTTTGACAGAATCCAGTAATCCAGTGGTGAAGACTCCTGTGAAGAAAGTTACCAGCTGGTAGTATTAAATCCAATAATCTGTCTTGAATTGGTCCAAAGTACAGTTTGACAGAATCCAGTTTTGAAGAATCTTGTGAAGAAAGTTACCAGCTGGTAGTATTAAATCCAAGAATATGTCTTGAATTAGTCCAAAGTACAGTTTGACAGAATCCAGTTGTGAAGAAAGTTACCAGCTGGTACAGTGGAGCCCACTTAATTGGATATCTCTTAGTTGTATATCCCTGTTAATTGAATATAATTTCTCAACACAAAACCATTTACCATACCTCGAGTACAAAATTGACCTGTTAATATAATATAGGTTATAGAGTAAACTCCTGTTAAATGAATATAGCTATACGTACAATAGATTAGTCTAACAAAGATGTAAACAAAGGTCACTCTCAGTGCAAATGAGTCGGACCAGTCAGAATATGCAGAAAAATATCAATCTCAATATAATATGGGGTCTATAACACTCGGATTAATTTGAATTTAACAGAACATTTGTCCCGATGTTTCTTTTCTGCAACTAATATTCAGAAATTTTGAATATAAACCCCCCTCCATTCCAACACATGTTACAACTTTGTACTACAAGTGAAGTTACTGCTGTGGGTCTTGTTACAATTTTCTCACTTTTGCAGTTCCAATCATTCCAAAGGGGGTTCGAGTGTACACGACCGAAGGTTCTATTTACTCTGCGGTGACTTCTCAAGCAGCAATTATTAAAAGATACACCATTTGAGATACTCTTTAGTTCTGATCAATGGTTGCTGATTTATACAATAGAGAACAGGAATTGATCAAATGGCAAGGCTCAGTGTTTTCAAAATTACGTTGTTGCACAATGATGCAGAAAACAGGCCATTGGATATGTCAAGTAACTATGGGAGACATTTCAGAGGTTAACAATCTGTTAATTTACCTCGTTGAACAGCAGAATTTTAATCTGACTTGTACCACTTTAAAAATGAACGTTGATCGACTAAAAATAAAAAAAACGTCTACTACTACAATTGTTGACGGGCAGTCGAATAATCACGACAGCCCTACAATGAATCAGTAAGTTATCTTGAGTGTGGAGGTACGATTGTCCTCTGCGGTCCGTAGATCTGGTTATCAATTTAAATTCATATGTGGACCATATTCTTTGAACTAAAGTCAAACTTTAACTTGAAAATAAATTGCCAATGGTTGGTTAGTGCAAGAATTAATTTACGAAATCACAAAAATATGACCGGCACACTGTCTGCAACAGCCAACAGAGCAGAAAATGTCTCCAGGCATGAATTTATCGCATGTTATAAGGAAAGAATATTTACGCGGGCCTAAAAAAAAATTAAAATCTTTCTCTGGCTCTATTGGCTGCTGCATGCTCTTTTTATAACCAATGCAAACTTTAAAAAAATAAAAATTAAATGGTTTATGTCTGATAATTTACCCAAGTTAATAAAGTTGTCCCTTGAGTGCAACAAGCCTTTGCAATGCTTTTGCATTGCAAAGGCTTGTTGCACTCAAGGGACGTAATACACCACCACCCATGCTATTCTGTAAATTATGGAGCCTAAAACATAAAACAAACCAAGAACATTAACTTTTTCATGACAAAAGAAATAATTACAAAAATAAATTTTACCAAAAATGGCCTGAGAAACAGGAGATCTACTTTGTGAGGCCTTAACGCATGACTTTTTCTGTATTTTGCGGTCACAAGGCCTCAAGAGGCCACCTTGAGCATCTAAAATGCAAAGTTATCCTGGTGCAATAATTTCCCCAGTATCTAAAAATAGACCCGATAATTTTAACCAAGTGGAAACCTGCTAAGCTTACTTAGTTTGACACATGAATATACATTGATGGGGACAATAATTTCCCCAATATCTAAAAATAGACCCAGTAATTTTAACCTAGCGGAACGCTGCTAAAATTACTAAGTTTGACGCATGAATATTCGTTGATGGGGACAATAACAGTTTGAAGTCCTGTTTTAACCCTTTTCACAACACAGCGATATCAAAATTTTGTGCTCACTGTCCCGACGAGTTGTGCACCCCCACCCCCATTAAGATCTGCAACCCCTAATAAGCTTACATATGTCCCTGCACCATCTTGCCATCCCCTACCTGCTTTGCTAGGGCTCAACATTCGAGACTTAATCTCAATGACAGAAATAAAGTATATATATCCAGAAAGGGCCAGTGACTGGCCGTTCATTAACATATTGAACGAGAACGGTATTTACATAAGTAATAATTTTTGATTACGGATGTTACGTAACTTTTTAAAGGTAAATCCGAAAAACAAATACATGATCTAATGTCAGAAATGGCAGAGGTGGGAGAATAAACGCCACAATGTTTGGCACAGTTTCCTGCGGTCCACTTTGCCAGACATTCCCCACCGAGGCAATGAGTGCCATGATTGATATGCAATTACCACTTTTGTGATCACAGTACTGTAAGGTGTCTGATTAGATGGAATACTATCATATTTTTATTTCCTTGATCAGATAGAATACTATATGAATGGTATTTAACTGGTAGAGTGCTGGAAGCCCATATATGGGCTTTACTCCGAGGTCAAGGTATTGCAACTTGAAGGCTTCATACTTAGTGGATGTGCTTCGTATTGTCTTTGAATTAATATTGTTTAGTCGGTAAGGACATGTCTTGTTACAATTTATAAGAGAGTCCCTGTAGGCACTCTCCCATAAATTGTAACAAGGCACAGACATGTGAACAAATTTTGATGGCCACAAATAATTTAGCACTCTACCAGTTAAGGTGTCGGTGGTTTCAGTTAATCAGCCCATGAGTCTTTGACACGAAGGTGTATCTGAGTGAACTTGACAGTAGTTGATTTCAAAGGTTATGCAGAATATGAACATGCAAAACGTTTTTGCAGAACCTATTTTCAGATTAGAGATTTTAAGTTTAGTAGCTGCTCGAGGGAGGTTGGTGTTAAATGTGTATGTCAAATTACATTTTCAAATCTTTTTCAGCCACAGAAACCAGTAATGCGACAGATGAAAAAGAAAAATCAATTGGATGAGGAACCAATGTTGAAGGAAAATCCTCGCAGATTTGTAGTGTTTCCCATAGCATATAACGATATATGGCAGATGTATAAGAAAGCTGAGGCCTCTTTTTGGACTGCTGAAGAAGTTGATCTGTCTAAAGATCTCGTTCACTGGGATGAGCTGAAAGATGAAGAGCGCCATTTTATTTCACATGTGCTGGCTTTCTTTGCTGCCAGTGATGGAATTGTTAATGAAAACCTGGTGAGTCAAGATAAATGAAAATTGTCTTGCCTTTTCTAGCTGAGGCAAGACATTGGTGTTCCTAATTCTGGTGGCCTTCAACAGTGGGTTATAACTTCTGAACCATTTAGGACAAGGTCTGCAATGGTTGTGCTTATTCCAGTAATTGTCACATCGCTTCAAAATAGACTGCCCCGTTTCTTTACTCTTAGAAGCCAGGGAATCGGATTGAATTTATTGAAAATGACATGCCACGACAAACTTACAGTATTTAGGTGCTTCTAGCCAAGTGACCGCGACAAACTTACAGTAAGCAGGTGCTTCTAGCCAAGTGTTGTCTGCCTATTCAGGCAGACGACACTTGACTAGAAGCACCTGCTCAGTGTTTAATTCTCCCCCAACCCAAAGATAAATGAACTGTGACAGCCAGATTACCTGCCGTATTACATCATAGGCAAGAAAACTTGACTCCTGGCTTCTAAGAGTTGATGGTTCCTACTTCAAATGACAGAGGAATAAAAGGAATACAAGTCATATTTCTTTTGACTTTGATAACTATAATTGAAGTAAATCGTGATATACGAATCACCTTTATTGGTAGCTCACTCACTCCAATGGTTTCACAATAACTCTCCTAATTTCAACTATAGAGATTCGTTTTTTACTTTGATTTTGCCCAAACATAGAAATTGGGCGAAGTGAGCGGACCCAAGATGAAGATATCAACTTGGTTGATCCCTGCGTTGATTTCATCTCCATCAAGACAGGCAATTGATGTTTTTGAAGGGAGATGGCTGCATAATGGGATTTGGAAGTCTGCAATATTGCATATTGGGATTCGTTGAGTATGCAAAATACACGTGGGAAAACATGTGTTGATTTAATAACTGCATATTGGGAATGCAGCATTAACTTAACACTCAACAGTTTATACATGACAGACCTGCAAACCGTGTGATTTCTTAAAGTAAGATCAATTAATATACAAACAATTCGCAGAAAGTTTTTAAAAAATTTCAATAGTTACCTGCCATCCATTAAACAGGATATGTTCTATTTCAGTTTAACCATTTTATTGTTGACAAAATACAGAACTGCCAATATGCAGTGTTCTCTGAGCATGTGACTTCAGTGAACGTGCCAGAAGTCGGTTAATTAACATAATTTACCCGTCATTTTTCTCATGTAAACTTTGAGGTTTTAAAACTCAATAAATTTTATGTTTACCTCTAATCTAATTTACTACCTGCCATACGCAGATGATTTGGGGTCAAAGATAATTTGTATTTTACACCATATATTGTCGGGTAACTTTAAATACAATTCGATTTGGTCAAATATGAGTGAGCCTGGGGCTATGCCCGGTTCATTAAATTTACTTAACGATTCTTGAATTGCATTTGTGGATTCTTACGTAAGACTTTTTAATTTTTCATATTCCTTCTGGTGGTGGTTCTGTAGATATCATATAAGATAAAAGGAATTTGCTACCACTATTTTGGTTGGGGGGGTGGGGGGGATTTGTTGTCAGTCCTCTCGAAGTAAGCATAAACGGTACAGCGTTTACCTTTGTCCGACATTAAAGCCTTTGGCAGGCAGAAAGAAAGTGATTGAGAGGTCATAAAACTTAGCAATTCTGGGAAATTTGGTCAAACCGAAAGTCTCAATTTTTTGTCAAGGTGGAACCGAACCGATAAACTGCCCAGCCCTAACCTAGAGTTGCATGGTATTGGGTAAAAAAAATACTGCAGTATCAGATTTATTTATTGGAGCTTAACGACACTTTTGGCAGCCAGGGTCACCATGTGTCTGAACTCAGTTGAATTTGAGGTACTGTTAAAACTAGAAGTCCTGTCACGAAATGCGCACAAAGAGCACTTCGATCTGTGTGTTTAACTATGCGTTATGACCATAGTAAGGCTATAAAATTATGTACACATGGCCTGTGCACATGTAATGTTTTAGCCAATGGACCTCTGGGTAACCCGGAGGTCCATTGGCAGAAACATTGCCTGTGTTTACTATGAGTAACCATAACAACCTGCCGTGCTTTGGGTGCCATGCGGTATGGAAATTACGTGCAATTCCTATGCGCAATTAAGCCTAGATAAGCGCACAGTTCGTGACAGGCCTTCTAGTTTTAACTGTAGATTGTATGTCATTTGATTATTTTCCTGTTGCATATGTCCTATTTGGTAAATGCTACACATCAGTGGCAGCACCATGGGGGGGGGGGGGGGGGGGGGGACTACTAGCTGTCTGACAGTCTGGGTGCTTCGAACACCACGGGTTGTAGAAACTCGGCTATCCAAATATGATTTTTTTTTTCTTGGGTCACGGCCCACAGATCCCAAACAATGGGTGGGGAACACACTCTCCCATGCCCACACCTCTGGCTCAGGCCTACGACCTTTGGGAGATGCCATAGGCATATCGACCATGGATCCCCACATCTCACTTAGCAACCCCCCCCCCCCCCTCCCTGCGAATCGAAATCCTGGAGCAGCCACTGCTATACATTATATACCTGCTTTGTTATATTGTGTTCAGTTTTAATTTCAATAAAATAATTTCACTTGTAACTTTTGTTGTGTTTAACATCGCCTTAATACAGGAATTCCATTCACTGTCCCGTTTCTCGATCCCTCACTGGACCTCTCGCCACCTTTCGAAGTACTGAGTATGATCTCTCCCTCATGTTATGTGTGCATTTAATGAGATAAATGACTGAAATGGAAAAAAATGGCGAAAAATAAAACACATGTGTTCCGACACTCTAATTTTTTGCAGTAAAAGCCCACACTCACTGGCCATAGTCTTTCTTGTGTTGGCCCCACCGGCTATTCTCAGTTGGGATGCGACTTATACAAATGTAATAGTCACAGGGGAGGTATTTTGGCTGAAAATATTGGGTTCAACATATTCGTGGGAGTGACTAAAATATGGACATAATTATACGAAAATAATCGCTTTTGGATTTGCCTGTTCAGCTGACGCTCTCTGCGATTTTCAAAATTTGATTGGGTGGGGGCATTGGAAATTTCAAAGTTTAATGTCATAGTATGCAAAAACCATGTAGCCGGAGTTTTTGGTGCCTGTCGGTTCGGTTTTTCGTTATGTGGCAGAAACCAAAGCGAAAGACCTCCATGCTCTATATTTCGTTAGCAGTGCTTTCGAACAGGTTGTTTTTAATGGCCTTAAGTTTGATTTTTTTTTTATTTACAATTGTTGGAAGTTTACCAGGAGACCATAATAACTAATTAAAGTTCATTCTTGGGAGAATAGTTCCACCGGTATTGACTACTGGTAGTACGGTAGTATTGAGTAAACAATATTGTTGTCACTATTGACAAAGTAACGTTCTGGTCTGATAAATTGGAACAAATCTCTCAAGTTATCCTCATTTGAAGTGATAATTTATCCCCCTCTCTCCCCACACTTTTCAACTTTCGGTTAATTTTTAAGTACACAGTTTCTAGCACCTAGGGAAAGAAAATACGAGCGTGATTGCACTTGTGCCTGTCTTAGGACATGCATTGCTGTACCAATCTAATTCCCTGTGGGAACCCCGGGAAGTAAGCAGCACTTGTTTACTGTGGTAAACCAGTTCCGCTTTACTAGTAAAATAGGACCCAGTCACCAATGCTTGGGGTGAAAGTCCTCTAAAATGGGCAACATGTTGATCAACGATTGACTAAACTTGACTTCATCTCCATGTTGTGTCACGATTAGCCATGGTGCATAAATATGTGACGTTAACCACCAACAAACAAACCAATCTAATATGTAACTCATAAGCCAACACAAGCTGTAGTGATTACACTAACTATTGTATGTAACTGATATGCCAACACAAGCTGTACTAATGACACATGGAGAGGTTTACAAAGGATTTTTGTTCATCTATACATGTCGTATACAAGCTGTACTGATGACACATGGAGAGGTTTACAAAGGATTTTTATTTATCTACACATGTTGTATACAATGATTGTCTTTACAACAAGTACAATAAATGTTGTTCCAGATGGAGAGGTTTACGAAAGAAGTTCATAATGACTCTACACAATTTTACAGGTGGAGAGATTTACAAAAGAGGTTCAAGTGACAGAAGCTCGGTGTTTCTATGGTTTTCAAATTGCAATGGAGAATATTCATTCTGAGATGTACAGTTTGCTGATTGACACATACATTAAAGATGCAAATGAGAGGTGAGATTGGTTTACAGAAAATAAAAATTAAATTGACTTGCCCTGATCAACCTGCCAAACTGGAGAAATGGTCTTGGGTTGCCCCATTTTGATTTTATTCTATCTAAAAATAAGGGGAAAATTCACAAAAACTTGTTGAACCTCCTAATGTTATGATAAAATGGTACTGAAGTTGGTAGGGAGTGATTAGAAGGATACTTGATCAGAGAATAAACGCGGGGTTCGT
Organism: Pictodentalium vernedei; assembly: GCA_031216915.1. Lineage (NCBI taxonomy): Eukaryota > Metazoa > Mollusca > Scaphopoda > Dentaliida > Dentaliidae > Pictodentalium > Pictodentalium vernedei. The sequence continues at coordinate 548,005,738 of CM062293.1, forward strand.
GCGGGTCATGAAAAATCTGGAAAAGTCATGAAAATTGATACTTCACTTTCCAGGCCTGGAAAACCTTGAAAAATGGATGTTTTTCGAGTCATGGAAACCTGCCTACAACATTCCAACCTGCAGTCAACGAACAAATATTACCATATGGACGAAGAATTTACTTTTTAATAGGTAAAATTACAGAGAATGAAGTGACAGATGTATGCAGTTCTGTTCATTTAATTCGATGATTTTTTTTCGGATGAACATTCTTTGTCCCAAGTTGGGATGGGCTACATCTAGTTTAAAATAAAACTGGTAATAGACCCCCCCTGTGAATATTCGATTGTTCAAGTTGAGTCAATCAATAAATTTGAGTCGGAAATAAAATCAATATAAAAATTGAATGTGAAAAAAACTTAATAAATGTCTCGGTATATGAACATTCGTGCATTTAATAGTTATACTGACTAAATTGTCAAAACTATAAGAAATTGACAGTGAACACACATCATCAACATAGAACTTGGTGTATTACCAATGTCATTTGTAATCACGTGTGTCGCTGGTCCAAATGGCTTCGGTAATACACGTATTTTACACTGGATAAAGCCACGACTACATACACGGTTAATACATGCAAGACTTCGTACAAAACCCAAGCGATGGGGTACTACATCCCACTTCTGGCACATTGCTTCATAATGAAGATAGGACAATGCCAATCTTAAAGCGAAAAGGCAGCGAAGCAATCGGTTACATACAGATTCTTTGTCTCCTATTCAACCATGCGTTAAAGTGTGCTGTATTGTCAACATATGAACTATTAAATGTTATGTATATGGATAAATCATCAATACAATGCTAAAACAATTCTAATCAGGGACTGATCAGGACTATTTAAAATGCGCTCTAGCCTTGGAGCCTATTTTTTCATTGCATGCGCCAGATTTCAATTTACGGAGTCACACTGTTTGTAACACACACTGCAAGTATGTAATAGCTCTCATCATTTTCATTTAGTACACTATAGCAAACATTAATCTTCACTGCGGTTTCTGATCAAGTCTTGGCTGCCTATTTAGGCAGCCAAGACTTGATCAGAAACCACAGTGAAGATTAATGCTTGGTAATTAAGACTTGAAGTATTAACTTAAGCACTCTACAACAATGATAAATGATAATCATATATATAATATTTGTAAGAGTGTCTCTCTCGATTATCCATCGACAGAATATTAAAATATGATCTGAGAAGTTACGCGCCAACTGAGAAGCCTATTCCTTAGATTTAAGAGCCAGGTCCTGATGTTTCAGAACCAAATACGCTCTGGCGCATGCCCAGGTTGGTCCCTGTCTAATGTGGCTATTTTAAACTGGAAATGTCGCGTACACCTGGTTTTGGCTAACTTGGTTCAAATTTGATGTTCGATCAACTCGAACATTCTTTGGGCAAATTCAAGTCGAAAGTAGCGTTAAAAAAAATCCATATTCACAGGGGCCTAGCTGGTAACTTCTAGTGATTGCTGAAAGCTGTCAAAAAAACTGTTCAGGGGTTGAAAATTCAAATCGGCTGATCAGAAAAGTTGAGAAAATATATTGGAAATTGATTTTTGAATTTTCAACTATTGGAATTTTAAGACCAACCTCCCCAACACAAACTCGACCTCTGTCGCTACATTCCTGAAAGAGAACATCACATGAAATACAAAGAAAGGTTTCAGTTGAAGAATTAATTTCTAATTTAGGGCAATTTTGAAAGCAAATTCAGGGATGTAGATGTGCTTATACGAGCCAATTCAGGGATGTAGATGTGCTTATACAGTGGAAACCACTTTAATTATTGTCCTCTGACCCTTCGGGGGACTATTGTAATCAGCAGTGTCCGTCCGTCTGCGTGCGTGCATCTGTCCGTCCGTACGTCACACCCTTGTCCAGATGATAACTTTAGTTTGGATGATTTTATTGAAACTAAATTTGGTATGTGTCTTACTTGGGTGGAAATGCAGGTCAAGTTCAAAAATGGGCACGCTCCACTGATTTCTACTGGATTTATTCCCCTTTTGCGACTTAAAAAATACAGTTTTTGTGTTGTCCGGATGATAACTTTAGTTAGGATCATTTGATTGAAACGAAATTTAGTATGCTGCTTATTTGGGTGGAAATGCAGGTCAAGTTCGAAAATGGGCATGCTCCACTGATTTTTACTGGATTTATTCCCCTTTTTCAACTTAGAAAATACGTTTTTTGTGTTGTCCGGATGATAACTTTACTTTGGATCATTTGATTGAAACGAAACTAAGTATGTGGTTTAATTGGTTGGAAATACAGGTCAAGTTAAAAAAATGGCCATGCTCTGCGAACAAATTGCATCCTAACAGCTCCCTTGAATTTTCCATCTTGGTCGGGGGACCGGGGGCGTTGCCCTTGTTAACACTGCTTTAGCAGGGATGAGATTTTTCAGCAAATTCGCTGATTTCAGCGAATTCATGCCCCAGGTACTGAAATTTTATTTCTATAAATTTGCTTGAAAATGGTCTTGGCCCTTTACCCAACGAATCGCCCGCATCCGCCCGCGTAACATGCAAATTCAGCAGTCGAAAAAATATTTTTCAAAAAATTTCAACAAAACCATATCATGTGACCCCTCGTTGGAACGAGCTCGTTCCAACGAGGGGTCACATGATATGGTTTTGTTGTAATTTTTTGAAACATTTAAAAAAATGATATTTAAAATAATAAATTTTGATATCGTCTGCGTTGGGTAAAGGGTTAAAAAACCATTTTCATGCAAATTTATAGAAATTAATTATATCTCAATGAACAGGTTCAGTCTGTGTTCTTGAATTTTTTTTAAAAACTTGATTTTGACAAATTTATCCTAAAAATGTGGGAATTTTCACAAATTTCAGCGAATTTTGTTGCTTGTCATTCTCATCCCTGTTTAGAGGGCATTCCTTGGGCCATTATGACTCCAGTCAACCTATCACACCAACACACATGATTTGCTCCTTATTTGTGTCTCTTCTTGAAAAATAGTAATTTGAGCATTTTTTCAAGGATAAGCCTTGGAGAAACAAAAAAAAACTTCCCCGTGGGAACCCCGGGAAGTAAGCAGCACTTGTTTACTGTGGTAAACCAGTTCCGCTTTACTAGTAAAATAGGACCCAGTCACCAATGCTTGGGGTGAAAGTCCTCTAAAATGGGCGACATGTTGATCAACGATTTACTAAAACTTGACTTCATCTCCATGTTGTGTCACGATTAGCCATGGTGCATAAATGTGTGACGTTAACCACCAACAAACAAACAACAACAAAAAACTGAAAAAGACTGAAGAATGGTCCAAACTGGACCAATCGTTGTGGGAATGCATGGTGCACAACTCGATGTCATATTCTTCCTCTCTGCGAGAGTATGCAACTGGTAAACGAGCTGTTTCACTGGTAAAATAGAACCTGGTCAGCAATACCTGGGGTGGTTGTCCTCTAAAATGGGTACAGTGGAACCCTGTTAATTGAATAGCCACTTTACCATTGAAAATTATTGTCACTTGCCTCTTTTCTAGAGATAAACTCCAGGAGCTCTGTCAAACCAGATATAATAGATTAAATTCCTGTATTGGATGTACTGATGTCAAATAGATCTATAAACAAAGTAAAACTTTGGAGAGTCTTGGTAATTTTGTGACTGGTTACATGATTTTTCATTTAATTAACAGGAGTTTACTCTATAAACTATATTCAGTTAACAGGACTACAGATATGATGAATGGTTTTGTGTTGAAAAATTATATTCAATTAACAAGGATATACAATTAAGAGATATCCAATTAAGGGGGGCTCCACAGTATTATAAACAATTGGCTGGACTTGACTGACAATTTATGTTGTGCTCACTGTTGGCCATTGTGTAGAAATATGTGACCATAAACACAAATACAGTTAAAACTAGAAGTCCTGTCATGAAATGCGCACAAATAGCACGTTGATATGCGCGTTAATGTACGCGTTACGGCCCAAGCAAAGCTATCAAATTCTGTACATATGGCCTGTGCACAAGCAATGTTTCAGCCAATCGACCTCCGGGTAACCAGGAGGTCCATTGGCAGAAACATTGCCTGTGTTTGCTATGAGTAACCAGGAGAACCTGCAGTGCTTTGGATACCATTCGATATGACAATTGCGCTCAGTTCCTACGTGCAATTAAGCCTAGATAAGCGCACAGATCGCGACAGGACTTCTAGTTTTAACTGTATGCACGTTTACGGGAAATGTGAAACTGGTTATATTATCTATTCAATGTTCCGTTTGATGTGCAATAACAATACTTCCGAGTGATAGTAAGAGGCAGCAATTTCGAAACAATATGTGTGTGAATTTAGATTCTACTTACGGTACCTGTGCTATCACTCATTTTTATGCCCCAGATAAAATGTCATTTCCATCTGTCCATCAGGACAATTTTCGTGTTCGCTCCATAACTCGGATGCATCATTGGATTTTGAAACTTGGCATACATGTTGGTTATGGGGAGACTGTGTTGGGAACAAACTTTTTTTCGGTTCAGTGGAGGTCAAGGTCACAGTTTGGGGGCATCCATGGCCGGGCGGTCACTGTAAGTCTTAACAGATTTTTTGAGATGTTTTTCTGTCACTTTCAGCTGTGTAATTAGTTTCAGCTTAGACATCCACTTAACCAGAATTCACTTGGTAACTCAGTTTTTTTGCCCTGGAAAAAATTTTTGCGGGCGTGTGTTTTGTTATTCCATCTGTCCGTCGGGAAGATTTTCGTGTCTGCTCTATAACTGAGATGCTTAGTTGGATTTTGTTGAAACTTGGCATGCATGTTGCTTATTGGGAGAACCCACATCAAGTAAGAGAAGATTATTCAGAGGTGGTGAAAACCAAATCATTTTCTTCTGTTAATACGAGTTGTGCTGAATTGACAGCAACATGGTCTGAAGTTTGCAGCTCGAAGGTTATGTTCAACTGTGAAGCGGAGCAATGAGGTTGAACACAAACTCTTGGGCCAAAACCTGAAGAGCTTAAATGCAACACAATAACATGTTTCAATAAGACCCTACCTGAAGCTAAAAACTCACACTGTGAAATGAACTCTTCAACTTTCAACGATAACAGGTTTCATAAATAAACCTGTTGTGTATCCAACAATGTTGATCATAATGGTTGAGGTCACTCCATCCTCCTTCAAATTGTGAACTGTTTTGTAATTTGAATAGTACTTTCATTCGGAACTTCATACACTGCACATGTGAAAAATCAACAAAAATGAAGCTGTAACTTATTCTGCTGATGGAATAATTGCAAAATGGACAGTGTTATTTCAAATATTTTGCATTGTGATGTCAGACTTGCACTCACGGAACTGGAGCTGTAAACAGGAAAAACATGCCGAACCCTCATCCATTCAGAGGGTAGGGATTTTAACTGGTTGAGGGCTAGATTCATTTTGGTGGCCTGAATTTGTTCATCATAATTTGTTTTATTTCAAGGTATTGCAGAGAGCCCACGGACACTCCAATAATTTGTAATAAATGCAATCAATTATATAAACAAATATTTGCATTTGACTGAATATGGTACCGAAGCAGAAAAAAAAATGTTGGCTTTTGCCCTGGTACCCTCATTTTTTGAAAGATGTAGTAGTGGCTTCTGGCACTCTACCAGTTAGTCTATTGAGCCTGTTAATTTTGTGTTTTTTCATTTGTAGGGAGTATTTGTTTAATGCCTAATTTTGTGTTTTTTCATTTGTAGGGAGTATTTGTTTAATGCCATAGAAACAATGCCATGTGTTAAAAAGAAGGCAGACTGGGCTTTGAAGTGGATAAATGACACAGAATCAAGCTATGGTGAACGTTTGGTCTGTTTTGCAGCTGTGGAAGGAATCTTCTTCTCAGGTTCATTTGCATCAATCTTTTGGCTGAAGAAACGAGGAGTAATGCCTGGGCTTACATTTAGTAATGAACTGATTAGCAGGGATGAGGTAATTCAAATAACTAGCATTTTTAGCTCAACTTGACACTCAAGCTGAGCTATTGCCGTCACTTCTCATCCGTCTGCGTACGTACGTGCATGCACAGTTTCCTTTGGCACACCACACAGGTCGCATTTATGATCAGATCGCTTTGAATCTTTGTATGCTTGGGATGGGAGAGGTGGGTTTCAGAGAAATTTACAAACTTCCTTCCTTTCTGGTTCCAGATGAAGTGGAAGTGATTTCCAGAGAGCCTTTTAGTGTTGATTTCCAGAGACTTTTAGTGTTGACCTTTCAGTGAGGTAAACTAGTGTTTCTAGTGGCTAATATATTTAACTGGTGAGTCGGAAAGTGCTGAGAGGGGTGCCAAATAATCGACTGCTCCTCGTGTGCAGCCAAGAAGCTTTAATTAGCTGTTACTTTGTTTCAGTTTCGCATTAATTTCCGTATGTAAATTGGACTAATGCGAACAGGGCTGTAATTAGAAACAGTTCTTGTTTGTATACTTTTGAGATAAGGAGGGGTTACCTATCGGTCAATTTCTGGTCAAGTGCCGGTTAGCGATTAGTCTGTATTCAGTTACGGTGTGCATAAATATGTGACCTTAAACATCAATAAATAAATAATAATTCAGTTACGGTGATTTCTTCCGACAGGATTCCCATATGTTAAACTTGGCGTGCATGCCTGTGTATTAGAATTAAGATGTACATGTAGATAAAAACTTTCGAAGTTTTCCCTTGACTTCAACACTCAATAAAAGTTCACCCAAAATCACAAAACCTGATGCAAGGCATCAGTTCAATTATGATTGGATTGCTTTGAAACATAGTGTGCTTGTTTGGGGTGACCTCCAGATGTGAGCTATTGCTTATCTTCCATTCCCCTCAAAAAATGTTGTGGTTGGCTATGATCTTTGATGAACTTAGTGAACTTATGCATCAATATTTCACTTTGGCACACCCTGCAGGGCACGTTTATAATCGATCAATTTGAAAATTGGTATGCTTGTTTGTGGTGACCTGAAGATGGGAACTATCGATTTTCTTCCATTTCCGGCAAAAAATATTGTTGCTGGCAACGATCTTTATACTTTAGTCAGGCATCAATATATTCCTTTGGCATGCCCTGCAGGGCACATTTATGATCAGATCGTTTTGAAACTTGGTATGTTTATTTGGGATTACCTCTAGATGGGAGCTATCGATTGTCCTCGATAGCTCTAGAGGTAATTAATTGAATGCAATTTTTATAACCTTTATTGGAGTATGAACATGTGGGAATGGGTACAAATTGTATGAAAGGGATTCATGCAATTTGTACCCATTCCCACACGTTCACTCCAATAAAGATTATAAAAATTGCATTCAATTCTTAATTACATTCCGTAACTGTTTAAACTATTTTTTACCAAACAACAAAGCAGAAAGACGAAATAAAACATGTACGAACGAATGAGGCGAAAGACCACCCTCACACAAAATACAAAGCGCACAACTCTGATTTTTAATTTTCACAACTTTAGAAATGGATACGAGTATTTTGGTAACAGGCTTTTATGCCACAGTTGGGAAATGTCACCAAAGAAACAGCAGTGTTGTTCACTGCGAGAGGCGCTAAAAGTTAAAAACCCGCCCAAACACCGCCCAAATTACATTCGGTCAACTGCGCTCAACGGTAAATGCGGGTCAAAGTTCGACCAAATGTATTCATTGGAAAATGAATTACATTTGGTCATGACGTTTTCACCCAGCTGACCAATGGGAATTGAGTATTTGGACCCAAAACGTATAACTACATTAACAATGTAATTATTCCCAAATAAACCGCTGGCAACAGCTCATGTCCCATGCTTTTAGCCGAGTCATATTTGCCCTAATTGCAGGGGCAGCTGTACTTTTTTATAAAGTCCTGGACATTAGTTATGAGCATCAGTAGAAATCACTGCTAAGCGATTAGAGATAGAGAGATTGTGGAATGCTGGAAATTCAAGACACTGACCCAGGGCTTTAACGGTTAACCCTTTACCCAACGAATTGCCCGCATAATATGCAAATCCAGCAGCTGAAAAAATATTTTTCGAAAAATTTCATCGAGCTCGTTCCCAAGTGGGGTCACATGATATGGTTTTGTTGAAATTTTTTGAAAAAATTTAAAAAATGATATTTAAAATAAATTTTGATATCGTCTGCATTGTGTAAAGGGTTAAGTTATCAATACAATTATGAGCTGTTGACAAAATTTGACAAGGTACTTGTTGTAGTCATGACTACGTGATATTGCTCTACAGGCTGAAGCGCCTCAAAACAATAGGTAAGTTGACAGAAAAGAATTGTGACCAATTTTTCCAAGTTTCATTATTTGTTGATAGCCTATTTATACTGCAGTTTTATTTGTCAAATTTTTATTTTTGTAGGGACTTCATTGTGATTTTGCGTGTCTCATGTTCAGTCACCTGATCAACAAACCAACAGAACAGAGAGTTGTTGATATTATCTCTGAAGCTGTAACTATTGAACAAGAATTTTTGACTGATGCTCTTCCTGTCAATTTGATCGGCATGAATTGTGACCTTATGAAACAGTATATAGAGTTTGTTGCAGACCGATTACTGGTGGAGTTGCATTGTGAAAAGGTAAAAATGTCTTAGTTTGTCTCCAGTGGTCTGATACAGTCGAGAGATCTGCTTGACTGTTCATCCATAAAACTATTCAGTTCTCTAAAGTGGTGGGCACTGTACATCATATTGGAATGCCCTTCAGCGCATAATAGAGAAGCGTGGAGGTTAAGATGACATCCACCTTGTTCCGCAATTTGCAAGTCCCAAAGGTAACATTGAATTCTAAAGTACCGGCATGATAAATTTGTTAGGGAAAGATGATGCTGGGTACGGTACTTATACAGCTGGTGTTGGGTAACACAGTGAATTCTAAAGTACTGACATAAATTTGTGTTCTCAGGGATAGATAATGCTGGGTATGGTACTTAAGCAGCTGGTGTTAGGTAACACAAGTGAATTCTGAAGTACTGACATCAATTCGTCAGGGATACATGATGCTGGGTACGGTACTTCTGCGTCTGGTGTTAGGTAACACAGTGAATTCTATAAAGTCCCGACCATTAGATATGTGCACCATTAAGTGTTTGTGACACAACCTTTGTTTTTTATCTCAAAAATTTGGAAGCCATTTCTGTGTTTTCTGAAAGTTCTTTCCAGATATCGATTTGAAAAGGCGAGGGTGTGTTTCATCGAATCATGGTTGCAGAATGGTGACTATCGAGCATTGTTGGCTCCAGTTACCAATGACCAGAAACAAGCTAAAAAGCAATGGTGTTCAAAAACTGATGTTGGAAATATATAGACAAAACTACATGTATGTTTCAATGAGTCGTTTTGTATTCAATGAGTCAGATGTGCGTAGGAAGAAAACGTCGAGACCGAAGGTCAAGACGTTTTCTTTCTACGCACATCTGACGAATACACAAATGAGTCAGACACACACAAATGAGTCAGATGTGCATAGGAAGAAAACGTCGAGACCGAAGGTCAAGACGTTTTCTTTCTACGCACATCTGACGAATTGAATACAAAACGACTCATTGAAACATACATGTGGTTTTGTATTTTTTACATGACCCAAGCACCTACTGACCTAATTTCCTTTTCTATCAACGGTGGTAAACACCATGCACTTTAAGCAGTCGCATTGCATAAAAAAAGTCCCGGTTGGAACAGGTTGGTGTGCAATACGGAATTCCGTATTGCACAGCCGTATTGCATAAGAGAGACTCCATGGGCATGTAATAAAGGTGAATATGCAATCAAAAGCCATGCTAAAGGACAAATACGTTTAGATGCTTTGAAAATAAAAGGTCAAGGAATTATAATGTGAATATTTTTCAGTGATTCACATTCTTCAGATGGTGGTAATCCCTCGTCTGCTCAACCTGAACCAAGTAACAAATTTGTTATGCGAGTTCAGGGCAGGTGCCTGTCCGGTGCATGGAGGGTGGATAGATTACTACCAAATAACCACTGATTTAGTTCTGATTCACCTAACCTCTTGTTTTGTACTGTGATTATGGCAAGTTATTGAAAGTAAACCGGTTCACAGAAATATATTTTCAAATGTATTTTATAAATATGCTTTCAGAGTTTTTAAGATGTTTAACTAAATCTGATGGAGAAAGGGCATTCATACATGTATATTCTATCAGTTTAATATTTATTGTCTAGTGTTTGGAATACTGGAAATCTCTGCATGGGTACAGGGAAAGTACTGGAAATTTAACCAAACTTGAGTGTAGAAAGCCTATGTTCCCAGTCACCAATGCTTGGGGTGAAAGTCCTCTAAAATGGGCAACATGTTGATCAACGATTGACTAAACTTGACTTCATCTCCATGTTGTGTCACGATTAGCCATGGTGCATAAATATGTGACGTTAACCACCAACAAACGAACAGAGAAAGCCTATGTTACACAAATCATCTGTTAATTGAGTGCCAGAAGCAACTATCAGTACATTCAAAAAATGAGGGTACCACAGCAAAATCCAACATTTTCTTCACTGGTGTTTTAAAATCAGTCAAATGCAAATACAGTGGAACCGTGTTAACCCTTTACCTAACATGAAAAGCAGACGGCACTTGCAAAAAAAAATTCTTGAATAACTAAATTTTTTTCATTTTTTGTCTCAGAAACATAGGTTATGACCCCTCGTTGGAACGAGCTCGTTCCAACGAGGGGTCATAACCTATGTTTTTGAGACAAAAAATGAAAATATTTTGAAAATTAATTGGCGATTTTTGAGAATAGCGCTGGCCGGTTTTGGCCGTTACGTTGGGTAAAGGGTTAATTGAATACTCCTGTTAATTGGAAATTATTCAATTAACAGAAGAATTCGATTAACAGGGATGTGGACGCTTAGCTGTATTCATAGACTAAATGCTCAAGTTAACCTATCATATCTTGTTTGACAGAGTTCATGGAGCTCTGTCAAACAAGATATAATATATTTAATGCCTGTGTTGGATGTACTGAGGCCAAATAGGTCTGAAAACCGGGGAGTGAATAATTTCGCTACAGGGTACCAGATTTTATGCAGCAGGAGTTCTATAACCTATATTCAATTAACAGGTCAGTTTTGTACTGGAGATGTAAATGGTTTTGTGTTGGTAAATTGTATGTTTTATTCAATTAACAGGGTTATTCAGCAAAGAGATACCTAATTAAGTTGGCTCCACTAATATTTTGTTCGTATAAATTTGTTTTATCACAAATTATTGGAGTGCCTATAGGCACTCTCCAATAATATGTAATAAAACAAATTTTAAATAAAAATTTACACCACCAAAAATCTAGCCCTCAACCAATTGAAGATAATTTGAGACTTTACCAGTTAGTTAAATGTTGCTTGTCATAATTTTGCTTTTTAAAATTCTGTGTAATATGGTAATGAAAACCAGTGTAATTTTTCAAGCATTTGGTTCATAGAAAAGGCCTGTATAATCCCCCTCCCCTCCTGGATAATCCAGCTTTTTTCCATGATCCAAATGCTTGAAATTATCCACTTTCCTTTCCCGATTGGCCCTTGAGAAATTAATTTAAATTCCAGGAAAAGTCATGTTATTTTTATACGGCCGCTCATATGAGAGACAATGTCCGTCCATTATCCTTTCTATAACCAACATTCTGGCATATCCAGTATGGTCACCACGGCTGTATATTTATCCACCTCCTGGTGGTGCTCTTGTTTTAAAATCTTGTACAAGCCTTGTTAACGATCAACAATTTTATTTCTTTCAGATTTATAATTCAGAGAATCCTTTTGATTTCATGGAACAAATTTCTCTGGAAGGAAAGACAAACTTTTTTGAAAAACGTGTTGGTGAATACCAAAAAATGGGTGTAATGTCTGGAGGTGGAAATCACGAGTTCACATTGGATGCAGACTTTTAGAATAATTTTATCTATTTTAAGACTGTCGCCTTATTTATTTTAAAACATTTTTCATTCATCTCAGGCATTCATTTTACGGAACTTGAAAATCTGTTGGCAAGAATTCATATTTTAAAGCTCTCACCCATCATTTTAACTGTTCATAATGTACAAGCTGAACATTTTTACATTTTACCATCTGTGAAAGATGTTTTATGTGCTAGGTTTTATTTTTTTATATTAAAATCAATGTTATTAAATAATGTGTCACATTTCTCCTCCATACATAAACTGACAGTTTTATCGGTGATATGAGATTCCGTTTGTGGCTTGAGAACACCTTTAAATCTGTAATCACCCAACCACATCTGCATTGTTTCACATTTCTCCTCCAGACACAAACTGAAGTTTTATCGGTGATATTCCCCCTCTAAAAATGGGCAACATGGCTTATTAATGCTCACCCCTGGTCTTGAGTTGAGTACTAGGTCTGAAGTGATTATTGGATTTTTATAACCAGTTAACTGATTAACCACGGTTGTCTGAAGAATTCCATTGGCGTTTGTCTTCTGTAGGTGAACTGAGGACGAGATCAAACTGAAAAATGCCAAAAATAGGCCTGGCAATGCACCCTCAGCAATTGGCAATGCTGAAGAAAATGTGAAACAATTCACATCGTCAGCAAAAATAAATTGACAAGGGTGTAATGTAAAATGTCCCTACCCCCCCCCCCCCCCCCCCCCCCCCCAAAAAAAAAAAAAAAACTGTTAAGGTAACCCAGCCGACCCTAAACAGTTTATCGAGTAAAAATCGCTCATTTAGTTCATTGTAACCCTAAATTTTCATTGGACTGAATTTGAAACCCATTTTGGAGTTCAGGCTTTAAAAATTTATACCTGGAGAAATAAATCTATTGGACAATAAAAATGGGGGGCAAGAGGCAAGTTCCAGTTCAGCAAAAGAAACCACATTTGATAAACTGATCAACATTTCACTTTACTTCAGTTTTGGTGTAGAAAAGTCATGAATATTAACGATTATTGTATTGTGTTTCGTGTATTTGTACCAAAAGCCCCAAATCTTGGCCTACTGTATTGAAAATGTCATTTGTGCAAGTATAGTGTACAACTTTTTTTCAGTTCCATTCAAACATATACATAGAAATTATTGACAGTGGCCAGCAGATGCATAGGTATTGCATTTAAGTGATGCTTGTGGTCACTGGTAGTTTCATTTCTGTCAGAAACCACATGCTTTCAATATTATGCTAAATGGAGATTTTTATCATTGGTCATTTCAAGGAAAGGTTATTCAATATGCAAATAAGATTATACTATGGAGCCCCCACCCCCAAAAGTTAAAAGAATAATTTGAATACACTAACACGGGTAACCTTTTTAAGCTGAATTTGAATTTCCTCAATCATGGTAGGTGCATTTTTGAAGAGAGTTGTTTATGAACCAGATGAGAGAAGCCTGTCAGATTTAAAAACCAAATGACAGAATGTCCACCGATGAATAGGGATCATTTTGGGGCAATCTGAAACATGCTGTCAAAAGGTAACATTTTTGCCATCCCCCCGAAAAACAAACAAATTTGCTCCCGAAAAGCCACGAGAAGATTACAATAGATAGCACATTTCAAGGCTCCATACTATATCCCCCAACCACCCCCCCCCCCCTCCCCCCAAATTGTTTGTCTGCATATTTGTTTTGTCAAGAGTACAATGGCAAATTACCAGAACTTCCCCGTGGGAACCGTGAGAAGTGAAGCAGTGCCTGTTCACTGCGGTAAGCAGTCTGCTTTACTGCTAAAATAGGACCCAGTCACCAATGCTTGGGAGGTGCAAACCCTCTATAAAATGGGCAACATGCATGGCCTATTAACGCTCACCCCTGGTCTTGAGTTGATACTCATGTTGTGGTCATGATTAGCCATTGTGCAAAAATGTGAACTTGACCACCAATAAATAAATGTATAAATAAATTATCAGAACTGCAAAATGGACACCCAAACCTTTTATATCACTCTCAATTTACCAACTGATAACTCGGAATAAATTATAGTGATGAATAAGGGGTGATCCTTAACTGGTAGAGTGCTGAATTACTTTTGGCAATCAAAATTTGTTCACATGTCTTTGCCTTGTTACAATTTATGGGAGAGTGCCATGGGCACTCTCCCATAAATTGTAATAAGGCAAATCCTAACTGACTAAATAATATCACTTCAAAGATAATATGAAGCATATCCATTGAATTTGAAGCCTTTAAGTGGCAGTACCTACACTTGAGAATGAAGCCCAAATATGGGCTTCCAGCACTCTACCAGTTAACAAAATGTGAGTTTTCATAAAGTGTGGACAAATTGTCCTTAGAGATTCCTAGTAAAATTCTTGTACCCTGTAGACATCCTAAATTTGACAAGGAAACATGAAGACTGGCCAAATTGTCCTTAGAGATTTGTTGAAAAACTTTTGCACCTCAGACATCCAAACATAGACAAGGAAACATACATAAAGAGTGGCCAAATTGTCCTCTGTGATTTCTTGTAAAATCTTTGTACCCTGTAGACATACGAACGTTGACTAGGAAGCATCCATAAAGAATGGCCAGATTACCTTTCCAGAGGGATATCTTGTAAAATATTGGTTGCCTGGAACTGTCCAAAAGTATTTTACCATTAGTTCAAGACAAAAGTGTTTCAATAAACTTAACGAAACAAATAAAACTAACATTCTGCAAGAATCCAAAAACAGTCTTTTAGACTAAAAAAAGAATGTTAATCATTGTCTCCTTCAGAATTGTTACATTTAAACTCAGCGGGGTTTAGATAAATGTTCAATGAAAAAACATTTTATTGAATTTTTTTTTTCGAGCCTTCACATTTGAGTGTAACCCCAAGTGGTATTCACTAAAACAGTCATTCATATTTTATTTTGCAACTGTTTGCCTCAAAAGCATAGCTTAGGATCCCACAAAGGGATGAGCTTGTTCAGCTATCTCCAAAGTGGTGTTATAAGCAATGTCTTTGGGACAGAAAAATGAATATTTTTGGTTAGGCTCCATAAAGTAGATCTGTTTCTCCGACCATTTTTTTGTAAATTGCGGGCATTATTTTTGTAATTATTTTTTTGCCATCAAAAGGTCATGTTCTTGGTTTGTGTTATGTTTAAGGCCTCATAATCTGCAGAATCGCATGGGTGGTGGTGTATTTCGTCGTGAGTGCAAGCATTGCAAAGCCTTGTTGCACTCCAGGGACAAATTTATCAGTTTTATTAACTTTGGTTCCCCACGGGAACCCCAGGAGGTGAAGCAGTGCCTGTTCACTGCTGTAAACAGGATGTTTTACTGATAAAATAGGATCCAGTCACCATTGCTTGGGAGGTGCAAACCCTCTCTAAAATGGGCAACATGGCTTATTAACGCTCAACCTTGGTCTTGAGTTGATACTCATGTTCTGGTCATGATTAGCCATTGTGCAAAAATATGACCTTAACTACCAATAAATAATAATTATTAACTTGGGTAAAATATCGGCCATAAACCATTGAATTTTAATTGTCCTTAGAGATTTCATTGGTTATAAAAAGAGCAAGCGGCAGACAAAAGGACCATGCGAGAGAGGCTGAGAAACGGATTTAGGGTTTTTTTTAGACCTTATTCAGTTGTTTTTCCAAAGTGTATATAAACAACCCCATGATGGGAAGCAGTGCCTGTTGACTGTGGTAAACAAGCTTTGTATTACTGTTGAAATAGGACCTTGTAATCAAATTTTGGGGGTGGAAGTCCCTCAAAATGGGCAAACTTGGTTATAAACGAAGGACTAAACTTGACTTTACATGTTAGTCGCGATTAGCCATTGTGCACAAGTGTGACCTTAACCCTTTGGTGACCTGGTGCGCTCTGTGTCAGTGGTAAACTGACACTACAAACCTGCGGCGCGCTGCGTGCCGATGGCATAGTAATGCATCTACTCTCACCTCAGTCCATGTGTGCTATCTCTATCAGTCCACAGAAGTAATTTCATGCCCGAATGAATTGAGTTTCCCTTTAAGTTTAGTTGATTGGCTACAGTTTTAGCGCATTTTGCACCTCGCAGTAATTCCATGGACGAAGATGACAATTGATAGCAATGTGGAAAAAGGAATCTGCGGTACAGTCTGGCTCAAATCAAGCTGACACATATGACACTACTATGAGTGCTGGACGTTCAGATGATGTTGCCAGTAATAATCCAGATGACGGAATGGAATAGGACTGGCCAGTGGGAGGAAAAGGAAGTGCTGATCAGGGACATGGCAGAATACGAGGGAGCTGGTGTGGTCGTGGAATTGGTCCAATTTTTCAATGGGAAAAATGCACAGATTTTGTTCCACTAGATATCCCATATTCTGAAGCTGGGAAGATATATCTTGATTTACCTGACAATCCAAATGAATGGAACATTTTATACCTTTATCTGACGGACGAGATGATCCTGAAATTAACGCCAATATCCCAAGTCTGGGGGATCTGTTTGGCTGAGTCGTGAAAGGGTTAAACATCAATAAATTAACATGCGCCATACCAGAACTCCCAGCATCTCGAATTGCGTTCTACAGACCTTCATTTGTATGATTGTGTGGGTGACATCAGTCAAGTACCAAATTAACCCTTTACCCAAAGCAGACGATATCAAAATTTATTTTAAATAGCATTTTTTCAAATTTTTCAAAAGTTCAACAAAACCATATCATGTGACCCCCTTGTTGGAACGGGCTTGACGAGCTCGTTCCAACGAGGGTTTCACATGATATGGTTTTGTTGAAAATTTTTTAAAAATATTTTTTCAGCTGCTGAATTTGCATATTACGCGGGCGGATGCGGCCGATTCGTTACATAAAGGGTTAAGACAAAAATGTCATGAACAGAAAATTCTTGGGCGGAGGGGTGTTGAACTCTTAAACCCTCCCTTAATGACCCCCCCCCCCCCCCCCCCTCTCAATTCCACAAAACTTCATTCCACTTGAATTTCTTGTCTGAATGCTCTCATTACACTTTATGGTCCTTGCATTCAAAGAATGCCTTTAGTTTGACTAAGGGCCTTAATTTTGGAAAATAGGCCAGAATGATTTATATATTCATATAAATAGGCCAGAATGATTTATATATTCATGAACAATAGCCGGAATGATTTAAATATTCATGCAAATAGGCCAGAATGATTTATATATTCATGAACAATAGCCAGAATGATTTATATATTCATGCAAATAGGCCAGAATGATTTATATATCCATGAACAATAGCCAGAATGATTTAAATATTCATGCGAATAGGCCAGAATGATTTATATATTCATGAACAATAGCCAGAATGATTTAAATATTCATGCGAATAGGCCAGAATGATTTATATATTCATGAACAATAGCCAGAATGATTTAAATATTCATGCCCAATATGTCAGAACAATTTAAATATTCATGAACAATGGGCCAGAATGATTTAAATATTCATGGCCAATAGGCCAAAGATTTAAATATTCATGGCCAATTGGCCACAACGATATAAATATTCATGAACAATATGCCAGAATGATTTAAATATGAACAATAGGCAGAATGATTTAAATATTAATGGGCAAAGGGCCAGAATAATCATGAAATAAACTGATGGGAGGGGTTAGGGCTGGGTATTGACTGGGGGTTCTTTGCGAGGACCAGTGAAGCAGGGTCCTTAAAAATTTTAATTTGGCTTTTGTTGGGCCTTGAAAAATGTATAGAAAAGACATTGAATAACCATGAATTTCTTGGTTCTTGTCGGCTAGAATCCTGCACTAATGTCTAGAAAAGGCATTGAATAACCATGAATTTCTTAGTCCTGGTCTGCTAAAATCCTGCACTTTTGTCTTGAAAAGGCATTGAATGACCATGAATTTCTTAGTCCTTGTTGGCTGGAATCCTGCACTTATTTGTCTAGAAAAGGCATTGAATAACCATGAATTTCTTAGTCCTTGTTGGCTAGAATCCTGCACTTATTTGTCAAGAAAAGGCATTGAATAACCATAAATTTCTCAGTCCTTGTTGGCTAGAATCCTGCACTTATATGTCTAGAAAAGGCATTGAATAACCATGAATTTCTTAGTCCTTGTCAGCTGGAATCCTGCACTTATGTCTAGAAAAGGCATTGAATAACCATGAATTTCCTAGTCCTTGTCTGCTAGAATCCTGTACTTATATTTATTGGTGGCTCGTAACTTCTTGTTACATTTGTATGTCTGTCGCTTGGTTTGTGGTAGTGGTGGTATGGTTTGTGTGAGTCCATCGCTTGGTTTGTGGTAGTGGTGGTATGGTTTATGGGAGTCAGTCGCTTGGTTTGTGGTAGTGGTGGTATGGTTTGTGTGGGTCAGTTGCTTGGTGTGTGGTAGTGGTGATATGGTTTGTGGGAGTCCATCGCTTGGTTTGTGGTAGTGGTGGTATGGTTTGTGTGGGTCAGTTGCTTGGTTTGTGGTAGTGGTGGTATGGTTGATGGGAGTCAGTAGCTTGGTTTGTGGTAGTGGTGATATGGTTTGTGTGGGACAGTCGCTTGGTTTGTGGTAGTCACTCAGAAGATTTCATTCAAAGATGACTTACAAGCCACTTGGTCCACCAGAAGGTGGATTGTTTGTTGACAGCGGTTTGGGAGGAGATTTCATTCCAAGATGACTCATAAGCCACTTGGTCCACCAGAAGGTGGATTGTTTGTTGACAGCGGTTTGGGAGGAGATTTCATTCAAAGATGACTTATAAGCCACTTGGTCCACCAGAAGGTGGATTGTTTGTTGACAGCGGTTTGGGAGGAGATTTCATTCCAAGATGACTCATAAGCCACTTGGTCCACCAGAAGGTGGATTGTTTGTTGACAGCGGTTTGGGAGGAGATTTCATTCAAAGATGACTTATAAGCCACTTGGTCCACCAGAAGGTGGATTGTTTGTTGACAGCGGTTTGGGAGGAGATTTCATTCCAAGATGACTCATAAGCCACTAAGTCCACCAGAAGGTGGCTTGTTTGTCAACATCGGTTTGGGAGATTTCATTCAAAGATGACTCATAAGCCACTTGATCCACCAGAAGGTGGATTGTTTGTTGACAGTGGTTTGGGAGGAGATTTCATTCAAAGATGATCATAAGCCATTTGGTCCACCAGAAGGTGGATTGTTTGTTGACAGCTGTTTGGGATATTTCATTCAAAGATGACTCGGAAGCCGCTTGATCCATCAGAAGGTGGATTGTGAACAATGGTTTGGGCGATTTCATTCAAAGATTGCTCATAACCCACTTGGCCCACCAGAAGATGGATTATTTGTTGACAGCAGTTTGAGAGGAGATTTCATTCAAACATGGCTAATAAGCCTCTTGGTCCACCAGAAGGTGGATTGTTTGTCGACGGCGGTTTGGGAGATTTCATTCAAAGATGGCTCATAAGCCAATTGGTCCACCGAAAGGTGGATTGTTTGTCAACAGTGGTTGAATGGTTTGTACCCATTTTAGAGGACTTCCAGTCCAGGCATTGATTACTGGGTCCTATTTTTCCCATTTTAGAGGATTTCCACATGAGGCATTCCTGACCAAGTCGTATTTACACATTTTAGAGGACTTCTTCCCCAGGCATTGGTTATTCTCTTCAACCTATTTTAGAGGATTTCCATCCCCAGCATTCCTGACCAGATCGTGTTTACCTATTCCACCCCAGGCATTGTTTGCCAGGTCCTCTTTAACCCATTTTAGAGGCCTCCTACCCCAGGTATTGGTTGCCAGGTTCTCTTTAACCCATTTTAGAGGCCTCCTACCCCAGGCATTAGTTGCCAGGTCCTCTTTAACCCATTTTAGAGGCCTCCTCCCCCAGGTATTGGTTGCCAGGTTCTCTTCAACCCATTTTAGAGGCCTCCTACCCCAGCTATTGGTTGCCGGGTTCTCTTTAACCCATTTTAGAGGCCTCCTACCCCAGGTATTGGTTGCCGGGTTCTCTTTAACCCATTTTAGAGGCCTCCTACCCCAGGCATTAGTTGCCGGGTTCTCTTTAACCCATTTTAGAGGCCTCCTACCCCAGGTATTGGTTGCCGGGTTCTCTTTAACCCATTTTAGAGGATTTCTACCCCAGGTATTGGTTGCAGGGTTCTCTTTAACCCATTTTAGAGGCCTCCTACCCCAGGTATTGGTTGCCAGGTCCTCTTTAACCCATTTTAGAGGCCTCCTACCCCAGGCATTGGTTGCCAGGTTCTCTTTAACCCATTTTAGAGGCCTCCTAGCCCAGGCATTGGTTGCCAGGTTCTCTTTAACCCGCATTGGTTACCGGGTTCTCTCTAACCCATTTTAGATTTCCACCCCAAACATTCCTGACCAGGTTGTTTTTATATGCCCGTTTTGAAAAAAAGTCGTTTTATGGTATACCGCTGTCCGTCCACATGTCGTACAATAACTCAAAAACGCTTTGAGCAATTTTTGGGTGGAAAGTGAATGCTGATGGAAGGAAGCTCCCTTTCGATTTGTGTCTCTGTCCGATTTGTCATTCCAGAGTTAGGGGACTTTATTCGTCAAACTATAGGCAATTTTCCACATGTCGGACAATATTTTCTTGAAGTTATGATCTCCATAGACATACGATGTATACATGAAATTCATATAATTTCTTTCCGAATTAATGAACACAGTATGTTGTTTATGATTATTGTACAAGAATATAAAAACAAGAGGCTCCAGTCACCTGACATGGTAGTCTAAATATCAAACCAGGGACTTCTATTTTCAGTTCCTGCACTTCTACGTCCCAAAATTGATTTTTTTCCCCAAACAAAATAATTTCAGCCTAAATTTTTTTCTTAAAACGCATAAAAAACAAAAAAAAAATTTCCGATTTTGGTCCAAAAAAAGTCCCACCAGGATCCCAAATTTTCAGTGTAAAAAAATTTGTCTTAAAATTGAATGAAATGCATAAGAAAACACAACAAAAACATTTCCAGATTTTGGTCCAAGAAGTCCGGAACGGGGCCCCAAATTTTCAGCCTAAATATGAACCCAGGGACTTGGCTTGAACAAACTTGAATGTCACCCCCTAAGGATGCTGCATACCAAAAATATCAAAAGATTCTTATTGATAGATCTGAAGAAGATTTTTAAAGAATATTCCTCATACTGCACTAATTTAAACATTTGGGCTCCCATAGAGAGCCCCAAAATGGACCCAGGGAATTGATTTCAATAAACATGTGAAACAATCTTCCAAAGATGTTATATGTGAAATTTGAAAGCTTTTGGAGCAGTGGTTTGGGAGAAAAGTAATCTTGCATGTTTTTCCCATTACCCACAGTGTTAAAAAATGCTGACTCAACACTTTTTCAAATCATTCAATATGACAAGTACTAAATTTTACCCAAGTATTTCTGCTTTGACTGCACAATATATGTCACAATCTGTATCACTATTCTATTAAATCACATGGGGACTTTCTATTAAGTCCCATGATAAAACAGATAGCATTTTTTTTTTACCATTCCATTCTGTTGGTCCTAAGGAAGCTTCACACCAAATAAGAATTCTGTGCCGTGTAGTTTTGGAGATATGGGCGTTTTAATTTTCTATTTTTATCTCCTGCGGTTCCCATGGGGCGATGGGAAAAAAAAAATTGGGCATAAATTAAATACTTCTGACCCAATAAGCCCTCATATCAAATTTGGTTCAAATCTGCCTCTCGGTTTGGAAAATAGAAATTTTGGGACTGGCAAAAATGCTTGCCCCTCCCATGACGAAGGCAAATAATGCCCGACAAACTTCTCTTGAACAAACATGATTCTAAACCTACCCCAAAAGGACTCTGTATACCACATATCAAGTCTCTGCTACTGGTGGTTCATTAGAAGATTTTCAAAATATTTGGCCATTTTTTCCCCCACACCTCTGCTCAATATGAGCCAAAACCTAATTTGCATAAAAATCAAAATGCCCCTATATAACAACTACTTACATGAAATTTAACCACATATCGCTGAAGCAATACAATGTCCCCTACCGGACTAATGAGCATTAATAATTATACAAATTTTATAACCTAGATGTGATCAGCTTGAATTCCGTTGAAGCATTTCTAAAAAAAAGTCCAGAAAACTGATATTTTGGCGCTTTTCCATATTTCCAAGGGCCATAACTCACACAAGAATAATGAAATCAGCATGAAACTCAAACTTGATCTGTAAGTCATCGTTCTATAGTAGTTTACCAAAAATGAAATCATTCCGTTGAAGAGATTCCAAAAAAACTCCGGGAAACTAAAGTATGACTGACAGACTGATGGATCGACAGAGTGCAAATGAAACTTGATCTGTAAGTCATCGTTCTATAGTTGGTTACCAAAAATGAAATCATTCCCTTGAAGCGTTTCCAAAAAAAGTCCAGAAAACTAAAGTATGACCGACAGACTGACGGATGGATGGACAGTGTAAATGAAACTTGATCTGTAAGTCACCGTTCTGTAGTAGGTTACCAAAAATGAAATCATTACGTTGAAGCATTTAAAGAAAAAGTCTGGAAAACTTATATTTTGGCGATTTTCCATATTTCCAAGGGCCATAACTCACACAAGAATAAGGCAATCAGCATGAAACTCAAACTTGATCTGTAAGTCATCGTTCTATAGTAGGTTACCAAAAATGAAATCATTCCGTTGAAGCGTTTCGAAAAAAAACTCCGGAAAACTAAAGTGTGGCTGACAGACATACAGACTGACGGATGGACAGAGTGCAAACCTATAGTCCCCTCTGGCGATGCCGGTAGAGGACTAATTAAAATGTGGCCAGTGGTTTTGTAGAAAGACAAATTTTACCTGTTTTAGAGGACGTCTTCCTCGGGCCTTGGTTATCGGTTTCTCTTTAACCCATTTTAGGCAATTTCCACACCAAGCATTCCAGACCAGGTCGTATTTTCCAGTAAAACATTGTTTACCACATTTACCCTTTACTCAAGGTCTCTTTAATTGTTTGTGAAACCCATCCTCGAGATTTTGGAGAGTGTCATGTTACTACACAAGAGGCCCCCCAACCTAGACAGCTCCGCCCATGGTCAATGTTTTAGAAGTTAAATGCAAGACAAGAATCCATGTGTTACTGCTTGTGACCTTAACCTTGACGATATGACAATCGGTCAAGGTCATGACACATTAGGTCATGGGTAACAATTGTGTGGACTTTCTGTGAAGTATGAACAAGATCTATCATAGATTAAATTATAAAGACCAGACAAGGGCTGTATAACAATATAAGTTTTGCTGCCTGTGACCTTGACCTTGATATAGCCTTGGATCAAAGTCATGACACAGTCATGACACACCTTTGAGTCACTGGCAATAATTGTACAAAGTATGAATAAGATGTCAATCATACCATGTTATTGGGACCAGACAGGGTCTGTACAACAAAATCAAAGTTTTCCTGTCTGTGACCTTGGCCTTGATGGTATGACCTTGGATCAAAGTCACGGCACACCTTTCAGTCACAGCAATAATTGTACCAAGTGTGAACAAGATCTGCCAATGAGATCAAATTAAATGGACCTGTTACTGTATAATGGACATCTTAATGTTTGTGTTGTGACCCATTCTCGAGATTTGGGAGAGTCTCCTGTTACTATATAATCAAAGAGGTCCCCTTTATGTTTGTGAGACCCATCCTTGGGATTTGGGAGAGTCTCCTGTTTCTATATCCTTGAGATTTGGGAGTTTCCTGTAACTACATAAATCAATGAGGTCTCCTTTATGTTTGTGAGACCCATCGTTGAGACTTGGGAGAGTCTCCTGTTACTATACAATCAATGAGGTCTCATTTATGTTTGTGAGACCCATCCCTGAGATTTGGGAGAGCCTCCTGTTACTATAATCAATGAGGTCTCCTTTATGTTTGGGAGACCATCCTTGAGATTTGGGAGAGAGTCTCCTGTTACTAAATTATCAATGAGGTCTCCTTTGAGTGTGGGAAGAGATTCCTGTTACTATAATCAGGGTCTCCTTTATGTCTGAGGCCCATCCTTGAGATCTGGGAGAGTCTCTTACTATAATCACGAAGGTCTCCTTTATGTTTTGAGACCCATCCTTGAGATTTGGGAGAGTCTCCAGTTAATACATAATCAATGAGGTCTCCTTTATGATTGGGAGACCCATCCTTAAGATTTGGGAGAGTCTCCTGTTACTATAATCAGTGAGGTCTCCTTTATGTTTGTGAGACCCCAACCTTGATATTTTGGAGTCTCCTGTTAATATATACTCGAGGAGGTCTCCTTTATGTTTACGAGACCTATCCTTGAGATTTGGGAGTCTCCTGTTAATATATGATCCTAGGTGTCCTTTATGTTTGTGAGACCCAGCCTTGAGATTTGGGAGTCTCCCATTACTATATAAACAAGGTCTCCTTTATGTTTGTGAGACCCGACCTTGAGATTTGGGAGTCTCCCATTACTATATAATCAAGGTCTCCTTTATGTTTGTGAGACCCATCCTTGAGATTTGGGAAAGTCTCCTGTTACTATAATCATGTAGGTCTTTATGTTTGGGAGACTCATACTCAGATTTGGGAGAGTCTCCTGTTACTATAATCATGGAGGTCTCCTTCATGTTTGTGGGATCCATCCTTGAGATTTTGGAGAGCCTCCTGTTACTATAATCAGGGTCTCCTTTATGTTTGTGAGACCCATCCTTGAGATTCGGGAGTCTCCTGTTACTATATAATCAAGGAGATCTCCTTTATGTTTGTGAGACCCATCCTCTGGATTTGGGAGAGTCTCCTGTTACTATAATCAAGGAGGTCTCCTTTATGTTTGTGAGACCCATCCTTGAGTTTTGGAGTCTCCTGTTACTATAATCAATGGGGTCTCCTTTGTTTGGGAGACCCATCGTTGAGATTTGGGGAGAGTCTCCTGTTACTATATTAACAATGAGGTCTCCTTTGTGTGTGAGACCCATCCTTGAAATTTTGGAGAGCCTCCTGTTACTACAATCAGGGTCTCATTCATGTCTGAGATCCATCGTTGAGATTTGGGAGAGTCTCCTCAATGTTTGGGATACCCATCCTTGAGATTTTGGAGAGCCTCCTGTTAGTACATGTGTAATCAACGTCTCCTTAGTATTTGTAAGATCCATCCTTGAGATTTGGGAGAGTCTCCTGTTACTAACGTTCATATTTTCAAAAGAATAATAAGAATGCGATAGAGTATATTTATTACATTAGCATGTCAGAACAAAATATTAAGCAAAATAAGTTTGAACATATCACAGACTAAAAAGAAATAACTGATTTCATATTCGATTCATTACTGGTTACAAACTTACATAAATACAACACACAAAGAATAAAAACAATTCCATTCATGTCATAGAACATTTATCCAAATTTTATTCATGTCATATAACATTTATCCAAATTTTATTCATGTAAAGTAACAAATTTTCCTCAACATCATTACATATACAGTACGTGGAGAGTGGATTGTAACTAAGTCACCCATGGAGTGGAGTTATCACCCAAAGTATCATTTTCAAATTCTCTACATATGGAATCCGGGTCTATTGGCTGGAACATTGCTTGTGCTTATTATGCTTTGCAACCAATTTGTATTTATTGCTTGGGTGGAATCTCCACCCTGTGAGTGATTTAGTGATAATACAATCACAATGAAGCAAGCCTGAAAATAAGCAATCTGTCATTTACAGAATGAGGTCCACAGAATGTGAATTTACTGATGTTATTCCATATAGTGGGCTGGAATCCCCCAATATATCCTATAATTATCTCTTTGTTTAGGCCGGAGACCTTGATTCAGATTGAGGTTTACAGAGGGTAAATTTAGTAATGCTACCCTGCTGTGCAAGGTAGCATCACGAAATTCACTCTCTGGGGACCGCATTCTGCAGATGACAAACTGCTTATTTTCAGGCTTGAAAAGAAGCAACCATTTTCACCAGCAATACTACATCAGTATGTCACCACAGGACTGATTTTTACCCTCTACCTGAAATTCAAAATCTGTTACATTAGTGAGTGCCTCCAAGTAAACTCTTCACCTAACAAACTGTTTGCATCTGAATATGCCAGCATAATTTCCAAATTGAGCAGTTACATTTTTTTTTTTGAAAGATTTGGAAACACTTTTAAATATTAAATTTTGATATAATGTGCATTGGGTAACGGATTAATTTAATATAATGTGCATGGGTAACAGATTAATTTAACAGACACCTTGCTGATGAATAGTATTCAGTTGACAGGGAAATGAAATGAAATTTATTAGCAGTATACGTTTACATGTTGTATAATGAACAAATTGAAGAAATGTACATAAGTAAAGGTACTCTGCATAGAAACAGCATAGCCCTGGGGACTGTCTTTCTGCAAAGTTAATTAACCCTTTGAACCCTAGCGGCAGTTTTTTCTGGCCAGCAACATGATACGTCATAACGTCATTAAATAGGATGGCTGTTCAGTAAATGCATGGGGTAGAGCAATCAATATTTTCAACGTGCAGCCCCGAGGCTGCCAGCAACATGATACGTCATAACATCATTAAATAGGATGGCTGTTCAGTAAATGCATGGGGTAGAGCAATCAATATTTTCAACGTGCAGCCCCAAGGCTGCCAGGAATATGATACATCATAACGTCATTAAATAGGATGGCTGTTCAGTAAATGTGTGGGGTGGGCCAATCAATATTTTCAATGTGCAGCCCCGAGGCTGCCAGGAACATAATACATCATAACGTCATTAAATAAGATGGCTGTTCAGTAAATGTGTGGGGTGGACCAATCAACATTTTCAATGGCCTGCAACCAGGGGGGGGGGGGGGGGGGGGGGGGGGGGGAGGGGGGCCTGGAAACATTTTCACCCCACTAGATTCAGACACTGTTTTTCAATTTTTACCATTTTCACCCATTTCATCTGCCAGTGAATTAGAGTCAATTTACACCTGTAATTACATTGAATTTAATCCCATGACTGAGTCTCTATTGTTATATTTGAGGTGTTTATTCAACATACAGATTATACACAACTATGACAATACGAAACATCAACTAATTAACAGAAGAGATTATCTGTCTTCAATAACAGGTTAAATTAATTAAAGTGATGAGCGGTTACTGGTAATTGAAAGTAGGAGAAATGCTCTCGCAAACAGATGCTTTCAAAAGTTTTATTTTTTCTGCTCAAATAACAAGATTCATTATTTGCAATTTTTTTTTATATCTGTCCACTAACTTTTGATAAAAATGGTCCTTCAAAAGTTAGTGGACAGATATAAAAAAAATCGCAAATAATGAATCTTGTTATTTGAGCAGAAAAAATAAAACTTTTTGGGGTATGTTCAAGCAGGAATTGATCCTTCAGAAGACAGTAAATTGCTCCTTTTAATGCCAAATTTTAAAATTTTTCCATGCCGGGTTGAACCATGGTCAACCTGGCACACATGTGCTTGGCACGGTGTATCCAAATTAGTGGAATTTAGTCACTATTGTGTGTGTGTGTGGGGGGGGGGGGGGGGGGGGGGGGGGGGGGTTGGGTAAAATGATTCTGAATGGTCGTTCAAAAATTAGTGGACAGAAATAAAAACAAGAGGCCCCAGGGGGCCTGAGGGCGCTCACCTGACATGGTAGCCTAAATATCAACCCAGAGAATTGATTTCAACAAGTTGCATCTGATCCTCCTAAGAAAAGCTTATACCAACTAGAGGTACTGTGAGCAACTAGAGGTACTGTGAGCAAGCTCACAAAGTGATACCCCCCGCGCCGGTCAGAACGGAATTATATTGCTTCATGCATATCTTCATATGGAGTTCTTCCATTGTGTAAAGTTTCATGAAAATTCTTCAAACGGTTTAGGAGGAGTTGCGCTTATAAGGATGGACAGACGGACGGTCAGGGTGATTCCTATATACCCCCCCCCCCCCCCCCCCCCCAAACTTCGTTTGCGGGGGGTATAAATATCCAAAGATTCTGTCCAGTGGATCTAAAAAAAAAGATTTTTAAAGAATATTCCTCATATTGAATCCCACAGGGAGCCCATATATGAACCCAGGGACTTGGCTTTAACAAACTTGAATATCACCCCCCCCCCTAAGAATGCTGCACACCAAATATCAAAACATTCCGACTGCTGGACCTGAAGAAGATTTTTTAAAAAAATTCCTCATTTTGAACTATGTTACAATTCGAGCTCTCACGGTGAGTCCAAATATGGAACTAGGGGCATGGCTTGAACAAACTTGAATCTCACCCTCCTAAGGCTGCATACCAAATATCAAAACATTCCGACTGCTGGACCTGAAGAAGATTTTTTAAAAAAATTCCTCATTTTGAACTATGTTACAATTCGAGCTCTCACGGTGAGTCCAAATATGGAACTAGGGGCATGGCTTGAACAAACTTGAATCTCACCCTCCTAAGGCTGCATACCAAATATCAAAACATTCCGACTGCTGGATCTGAAGAAGAAGCTTTTTAAAGAAAATTCCTCATTTTGAACTAAGTTGTAATTCAAGCTCTCACAGTGAGCCCAAATATGAACCTAGGGACATAGTGAATCTCACCCCCTAAGGATGCTGCATACCAAATATCAAAACATTCCGACTGCTGGATCTGAAGAAGATTTTTAAAGAAAATTCATCATTTTGAACTAAGTTATAATTTGGGCAACCACAGTGAGCCCAAATATGAACCCAGGGACTTGGCTTGAACAAACTTGAACCTCACCCCCCTAAGCATGGTGCATATCAAAAGATTCTGCCTGCTGAATCTTGAGAAGAAGATTTTCAAAGAAATTTGCCTGAAATGCACTAAGTTCAAATTTGGGCTCCTATAGTGAGTCCAAATATGGACCTAGGGGCATGGCTTGAACAAACTTGAATCTCACCCTCCTAAGGCTGCATACCAAATATCAAAACATTCCGACTGCTGGATCTGAAGAAGAAGATTTTTAAAGAAAATTCCTCATTTTGAACTAAGTTACAATTCGAGCTCTCACAGTGAGCCCAAATATGGACCTAGAGACATAGTGAATCTCACCCCCCTAAGGATGCTGCATACCAAATATCAAAACATTCCGACTGCTGGATCTGAAGAAGATTTTTAAAGAAAAT
This sequence comes from Pictodentalium vernedei, assembly GCA_031216915.1. NCBI lineage: Eukaryota > Metazoa > Mollusca > Scaphopoda > Dentaliida > Dentaliidae > Pictodentalium > Pictodentalium vernedei. The sequence goes on from CM062293.1 coordinate 548,034,783, forward strand.
TCATCAGTTTGAACTAAGTTTTAATTTGGGCAACCACAGTGAGCCCAAATATGAACCCAGGGACTTGGCTTGAACAATCTTGAATCTCAACCCCCTAAGCATGGTGCATATCAAAAGATTCTGCCTGCTGAATCTTGAGAAGAAGATTTTCAAAGAAATTTGCCTGAAATGCACTAAGTTCAAATTTGGGCTCCTATACTGAGTCCAAATATGGACCTTGGGGCATGGCTTGAACAAACTTGAATCTCACCCTCCTAAGGATGCTGCATACCAAATATCAAAACATTCCGACTGCTGGATCTGAAGAAGATTTTTAAAGAAAATTCATCATTTTGAACTAAGTTATAATTTGGGCTACCACAGTGAGCCCAAATATGAACCCAGGGACTTGGCTTGAACAAACTTGAACCTCACCCCCCTAAGCATGGTGCATATCAAAAGATTCTGCCTGCTGAATCTTGAGAAGAAGATTTTCAAAGAAATTTGCCTGAAATGCACTAAGTTCAAATTTGGGCTCCTATACTGAGTCCAAATATGGACCTTGGGGCATGGCTTGAACAAACTTGAATCTCACCCTCCTAAGGATGCTGCATACCAAATATCAAAACATTCCGACTGCTGGATCTGAAGAAGAAAATTTTTAAAGAAAATTCCTCATTTTGAACTAAGTTACAATTCGAGCTCTCACAGTGAGCCCAAATATGGACCTAGGGACATAGTGAATCTCACCCCTAAGGATGCTGCATACCAAATATCAAAACATTCCGACTGCTGGATCTGAAGAAGAAGATTTTTAAAGAAAATTCCTCATTTTGAACTAAGTTATAATTTGGGCTACCACAGTGAGCCCAAATATGAACCCAGGGACTTGGCTTGAACAAACTTGAATCTCACCCCACTAAGCATGGTGCATATCAAAAGATTCTGCCTGCTGAATCTTGAGAAGAAGATTTTCAAAGAAATTTGCCTGAAATGCATTAAGTTTAAATTTGGGCTCCTATACGGAGTCCAAATATAAACCCAGGGAGCTGATTTGAACAAACTTGAATCAGATCCACCCCACAATATTGGATACCAAATATCAAAAGATTCTGCCTGCTGAATCTGGAGAAGATTTTTTTTAAGAAATTTGCCTGAAATGCACTAAGTTCGAATTTGGGCTTCTATAGTGAGCTCAAATATGAATCCAGGGGGCTGATTTGAACAAACTTTAATCAGATCCACCCCACAATGTTGCATACCACATATCAAAAGATTCTGCCTGCTGGATCTGGAGAAGAAGATTTTTTTAAAAATTTGCCTGAAATGCACTAAGTTCGAATTCGAGCTTCTATAGTGAGCCCAAATATGAATCTAGGGAACTGATTTGAACAAACTTGAATCAGATCCACCCCACAATGTTGCATACCAAATATCAAAAGATTTTGCATGCTGGATCTGGAGAAGAAGATTTTTTAAGAAATTTGCCTGAATTGCACTAAGTTCGAAATCAGGCTCCTATACTGAGCCCAAATATGAACCCAGGGGGCCGATTTGTACAAACTTGAATCAGATCCACCCTACAATGTTGCATACCAAATATCAAAGATTCTGCTTGCTGGATCTGGAGAAGAAGATTTTTGAAGAAATTTGCCTGAAATGCACTAAGTTCGAATTCGAGCTTCTATAGTGAGCCCAAATATGAATCTAGGGAGCCGATTTGAACAAACTTTAATCAGATCCACCCCACAATGTTGCATACCAAATATCAAAAGATTTTGCATGCTGGATCTGGAGAAGAAGATTTTATAAGAAATTTGCCTGAAATGCACTAAGTTTGAAGTCGGGCTCCTATACTGAGCCCAAATATGAACCCAGGGGGCCGATTTGAACACACTTGAATCAGCTCCACCCTTCAATGTTGCATACCAAATATCAAAAGATTCTGCCTGCTGGATCTGGAGAAGAAGATTTTTTAATGTATTTCCTATTGCCTACAGTGTTAAAAAGTGCTGACTCAGCACTTTTTCAAAGTCCTGAAAAAAGTACCTTGTGATCAAACCGATAGGAATTTTTTTTAAACCATTCTATTCTACTGGATAAAAGTAAGCTTTATACAAAAAAGTAAGCTTTATACAAAATAAGAATTCTCTGTGCTGTGTAGTTTTGGAGATATGGCAGTTTTAAGGTTTTTCCTATTTTTAGCTCCCGAGGTTCCCACGGGTAAATGAGAAAAAAATTTTTTGCATCAATCAACTACTTATGACCCATTATCATCTCAAATCAAATTTGGTTCAAATTGACCTTACGGTTCTGAAAATAGAAATTTTAGGCGTGGCCAAAATTTTTGCCCATCCCATAACGAAGGCAAATAATGCCTGACAAACTTCTCTTGAACAAACTTGATTCTAAACCTCAAAAGGACTCTGTATACCACATATCAAGTCTCTGCTACTGGTGGTTCATTAGAAGATTTTCCAAAAATTTGGCCTAAACCTAATTCGCATAAAAATCAAAATGCCCCTATATAACCACTACTTACATGAAATTTAATTAAAATGTGGCCAGTGGTTTAGGAGAAAGAGGCTCAAACACCACCTTCACGCAGGACGACGGATGAAGAGTGATAAGAAATATCAAAAGATTCTGCCTGCTGGATCTGGAGAAGAAGATTTTTTAATGTATTTCCTATTGCCTACAGTGTTAAAAAGTGCTGACTCAGCACTTTTTCAAAGTCCTGAAAAAAGTACCTTGTGATCAAACTGATAGGAATTTTTTTTAAACCATTCTATTCTACTGGATAAAAGTAAGCTTTATACAAAAAAGTAAGCTTTATACAAAATAAGAATTCTCTGTGCTGTGTAGTTTTGGAGATATGGCAGTTTTAAGGTTTTTCCTATTTTTAGCTCCCGAGGTTCCCACGGGTAAATGAGAAAAAAAATTTTTGCATCAATCAACTACTTATGACCCATTATCATCTCATATCAAATTTGGTTCAAATTGACCTTACGGTTCTGAAAATAGAAATTTTAGGCGTGGCCAAAATTTTTGCCCATCCCATAACGAAGGCAAATAATGCCTGACAAACTTCTCTTGAACAAACTTGATTCTAAACCTCAAAAGGACTCTGTATACCACATATCAAGTCTCTGCTACTGGTGGTTCATTAGAAGATTTTCCAAAAATTTGGCCTAAACCTAATTCGCATAAAAATCAAAATGCCCCTATATAACCACAACTTACATGAAATTTAATTAAAATGTGGCCAGTGGTTTAGGAGAAAGAGGCTCAAACACCACCTTCACGCAGGACGACGGATGAAGAGTGATAAGAAAAGCTCACCCTGACTTTCAGTCAGGTGAGCTAACAAGAGGCCCCCATGGGGCCTGAAGCTCTCATCTTGAACAGAACACAATTTAAACAGAGTCCAACAATGAGTCTACATTAAGCAAGCCATCTCCATAGGCTACACTGTCAGTCCTTGAGTCCCTCAGGAGTGACAAAAATAATCTGGGCATCATGCCTTTTCTTCAATTGATCATAAAGTAAAATGTAGAGCTCCCCTATGAAGCCCCTTGATACAACCTATGTGATTAATCTTAGTTACACACCTCTTGAGGGTACTGAATACAAAATTTTTAATTCTTCAGAAAAATGGTCAATTCCGGCTCCCATAGAGAGCCCAAATATCAACTCAGGCTCTTGATTTGAACACAGTTGAATCTGACAACCCCAGAGATGTTGTGTACTGAATATGAAAGCATTCTGACTGTTGGATCTGAAGAAGAGAAATTGTAAAGAAATTTTCTTCGAATTGCACTAAGTTCAAATTTGGGCTACCAAAGCGAGCCCAAATATTAACCTATCCGATTTGAACAAACTTGAATCTGACCCCACTAGAGATGTTGTATACCAAATGTGAAAGCATTCTGACGAGTGGATCTGAAGAAGATTTTTGAAGAAATTCCCTGATATTAAATTTCATGTTCCCATATGGAGCCCAAATATTAACCTAGACACTCGAATTGAACAACCTGGAATCTGACCCCCACCCCCCTAGAGATGTTGTATACCAAATATGAAAGCATTCCGAATGGTGGATCTGAAGAAGAAGATTTTTAAAGAAATTTCCTCATATTGCAATTTGGGCTACCATAGTGAGCCCAAATATATACCTAGGGATCTGATTTGAACAAACTTGAATCTGACCCCCTTAGAGATGTTGCATACCAAATATCAAAGCATTCTGACTGGTGGATCTGAAGAAGAAGATTTTTTTAAATTACCCTCCACATTGAACAAAGATAAAATTTGGGCTTCTGTAGGAAGCCCAAATATTAACCCTTTACCCAACGTAACGGCCAAAACCGGCCAGCGCTATTCTCAAAAATCGCCAATTAATTTTTATTATTTTTTCATTTTTTGTCTCAAAAACATAGGTTATGACCCCTCGTTGGAACGAGCTCGTCGAGCTCATGCCAACGAGGGGTCATAACCTATGTTTTTGAGACAAAAAATGAAAAAAAATAGTTATTCAAGAGTTTTTTTTGCAAGTGTCGTCTGCTTTTCACGTTAGGTAAAGGGTTAACCTAGGGACTTGGTTTGACCAATCTTGAATCTGACCCTCATAACAATGATGTATACCAAACATTAAAAGATTCTGACCGGTGGTTCTGAAGAAGATTTTTAAAGAATATTGCCCATATTACCCTATGTTAAAACTTTGGGCTCCTGTAGAAAGCCCAAATATGAACCAATGAGCTTTATTTCAACAAACTTTTATCTGACACCACCCAACCCCCCACCCCCCACCTATGAATGCTGTATACCAAATATCAAAAGATTCTGATGATTGGTTCTGGAGAAAAGATAAGCTGACTCAGCATTTTTTCAATGCCCATTACAGAATGCCCTAACATAACCAATGGCAATTGCTTTTTACCATTCAATTCTACTGGTCGTAAGGATACTTCATACCAAATAACAGCTCTCTGTTCCGTGTGGTTTGGGAAATATGGGCGTTTGAAAATATTCTATTTTAGCTCCCATGGGGGAAGCAGGAATTTTTTTTTTTTGCATGGGTCAAGTACTTATGACCCAATAATACCACAAACCAAATTTGGTTCATACCGGACCATCGGTTCAGAAAATAGAAATTTTGGGCGGGGCCAAAAATCTTACCCCTCCCATTACAAAGCCAAATATTACTTCACAAACTTCGTTTGAACAAACTTGATTCTACACCTCATATGGAAGCTCCAAAGCAAATATCAAGTCATTGTACACACTGGTTCTTGAGAAGATTTTAAAAATATTTTGGAGCATTTTCCCCCACTCCCTCCCTTTGGGGCTGGGCATGTTGAGTTGAACAAAAATGAAATGCCCCTTTGGGACCATCACTCACACAAACTTTCACTTGAATTGGCCCAGTGGCTTTGGAGAAGACCAAAACATGGTGTTGACGGACGGAGAGCGATGAGATTAGCTCAGCTTGACTTTGTCAAGATGAGCTAAAAAATCAAATAATGAATCTTGTTATTTGTGCAGAAAAAATAAAAACTTTTTGGGGTATGTTAAAGTAGGAATTGAACCTTCAGAAGACAGGAAATTGCACCTTTTAATGCAAAATTTTGGGGTATGTTGAAGTAGGAATTGAACCTTCAGAAGACAGGAAATTGCTCCTTTTAATGCCAAATTAAAATATTTTCCCACGCCAGGCCGAACTATGGTCAGGCTGGCGCACATGTGCTGGGCAAGATGTATCCAAATTAGTGAACTTCAGGATGGTAATTCAAAAGTTAGTGGACAGAAAAAAAAAATCAAATAATGAATCTTTTATTTGAGCAGAAAAAATAAAACTTTTTGGGGTATGTTGAAGTAGGAATTCATCCTTCAGAAGACAGGAAATTGCACCTTTTAAAGCAAGATTTTTAATTTTTCCCATGCCGGGTCGAACCATGGTTGACCTGGCACACATGTGCTTGGCACGGTGTGTCCAAATTTGTGAAATTTAGTCACGATGAGGGGGGGGGGGGGGGGGGAGGGGGCAGGTTGAAATGATTCAGGATGGTCAATTCAAAAGTTAGTGGACAGAAATAAAAAAATTAAGATAATGAATCTTGTTTTTGAGCAGAAAAAATAAAATTTCTGAGGTATGTTGAAGTAGGAAGTGATCCTTCAGAAGACAGGAAATTGTTCCTTTTAATGCCAAATTTTAAAATTTTTCCATGCCGGGCCGAACTATGGTCGGCTCGACGCACATGTGCATGGCAAGATGTATCCAAATTAGTGAACTTTCATCACTTTGGGCAGGGAGGGGTGCCCGACCCTGGTTACAGGCCTGGCTGCCAGGAACATGATACATCATAACATCATTATATAAGATGGCTGTTCAGTAAATGTGTGGGGGGGCCTCCGAGGCTGCACGATGAAAATATTGTTTGGTCTACCCTGAATAATGAATATGGACTCTTCTAATTGCTGCTATTGAACTGGCATGGAAGATACCACTTGAGTTCAAGGGGTTAATCCTGACATCAAAATCAGAAATAGTTTGCATCCTATTGGATTCATGAAGTCCTTTGATTATTTAACCACTTACCCCACACAAACAGAACACTGTTTTCACAAGAAATCCTCTTTAGTAATATTTCCGTTCATTTTGGTTTTTGAATTACAATCAGGGGGGGGGGGGGGGTGGTGTTGGGCAAGTAGGGTTATTACAGGGGGGGCAGGTAGGGTTATTACAAGGGGGACCGGTAGGGTTATTACAAGGGACATTTGTAAGGTATGAATTTAGAGCCTTGTCTATTATCACCATCTTAAATTCGAATCTGCTGAGGAACCGCTCTGAAGGTTCAATGTCATTTCAAATCCGCAGGAGAGAATGGAAAGGTAGTTCAGCCAAGGCTAGTTCTGGGCTTTTGTGTGCGTTTTTGAAGCATTTAGAGTAATTTATTCACAGAGCACCACTTACTTATGCTCTATAACTCAGAGTTTGTATTTTCTATATGATTATCAACACTACTGCTAATTGCATACGTTGTTGTGTCATCTACGAACGACAAGAGTTTTAGCAAGGTTGATTTACTGATGTTGATATACAGTACAAATAAAATAGGCCCGAGGATAGAATCTTGGGGTGCACCTGTGATAATCTCTCTTTTGTCAGATACGTCATTGTGGAAAGAAATAGACTGGTTTATTTCTGTTAACCCTTTACCCAACGTAACGGTCAAAACCAGCCAGCGCTATTCACAAAGATCGCCAATTAATTTTCATTATTTTTTTCATTTTTTGTCTCAAAAACATAGGTTATGACCCCTCTTTGGAACGAGCTCGGTGAGCTCGTTCCAAAGAGGGGTCATAACCTATGTTTTTGAGACAAAAAACGCAAAAAATTAGTTATTAAAAAAATTTGTTTGCAAGTGTCGTCTGCTTTTCATGTTGGGTAAAGAGTTAAATAATCCTTAAACCACGAATTAGCTAACCCTTGAATGCCATAATATTCCAGTTTCTTCGGCAGAATATTATGGTCAATGCTATCGAAAGCTTTCGCAAAATCTATGAAAATCAAATGAGTGCAATCTTCAGTTGTTTTATCATTTGCTTCAGCAACATTGTTTATTAGGTGAAGTACAGGACGAATGGTGATTACTAAACTCAAACTGATACTGGTATACAGTCTTTTGGTCGTCTGAGAAACTTGATAAACAAGACAACATACATCTTTCAAGCATTTTTGAGAATGGGGAAAGAATACTTATGGGTCGGTAGTTATTGAATACATGGGGATCGCCGGATCTGAAAATAAGTATAATTTTGGCCATCTTCATTTAGCTTGGCTCTACACCAGAAGAGACGGGATTTGACCATCTTCATTTAGCTTGGTTCTACACCAGAAGAGACTGGATTTGGCCATCTTCATTTTGCTTGGTACAGCACCAGAAGAGAAGGGATTTGGCCATCTTCATTTTGCTTGGTACTACACCAGAAGAGAAGGGATTTGGCCATCTTCATTTTGCTTGGCACTACACCAGAAGAGAAGGGATTTGGCCATCTTCATTTTGCTTGGTACTGCACCAGAAGAGAAAAGATTTGGCCATCTTCATTTTGATTGGTACTGCACCAGAAGAGAAGGGATTTGGCCATCTTCATTTTCCTTGTAGGGCACCAGAAGAGAAGGGATTTGGCCATCTTCATTTTGCTTGGTACTACACCAGAAGAGAAGGGATTTGGTCATCTTCATTTTGGGTAACTTCTCTATAAGTAATATTCAGTGGAAATCAGTGATTGTCGGGGTAATTAGTAATATTTGGTGGAAATCAGTAATTGTCATGGTACCTTCTCTATAAGTAATATTTGGTGGAAATCAGTAATTGTCATGGTAACTTCTCTATAAGTAATATTTGGTGGAAATCAGTGATTGTCGGGGTAACTTCTCTATAAGTAATATTCAGTGGATATCAGTAATTGTCAGGGAAACTTGAAGTTGGTCATGGAGCTCTGCCAAACTAGATATAATAGATTAATTGTGCTAGAAGCCACTATCAGGGCTCTACTGAAAAGTGATCCTTGAACTCTGTTAAACAAGATATAAAAGAATACAATTCCCCTTGTTTATACACCTATTTGTCCTCTGAACAGTCGCTATATACTACAGCCAATAAATCTATTATATCTTGTTTATAGACCTACTTGTCCCCAGAACAGTCAATAGAGGCATTAAATCTATTATATCTTGTTTATAGACCTATTTGTCATCAGAACAGTCAATAAAGGCATTAAATCTAGTATATCTTGTTTATAGACCTATTTGTCATCAGAACAGTCAATAGAGGCATTAAATCTATTATATCTTGTTTATAGACCTACTTGTCCCCAGAACTGCCACTACAGGCATTAAATCTATTATATCTTGTTTATTGACCTACTTGTCCTCATAACAGTCACTAGAGGCATTAAATCTATTATATCTTGTTTATAGACCTACTTGTCCCCAGAACAGTCACTAGAGGCATTAAATCTATTATATCTTGTTTATAGACCTACTTGTCCCCAGAACAGTCACTAGAGGCATTAAATCTATTATATCTTGTTTATAGACCTACTTGTCCCCAGAACAGTCACTAGAGGCATTAAATCTATTATATCTTGTTTACAGACCTACTTGTCCCCAGAACAGTCACTAGAGGCATTAAATCTATTATATCTTGTTTATAGACCTACTTGTCCCCAGAATAGTCACTAGAGGCATTAAATCTATTATATCTTGTTTATAGACCTATTTGTCCCCACAACAGTCAAAAGAGGCATTAAATCTATTATATCTTGTTTATAGACCTACTTGTCCCCAGAACAGTCACTAGAGGCATTAAATCTATTATATCTTGTTTATAGACCTATTTGTCCCCAGAACAGTCAATAGAGGCATTAAATCTATTATATCTTGTATATAGACCTACTTGTCTCCAGAACAGTCACGAGAGGCATTAAATCTATTATATCTTCTTTATAGACCTACTTGTCCCCAGAACAGTCAATAGAGGCATTAAATCTATTATATCTTGTTAAAAGACCTATTTGTCCTCAGAACAGTCATTAGAGGCATTAAATCTATTATATCTTGCTTATAGACCTGCTTGTCCCCAAAACAGTCACCACAGGCATCAAATCTATTATATCTTGTTTACTGACCTATTTGTCCTCATAACAGTCACTACAGGCATTAAATCTATTATATCTTGTTTATAGACCTATTTATCCCCAGAACAGTCACAAGAGACATTAAATCTATTATATCTTGTTTATTGCCCTACTTGTCCCCAGAACAGTCAATAGAGGCATTAAATCTATTATATCTTGTTTATAGACCTATTTGTCCCCAGAACAGTCACTAGAGACATTAAATCCATTATATCTTGTTTATAGACCTATTTGTCCCCAGAACAGTCACTAGAGGCATTAAATCTATTATATCTTGTTTATAGAGGCATTAAATCTATTATATCTTGTTATAGACCAACTTGTCCCCAGGACAGTCAATATAGGCATTAAATCTATTATATCTTGTTTATAGACCAACTTGTCCCCAGGACAGTCAATATAGGCATTAAATCTATTATATCTTGTTTATAGACCTACTTGTCCACAGAACAGTCAATACAGGCATTAAATCTATTATATCTTGTTTATAGACCTACTTGTCCTCATAACAGTCACTAGAGGCATTCAATCTATTATATCTTGTTTACAGACCTATTTGTCATCAGAACAGTCAGTAGAAGCATTAAATCTATTATATCTTGCTTATATACCTATTTGTCCTCAGAACAGTCACTAGACACATTAAATCTATTATATCTTGTTTGTAGACCTACTTGTCCCCTAAACAGTCACCACAGGCATTAAATCTATTATATCTTGTTTATTGACCTATTTGTCCTCATAACAGTCACTACAGGCATTAAATCTATTATATCTTGTTTATAGACCTACTTGTCCTTATAACAATCACTACAGGCATTAAATCTATTATATCTTGTTTATAGACCCACTTGTCCCCAGAACAGTCACTAGAGGCATTAAATCTATTATATCTTGTTTATAGACCTATTTGTCCCCAGAACAGTCAATAGAGGCATTAAATCGATTATATCTTGTTTATAGACCTATTTGCCCTCATAACAGTCACTAGAGGCATTAAATCTATTATATCTTGTTTATAGACCTACTTGTCCCCAGAACAGTCAATAGAGGCATTAAATCTATTATATCTTGTTTATAGACCTACTTGTCCCCAGAACAGTCACTAGAGGCATTAAATCTATTATATCCTGTTTATAGACCTATTTGCCCTCATAACAGTCACTAGAGACATTAAATCGATTATATCTTGTTTATAGACCTACTTGTCCCCAGAACAGTCACTAGAGACATTAAATCTATTATATCTTGTTTATAGACCTACTTGTCCCCAGAACAGTCAATAGAGGCATTAAATCGATTATATCTTGTTTATAGACCTACTTGTCCCCAGAACAGTCAATAGAGGCATTAAATCTATTATATCTTGTTTATAGACCTACTTGTCCCCAGAACAGTCAATAGAGGCATTAAATCGATTATATCTTGTTTATAGACCTATTTGTCCCCAGAACATTCAATAGAGGCATTAAATCTATTATATCTTGTTTATAGACCTATTTGCCCTCATAACAGTCACTAGAGGCATTAAATCTATTATATCTTGTTTATAGACCTATTTGTCATCAGAACAGTCAATAGAGGCATTAAATCTATTATATCTTGTTTATAGACCTACTTGTCCCCAGAACAGTCAATAGAGGCATTAAATCTATTATATCATGTTTATAGACCCACTTGACCCCAGAACAGTCACTAGAGGCATTAAATCTATTATATCTTGTTTATAGACCTATTTGCCCTCATAACAGTCACTAGAGGCATTAAATCTATTATATCCTGTTTATAGACCTATTTGCCCTCATAACAGTCACTAGAGGCATTAAATCTATTATATCTTGTTTATAGTCCTATTTGTCATCAGAACAGTCAATAGAGGCATTAAATCTATTATATCTTGTTTATAGACCTACTTGTCCCCAGAACAGTCAATAGAGGCATTAAATCTATAATATCTTGTTTATAGACCCACTTGTCCCCAGAACAGTCACTAGAGGCATTAAATCTATTATATCTTGTTTATAGACCTATTTGTCCCCAGAACAGTCAATAGAGGCATTAAATCGATTATATCTTGTTTATAGACCTATTTGCCCTCATAACAGTCACTAGAGGCATTAAATCTATTATATCTTGTTTATAGACCTACTTGTCCCCAGAACAGTCATTAGAGGCATTAAATCTATTATATCTTGTTTATAGACCTATTTGTCCTCATAACAGTCACTAGAGGCATTAAATCTATTATATCTTGTTTATAGACCAACTTGTCCCCAGAACAGCCAAAAGGGGCATTAAATCTATTAGATCTTGTCTATAGACCTACTTATCCCCAAAACAGTCAATAGGGGCATTAAATCTATTATATCTTGTTTGTAGACCTATTTGTCCACAGAACAGTCACTAGCGGCATTCAATCTATTATATCTTGTTTATAGACCTATTTGTCCCCAGAACAGTCAATAGAGGCATTAAATCTATTATATCTTGTTTACAGACCTATTTGTCCTCATAACAGTCACTAGAGGCATTAAATCTATTATATTTTGTTTATAGACCTACTTGTCCCCAGAACAGTCATTAGAGGCATTAAATCTATTATATCTTGTTTATAGACCTATTTGTCCTCATAACAGTCACTAGAGGCATTAAATCTATTATATCTTGTTTATAGACCTATTTGTCCCCAGAACAGTCACTAGCGGCATTAAATCTATTATATCTTGTTTATAGACCTATTTGTCCCCAGAACAGTCACTAGAGGCATTCAATCTATTATATCTTGTTTATAGACCTACTTGTCCCCTAAACAGTCACCACAGGCATTAAATCTATTATATCTTGTTTATTGACCTATTTGTCCTCATAACAGTCACTACAGGCATTAAATCTATTATATCTTGTTTATAGACCTACTTGTCCTTATAACAATCACTACAGGCATTAAATCTATTATATCTTGTTTATAGACCCACTTGTCCCCAGAACAGTCACTAGAGGCATTAAATCTATTATATCTTGTTTATAGACCTATTTGTCCCCAGAACAGTCAATAGAGGCATTAAATCGATTATATCTTGTTTATAGACCTATTTGCCCTCATAACAGTCACTAGAGGCATTAAATCTATTATATCTTGTTTATAGACCTACTTGTCCCCAGAACAGTCAATAGAGGCATTAAATCTATTATATCTTGTTTATAGACCTACTTGTCCCCAGAACAGTCACTAGAGGCATTAAATCTATTATATCCTGTTTATAGACCTATTTGCCCTCATAACAGTCACTAGAGACATTAAATCGATTATATCTTGTTTATAGACCTACTTGTCCCCAGAACAGTCACTAGAGACATTAAATCTATTATATCTTGTTTATAGACCTACTTGTCCCCAGAACAGTCAATAGAGGCATTAAATCGATTATATCTTGTTTATAGACCTACTTGTCCCCAGAACAGTCAATAGAGGCATTAAATCTATTATATCTTGTTTATAGACCTACTTGTCCCCAGAACAGTCAATAGAGGCATTAAATCGATTATATCTTGTTTATAGACCTATTTGTCCCCAGAACATTCAATAGAGGCATTAAATCTATTATATCTTGTTTATAGACCTATTTGCCCTCATAACAGTCACTAGAGGCATTAAATCTATTATATCTTGTTTATAGACCTATTTGTCATCAGAACAGTCAATAGAGGCATTAAATCTATTATATCTTGTTTATAGACCTACTTGTCCCCAGAACAGTCAATAGAGGCATTAAATCTATTATATCATGTTTATAGACCCACTTGACCCCAGAACAGTCACTAGAGGCATTAAATCTATTATATCTTGTTTATAGACCTATTTGTCATCAGAACAGTCAATAGAGGCATTAAATCTATTATATCTTGTTTATAGACCTACTTGTCCCCAGAAGTCAATAGAGGCATTAAATCTATTATATCTTGTTTATAGACCCACTTGTCCCCAGAACAGTCATTAGAGGCATTACATCTATTATATCTTGTTTATAGACCTATTTGCCCTCATCACAGTCACTAGAGGCATTACATCTATTATATCTTGTTTACAGACCTATTTGCCCTCATAACAGTCACTAGAGGCATTAAATCTATTATATCTTGTTTATAGACCTATTTGTCATCAGAACAGTAAATAGAGGCATTAAATCTATTATATCTTCTTTATAGACCTACTTGTCCCCAGAACAGTCAATAGAGGCATTAAATCTATTATATCTTGTTTATAGACCCACTTGTCCCCAGAACAGTCACTAGAGGCATTAAATCTATTATATCTTGTTTATAGACCTATTTGCCCTCATAACAGTCACTAGAGGCATTAAATCTATTATATCTTGTTTATAGACCTATTTGCCCTCATAACAGTCACTAGAGGCATTAAATCTATTATATCTTGTTTATAGACCTATTTGTCATCAGCACAGTCAATAGAGGCATTAAATCTATTATATCTTGTTTATAGACCTACTTGTCCCCAGAACAGTCAATAGAGGCATTAAATCTATTATATCTTGTTTACAGACCCACTTGTCCCCAGAACAGTCACTAGAGGCATTAAATCTATTATATCTTGTTTATAGACCTATTTGTCCCCAGAACAGTCAATAGAGGCATTAAATCGATTATATCTTGTTTATAGACCTATTTGCCCTCATAACAGTCACTAGAGGCATTAAATCTATTATATCTTGTTTATAGACCTACTTGTCCCCAGAACAGTCAATAGAGGCATTAAATCTATTATATCTTGTTTATAGACCTACTTGTCCCCAGAACAGTCACTAGAGGCATTAAATCTATTATATCTTGTTTATAGACCTATTTGTCCCCAGAACATTCAATAGAGGCATTAAATTTATTATATCTTGTTTATAGACCTATTTGTCCCCAGAACAGTCACTAGAGGCATTAAATCTATTATATCTTGTTTATAGACCTATTTGTCCCCAGAACATTCAATAGAGGCATTAAATCTATTATATCTTGTTTATAGACCTATTTGTCCCCAGAACAGTCAATATAGGCATTAAATCTATTATATCTTGTTTATTGACCTATTTGTCCCCAGAACAGTCACTAGAGGCATTAAATCTATTAGATCTTGTTTATAGACCTACTTGTCCCCAAAACAGTCACAAGAGGCATTAAATCTATTATATCTTGTTTATAGACCTATTTGTCCCCAGAACAGTCAATAGAGGCATTAAATCTATTAGATCTTGTTTATAGACCTACTTGTCCCCAAAACAGTCACAAGAGGCATTAAATCTATTATATCTTGTTTATAGACCTATTTGTCCCCAGAACAGTCAATAGAGGCATTAAATCTATTATATCTTGTCTATTGACTATTTGTCCCCACAACTGTCAATAGAGGCATTAAATCTATTATATCTTGTTTATAGACCTATTTGTCCTCAGAACATTCAATACAGGCATTAAATCTATTATATCTTGTTTACAGACCTATTTGTCCTCATAACAGTCACTAGAGGCATTAAATCTATTATATCTTGTTTATAGACCTACTTGTCCCCAGAACAGTCACTAGAGGCATTAAATCTATTATATCTTGTTTATAGACCTACTTGTCCCCAGGACAGTCAATAGAGGCATTAAATCTATTATATCTTGTTTATAGACCTACTTGTCCCCAGAACAGTCACTAGAGGCATTAAATCTATTATATCTTGTTTATAGACCTACTTGTCCCCAGAACAGTCAATAGAGGCATTAAATCTATTATATCTTGTTTATAGACCTATTTGTCATCAGAACAGTCAATAGAGGCATTAAATCTAGTATATCTTGTTTATAGACCTATTTGTCATCAGAACAGTCAATAGAGGCATCAAATCTATTATATCTTGTTTACAGACCTATTTGTCCTCATAACAGTCACTAGAGGCATTAAATCTATTATATCTTGTTTGGCAGAGCTCCTTGAAGTCTATCAACAAGATATAAAAGAATAAATGTGTAGCTTATTTTTGGATACTGGAAAGTTACCACATCCTGTTTAATTGTATACTCCTGTTAATTTGATAAATTTTACTGGCAAAGTGACAATTCACTTAACATGATTACACTGTACAAATGACAATTCACTTTACATGATTACACTGTACAGGTGACAATTCACTTTACATGATTACACTGTACAAATGACAATTCACTTTACATGATTACACTGTACAGGTGACAATTCACGTAACATGATTTCACTGTACAAGTGACAATTCACTTAACATGATTCCACTGTTTGTTTGTTTGTTTGTTGGTGGTTAACGTCACATATTTATGCACCATGGCTAATCGTGACACAACATGGAGATGAAGTCAAGTTTAGTCAATCGTTGATCAACATGTTGCCCATTTTAGAGGACTTTCACCCCAAGCATTGGTGACTGGGTCCTATTTTACTAGTAAAGCGGAACTGGATTACACTGTAGAAGTGACAATTCACTTAACATGATTCCAGTGTACAAGTGACAATTCACTTAACATGATTCCACTGTACAAGTGACAATTCACTTTACATGATTCCACTGTACAAGTGACAATTCACTTAACATGATTCCACTGTACAAGTGACAATTCACTTAACATGATTCCACTGTACAAGTGACAATTCACTTAACATGATTCCACTGTACAAGTGACAATTCACTTAACATGATTCCAGTGTACAAGAGACAATTCACTTAACATGATTCCACTGTACAAGTGACAATTCACTTAACATGATTCCACTGTACAAGTGACAATTCACTTAACATGATTCCACTGTACAAGTGACAATTCACTTAACATGATTCCACTGTGCCAGTGACAATTCACTTAACATGATTCCACTGTACAAGTGACAATTCACTTAACATGATTCCACTGTACAAGTGACAATTCACTTAACATGATTCCACTGTACAAGTGACAATTCACTTAACATGATTCCACTGTACAAGTGACAATTCATGTAACATGATTCCAGTGTACAAGTGACAATTCACTTTACATGATTCCACTGTAGAAGTGACAATTCACATAACATGATTCCACTGTACATGTGGCAATTCACTTAATGTGATTCCACTGTACATGTGGCAATTCACTTAACATGAGTACACTGTACAAGTGACAATTCACTTAACATGATTCCACTGTATAAGTGACAATTCACTTAACATGATTCCACTGTACAAGTGACAATTCACTTTACATGATTACACTGTACAAGTGACAATTCACTTAACATGATTCCACTGTAGAAGTGACAATTCACATAACATGATTCCACTGTACATGTGGCAATTCACTTAATGTGATTCCACTGTACATGTGGCAATTCACTTAACATGAGTACACTGTACAAGTGACAATTCACATAACATGATTCCACTGTACAAGTGACAATTCACTTAACATGATTCCACTGTACAAGTGACAATTCACTTAACATGATTCCACTGTACAAGTGACAATTCACTTAACATGATTCCACTGTACAAGTGACAATACATTTAACATGATTCCACTGTACAAGTGACAATTCACTTAACATGATTCCACTGTACAAGTGACAATTCACTTTACATGAGTACACTGTACAAGTGACAATTCACTTAACATGATTCCACAGTACAGGTGACAATTCACTTAACATGATTCCACTGTACAAGTGACAATTCACTTAACATGAGTACACTGTACAAGTGACAATTCACTTAACATGAGTACACTGTACAAGTGACAATTCACATAACATGATTCCACTGTACAAGTGACAATTCACTTAACATGATTCCAGTGTACAAGTGACAATTCACTTAACATGATTCCACTGTAGAAGTGACAATTCACATAACATGATTTCACTGTACAAGTGACAATTCACTTAACATGATTCCACTGTGCCAGTGGCAATTCACTTAACATGATTCCAGTGTACAAGTGACAATTCACTTAACATGATTCCACTGTACAAGTGACAATTCACTTAACATGAGTACACTGTACAAGTGACAATTTACTTAACATGATTCCACTGTAGAAGTGACAATTCACATAACATGATTTCACTGTACAAGTGACAATTCACTTAACATGATTCCACTGTGCCAGTGGCAATTCACTTAACATGATTCCAGTGTACAAGTGACAATTCACTTAACATGATTCCACTGTACAAGTGACAATTCACTTTACATGATTCCACTGTACAAGTGACAATTCACTTTACATGATTCCACTGTACAAGTGACAATTCACTTTACATGATTCCACTGTAGAAGTGACAATTCACTTAACATGATTACACTGTAGAAGTGACAATTCACATAACATGATTCCACTGTACATGTGGCAATTCACTTAATGTGATTCCACTGTACATGTGGCAATTCACTTAATGTGATTCCACTGTACAAATGGTAATTCGCATAACAGGTTTCCACTGTACAAGTAAAGAAAACCTGCAAGTATTTATTTATTTATTAGGGTTTAACGACACTTTAACAGCCAAGGTCATATGTCGGTGACAGTTTTACAGGTGGAGGAAGCCGGAGAAAACCACCGAGCAACGAGCAGCTGCCAGCTCCCCAACATCGTAACTCCACACTGTAGCACAGGCATGGTCAGATTGGTTGAAGACATGTACATCATCAACATGCAGTATGCCTTAGTACATGGCATCATCGTGTCCCCATGTGGACAATCAGGGTGAAGTGCCTTGCCCAAGAACACAACGTGGGAGTACGAATCGATTGCCCAGATGGTCACCCATCCAAGAACTAACCGGGTTCGACATAGCTTAACTTAGGTGATCTGATAAGAACCAGTTACCGCAATGCCACCGTGCCCAAATCTGTCATACCAGTTACCACAATGCCACTGTGCCAACACCTGTCAGTAGCTTATCAGCATTTGAGAAGACATATTTCATTTAGATATATTTGTTGGTGGAAACTATCATTAATTCAAACAGATGGTGTTCACTAATGTGATCTCAAGACAATATAAAATTTAAAATTCAACCAGCACCAAATGTATACATAATAATATATATATATATAAGCACATTTTTTACTATCACAAAAAATAAAAAAAAATATTCAACAACAAAGTTTATCCTCCAACAAATGAGTAAAATAAATAAATACTGTTTGAATAAATATTATGTTAAACTGAAAAACATTTATGATATGAGACAAGTGAATTACTAATATTTTTATTAACTGGCAGAGTGCTAAATTATTTTTGGTCCTTAAAATTTGTTTGTGCATCTTTGCCTTGTAACAATTTCTGGGAGAGTGCCTGGGCACTCTCCCATAAATTGTAACAAGGCAAATCCTAACTGATAAAATAATATTACTTCAAAGATAATATGAAGCACATCCACAGAATACGAAGCCTTTAAACTGCGGTACTGGCACTTCAGAATAAAGTCCAAATATGGGCTTCCAGCACTCTACCAGTTAAACTAAAAAACATTTATGATATGAGGCAAGTGAATTACTACCAAAATGCCATTTTCAATTTTCTAAGAATAAGTAATGGTAATGAAAGAAATATTTCAGTTAATGGACCCTTCAAATGTTTGGTATTTATGTTTTTCTCATAAATCCATTTTCTAGTTTTACACTAATGTTGAGATAATCAGCATTTCCACATTTTTTTCGCATAACGCAACTGAAAATTTCCTCATTGAGCTCTGTCAAACACAATTTGATTGGTTAAATTTTAAGTTGCATTATGGGAAATATTTTCTGCTTGAAATTTTGGGAGGAATGTGCAGAAGATTTAGGGGCATGTATGTCTATAATGTAACTACAAGACAACAATTCTTACAACAGTAAATAATCACTCTTCCTCTACTACCTAGAGTTCCCATGGGATGATGCAATCCAATGGTCAACCTCCTCCACTACCTAGAGTTCCCATGGGATGATGCAATCCAATGGTCAACCTCCTCCACTACCTAGAGTTCCCATGGGATGATGCAACCCAATGGTCAACCTCCTCCACTACCTAGAGTTCCCATGGGATGATGCAATCCAATGGTCAACCTCCTCCACTACCTAGAATTCCCAATGGGAGGATGCAATCGCATGGTCAACCTCCTCCATTACCTAGAATTCCCAATGGGAGGATGCAATCCAATGGTCAACCTCCTCCACTATCTAGAGTTCCCATGGGATGATGCAATCCAATGGTCAACCTCCTCCACTACCTAGAGTTCCCATGGGATGATGCAATCCAATGGTCAACCTCCTCCACTACCTAGAGTTCCCAATGGGAGGATGCAATCCAATGGTCAACCTCCTCCACTACCTAGAATTCCCAATGGGAGGATGCAATCCAATGATCAACCTCCTCCACTACCTAGAGTTCCCATGGGATGATGCAATCCAATGGTCAACCTCCTCCACTACCTAGAATTCCCAATGGGAGGATGCAATCGCATGGTCAACCTCCTCCATTACCTAGAGTTCCCATGATGCAATCCAATAGGCAATCTCCTCCAATATCTCAAGTTCCCATGGGATGATGCAAACCAATAGGCAACCTCCTCCACTATCTAGAGTTCACATGGGATGATGCAAACCAATAGGCAACCTCCTCCTCTACCTAGAATTCCCAATGGGAGGATGCAATCGCATGGTCAACCTCCTCCATTACCTAGAGTTCCCATGATGCAATCCAATAGGCAATCTCCTCCAATATCTCAAGTTCCCATGGGATGATGCAAACCAATAGGCAACCTCCTCCACTATCTAGAGTTCACATGGGATGATGCAAACCAATAGGCAACCTCCTCCTCTACCTAGAGTTCCCCATGGGAGGATGCAATCCAATGAGCAATTTCCTGCAATACCTAGGGTTCCCCATGGGAGGATGCAATCCAATGGTCAACCTCCTCCACTACCTGGAGTTCCCATGGGATGAGGCAATCCAATAGGCAATCTTCTCCACTACCTAGAGTTCCCCATGGGATGATGCAATCTGATGGTCAACCTCCTCCACTACCTAGAGTTCCCCATGGAATGATGCAATCCAATAGGCAATCTCCTCCACTACCTAGAGTTCCCCATGGGATGATGCAATCCAATAGGCAATCTCCTCCACTATCTAGAGTTCCCCATGGGATGATGCAATCCAATAGGCAATCTCCTCCACTACCTAGAGTTCCCCATGGGATGATGCAATCCAATAGGCAATCTCCTCCACTACCTACAGTTCCCCATGGGATGATGCAATCCAATAGGCAATCTCCTCCACTATCTAGAGTTCCCCATGGGATGATGCAATCCAATGGTCAACCTCCTCCACTACCTAGAGTTCCCCATGGGATGATGCCATCCAATGGTCAACCTCCTGCACTATCTTGAGTTCCCCATGGGATGAGGCAATCCAATGGTCAACCTCCTCCACTATCTAGAGTTCCCCATGGGAGGATGCAATCCAATGGTCAACCTCATCCACTATCTAAAGTTCCCATGGGAGGATGCAATCTGATGGTCAATCTCCTCCACTACCTAGAGTTCCCATGGGATGATGCAATCCAATGGGCAATCTCCTCCACTACCTAGAGTTCCCCCATGGGAGGATGCAATCTGATGGTCAACCTCCTCCACTATCTAGAGTTCCCATGGGAGGATGCAATCCAATGGTCAACCTCCTCCACTGTCTAGAGTTCCCATGGGAGGATGCAATCCAATGGTCAACCTCCTCCACTACCTAAAGTGTCCATGGTAGGATGTAATCCAATAGTCAACACACTAATACAGTTCGTGTTTTCAAAGATTGTTGGGTGCAAGTCTACATGGATAGTATTTTCATAGTAATCCACTCACAAAAAACAAATTCTTGTTGATATATTTACAATAATGAAAAATATTCCTCCTTAACTTCTTCCATAAAAATGGTGAAATTTGAAATTCATAATAATTATCTTCTCACTTCCAGTATTTGTAAATTTCTAAAATTTTATGTAGTTTGATAAAACTTTTACAGATCTCTGTAACAGTCGCAAACATTAGTTTACAATAAAACAGAACACAAGGAGGGAGAGAGATGGAGTGGGGGGGGGGGGGGGGGGTTAGGCACATTAATCCAAGTTGGGAGTTTTTCTGATGTTTCACAAGCATCGCAGGAAAAATGTAAGAAAAACTCCCAACAAATTTTGTCAACCCCATATGACATAAATTTTAGCTTTATACACCAACCGTGGTGAACATGCCACCAGCAATGGGATTTCAAGAGTTAAAATTTACACCTGCAGTGGAACTACATCCAAGCTGACCTTTGGTGGCATCGACCTGAATGCGCACTTGTCTAAATTTATCACACGCCGACTCGCAAAGAGTGAAATGAAAGTGGAAAGTATTTATTACGTTTTTAAATGGGTTTACCTCATAAGATGCCAAAATTAACAAACATACATTGTCTCATGTTAATAAAGCATCCAAAATAGAATTCGTATGTTATGTTATTAAGACGAAAAAGGCTGTTTCTTTTTTCATTTCGTTTCACCGATAAAATTGACAGTCATGTAAAGAAAAACAGATTCACACGTATGTATGTCTGCTGTTCAGTGAAATCAAGAAAAAATAATAGCGACTCTTAATAATCTGACAATCATGGTATAAACAAAATATACCCAAAGTAGATTGGTGTACCAAATGTTCAACACTCGTGGTGAAGTGGTGTTAACAGCAAGACAAAGGCTTGCAGTTAACATCATTCACCACTCGTGGTGAACATTTGATACACCAAGCTACTATGGGTATATTTTATATATACAGTGCACCGAAGGCTGGCAGTTAACATCACTTCACCACTCGTGGTGAATATTTGGTACACCAAGCTACTATGGGCATATTCTGTATTTAAACCATGATTAAACTTTCATTAAGTGAATGAAGCACAAATTTTTAAAAAGAAAAATATCACTATTGACGGTTTGTTTTGGATGAAGCGTGTTTTTGTGTCAAAGAATTTCATTGTCTCAAAGTTACATTCAATAGCTTCAAGAGAACCCATGCATTATCAACAAGAATACTTGGTGATCAATCAAATGCACTGTTACATGCTGTAGGCCAGATTACACATTTTTCAATGCCTGTATTTTATTGGGTAAGGTTGCATACACTCACAACAATCATAGTATAGAACTCCATATTTTTTTCTACATTTTCTGTATTACAGTTCAGGGCTTATATTTCGACGAGAATCCGAGAATCGATTCGCACAAAGATTCGCGCAATAAAACCGACGAGAATCCATGTAGATTCTCGCTGCACCTCTGCTAGGATTCGTGTGAAAAGAATTGAGTCAGTTTAACCCTTTATCTAACACAGCGGCAACAAATTAACCAATAGAAGGCTAACATGCCCTGAAATATCCTGACACTTTGTCAATAAAATTGCACAAATATGGCTGTTATTGGAACCGGCTCATTGAGCCGGTTCCAACGACAGCCATATTTGTAATATTTTATTGGTAAATATTGTTCATTTAATTATTTTATCATTTATTTATTATTTATTGTTTAAAAATTATCAAATTTAGTTTTAAAAATTAAAAAGGTGTGCTGGGTAAAAGGTTAACATGTGTTATCAGTATACAATAGAGGTTGAACCAAGGAGGCGTCTGGGACACTCATAGTAGGTATGGATTCTCACAACCATTTTCACGAGAATCCAAATGGATTCTCACAAATTTAGACGAAATATAAGCCCTGCAGTTAAAACTAGAAGTCCTGTCACGAACTGTGTGCTTATCTAGGCTTAATTGCGCGTAGGAATTGCACGCAATTTCCATCTTGAATGGCATCCAAAGACCGGCAGATTCTTGTGGTTACGCATAGCAGGCACAAGCAATGTTTCTCCCAATGGACCTTCGGGTTACCCGAAGGTCCATTGGCTGAAAAATTGCTTATGCGAAGACCATATGATAGCCTTACTATGGTTATAACATGCAGATTAATGCACAGATCGATGCACTATTCGCACATTTCATGACAGGACTTCTAGTTTTAAACGTAGGTAAGTACTACTAGCAAGGATGCTGTGGAGCCCACTTAACTGGATATCTCTTAACTGAAAAACACTGTTAACTGAATATAATTCCCCAACACAAAACCATTCACCATATCTCCAGTACAAATTTGACCTATTAAATGAATATAGATTATAGGGTAAGCTCCTGTTAATTGAATAAAAAAATCTCCCTGACTCACCACAGTTTTTCTTTGTTTTTTGACCTATTCAGCCTCAGTACATGCATTTAATATATTATATCTTGTTTGACAGAGCTCATGGTTTATCTCTAGAATACAAGAAAGTGACACACTCCCTGTTAATTGAATATTGTTAACTGAATAATTTTCATTGGCAAAGTGGCTATTGAATTAACAAGGGTCCACTGTACATACGTATAATGTATAGAGGCACCTGCAGGATATATGCATATAATGTATAGAGGCACCTGCAGGATATATACATATAATGTATAGAGGCACCTAAATGATATATACATATAATGTATATAGGCACCTACAGGATATATACATATAATGTATAAAGGCACCTGTAGGATATATACATATAATGTATAAAGGCACCTGTAGGATATATACATATAATGTATAGAGGCACCTACACGATATATGCATATAATGTATAAAGGCACCTGTAGGATATATACATATAATGTATGGAGGCACCTGCAGGATATTTCTGAGGTTTGTTTTGGGTTTAAATAAGTTTCCACAGTCTGGGTAAAATCATGTCAGTTTCATGGGTTCAAGAAGGCAGAGTACCCAGAGAGAACAACTGAGCACTGGCAAATGCAATCTTAAAGAAAATAAAATTCAAATAGTTTATGTCAGATAAATTACCAAAGCTAACAAAATGAATAAAATCATTCTTGGAGTGTAAAAAAGCACCTTGTTGCATTCAGTGGATAAAATACACTACTTGCCATGTTATTCTTTAGGTTATGATGCCAAAAACAAGCCAAGTATATGAACCACAGAGGGTAAAGATTTAATAATCAGAAACATAAAAAAAATAAAATAGAAAAAACACCTGTCACATTCCATCCACTCACCTGTACACAAGACGGATGTCACATTCCATCCACTCACCTGTACACATGATGGATGCCACATTCCATCCTCTCTCCTGTACACAAGAGGGATGTCACATTCCATCCATTCACCTGTACACAAGATGGATGCCACATTCCATCCATTCCCCTGTACACAAGATGGATGTCACATTCCATCCACTCACCTGTACACAAGATGTGTGCCACATTCCATCCATTTACCTGTACACAAGAGGGATGTCACATTCCATCCACTCACCTGTACACAAGACGGATGTCATAAAAAATAAAATAGAAAAAATTGAGACATCGACGCCGTAGCTGCGACGGGTGGTGCAATCTGCAAGTCCAAAAAATATTCTCAGGGGCAATTTACAGGTGATGGTGAAAAAAAACACGAAAAATATTTGGAACAACATTTGCATCGGACATGGGCTAGACATGAATGAGATACACTTGCATATCAAATATGAAGTCATTCCACCAGGTAGTTTGATAGTTATTCTTTTAGAAATTCCTTAGACACAAACTTCTAAGTTCATCAAGGGCCATAACTCCAAGAAAAATATTTGTAACAACACATGCATTGAACAGTGGCTAGACATTAATAAGATACGCTTACATGCCAAATATAAAGTCATTCCATCAAGTATTTCAAAAGTTATTGAGTTTTGAAACTCATTGGTCACAGACGGACAGACAGACAGACAGACCGACATTGCTACTTATAGAGCTGCTAGTCGCAGCTAAAACACCTGTCACATTCCATCCACTTACCTGTACACAAGACGGATGTCACATTCCATCCACTCACCTGTACACAAGGCAGATGTCACATTCCATCCACTGACCTGTACACAAGACGGATGTCACATTCCATCCATTCACCTGTACACAAAATGGATGTCACATTTCATCCACTCACCTGTATACAAGATGGATGTCACATTCCATCCACTCACCTGTACACACAAGGGATGTCACATTCCATCCACTCACCTGTACACAAGACAGATGTCACACTCCATCCACTCACCTGTACACAAGACATGTCACATTCCTTCCACTCACCTGTACACAAGAAATGTCACATTTCTTCCACTCACCCGTACACAAGATGGATGTCACATTCCATCCACTCACCTGTACTCAAGATGAATGTCACATTCCATCCATTCACCGTACACAAGAGGGATGTCACATTCCATCCACTCACCTGTACACAAGAGGGATGTCATTCCATCCATTCACCTGTACACAAAACGGATGTCACATTCCATCCACTCACATGTACACAAGACAGATGTCACATTCCATCCACTCACCTGTACACAAGATGGCTGTCACATTCCATCCACTCACCTGTATACAAGAGGGATGTCACATTCCATCCACTCACCTGTACACAAGACGGATGTCACATTCCATCCACTCACCTGTACACAAGATGGATATCACATTCCACCCACTCACCTGTACACAAGAGGGATGCCACATTCCATCCACTCACCTGTACACAAGACGATTGTCACATTCCATCCACTCACCTATACGCAAGATGGATGTCACATTCCATCCACTCACCTGTACACAAGACGGATATCACATTCCATCCACTCACCTGTACACAAGACGGATATCACATTCCATCCACTCACCTGTACACAAGATGGATGTCACATTCCATCCATTCACCTGTACACAAGATGGATGTCACGTTCCATCCACTCACCTGTACACAAGACGG
This sequence comes from Pictodentalium vernedei, assembly GCA_031216915.1. Classification (NCBI taxonomy): domain Eukaryota; kingdom Metazoa; phylum Mollusca; class Scaphopoda; order Dentaliida; family Dentaliidae; genus Pictodentalium; species Pictodentalium vernedei. The sequence goes on from CM062293.1 coordinate 548,061,364, forward strand.
ATATCACATTCCATCCACTCACCTGTACACAAGATGGATGTCACATTCCATCCACTCACCTGTACACAAGATGGATGTCACATTCCATCCACTCACCTGTACACAAGACGGATATCACATTCCATCCACTCACCTGTACACAAGATGGATGTCACATTCCATCCACTCACCTGTACACAAGATGGATGTCACATTCCATCCACTCACCTGTACACAAGACGGATATCACATTCCATCCACTCACCTGTACACAAGATGGATGTCACATTCCATCCATTCACCTGTACACAAGATGGATGTCACATTCCATCCATTCACCTGTACACAAAATGGATGTCACATTCCATCCATTCACCTGTACACAAGACGGATGTCACATTCCAACCATACACCTGTACACAAGACGGATGTCACATTCCATCCACTCACCTATACACAAGAGGGATGTCACATTCCATCCACTAACCTGTACACAAGACGTATGTCACATTCCATCCACTCACCTGCATCCATATTTGATAGGCAATCCGTCAATGTAGCTGTGAGAGATATGTGAATGCAAGCCTGGAAATAAGCAGACTGTAATCTGCAGAATGAGGTCCCCAGAGGGTGAATTTAGCAATGCTACCCTGCACAGCAGAGTAGCATTACTAAATTTACCCTCTGTGCCCCTCACTCTGAATCAAAGTCTCAAGCCTAAACAGAAATAAATACCCAGAGGATAAATTGGGGGATTCTAGCCCACTGTATAGGACGGCCTTAGCAAATTTAGCCTCTGGGGACCTCATTTTGCAAATGACAGATTGCTTATTTCCAGACTTGGTATATGTCAAACCAATGTCAAGAAAGCTGTATCTCTATTGTTTATATCAACCCAAATTTATTTATTAAGGTTTAACAAAACTTTAACAGCCAAGGTCATATTGTGTTGCTGAGTTTTACAAGTAGAGGAAGCAGGAGCACCCGGAGAGAACCACTGAGCAATGACGAGCAGCTGCCAACTCCCCAACATTGTAACTCTGCACTGCAGCACAGGCAGGGTTACATTGGTTGAAGACATGTGCACCACCGACATGCAGTACGCCATAGTACACAGCATGATCATTCCCCCTTGTGGACAATCGGACATAAGTGCCTTGCCCAAGGACACATGGGAGTCCGAATCGATCGCTCAGATGGTCACCTATCCAAGGACTAATCGGGTTCGATGTTGCCGCAATGCCACCACGCCTCATCAACCCAAATAATTTTAATTGTTTGTATAACCCTAAATGATGGATATACTTAAAAATGAAAGTGTCAATGACACTGTAGCTTAACTTGACTGTGTGTGGTCTTTGATGAAAAGGATAATGTTCAACGTTTATGAAAGGATTATGAAATAAGATAAGAATTGTCATAACTGAGAATATGTTAATTTCTGTTCCCTATATGCTTTGTTTTCAAAGAGAATAACTGGAGGTGTAGACCGTACTAAGGAACTGAGGCCCTGGGTTAATGTGGCCCACACAGTTAATGTATGTCAACCAAAGTTAACAAGTTACAGTAAAATAATTCCAAAACAAGTCATTCTACCAAGTCACAATGAAATCCCTTCATAAACATAACTTGTAGACTTTGCTAAGGATTCTAGGTCATGTGACAGTTCAGCAGTCCTGCTTGACCGACCATTACCAAAATAGCAGTCTCATCGAGATATTTTACTTAGTTATCCCACCAAGAAATCCATTCATAAAAACAACCCGTATACTGTGCTAAAGATTGAGATATCATACATGGGTGGATGTAGCCAATTTGGTAGGTAAAGGGTTAATCACAAGCTTTGATTTGAATTTGCATGTCCCATGGTGTGCAAGCACAATAATCATGTGCCTCTAATTAAAAAGACTAGTACCCTAGTGCAGGTAATTGAGGTAATCAAGAGTAGTTGTAGCTCTGAGAAATTATGTAGGGCTAAACGATGTAGCTGTGCAGCAGCACAACAGGGTTGTAATACTTTGTGGCATTGCCAGGGCAGTTTAACCTTCAAGGGCCTGGACAACTGTCCTGAATTCACACCTGATCACAGCCTGTACAAGTCCAGTGGCTCAACAGTGATTTCTAGTCAAGTCTTGGCTGCCTGTAAGGCAGCCAAGACTTGACTAAAAACCATTGCCTATGTAATTTTTTTATTGTTAGCAGGACCTACTCATGTTTGTATGTTAACGGCACCTGGTTCTCGTCATATCACCGAAGTTAAGCAATGTTGAGCCCGGTTAGTCCTTGGATGGGTGACTGTCTGAGCGATCGATTCAGACTCCCGCATTGTGTCATTGGGCAAGGCACTTCACCCTGATTGTCCACATGTGGGCATGATGACGCCGTGAACTAAGGCGTACTGCACATCGATGGTGTGCATGTCTTCAACCAATCTAACCCTGCCTGTTCTGCAGTGCCTCGTTATGATGTTGGGGAGCTGGCAGCTGCTCGTCGTTGCTCAGTGGTTCTCTCCGGGCCTCCTCCACACGTAAAACTGTCAATGACACAATATGAACTTGGCTGTTAATGTGTTGTTAAATGCTAATAAATAAATAATACAAGAGCAACACTAACGTGTGTGCTTATGCCCCTGAAGGTAGCCAAGTCGTACTCACATGTGGATAATCAGACAACAGCTTCATTGCTGCTACATTGCAGAACAACAGTAAGGAATGGCAAAGTGCCAATAAAAGTATTATTACTTATATTTTGTTAATATGTTTTGTAACAACAGCTTCACTGCTGCTACATTGCAGAACAGCAGTAAGGAGTCAGTAATGGAGAAACAGTTATAAAAATAATTGCAGATGACTTGAATGGTGCCATATTGAATAATAACTGAAAGAGGCAAAAACAGGAATAGTACATACCTTTGTTAAAAATTCTCAAACCAGTGAAAAAGTAGAACTGGTCTTGCATCTTTTCCAAGTGAAAAAAATTGCCGAGTCAAACCTCAAATTGAAACTGATCTGTACTTTGGTATGAGTAATCAGCGTATAAAATTTGAAACTCATCGGGTCAGCCAAACAATTTTAATTGGTAGGAAACCAAAAAATCATCAACTTTCAATGTAAATAAGGGACATAACTCCTGTAAGATTTGTCGGATGAAACCCTAGGTACAAAAGCATCTGTTCCCCCAAGCTGCCCTATCACCATACCAAAGAACATTAAAATCTGACAACTGATGTTTGAGTTATAATACAAAATGTTCGTACGGACAGACGGACGGAAAAAGTAAATAAGGGACATAACTCCAGTAAGATTTGTCGGACGAAACCCTAGGTACAAGGGCATCCGTTCCCCCCAGCTGCCCTATCACCATACCAAAGAACATTAAAATCCGACAACTGATGTTCAAGTTATAATACAAAATGTTCGTATGGACGGATGAAAAAAGTAAATAAGGGACATAACTCCTGTAAGATTTGTCGGACGAAACCCTAGGTACAAGGGCATCCGTCCCCCCCAGCTGCCCTATCATCATACCAAAGAACATTAAAATCCGACAACTGATGTTCAAGTTATAATACAAAATGTTCGTATGGACGGATGAAAAAAGTAAATAAGGGACATAACTCCTGTAAGATTTGTCGGACGAAACCCTAGGTACAAGGACATCCATTCCCCCAGCTGCCCTATCATCATACCAAAGAACATTAAAATCTGACAACTGATGTTCGAGTTATAATACAAAATGTTCGTATGGACGGACGGATGGACGGAGACCTCCACTATATACGCCTCAAAAAAAATTTTCGGGGGTATAATAATAAGAGCAGCTGTTCTGAGATCGTAAAAGTCAGAAATAGGCCTTTATGGGTTTAACAGTGTTATAACTAGCATATGTTGGCATGTGTAGAAACTGACGATGAGGATGCCTGAGTAGATAATCTATAATCTGTGTAATAGTTGAGATATCTGATGGTGGGTATTATAGGCTCATATTCGATTCGATTCATAATCAAAAATTCGAATATTTTCGAAAATACTTCGGCCATAAGTTTGTGACAGTTGTGAGGAGAAACGTAACTGACTTGCAGCGGTAACAGTGTTTGTAGCGATGTACCTACAACTGTATAACAGTTGAAGCTACATTGCTATAAACAGTGTTACTGCTACAACTGTTTGTATCAACTTATTGACCTGTAAACATTTATGAAAATTTTAAAAAGTTATTCAGCTGTTCAACTTCAATAAATGATTTGTTCCACATGATCACATTGTTTTATATTGAGTATTGTTCGGTTCAATCAGTTACTTGATACATCGCCAAAAAGAACGGTTTTCTAAAAGAATACCCCTGATTATTATATAAACAGAAGTAGAGCAGGTGCTAATTAACAGGCAGATCGACTCCATTCGGCGTTGAATTATTGTTTTGTTTTAGAAATTCTGCCTTTTTATTTAAAAGCTACGAAGTCAACAATTCGAATAGTTTCAATCACTAGCTAGTATATTGGTTTATATTTCAGTTTTTAGCATGGGAAGTGGAGAGGTAAAAAATGCACTCTACATAACTTTCTTGTCTTTTAATAATCGGGAGTATTATTTTGGAAAAAATAACTTTTCTCTTGATGACGTATCCATTAACGATTCAAAATTTGATTCGTTTTCACCAATTCAATTCGATATTCGATTCGATCAAAATCGGCAATTCACAGGTCCCTTGGGTATGACTTATGCAATCTTTAAATCCCCCTGACATTATGCATCAACAAAAACAATACAATGATGCCTGTTAGGAACAATGCTCGTTAGCAACAATCAGTGCAATCCACTTATTTTTGCAAATTTTTACCACATTACATTTTATACTAGAGGCTCTAAATCGCTCACCTGGAACTACATATAAAATTGTGGTTTCCCCATAGGTTTTCTGTGGTAACTATGATCTGCAATTGCAGCCATGTTTGCAAGATGATCAACATTAAATGAGGGTTGTTGTTAGAGGAGGTCCCAGTCATCAACCACGCAAAGTTCCAAAACATTTGGCCCTGTGGTTTCAGAGAAGAGTTTTCAAAATCCACCAATCAGAATCGAAAAATGCTTCTGGCAGCAATGTTTTTCGATGCACAGTAACAAAAATGAGGAGCATTTGTAGAAGACCTTCCATAGACTATCCCTGCCAGGTTTGGTTCATGTCGGCTCACTAGTTTCAGAGAAGAAGATGAAAATGTGATTGCCCATAGGGTTTCTACAGTAACTATAAGCTGCAGTTGTGGCCATGTTTGCAACACAATCAACATTAAATGAGGACCGTTGGTAAAGGGGGTTCCAGTCATCAACCATGCAAAGTTTAAAAGAAGATTTTTTCAAAATCCACCAATCAGAATCAAAAAATGCCTCTGGTGGCCATGTTTTCAAATCCATGGGAACAAGATGATGATCGTTTGTAGCCCGTAGACTATCCCTGCCAGGTTTGGTTCACGTCGGCTGAGTAGTTCTAGAGAAGAAGATGAAAATGTGATTTCTCATAGGGTTTCTATAGTAACTGTAAGCTGCAATTGTGGTCATGTTTGTAACCCGATCAACATAAAATGAGGATCGTTGGTAGAGGGGGTTCCCAGTCATCATTTAAGTGAAGTTTCAAAACATTTGGCCTGGTAGTTTCAGAGAAGATTTTTGAAAATCCACAAACCAGAATCAAAGAATGCCTCTAGAAGCCATGTTTATCATCTAACGAGAACAAAATGACGATTGTTTGTAGAGGACCTCCCAGAGACTCTTCCTACCAGGTTTGGTTCACACCAGCTCAGCGGTTACAGAGAAGATGAAAATGTGAAAAGTTTACGGACACTGGATTCTGGACACCAAGTGATGTGGAAAGCTCACATGGCCTTTTAGGCCAGGTGAGCTGAAAATAGTTCACTACAGGACTCGCCCAGCATTTCTAGAGTGCTATGGCCAGATTGGGAATAAATAGTCACATTTATCTGTAAAAAATAAATAAATAAAAACTAGAGGTACTGTGAGCAAGCTCACAAAGTGATACCCCCCGCGCCTCAGTTGTAGCCTTTTTGGTACATTAAAATGTATAAGTTAGATTATCTCTCCTTGGAAATGTCAGAACGGAATTATATTGCTTCATGCACATCTTCATATGGAGTTCTTCCATTGTGTAAAGTTTCATGAAAATTCTCCAAATGGTTTAGGAGGAGTTGCGCTTGTAAGGCTGGACAGACGGATGTTCTTACACGTTCTTACTTGTGGGGTTTTCCCATGTTAAACTCTAACCCCACAAGGTCAAAAAATTAACCCCACAGTGCACAAAATAACCCCACAAGGGGCTACTGTACTAAAAGAATCCCACAACTACCACTGACCCTAAATTGTAAACCCCACAATGTACCTCTGCTAAGCCCGGACAGACGGACGGACGGACAGGGTGATTCCTATATACCCCCCCCCAAACTTTGTTTGCAGGGGGGTATAAAAACATTACACACTCTCTTTTTGTGTTTTTTTGGGGGGGGGGGGGGGGTTATCCAAGTAAGGTACCAAAAACAAATAAAATCTGGTAATAAACATTTCACTGGTATATCACCAACGTAATAACTAAAAGCATAAAATCTGGCAATAAACGTTTTATTTTAACCCTCTTGAAACCTGGTGGTATCTTCCACGTCAGTTCGAAAGAAGCAGTTGGAAGAGTCCATATTCATTATTTGGGGTAGAGACCAAAGCTGGTCTTTGAAAATATTAATTGGTCTACACCAATCTTAACCCCTTACCTAACGAATCGCCCGCATCCGCCCGCGTAATATGCAAATTGAGCAGTTGAAAAAATTGAATTTTTCAAAATATTTCAACAAAACCATATCATGTGACCCCTCATTGGAACGAGCTCATTGAGCTCGTTCCAGTGAGTGGTCACACGATATGGTTTTGTTGAAATTTTTCGAAAAATTTGAAAAATTGATATTTAAACTACTAATAAATATTGGTATCGTCTGCGTTGGGAAAAGGGTTAACAAGCATCCCACTTAACACATCCTGTTCATAGGCCAGAAAAGCGCCCTCTCGAGTTCAAAGGGTTAAAAGAAATTGGGTAGGTCTGAAAAAGATTAATTATCTCAATTTTCCCAAGAGTTATATCGTGGCATCAGTCGGATTCAAAATCGGTGTAAAACCTTTCCCTAGAAACACCAATAAAATTCTTTCCCAACTTTTTTGCAGGGTACCACACAAAATGAGCTTTTGATATCTGGACTAACAGTAACATTTCATATCATGGCCACTTATGACAACATACATGAGGGTTCTTAGTCTAATGTCTAAAAATTTATTTTTTTTTTGGAGGGAGAGGGGATCTTAAATGTGCGATTTAACCCTTTACCCAATGTAACAGCCAAAAGCGTCCAGCGCTATTCTCAAAAATCGGCAATTAATTTTCATTTTTTTTTCATTTTTTGTCTCAAAAACATAGGTTATGACCCTTCATTGGAATGAGCTCGTCAAGCTCGTTCCAATGAGGGGTCACAACCTATATTTTTGAGACAAACAATTTAAAAAAATAGCTATTCAAGATATTTTTTGGTAAGTGTCGTCTGCTTTTCATGTTAATTAAAGGATTAAATCAACCACAAAAACAATGAAAAGTTGACCATCATAAATAAACAGATATTAACAGAACACCAATTTAATTTTTACCTCCAAAATATAGCTCATGACCCCCTGTCAAGCTCAATCCAATACTGGGTCATAAGGCATGTTTTGAAAGCAAAACAGCCCATTTTTAGTTATTCAAGACTATTATTGCAAATGACCATGAAACCATGTTAGGAGAATGACCAATAATACAGGTAGGGTACTACTGTAGCAGTGACCCCTGAATGCAGGTGTGGCATGCACAAACAGCAAGGATATACAAGATAACAATAAATGATTTCACAAAAATTGTTCTGTGCTGTTCTCAATTCAATTTGGATTTGATGTCAACATGAACCCTCAATTTGATTTGATTCGATTTGATTTGATTTGAGCATAGTAATTTAATTGTCATTTCAATGTTTGATACAGGATCTTGTATATTTCATACAGGTGCTCTGCTAGTAATTATATTCTGTTGTTTCAATGTTTGATACAGGATCTTGTATATTTCATACAGATGCTTTGCTGGTAATTCTATTTTGTCATTTCAATGTTTGATACAGGATCTTGTATATTTCGTACAGGTGCTCAGCTAGTAATTATATTCTGTTGTTTCAATGTTTGATACAGGATCTTGTATGTTTCATACAGGTGCTCTGCTAGTAATTATATTCTGTTGTTTCAATGTTTGATGCAGGATCTTGTATGTTTCATACAGGTGCTCTGCTAGTAATTATATTCTGTTGTTTCAATGTTTGATACAGGATCTTGTATATTTCGTACAGGTGCTCAGCTAGTAATTATATTCTGTTGTTTCAATGTTTGATGCAGGATCTTGTATGTTTCATACAGGTGCTCTGCTAGTAATTCTATTGTCATTTCAATGTTTGATACAGGATGTTGTATATTTCATACAGGTGCTCTGCTAGTAATTATATTCTGTTGTTTCAATGTTTGATACAGGATCTTGTATATTTCATACAGATGCTTTGCTGGTAATTCTATTTTGTTGTTTCAATGTTTGATACAGGATCTTGTATGTTTCATACAGGTGCTCAGCTAGTAATTATATTCTGTTGTTTCAATGTTTGATACAGGATCTTGTATGTTTCATACAGGTGCTCTGCTAGTAATTATATTCTGTTGTTTCAATGTTTGATGCAGGATCTTGTATGTTTCATACAGGTGCTCTGCTAGTAATTCTATTGTCATTTCAATGTTTGATACAGGATGTTGTATATTTCATACAGGTGCTCTGCTAGTAATTATATTCTGTTGTTTCAATGTTTGATACAGGATCTTGTATGTTTCATACAGGTGCTCTGCTAGTAATTATATTCTGTTGTTTCAATGTTTGATACAGGATCTTGTATGTTTCATACAGGTGCTCTGCTAGTAATTATATTCTGTTGTTTCAATGTTTGATACAGGATCTTGTATATTTCATACAGATGCTTTGCTGGTAATTCTATTTTGTTGTTTCAATGTTTGATACAGGATCTTGCATATTTCGTACAGGTGCTCTGCTAGTAATTCTATTGTCATTTCAATGTTTGATACAGGATATTGTATGTTTCAGAGAGGTGCTCTGCTAATAATTATATTCTGTTGTTTCAATGTTTGATACAGGATCTTGTATGTTTCATACAGGTGCTCTGCTAGTAATTATATTCTGTTGTTTCAATGTTTGATGCAGGATCTTGTATGTTTCATACAGGTGCTCTGCTAGTAATTCTATTGTCATTTCAATGTTTGATACAGGATGTTGTATGTTTCAGAGAGGTATTCTCATAGTAATTCTATTCTGTCATTTCATTGTTTTATATGGCCCTTTGTATGTTTCAGAAAGATTTTCAAATGATATTTCTCTTCTGACATTTCAATGTTTGATACAGCCCACTGCATGTTTCAGACAGACATTCTGATGATATTTCTCTTCTGACATTTCAATGTTTGGTACAGCCCAATGTATGTTTCAGACAGACATTCTGATGATATTTCTCTTCTGACATTTCAATGTTTGATACAGCCCAATGTATGTTTCAGACAGACATTCTGATGATATTTCTCTTCTGACATTTCAATGTTTGATACAGCCCAATGTATGTTTCAGACAGACTGTATTCATGTTTGTGGCATTTCTCAGTAAACGCCATGCGTAATTTACATTCAAATAGACCTTTGGCTCGGCACTTGGAAACTAAGAAGCCTTCTCGAGTTAATCGAGTCAACCTACTTCAAAGGGTGGTGGGAGGGAACAAGTGATAATGGTGAAGACTGTTAACAAGGGGTTGTAAACTAGCATTTTAAGACAAGGGGCCTGAAACCTAAAACAGACTCAGACAAGAAAATGCCGGTTCTTTTTCTCCAACCATGCAGGCCGCATCCATATTTGCTGTTGTGCCCAAATTAGACTGATCTAAAGGTCTGGACAGGTATTCTGATGGAATTTTTCTTCCGTCATTTCAAAGCTTGAAAATTCCATTGTGTCAAAACAGGTACTCTGATGGTATTTTTCTTCAGTCATTTCAAAGATTGAAAATTCCATTGTGTCAGACAGCTATTTTGATGGAATTTTGATGTTATATTTTTGACAGGAACACAGGAGTTGTTTAGTTTCATTGCTTTCTTTTTAACATTTGTCTTTTAGGATTATTAGATCGAGTGTTACGTTGGAATCTCACTGTTATCGTCATCATCACAACATTTACAAATTTTACATTTACAACACAATATACATGGTGCTGCAAGAAGGAGAAATGGAGAGGCAACAAGAAGTAGAACACCAAATCCTGCAAATATTCCAACAACCTGAAAAAAGAAAAAAAAAACAATTGTGAGAAATAGAGAGGCAACAAGAAGTACCGTATTTACTCTATGTATTGGGACAGCTAAAAATAATTATTTTCACAGGTGTCCCAATTCTTAGAAAATGGGGAAAGAACAGAGCCTGGTCTTGATTTGATGCTGAATCAAGTTGTGTGTGATTCGTTTTCCATCACTATATACGAAAATCGCCGTCCATTTTTTTTTTTATATTTTCATTTTTTGCTTCCAAAACATAGCTTATGATCCCTCATTGGAACGAGCGTATTGCGCTCGTTCCAATGAGGGATCATAAGCTATGTTTTGGAAGCAAAAAATGAAAATTTTTAGTTACCCAAGAATTTTTTTTATGAGTGTCATCTGCTACTAGCAACGGGCCAACTGGAAACCAATCTCCTGAATGTCCCAAACTTTGGAGCATAAAAAAATATAGTTTTCTGGAAAAAATGTGTGCCCCAAATCATAGAGTGTCCCAATACATAGAGTAAATACGGTACACCAAACTCTGTAAATATTCCAACAACTGGAAGAGAAACTAGAGGCGCAAGAGAGCATAAAACGCTCACCTGGACCAAGTTGTCCTAAACTGTAAGGATTATGGTTATGGAGAAAATGTAATCTAAATGAACCATATGACAGATTCGCCAGCAATTTTTTGTCCAATTGTTTCAACTGCTCAGAAGAAAGCTTCATACCAAATACAAAATCTCTAGTCCTTGCAGTTTGGGAAATACTGGACATTTTTTTTTTTCTATTTCTAGCACCAGGTGTTCTCACGGGGAACTGCAAAAAACTTTGAGGGCATGAATGAAGTACTTAGGGTCAACTAATGCCACATATAAAATTTGGTTCAAATTGCTCCATTGGTTTTTGAAATAAAAATTTTCTGGGAAGCTCAAAAGTGAGCCCATCCCCTGGAGAGCCCAAATATGGACCTATCAACTTTCTTTGAACAACTTTTAATCTTGAACACCAGAGGAAGTTTCATACCAAATATCAAAGCATTCCCACTTGTGGTTCACGATAAGATGATTTTTAATGATTTTCACGATATTTGGGCATAAGCCCAAGCCCAAAATGGACAGAGACCACATTTGAACAAAACTATAACAGAATACCCCCAAGATGATGTGGCCCATATATGTTTCAATTTGGGCCATTGGTTTGTGAGAAGATATTTGTAAAAAGGTATTTATTTATTGGTGTTTAAGGTCACATACTTATGCACAATGGCTAATCGTGACCGTGACAGTTTTACGGGTGGAGGAAGCCGGAGTACCCGGAGAGAACCACCGAGCAACGACGAGCAGCTGTCAGCTCTCCAACATCGTAACTCTGAACTCTGCACCGCAGCACAGACAGGGTTAGATTGGTTGAAGACATGCGCACCATCGACGTGCAGTACGCCGCAGTACACAGCGTCATCGTGCCCCCATGTAGGCAATCGGGGTGAAGTGTCTTGCCCAAGGACACAACGCGGTTGCCGCAGGTGGGATTCGAACCGAGGACCTCTCGGCTTGCAGCCTGCACCTCTACCAACTGAGCCACCGCGCCCCCAAATGTAAAAAGGTAAGCATGTAATCTTTTGCCCATTGTCTTCAGTGTTAAAAAATGCTGAGTCATCATATTTTCATAACACCAAAAACAGACCATATGACAGATTCGCCAGCAATTCTTTTTGTCCAATCATTTCAAATGCTCAGAAGAAAGCTTCATACAAAATCTCTAGTCCGTGCAGTTTGGGAAATATTGGACTTTTCATTTTTTTCTATTTTTAGCTCCAGGGGTTCCCAAAGGGAACCATGAAAAATTTGGGGGGCATGAATGAAGTACTTAGGGGCAACTAATGCCACATATACAATTTGGTTCAAATCGCTCCATTGGTTCTTGAAATAGAAATTTTCAGGGGAGCTCAAAAGTGAGCCCATTCCCTGGAGAGCCCAAATATGGACCTATCAACTTTCTTTGAACATATTTAATCTTGAACACCAGAGGAAGTTTCATACCAAATATTAAAGTATTCCCACTTGTGGTTCATGAGAAGAAGATTTTTAACCCTTTACCCAACGTAACGGCCAAAACCGGCCAGCGCTATTCTCAAAAATCGCCAATTAATTTTCAAAATATTTTCATTTTTTGTCTCAAAAACATAGGTTATGACCCCTCGTTGGAACGAGTTCGTCGAGCTCGTTCCAACGAGGGGTCATAACCTATGTTTTTGAGACAAAAATGAAAAAAATTAGTTATTCAAGAATTTTTTTGCAAGTGTTGTCTGCTTTTCATGTTAGGTAAAGGGTTAAAGAATTTCATCATATTTGGGCATAAGACCATGCCCAAAAAGGGTGGAGACCCCATTTGAACAAAACTAAAACAGAATACCCCCAAGATGATGTAGCCCATATATGTTTCAATTTGAGCCATTGTTTTGTGAGGAGAAGATTGTTTTGGAAAAGCTAACGTACGATGGATGATGGATGGCGGAAGATGGACAACGGACGACAAGTGATGGCAATAGTCCACACTGGCTTTCAGTCAGGTGAGCTAAAAAATGTGAGAAAATTATGCTAATAAACAAAACATTATCAGAATTTCTGTCAAACCATGTACACATAAATTATAAAATCAAGAAATAATTTTTTAATTTTCGATGGGTTGGGCAAGAACTTCTATGTTTACACTGGCAAAAGCCACTGTGTTCCCGCAATTTATTAATCAAATATATTTGGGGTTGAAAAACAACAGAATGTACAGTTTTCTTTTTCAAATACATGTAGAATATACCCATACAGTAGAACCTGTCTTGAGAGACCACCCTTTGGGCCACACAAAAGTGGTCTCTCAAGACAGGTGGTCTCTCATAACAGGTTTCAGGTTTTCTCAAGTCAGTGAATAAACCAACCACAAAATTCAGAAATGGGGAAGAATGGATTTTTGTAATTACTTTGTTGTTGTTCTTTTTTATGAAGTTTTTGTAACAAATTGAAATGGACTGTTATAAAAATTATAAAAATAAATTAGTGCTGAAAATCTTCTTTGAAGATTTTCAACACTAATTTATTTTTATAATTTTTATAACAGTCCATTTCAATTTGTTACAAAAAGATTTTCAACACAAATTTATTTTTATTCCTGTCACATTTCAGGTATGTATGAAATTGTTTATTCAACAATAATCCTAATCTTTTCACAGGGGTCTTATAAAAACATCTCAACCTGTAATGAGTTAGCAATTGAAACCCAATTAAGAGCTTTTAATTATGTTAGTATAACCACAATGGATTTTCCAATTCCAGAAAAGGTAAAAAGTTTTTGTCATGGTTTCACTCTTCAAAGGGGCGGTCTCTCAAGACAGGTCCATTATGGCATAAAAATACAAGTTGGTACCAGGTCACAGTGGTCTCTCAAGACAGGTGGTCTCTCAAGACAGGTGGTCTCCCATAGCAGGTCCATTATAGAGTAAAACCAATCTGTGCCTAGTATATGTGGTCTCTCAAGACAGGTGGTCTCTCAAGACAGTGGTCTCTCAAGACAGGTTTTACTGTAACTGCAAGCCTTTGGCACATGGTTAACACCACTTCACTCATGGTGAACATTTGGTACACCAAGCTACTTTGGGTATATTTTATTTATACAATAATCGTCAGATTAATAAGCGTTTAAATGTTAAATAATACAAAATTCACACATACAAATATGTTTTTGTTTACATGAGCACCAATGGGTGGTACTTCAGCTGTCAATTTTATCGCAGAAATAAAATAGAAAAAGAAACATGCAAATGACAAGGACTTCTTCATTTTAATAACATAATAACAAACTATTTTGAGTTATGGGTGCTTTATTAACATGAGGCAACGTATGTTTGTTAATTTTTGGTATCTTAAAGAGGTAAACTCATTTAAAAATGTACAGTAGAATCCTCTTAAATGAATATCCAATTTGCCAGTGGAAATTATTCAATTAACAGGAGTATACAATTAACAGGGATTTGGTCAGCTTCCTGTGTTCTGGAGGTAAACTGAGCATTTATTCTATTATATCTTGTTTGACAGAGGGGAATTTGGTGCGAGTCACAGTAATTTTTTCAACATATTATAAAAATTTATATACAATTAACAGGAGTTTACTCTACAACCCATATGCAATTAACAGATCAAATTTGTACTGAAGGTATGGTAAATGGTTTTGCATTTGAAAATTATATTCAATTAACAGGGATATACAATAAGGAAATATCCAATTCAGTGGGCTCCACTGTACTAAATAATTGTGGGTTTCATTTCACTCCTCGCAAGGCGACGAGTGATAATTTAGACAAAGTTTGCATTCAAGTCTAGGTCACTAAAGGTCAACTTGGATGTAGTTCCACTTTAGGTGTATGTTAACTACTGAAATTTATGGCATGTTCACCACGGTTGGTGTCAGTGGTGGTGCCAGGGGGGGGGGGGGGGGGGGTCTACAGGGGCTTTAGCCCCCCAACCATATCTTTTTCATTGGATGGGGCTGCTCTGTCTGATAAATGACCAAGCCTAAATATGTTTCGACGACATTCCTGTATCCATTTTCCACGAGAAATGTCAGTCACTGTTTTGTGTAACAGTTAAGGGGGAGATAACCCAAAAGGACATGATCGATTGAAACATTAGCATGCTAGGCTCCCTTGTTTCAGAAGAGAAGTAATTTAGTCATATAAACAAGCAGATGATGCAGAATCGCAGATCTGTTTGAAAACAATGTCCATCGAAAAGTATTTCACAAAATCAAAAATTGAGTTTATTAACACTCAGTATACAAACCACGAATACTATTCTCAATTGAGACTCAACTGAGAATAGTATTCGTGGTTTGTATACTGAGTGTTAATAAACTAGGGTCGGCCCATCATGCCCTTACACACCCCTACCCCCCCCCCCCCCCACCACGACCCAGCCCCCTCTCCCCCAATCCGAAATTCGCTCCGGCGTCCCTGTCCTAAGATTTTATCCAGAAATGTCAAAGAGTTAGTCGCCACAACCAGTGACATGGAAATCCCCCTTCCACAAAAAAAAAATAAATAAAAAATATGAATTACCACACTCTCGTGACTTTTATCGCCCCTCCCCACCTCCATTGTTGATTTTTTCGAAAGTTCATCCCAACATTATAAACTGAGAGAAAGGTCTAAAAACTCATTTTCTCTGTTAAATGAATGTAGAGTTAGGTTATAAATATTGCCAATTGATTCTGTTTGACTATTAATTTGAAGTTAACATGTACAAAACAATAGACTGCTGAGAGTCGATGAACAAAATAAACTTTAACTGGCAGAGTGCTAAATTATTTTTCAAAGGTGATTTCTAACATGAGTATTTTTTTTCAAGGAAACAATGCTACCAGCAAGAGAAGCCTTAGTTTTACAAGATTTTGATCATCAATAATTGTTTTGTTACAATTTATTGGAGAGTGCCTTTTGGCACTCTCCAATAATTTGTAACAATACAGTTTTATGAGCACATTTCTTTGTCTTCTACTGTACAAACGACAAGCTAATGCACACTGTGTAGAGCCACTATAGTGGCTTTCAGCACTTTTCAGTAGAGCCCTGATAGTGGCTTCTAGCACACTACCAGTTAAACAATAACAAGTAGTAGTTTGATTATGTCACTGGTCGCTAATACTCCTGTCTTGACTGTCTTATTAAAAGATTATTGTCACAGGTTTTAATTACTGAAGAAACTAATGTAATCATTGTCACCTGTGCAAGTTCTATAGACTTTGTGAGGTGTGACTTCTGTATCTATCATATATACACCAGTCAATTTTTATTGGGAGTTTGTCCTGCGTCCCGCCTCTGCCCCTTTTTGTAAGTGCAATGCGCATCTCTTTGTCCCAACCCAATAGGATTACAATGCAGGCCTGCCCCCGAACCAGGGAAGTTCGGGTCTTCTTCTTGGTGGTCCCCGAAAGGGGTCGTTGTTGTTTCCTTCAAAGACATCCTATCAAACAGAGACAGCCTGAGGCAGATTATACTTGCCAGTGATGGCCATCACTTAAAATCATCTCCGAAGTGGCAGACTATACTTGCCCGAAAATCCAGATCGACTGCACCCTCGGGGAGAGATAGTACCTTTGTGAGAGGACCCAACCTCTCACACTGGTCCTCACCCGAGGGTTCAACCGACATCAGTCAAAGAGACCATCACGCCGCAACCGGTGACACCTGCCTAGTACCTGAACCTGTTCCTCCTTCAACACGAGTAGACATGTGGAAATTAGTCAATTACAGTCAATGAGGGTCGAAAGGGGCTTGTTCCCCATACCGTCCCTGCGCGCCTTCGGCGCGTTAAACCATTCAATTCGGGATTGGGAGTTTGTGACAAATTTGTTACATTCTTGGTTTACAGTACTCTATTGTAAGGTTGTTAATTTGTCTTAAATACATTGAATGAGATGATGAATGACATAGGTTAATTATGATACGTACACTCAGAGTGGAGTTTCTCTTGTACAGTTTCTTATTTTAGTTCAGAAGTCTCTAGGTTAATTATGACACGTACACTCAGAGTGGAGTTTCTCTTGTACAGTTTCTTATTTTAGTTCAGAAGTCTCTAGGTTAATTATGATACGTACACTCAGAGTGGAGTTTCTCTTGTACAGTTTCTTATTTTAGTTCAGAAGTCTCTAGGTTAATTATGACACGTACACTCAGAGTGGAGTTTCTCTTGTACAGTTTATTATTTTAGTTCAGAAGTCTCTAGGTTAATTATGACACGTACACTCAGAGTGGAGTTTCTCTTGTACAGTTTCTTATTTTAGTTCAGAAGTCTCTAGGTTAATTATGATACGTACACTCAGAGTGGAGTTTCTCTTGTACAGTTTCTTATTTTAGTTCAGAAGTCTCTTTACTAACTCATTTTTTAAATATATTTTTCCCCAGTTTCACACTGAACTTGATTTATTATCTGGGTGGAATTTACACTTAGTATTTCCAAATCTGTCCAATATGGCATTTTACTGTGACAAATCAGCGGCCAGCCAAAGTGTTATTACTCATACAGAGTTTGCACCAGGCTACTTGACAGCCACCATCAAAAATAGGCGTATAATATGTAATTTTCTTTCCTTGTTTTCTGTCCTACAGATATAGTAGTAGAATATTTTATTTAAGTGTCACGTTTCGATACACATGGAATATATTACACATAGAATGTTAACAGAATATTTGTATGAAACCCAGCCTCTGAAGGCTTATGAGACACATTTTGATCAATGATTGGCCATTATACATTAAGCATCACCCCATCCCCACCCACCCCTAGAAAAGAATTGTATATACACCCGTGCAGACATTTCCATGTGCTTCTGCATATACCCACATACATATACAACCACATATTTGAATCAATTTTACAAGTCCGAAAAGCTGAAAAGTATTTACAAATATACAAAGAGCCAAAAAAATATACATAAAGCCTTTGAGAGGTCGATAAAGCAACATGAACATACCGAAGTCAAATCCTCCCATTTTGGGGGTTCAGGATTTCCTTCGACATGCAAATGTTCCTTCGTCGGCCTTTCAAAAAAATATAAATTAAAATCGATCGCCAAGCCTGGTATTTATGTTTAAAGTTCAACTAGGTAATCGGCATATATTTAAAGTTTGCGTTGTTTACGTTATACGCCTCACTTGTAATCACGATAGGATCCGGTCCGATACCTCCCTCACATATGTTCATCGTATTATTTCTATAAGTTGCTGGTTTCCAGAGAGGTAAATGTGGGAGGGGGGGGGGGGGGGAATAATAATAATAATATGTGACCTTTCCCCCATCCCCCCCCCCCCCCCCAAAAAAAAAAACCACCACCATTTAATAGGACTTTCTCAAAATTACAAAAGGTTCACCCTCGAGCATGCCATTCAACACTCCAACAGCCACTGTTGACCCTCCCTAGAAAACGCACACACAGAGGTTGGGTCTGTTATGTCATCATTGATGGCCTAACGCACGCAACCCCTGGGTACACGTGTCCCATCGAGGGAAGCAGCGACTGTCATAGCACTGGGCGATTGCGTGCAAGAAACAAATTGTGCATCTTATATACATTTTTATAGGATAACGTATACACAAATATAGTTTAAGTGTTGGTTGCGCATTTACAAAAGTGTTGTTTTTCTGAGAGTTAACATTTTATACAAGGTTGAAGCCAAGAGAGGTTGTAACTCGTCACACGTCATTATGAATAGAAAAGTTTCCTCCACATTTTGGTTGTCGCCATTATTGTTTAAGTTCCTTGCTTTTTCAACAACTTCATACCTTATATCAACATAAAACTCACAGTTCATTAAAAAATGTTTTTCATCTTCAACTGCATTGGCGGAACACAATTTGCATATTCTTTGTTCTAGCGGCACTTTTGGTTTCGCATACCTGCCGGTCTCCACTTCAAGAGGGAGTGTTCCGGCTCTGAAAGCCGCTAAAGTCCGTCAATGATGTATTGGAATCACTCCTGCGGCATAACATTCACGCGTTAATTCCGTTTTGAATTGTCTATATGTGCACATTTTATTTCCGTTTACATTGCCGCTGTCATTCCAGAGTTTATTTTTCCATATGGCAAAGTCTTTTTCTACCCATTTTTGTTTGGCAACCTTTAGGTCCATTGATTCATCCAGCTGAACACTTTTTAATAGTTTTGTCACTCTTGAGTCCCAGGATCTTTTGTTCGAGAGGGACCAGTTGTGGACCTCAGATATGAGTCGGTCACTGTCCAATGATTTTAGACGTTTCCAGTATCTAAATATTGATCCGCTGTTGTGTCAAGGGAGAAATCCATCCCAAATCACCTCATAGACACAAGTTTGGGGAATTTTTACTAAGTCCTAAAAAGTACCGTGCTGCTCTTAGTTGCACGCCATTAATTTTGTTACATTCCGATAAACCCCAGATAGCACTGCCATAGAATAATACTGGTTCAATTAGTGAGTTAGTTCTTTCCTTGTTTTCTGTCCTATAGATATACGCCTTCCTTTAATTAATCATTCAGCTCAAAGTGAAAGCGATTATCAGAATCCACACTTGTCATCTTGTTTGAGGCGGAAACACCCGTACTGAAATGCCGAAATTTCTAATTCATCAAATCTATGGGAAAATATTATCCAATTGTATTCATTTTTAGCATTACTGGTCCAATGTTACAGGCCCACCTCTTTTTTCAGTAGAGTCAATACGTTGCCGTCTGCATTCAGAATTTTTATACTCCTAACTTTCATAATTAAACTTACTCACAAAATGCTCATAAGTTTAATTCCGAAGCCTACTCGTAGAATAAATGTTTTAATTCCGACACAAGATGTTCATTAGTTTGCTGTTCCCCTCTACTGAGGCCTTCATTCGATTGTCCCACACGTGTCATCCCATCCTCATTGTCCCTTCTAATCTCCCAGCACCTGTTCTATTATATTTCTCACTGGATATAATCTCCCCAACTATAATATTATTATTAATGCTCAACAAGTAAAGTTTCATAGCATATCTCTCTCAACGATCGATAATATTTTTCTCCAGATTTCTATTTTGATTGAAATTTAATTTCGTAATTAATTTTTTAAGACATTTGTTTTACGTGTTTTCCTTTATGTCTTGGATAGATAATGTATCAGACTTAGGAAGCGACAGGCAGAAAGTAAGTAATGACAACTTGGATGAATAAAGTCTTTCCCAAAATTTGCATCTCGAAGATATATATACAGTACGTGGAGAGTGTATTATCACTAAATCACCCGCAGAGTGGAGATTCCACCCAAGCAATAATTCCAAATTTGTTGCAAAGCATAACCAACACCAGCAAAGTTTCAGCCAATGGACCTCCGGGTTAAACCCGGAGGTCCATTGGCTGAAACCTTGCTTGTGTTTTTTGTCGATATGTACAAAATTTGAAAGTTATAGCTTGGGTGATAACTCCACTCCGTGGGTGATTTAGTTACAATCCACTCTCCACGTACTGTACATTATCATGACCATGTGCATGTCCTGTAATTTGTATCAGATTCAAGGTTGTGTTTACAATCAGATCACAACGAGCCCGTCAGCCTGGTTTGCATTCACAGTACAAATGTGTATCTTTAAAAATATTAATTGGTTGTGTTTATGAATGTTGATTTAGGTTGTGCACAATGCCAATTGATTCTGTTTCACTATTAATTTGAAGTTAACATGTACAAAACAATAGACTGCTGAGAGTCGGTGAACAAAATAAGCTTTAAACAAATAACAAGTAGTAGTTTGATTATGTCACTGGTCGATAATACCCGTCTTGATTGTCTTATTAGAAGATTATTGTCACAGGCTTTAATTACTGAACAAACTAATGTAATCATTGTCACCTGTGCAAGTTCAATAGACTTTATGAGGTGTAACTTCTGTATCTACAGTCGATTTTTATTGGGAGTTTGTGAGGTGTAACTTCTGTATCTACAGTCGATTTTTATTGGGAGTGTGTGAGGTGTAACTTCTGTATCTACAGTCAATTTCTATTGGGAGTTTGTGAGGTGTAACGTCTGTATCTACAGTGGATTTTTATTGGGAGTGTGTGAGGTGTAACTTCTGTATCTACAGTCGATTTTTATTGGGAGTGTGTGAGGTGTAACTTCTGTATCTACAGTCGATTTTTATTGGGAGTTTGTGAGGTGTAACTTCTGTATCTACAGTTGATTTTTATTGGGAGTGTGTGAGGTGTAACTTCTGTATCTACAGTCGATTTTTATTGGGAGTGTGTGAGGTGTAACTTCTAAGATGTGTGAATACTGCATGCGAACTCGCTTCTGCCTCTGTTACCAGGGCGAGGTTGAGATAAATGATTGAATGCTCCTAATTCTAAGGCTGAAAACAAAAATTGCGCATAAAAACGCGGAATAAATCTCCACTTGTTACCACCTAAGGAAGATCTGATACAGCATTGTTTGTCCATAATTTACAATTAACAAGTGTCTGACCACCGAGGTGGTATTAGTCCCCTACGGCACTTTTGTGACATAAGGTGTTTTAGACACAGAAGACACTAGAGTATATAAGCATCTTGGATTTTGAAAAAAAATATCGAGCGTGCATAATCCCCTCACAACCCTTTATCCATGTACCATATATGAAAGGCGTAGCTTGAACCATGTTGGAGGGAGGGCTGGTAACATAAAATAGAGAAAAAAGCTTAAAAAACACAACAAAAATGGCCGCCATTCTGCCAACTTGGATTTTGAAAAATAAATATTGACTGTGCATCATCCCCTCAGAACCATTTATCCATGTACCGATATGAAAGGTGTAGCTTGAAGCATATTAGAGGGAGAGGTGGTAAAAACAGACAGACAGACAGACAGACAGACAGACAGACAGACAGACAGACAGACAGACAGATGCTAGATTTTGAAAAAAAAATATTGAGCGTGCATAATCCCCTCACAACCCCTTTATCCATGTACCATATATGAAAAGTGCAGCTTGAACCATGTTGGAGGGAGGAGTGGTAACATAAAATAGAGAAAAAAGCTTAAAAAACACAACAGAAATGGTTGCCATGGCGCCATCTTGAATTTTGGAAAAAAAAATATTGAACGTGCAACATCCCATTACAACCCTCTATCCATGTGCCAGATATAAAAAGTGTAGCTTGAACCATGTTGGAGTGAGGGGTGGTAACATAAAACAGAGAAGAAAAGCTTAAAAAACACAACAAAAATGGCCGCCATCTTGGATTTTGAAGAAAAAATATTGAACGTGCATCATCCCCTCCCAACCCTCTATCCATCTGCCAAATATGCAGAGTGTAGCTTGAACCATGTTGGTGGGAGGGGTGGTAACATGAAAATAGAGAAAAAAAACACAACAAAAATGGCCGCCATTCCGCCATCTTGGATTTTGAAAAAAAAAATTTGAGCGTGCATCATCCCCTCAGAACCATTTATCCATGTACCAAATATGAAAGGTGTAGCTTGAACCATGTTGGTGGGAGGGGTGATAACATCAAAATAGAGAAAAAAAGCTTAAAAACACAACAAAAATGGCCGCCATTCCACCATCTTGGATTTTGAAAAAAAAATTTTGAGCGTGCATCATCCGCTCAGAACCATTTATCCATGTACCAAATATGAAATGTGTAGCTTGAACCATGTTGGTGGGAGGGGTGGTAACATCAAAATAGAGAAAAAAAAAGCTTAAAGAACACAACAAAAATGGCCGCCATTCCGCCATCTTGGATTTTGAAAAAAAAAATTTAAGCGTGCATCATCCCCTCAGAACCATTTATCCATGTACCAAATATGAAAGGTGTAGCTTGAACCTTGTTGGTGGGAGGGGTGGTAACATGAAAATAGAGAAAAAAAGCTTAAAAAACACAACAAAAATGGTCGCCATTCCGCCATCTTGGATTTTGAAAGAAAAATTTTGAGCGTGCATCATCCCCTCAGAACCATTTATCCATGTACCAAATATGAAAGGTGTAGCTTAAAGCATGTTGGAGGGAGAGGTGGTAACATAAACAAGAGGCCCCACAGGGCCTGAAGCACTCACCTTGAACAGAACACAATATAAACAGAGTCAAAGAATGAGTCGACATTAAGCAATCCATCCCCATAGGAAACATTGTCAATCCTTGAGCCCCTCAGGAGTGACAAAAATAGTCTGAGCATCATGACTTTTCTTCAGTTGATCATAATTAAAAATGTGGAGATCCCCTATGAAGCCCCTTGATACAACCTATGTGGATTAATCTTAATTACACACCTCTAAGGGGGGGGGGGGGGGGGGGGGGGGGACTGAATACAAAATTTCTAATTCTTCAGCTACATGGCCAATTCCGGTTCCCATAAGGAGCCCAAATATTAACACAGGTTCTCAATTAGAACAAAGTTGAATCTGCCCTCCCTAGCCATGTTGTATACCAAATATGAAGGCATTCTGACTGTTGGATCTGAAGAAGAAGATTTTTCAAGAAATTTGCCTGAAATGCACTAAGTTCGAATTTGGGCTTCTATAGTGAGCCCAAATATGAATCCAGGGGGCCGATTTGAACAAACTTGAATCAGATCCACCCCACAATGTTGCATACCAAATATCAAAAGATTCTGCCTGCTGGATCTGGAGAAGAAGATTTTTGAAGAAATTTGCCTGAAATGCACTAAGTTCGAATTCGAGCTTCTATACTGAGCCCAAATATAAACCCAGGTGGCCGATTTGAACAAACTTGAATCAGATCCACCCCACAATGTTGCATGCCAAATATCAAAAGATTCTGCCTGCTCGATCTGAAGAAGAAGATTTTTTAAGAAATTTGCCTGAAATGCACTAAGATCGAATTCGGGCTTCTATAGTGAGCCCAAATATGAATCCAGGGAGCCGATTTGAACAAACTTGAATCAGATCCACCCCACAATGTTGCATACCAAATATCAAACGATTCTGCCTGCTGGATCTGGAGAAGAAGATTTTTTAAGAAATTTGCCTGAAATGCACTAAGTTCGAAATCGCGCTCCTGTACTGAGCCCAAATATGAACCCAGGGGGCCGATTTAAACAAACTTGAATCAGATCCACCCTACAATGTTGCATACCAAATATCAAAAGATTCTGCCTGCTGGATCTGGAGAAGAAGATTTTTTAATCTTTTTCCCATTGCCTACAGTGTTAAAAAGTGCTGACTCAGCACTTTTTCAAAGTCCTGAAAAAAGTACCTTGTGATCAAACCGATAGGGATTTTTTTTAACCACTCTATTCTACTAGATAAAAGTAAGCTTTATACAAAATAAGAATTCCCTGTGCCGTGTAGTTTTGGAGATATGGCAGTTTTAAGGTTTTTCCTATTTTTAGCTCCCGAGGTTCCCACGGGGCAAAGAGAAAAAATTTTTTTGCATCAATCAACTACTTATGACCCATTATCAACTCATATCAAATTTGGTTCAAATCGACCTGACGGTTCTGAAAATAGAAAGTTTAGGCGTGGCCAAAATTTTTGCCCCTCCCATAACGAAGGCAAATAATGCCCGACAAACTTCTCTTGAACAAACTTGAGTCTACACCTCAAAAGGAAGCTGCATACCAAATATCAAGTTTCTGCTATTGCTGGTTCTTGAGAAGAAGATTTTTTAAGAAATGGAGCATTTTTGTTCCATCCCTCTGCTCAATATGAGCTGAAACCTAATTTGACAAAAAATCAAAATGCCCTTATATAGCCCCTGCTC
The DNA here is from genome assembly GCA_031216915.1 of Pictodentalium vernedei. Classification (NCBI taxonomy): domain Eukaryota; kingdom Metazoa; phylum Mollusca; class Scaphopoda; order Dentaliida; family Dentaliidae; genus Pictodentalium; species Pictodentalium vernedei. Next base: position 548,086,008 of record CM062293.1, read on the forward strand.
ACATGAAATTTCATTAATATGCGGCCAGTGGTTTGGGAGAAAAAGGCCCAAACACCACCTTCACGACGGACGCCGGACGCCGGACGACGGACGAAAAGTGATCAGAAAAGCTCACCCTGACTTTCAGTCAGGTGAGCTAAAAACAGACAGACAGACGGATGGATGGACGGATGGACGGACGGATGGACGGACGGACGGAGTGCAATCCTATAGTCCCCTTACGGTTCCCGTAGGGGACTAAAAACAGTGAACAACGTGTAATGCGGAACATATCTTTACTTGTTGCCACCCAAGGAAGATATGTATCGGCGATTTTATAGACGGGTTCGTGGTTAGGAGATAGGCAGCCACTTGCCAAATAATAAATTGATCTGTAAGACGTACGCGTATCTCGATCAATTTTATAATTCCCATTCAACAATTAGGATCTGTGTGACGCTAAATTTTACGTTCCCATGACGCGCTACACATTGGTACGGCACTTAACGTAACGGAATAAGAATTAGTAAAAAATGAAAGCCGCTTAGAAGGAAGTAAACTTCCGAGCATGACGGCAATTTGACGAAGTTATATAAAATATTTGATGAAGTGTATATATATATAAATATATATGTTTACAATGGTAGCATCACACAAATATGCGGGCGGCAATGTACATGAATGTATGTTATAATACTCTCAACAATCCCAGTTTTCTCTCTGGTATAAATAACTAATATTTCCTCACTCATCTACACACGGACAGCCGGATTGTTTATTGCCATGGAGACTGAAATAGTTTCATTGCAGTCAATGATTGACAGAATCTATTTATAGGCTGACTGATCGTAATTACCCTTGTTTAACTGGTAGAGTGCTAAGTTATTTTTGGTCATCAGAATTTGTTCATGTGTCTTTGCCTTGTTACAATTTATGGAAGGTCATCAAAATTTGTTCATGTGTCTTTGCCTTGTTACAATTTATGGGAGAGTGCCCAGAGGCACTAAATTGTAACAAGGCAAACCCATATAGACTAAGTAATTTCACTGCTAAGATAATATGAAGCACATCCACAGAATATGACATAATTAGGCTCGGGTACCTGCTCTTCATATTAAAGCCCTGAGAGTGGCTTCTAGCACTCTACCAGTTAACAGGACTCAGATTTTCAATGCACTGTACATGTAATGTATATTGGATTAATTGGCAAGAAAATCCATACACAGGATGACACGCGTGTGTTGATGGGTTAACTGGTAGAGTGCTGGAAGCCCTATTTTGGGCTTTACTAAAAGTGACAGGCAATAACTGTCTGTAGCTACATTCTGCCTGAAGAAGCCTTTATTGTCCCTGATATGAATCAGATTTTTAAAACAATACCTTGCTCTCTGACATTTAATTGGATAGTGCCTATAAGGCACTATCCAATTAAATGTAATAGAGCAGTATATGAAGTGCTTTGATTTGTTGTCAGCTTTGATTTGTTGTCAGAAAAAACTCAGCACTTTACCAGTTAATCAATATGGTATGAGTGCCAACACTGAACTAGAAAAACTGTGAGCACTGCTCACTAAATGATACCACCCACTCCCACCAAGAAACATTTTACAACAGTAAAAGTGTGTTTAATGTAGAGAGCACCAAAGTTTGAAGGTTTCATTGAAATCCATTCATGATGGCAAATGTCAACAACCCCCCCCCCCCCACCCCCAGGAAGGATGAACAGACAGACGGACGTACGGACTGACCAAGTGATCACTATATACCTCCCACTTTTCAAGTGGGTGGTATAAAATAGAACAAGAGGCTATCAGCCTCTAGTTTTATCCCTCTGCGATGGCACTGTGCCATATTGATTAACCCACCCACACACGCATGTTGTTCTATGTTTATTACATGCCTTCACATCAAAAAACAATTATTAGAAGAACACTCAGCAATTCATTTAACAACTATTAACACAAAGAACACATTTTATCGCCAAACAAATTTGCGTGGAAACCCCCGTGTTTCAATTTCGTTCCCTGAGTTCCAGCATGTTCTATGCGCCCCCTGGCACACAGAACACATCTGACCTCAGGGGACGATTTTTAGCTATCACTAGCGATTAAAATTGTAATTGCGGTGCACGATTTGTATAAAATTCCAGTAAAATTTCGCTTCTATTTAAAAATAGTCTAGCAACGAATTTACATTTTCTGCATGGCTTAGTGTTGCTGAAGATGGGGATTACAAAGAACACATTTTATCGCCAAACAAATTTGCATAGGGAAACCAATGTAACTATTTCATGCCCCGAGTTCCAATGTGTTCTATGTGCCTACTGGCACATCGAACACATTGGAACTCAGGGGACAATTTTAAGCTATCACTAATGATTCAAATTTTAATTGCATTGCACGATTTGTAGAAAATTCAAGTGAAATTTCGCTTCTATCGAAAAGTTAAAAAATTTATAGTAATTTATATATTTTTTATACTTACCAATGACCCAGACTTAGCTGGTGCTAACTCCTTAAATTCTAGGGCCAAACACAAATTTTGCCCCCCAATCCCCAAAATTTGCATCAAAATCCGAAATTTCAATGTCCTATGTGGTCCTCCATACTTCTATCAACTGCACATACGCAGTGTCAAGGAAGTCTCGAAACTGGTGCCAAAAGTCATTCTTACAACCCGTGCCTGGTAAGCGTTATGTAATTAGTGGAGAGGTATGAGTTCCCAACTCATGGGAGGGTCATCCCCGTCTGGGTCATTGGTAAGTATAACAAATATATAAATTACTATAAATTTTTTAACATTTTTATCCTGTACCAATGACCCAGACTTAGCTGAATAGAAAAAAGGCTGGAGGGCCTAGGACATAAAGGAAAATCCAATAGGCTCAAATACATGTAAACAGAATTATCAACTCAAGGAGAGAAGGAGAAACAGGCTTTACATGTAACTTTCTTATTTGTATCAAAAAAAAAAAAGACACAATATCATTCTGTAATTGAGCACAATAACCTCAATGATCTCTATTAACATCCAGTATAACCCGTTATACTAATTTTTTAAAGGAAAGCCAATAAATAAAGATCATCCAGAGAATGAGACTCTTTATACTCATTTAAAAGTGTCCGAGGATTGTATATTAATGCTCGTATGACACGTGACATATACAATTGCTTCACACCGAGCTACACTTTAAAAATATTACGTGAATGAGTTAAATATTAGCTTTACAATTTAAAACCATCCCGGCACCGACTCGGAATTACTGACTCCAGAGGAGGTATTCCCTTGCTTTTCACAATAAAGCAGGTGACCTAAGGGAACACCATCCCCCCCCTTCCCCTTGCCTTGGGTCAAATACCCCCAGAGTGAAGAGGGCAGCAGGACAGAATCACTGCCGTAACAGAAAGCCTGCATAACTATAGTTGCAAATGTTTAGTGGATGACATTCTGAGCAACAGATAACGGACCTAAACAATGCAGATCTCCAGAAATGGACTCAATATTTCTAAGATAAAAATTCGTGAATGTGGAAGGCTGAGACCAATATGCAGCCTTCATCAATCTGTAATAGCAACACTATTAGCATAAGCCCAAGATGAAGATAGAGCTCTTACTTCATGCGCCGAAATCTTAAGCACAGACTGCTGAGTTGAAGATAATTTTTCATAAGCAGTACGGATAGTTAATTGAATCCACCTTGCAATAGAATGGACCGTAATGTCCCTTCTATTAGGCAGCAGAGACAGAAAGAAATGTTTACGCCCCTCTCTGATAAACTCAGATCTACGTTTGTAAATACGTATAGCTCTAACAGGACAGAGTAAATGCCTATGCCTGTCTGAAAATGGAAGAGCCTAAATAACAATAGATTCTGGATACTTATTAGGAGCGTGATTCTTAGCCAAAAATCCAATATTAGTAGTCAAGGTAATAGTATTACCTACACTACGATAGTGAGAATCATCAACAGATACCGGTAGTGCATGAAGCTCACTAACTCTTCTAGCCGAAGAGAAGGCTAAGAGAAAAGCTGTCTTATAAGATAAGAATTTGAAGTCCACCGTGTCAAGAGGTTCAAATGGCACTTCTTTTAGCTTAAAAAGAACCCAAGCTAAACTCCTCTTAGGAATTAATCTAAGGGTTCTAGGTCTATTTATTGAAAAGTTTTCCACTAACTTAGATAAAGAGACATTAGATCCAATCTGTAAACTATCATGATGTGCATAGGTATAACAGAATGATCCCTACACCACCATGAGAAAAACCTTCCAATTAGCAGCATAATTAAGCGAAGAGGAGGTCCTCCTACAGTTAGAAATCGGTGTCCACTGCTCATCCTGTAAATTGTTTGCCATGCAAGAAGGACCGCACAATGGAAATACGTGAAGGTTGAGACCTTGGGGTCGTGATGCAGTGTGCGTGATTTCCCCTGCGAAAGAAGATCCTCCCGTGGAGGAAGCTTCCGCGGCATATCCCACAGCAGACACCTGAGTAGATTTATCCATGGTCTCTGGGGTGGCAGAGATGCTACCAACAGAATTTTGCAGTGATATTGCTTTATCTTGAGCAATATCTGCTGAATCAATGGCGCTCGAGGATAGCGTATCCTATCATTCCGTCCCAAGAGATCGAGAGTCTACTGCAAACCCTCAAGGATCTGGACACAGCGACACATACGTCTGCAACTGATTGTTGAGATGCGTCGCAAATAAGTCTATCATCGGACACTCCCATTGGTAGCAAATCTGATTGAATACTCGTTTGTTGAGAGTCCATTCTGACCTGGAACATGACGGACCGATAGGAGAACTTGATGCTCTAGGACAAACAGAAGGATTCTTTCCGTTAAGTTGAATAACGGAATGGAATGAGTGCCTCCCTGGTTCTGAATATACGCTACAACCGTCGAATTGTCGGACAGAATTTTCACATGTGAATTCCGAATAATCTTCATCCAATGACGTAGCGCAAGCCAAATTGACATCATTTCTTTGATGTTTATGTGCTTGTTTAGGAACTGCGGATCCCAAAGACCCTGGCACTTCGAATCTGTTGGGCTCAATGTTGCGCCTCAACCTGTTTGACTGGCATTTCTTGGCCATCTTGAATTCTGGACCACACCCAAAAACACTCGTTCTCATCCCACGGTGATAACAAAGGTACCCATGAAGTTTCGTAAAGATCGGTTCATAAATACGGCCTCTAGCCTGAGGCGTATAAAAGTTGTGTACAAAAAACTGATTCGACCTAATTTTGGTACAAAATGGCCACTGGCAGCCATCTTGAATTTTGGACCGCACTCAGAAACACTCGTTCTTGTCCCAAGGTGATAACAGAGGTACCCAAGAAGTTTTGTGAATATCGGTTGATAAATACAGCCTCTAGCATGAGCCGTATTGACATGTGTACTTACTGTGTGTAAGTAGCACTGAAAAAATCAAAGTTCATCTAATTTGCATTATTTCTGCAGAAGAAAAAAACCCTGTATTATATGCGATGTATCCCATAGTACTAAACATTCTTTCATATGGAAGTTCTGTGCAAAAATCTGATTGCACCTAATTTTGTACAAAATGGCTGCCATCGGCCATCTTGAATTTCGGACTGCACCCCAAAACACTCATTCTCGTCCAACGGTGATACCAAAGGTACCCAAGAAGTTTCGTAAAGATCGGTTTATAAATACGGCCTCTAGCCCGAGCCGTATTGGCATTTGCACTTACAGTGCTGAAAGTAACAACAAATACATCAAAGTTAGTCTAATTTGCATAATTTACATACGAGAAAAAAACCTGTATTATATGTGATGTATCCCATGGTACTAAACATTCATACAAAAAATTATTCAAATCAGTGCTTTCATATGGAAGTTCTGCGCAAAAATCTGATTGCACCTAAGTCTGTACAAAATGGCCGTCAGCGGCCAACTTGAATTTCGGATTGGACCCAAAAGCACTCGTTCTTGTCCCACGGTTATAACAAAGGTACCCAAGAAGTTTTGTAAAGATTGGTTCATAAATTACGGCCTCTAGCCCGAGCTGTATTGAATTGTTGATGGACAGACGGACAAGTGGACGACGGGCCATAGCATAAGCTCAAATTTGGCTTTGCCAAAGTTGAGCTAAAAATTACAAAAATTATGCCAAAAGCATGGGAGAATAGCAAGGGGGGGTGGGGGGGGGGGGGGGGGGGGCAACGAAGGAAAGGGAAACTGTGGAAATTTCATAACCAGAATGTAAACATCAGGTCTATGCCCCGAAATTAGGGAACCTGAAATAATTTCGTAAAAAAGTTAAAAAATTTATAGTAATTTATATATTTTTTATACTTACCAATGACCCAGACATAGCTGGTGCTAACTCTTAAAATATAGGGCCAAACACAAATTTTGCCCCCCAATCCCCAAAATTTGCATCTAAAACTAAAGAAAACATGTCCTGAAAGGCCCTCCACACTTCGCCCCTACTGCGCATGCGCAGTGTCAAGGACGTTCCGAAATTGGCGCCATTAATCATTCTAATAACCAGTGCCTGGTAAGCGCTATGTACTCAGCGGGGAGGCAAGAGTTCCCAACTCCTGGGAGGGCCATCCCCATCTGGGTCATTGGTAAGTATAAAAAATATATAAATTACTATAAATTTTTTAACATTTTTATACTGTACCAATGACCCAGACATAGCTGAATAGTAAAAAGGCTGGAGGGCCAAGGACATAGAGCAAAATGGAATACGCTCAATAAAATAAAATAGAGTCATCCCCTGTAGGGAAAAAGAAGTAATAGGCCTTACATGTATCTTTCTTATTTATGATAAATTAGAAAGATACAACACCTTCCAAAATTGAGCTTCATACATCCATGTACTCTATTAATATCCAATATAATCCTTATACTAATAATTTTTAAAGTAAGCCAATAAATAAAGTAAGTCTAGAGAATAGAGACTCTTATACTCCTAAAAGTGTCTGAGGATTGCATAATCATGTCCGTTGACATATGCAATATTCAAAAGCTATACTTTAAAAACTAAGACTTGAATGAATTTTAAAAACCTAAACTTCTCACTAAACAACCATCCCAATAACAGCTCAGAATTACTAACTCCGGAGGAGGTATCCCCTTGTTTTCATAGTAAAACAGGTGACCCAAGGGAACACCCTCCCCCCCCCCCCCCCTTTTTCTTGCCCTGGGTCAAATAGCCCAGAGCGAAGAGGGCAGCCGAACGGAGACACTGCCGAAATAGACAGCCTACCTAGCTATAGTAGCAACTGTTAAGTGAATGACATTCTGAGCAGTAGATAATAGACCTAACAATAGAGGCCTCCAGAAATGGACTCGATATTTCTGGGATAAAATTCATGAATGTGGATGGCTGAGCGCAATGAGCGGCCTTCAAAAATCTATAATAGCGACACTATTAATGTAAGCCCAAGAAGTAGAAGAACTCTTACTTCATGAGCCGAAATCTTAAGCACAACTGCTAAGTCAATGATATACCATAAGCAGTACCGATAGTTAATAGAATCCATTAACAATAAAATGGAGCGTAACGTCCTTCTACTAGACATCAAAGACAGAAGAAGCTTACGCCCATAGTAATAAACAGATATCTGTTTATAAATACATAAACTGTACCCGGAAAGAGTAAAGGCCTATGCCCATACGAAGACGGAAGGACCTTAAAATAATAGGTTCCGGATAATAGGAGCCTAACTCTTATGCAACAACCCAACCTAAATAGTAACGGAAGTATTGATTCCGAAACTACGAAAGTGAAAATCATCCATCGATAGTGCATGAAACTCACTGACTCTACAGTAAAAGAGAAACCAACAGAATTACTGTCTAAAAGGTCAGAATTTGAAAACTACTGTTTCCAGAGGCTCAAATGATTACTTAGCTAAATAAGAACCGAAGTTAAAATCCGTATAGGAATTTAATCTAAAGATTCTAAGTCTATTTATCAAAAAGTTACTAACTGACTTAGATAAAGAGACAAAAGACTCAATTGTAAACTATCGTAGAGTGCATAGGTATGAGGTAACATAAACCTATAACCTAAATAATAACAGGCTGCAGTAGATCTTGTGAAACAAGTATACTAAAAAATAGCAATGAGTAGTATGGAGGGATCAACAATATGAACATAATGATCCCTACACCACGACGGAAGAGCCTCCACTTTAGCCGCATAGAATAGCGAAGAAGAGGATCTCCTATAGTAAGAAATCGCGTCCAAAGCTCGTCCAGTACAGTGCTTACAATGCAATATGGACCACACAACGGAATACATGAAGGTTGCGACCTTGCTGGTTGTGATAAGATGACACGATTTACCCAGTGAAAAAGATCCTCACATAGAGGAAGATTTCACGTTAAGACCCACAGTAGACAAGAGAGTAAATTACCCATGATCTCTGTGAAGATAGAGATGCTATCAACAAAAATGTATTGTGGTTGTTTATCTTAGCAATACCTGCTGAAACAACAGCGCCGGAGGATACGCGTATCCTATCATTCCGTCCTATAGATCAATAGAGCGTTAACAATATTAGCTCAGAGATCTGGACAAGCCAACACATACGTCTGCAATTGATTAGCAAGCTGTGTCATAAATAAATCATCATTGGGCGCCCCCATAGATAGCAAATCTGATTGAATATTTGTTTGTTGAGAGTCCATTCTGACAGCAACAAGCGACCCGTAAGAGAACGGGAGTCCGATAAAACAATCAGACGACCCGGAATATGACGGACCAAAACTGAACTTGGTGTACTATAACCAACAGACGGATTCTTTCCATTAAATTGAATAACGGAAACGAAAGAGTGCCTCCCTGGTTCCGGAGATACGCCACTACTGTCGAATTAAAGGACAGGAATTTGGGCATGCGTTTCTGAATAATGTTCATGCAATGACATAAATCAAGCCTAAAAAACATTATTCCGCGGAAGAAAACTGATTGCTAAAAGACTGCGGAACCCAAAGACCCTGGCACTTCGAATCCGTAGGGATCAGTATTATATCCCAATCTGTTTGACTGGCAACCGTCATAACAGCCACACTCGGGTCCGGCAACTGCGGCGGCACTCTCTGAGTCAACCACCGAATGTTTGCCCCAGTCTGAATCTCTTGTAACACTAGATAGACAAGAGAACGTGTAAATCGAGCAATTCATGGATTGCCGAAAAGTTGCCGTCGAAGAGAAGCTCCTCCGAGAACGAAGCGACTCTGAGAGAGTTCTTAACCTTACTATCCACGCGTGTGGATGTAGCTAGGGCTGCGTCACGTCTAACTAACTCCAATCAGCCACTGAAGGGCGGAGTTATACGTGAACAAACTACTGCCCTCAAAAGAAATTACATTGAGAATAATATCCCGTAAATCTTTTCTTGAAGACGTAATGATAACGCCTCAGTAAGGCGGATTACGTATAATAAAGCGTCTAAGTTAAGTCTACTATACATAATGTCATTCCCAACATTGAAATTGGAAAAGACATAAACGGCGAAAAAGAATATATGCAGTCTTTAATCACACCGTCTAGACGCATATGAACTCTCGGTATGCCCTGCTCTGCCAAAATAAACTATTTGTATAAATGATAAAATGGCAGAAATGAGCAACGCGGACAAGAAACTAAACTATCATGCTTAGTAGCAGGCTTGTATATATATATATATAGCGTGGAAAAACAAAACACATGTTGTAATGACAATATTGGACTGCGTCGGTAAGTCAGGGACAATGTCCCTGAACCGATCGAAAAATCCGAGTCCAATGACGCTATAAGTCTCTTATCCAAGATCGCAGCAATGAAGTCCGAAATAATAATCACTGGAAGATAATGCCAGAAGATATGAAAGGCATCTTCCGATACTACTAAAGGGAAAACTCGAAATCTTTCGAATCCCTTTCGCCATCCTGTCGGACCCTATAAAGCGTTCGGTCGTCCGTACCTGATGCAACCGCGGACCGCACCGACCCAGCGCCGTCGGATAATTCCTGATTCGACCGAGAAACTGTCAATTGCTGGGATGCTGCGAAACAACTGTGCTAACTCGGATAGCACATCCGTCACTGAGGCCTGAGGAGAAGCGGTCTTACGATGCATTGCCGCTGGAAGCTCCATGATCGTTACCCCGTGCATACTACCAATATGCGAGCGAACGGAGTGTATAGGCCTCGTGTCCCTTGGCTACCGGATGGCGCGACCTATTCGCCGTGGAATCACTGAATGCCGAAACTGATCGGATACTCGAGGTCACGTAGCCAATGTGCGGTCGTGTGCCCTGCTGTGAGGATGAGGAAGCATTAAAGACAGTCTCTCGGACTGTCAATATAACGGAGCGTCCCGACCAACGGACATATGCTCCGAATGTAAAATATCTGAACCACAACATGTGGTCCCCTATGTTGTTGGGCGAGAGAGGGACCTCTCTCGCTCACAGCCCGGACGGACCTGGACAAGCCAGGAACCGGACTAACAGGCTTCCTCCGATCTGTCCTCAATCTGCCGTCACTGGGTGAGTACTAAAGTAATTAAAGTGCTCGCATCACCCAAATCTCCTTCCTAGACCGCAACGGACGAACCCGGCAGCCGAACCATTCGATGAATGTACGCTACACCGGGTCAGCTAGCGAATGTCACTCCGTAGGCGATAGACATATTCCATGAGCACTTATTGCCGCTAACTCTTCATTAACTATGACGACAGAGGCACACTTTTGAAAGACATCTCCATAACTCTTCGAACAAGAAACCAGAAATGCTTGGATAGCAAGCATAAAATAATAATATATATAGCGTCGTTCAATAATTCGAAAGTTTGTGTGACATTATTGGACTATGTCGGAACTGAGGGACGATGTCCCTGAACCGAACCAAAAATTTCTAAGTCCACCGACGCTATCAGTTTCTTATCCGGCATCGCAGCATTCTGGTCCGACGAAAGAAGCTGTAGAAGACCAAGTCAGATGACATACACAACAGCATATGTTGTTCCGAAAGGGAAAGCTCGAAATCCTCCGAATCCCTTTCGGTATCCCGTCGGACCGGATGAAACTTTCGGACGTCCGTACCCGCTTCCGCGGAGCGTCCCGACCCAGCATCGTCGGATAAAATATATGCGACAGATTCAGTTGATGCTGGGATGCTGCGATAAACTGTGCTATTAAGGAAAGCACGTCCGTTCCCGAGGCCTGTGCAGTAGCGGTCTTACGATGCATTGCCGCCGGAAGCTCCGTGTACGTTGACTCCCGCACACTTCCTATGCGAACGTCCGGAGTCTGCAGGCCTCGTGTCCCTGGCTACCGGATGGTGTGACCTGGTCGCCGAAGAATCCTTGATCGGCGAAGCTGGTAATATATCGGCGGTCACGCAGCCAAGGTGCGGTCGTGTGCGCTGACGAGAACAGGAAGCCTTAGCAGTCTCAGCGGACTGCCTATACAACGGAGCGTCCCGAGCGACGGACGTATGCTCCGCTTGCGACACATTTTGTACCACAACATCTGGGGCCAGATGTTGTTGAACGAGAGAGGGGCCTCTCTCGCTTGCCGTCCGGATGGACCGGAACGAGCTATGAACCGGACTAAAAGGCTTCCTGCGTTCTCCCTCCGATCCGCCGTCACTGGGTGTGCATTAGGTTAATTTATAGTGCTCGCATCACCCCAAAATTCCTTCTAGACCGCAACGGACGAACCCGGCTGCCGAACCATTCGGTGAATAGACGCTACACCGGGCGAGCTAGCGGACGTCAAAGGCCGTCGAACCTACTAGGGTCCTCTTAGGCAATTGGCGTATTTACATGAGCACTTTTCCGCTAGCCCTTCATTAATTGTGACGACGGAGGCACACTGTTGGAAGACATCACAGATACATCACCCTAATCTTGATCGTCTGAAATAGAAATTGATAAAGTAGAGTGACCCTGCGGGGAAAGGACCGGAGTGTCCAAATCCCCAATAACATACCGTGACATACGCTTCCCATATTGTCATCGAAATCATACGATACAGAACAGGAGTTAATGCGAGTACACTGACCACATATAGAATGATAATAAAGTCAAAGGAAGACTTCCTCTTAAAACAATTGATCAATATCCTTTCAATGTGAAAAGAAAACAAGTCCTGGTACTCGCACTAACCCCTGGCAATCAAAATACATAATAATAATATGATCCATTAATATAGAAAAAATAATTGAAATCAAAATATTCTGAAGAACAGCCCAAGTTTCTGAAAAGTAACGTTGAGCCCCAATGGATCCCAAGCCTAAGTGTGGACAAAAATTTAAAAAATATTTTAAACAATTTATTCAACACTTATGAACAATAATAATGTATCTAGTTATGATTAAAATAACATCAAGATATTATTTTTTAGAAATCCCCCCCTCACACAGAGGGCTGTTGTAAATGTAAACAATGAGTGTAAAAACACTAAAATAAGACTCCAGGCACCCAGGCCCGAAATCAGTTACCAAAAATACACTATCTGATGCAAAACAGAGACTTCCAGGGAAGAAACTGCAGAACATCAGATGGTAGATGCAGAACACAACGCCTAACCACCCGTAGGTGAAGACGTAAACATGGGGAAAGAACAGAATTCATTCTGTTATTCAGCTAAAACTCCCAAGAAAATTTAGTAATAATAATTACAAAAACTATGCCAAAAGCATGGGAGAATAGCAAGGGGGAACTTAAAGGACAGGGAGAGAGGAAAACACTTAAAAAACAGTGTAACTAAATAATCAGAATGACAACAAAATGGCTGCTGCCTTGAAAATAGGTAACTTAACATAATTTCATTAAAAAATTTTAAGTTACAGCCCTGATAATATTCTGTCACACATTCTTTTCCTCTCCTCCTTCTCTATCCTCCTTAGAATCACCATTTCACTAATATTTATGTCTCTGGCATCATTTAAACTGAGATTTATAAGCACAAAGATCAGTCAGATGTTAACTGATGAAGGGCCAAACTTAGAATGATTAATGGCGCCAATTTCGGAACGTCCTTGACACTGCGCATGCGCAGTAGGGGCGAAGTGTGGAGGGCCTTTCAGGACATGTTTTCTTTAGTTTTAGATGCAAATTTTGGGGATTGGGGGGCAAAATTTGTGTTTGGCCCTATATTTTAAGAGTTAGCACCAGCTATGTCTGGGTCATTGGTACAGTATAAAAATATTATAAGTTACAGCCCTGAACACATCCTGCCACTGTTTCCTCCTCTCATCCTTTTATTTCCTCCTTACATCCACCATTTCTTTCATAATTATGTGTCTGGCATCATTTAAACTGAGATTTACAAGCACAAATATCAGTGAGATGTTACTGATTTTAGGGCCAAACAAAGAATGACTTTTGGCGCCAATCTCGAGACTTCCTTGACACTGTGCATGCGCAGTGGATAAAAAGTATGGAGGACCACATAGGACATTGAAATTTCGGATTTTGATGCAAATTTTGGGGATTGGGGGGCAAAATTTGTGTTTGGCCCTAGAATTTAAGGAGTTAGCACCATCTAAGTCTGGGTCATTGGTACAGTATAAAAATATAGTCTGTCAATGATTTCTGTTCCGCATATATGTGTGGAATAGATTTTCAGTTTTCCGCATGGTTTTGTGTTGCTGTAGAGGGGGATTTCATAGAACAGGTGTGTAAAAAAAATCCCTGTTGTTGTCACCTGAAGCTGATTGAAGATGTCTGTTACCTGTTGAGTTCTGTAATTGTAATTAATGTCCTGTACCTAACTACAGGCAGTTTGATACCTATGAAATTCTATAATTTGTCACCTGTATCTAACTACAGGCAGTTTGATACCTATGAAATTCTATAATTTGTCACCTGTATCTAACTACAGGCAGTTTGATACCTATGAAATTCTATAATTTGTCACCTGTATCTAACTACAGGCAGTTTGATACCTATGAAATTCTATAATTTGTCACCTGAAGCTGATTGAAGGTGTCTGGTACCTGTTGAGTTCTGTAATTGTAATTAATGTCCTGTATCTAACTACAGGCAGTTTGATACCTATGAAATTCTATAATTTGTCACCTGTATCTAACTACAGGCAGTTTGATACCTATGAAATTCTATAATTTGTCACCTGTATCTAACTACAGGCAGTTTGATACCTATGAAATTCTATAATTTGTCACCTGTATATAACTACAGGCAGTTTGATACCTATGAAATTCTATAATTTGTCACCTGTATCTAACTACAGGCAGTTTGATACCTATGAAATTCTATAATTTGTCACCTGTATCTAACTACAGGCAGTTTGATACCTATGAAATTCTATAATTTGTCACCTGTATCTAACTGCAGGCAGTTTGATACCTCTGAAATTCTATAAATTGTCACCTGAAGCTGACTGAAGATGACTGGTACCTGTTGAGTTCTGTAATTGTAATTAATGTCCTGTACCTAACTACAGGCAGTTTGATACCTATGAAATTCTATAATTTGTCACCTGTATCTAACTACAGGCAGTTTGACACCTAAGAAATTCTATAATTTGTCACCTGTATCTAACTACAGGCAATTTGATACCTATGAAATTCTATAATTTGTCACCTGAATCTAACTACAGATGGTGTGGTACTTGTTCGGCTCTGTAATGTATTACCCGAATCTAACTACAGATAGTGTGGTACCTGTTGGCTTCTGTAATTTGTCACCTGAATCTAACTACAGATGGTGTGGCACCTGTTCGGCTCTGTAATGTATTACCTGAATCTAACTACAGATGGTGTGGTACCTGTTGGGTTCTGTAATTTGTCACCTGAATCTAACTACAGACGGTGTGGCACCTGTTCGGCTCTGTAATGTATTACCTGAATCTAACTACAGATGGTGTGGTACCTGTTGGATTCTGTAATTTGTCACCTGAATCTAACTACAGATGGTGCGGTACCTGATGCGTTCTGTAATTTGTCACCTGAATCTAACTACAGATGGTGTAGTACCTGTTGGGTTCTGTAATGTATTACCTAAATCTAACTATGGACGGTGTTGTACCTGATGCGTTCTGTAATTTGTCGCCTGAATCTAACTACAGATGGTGTAGTACCTGTTGGATTCTGTAGTGTATTACCTGAATCTAACTACAGATGGTGTGGTACCTGTTGGATTCTGTAATTTGTCACCTGAATCTAACTACAGATGGTGTGGTACCTGTTGGGTTCTGTAATGTATTACCTGAATCTAACTACAGATGGTGTGGTACCTGTTGGATTCTGTAATTTGTCACCTGAATCTAACTACAGATGGTGTGGTACCTGTTGAATTCTGTAATGTATTACCGAAATCTAACTATGGACGGTGTTGTACCTGATGCGTTCTGTAATTTGTCACCTGAATCTAACTATAGATGGTGTGGTACCCGATGCGTTCTGTAATTTGTCACTTGAATCTAACTACAGATGGTGTGGTACCTGATGCGTTCTGTAATTTGTCACCTGAATCTAACTACAGATGGTGTGGTACCTGTTGGGTTCTGTAATTTGTCACCAGAATCTAACTACAGATGGTGTGGTACCTGTTGTGTTCTGTAATGTATTACCTGAATCTAACTACAGATAGTGTGGTACCTGTTCGGCTTTGTAATGTATTACCTGAATCTAACTACAGATGGGTGTTGTACCTGATGCGTTCTGTAATTTGTCACCTGAATCTAACTACAGATGGTGTAGTACCTGTTGGGTTCTGTAGTGTATTACCTGAATCTAACTACAGATGGTGTGGTACCTGTTGGATTCTGTAATTTATCTCCTGAATCTAACTACAGATGGTGTGGTACCTGTTGGATTCTGTAATTTGTCACCTGAATCTAACTACAGATGGTGTGGTACCTGTTGGGTTCTGTAATGTATTACCTGAATCTAACTACAGATAGTGTGGTACCTGTTCGGCTTTGTAATGTATTACCTGAATCTAACTACAGATGGGTGTTGTACCTGATGCGTTCTGTAATTTGTCACCTGAATCTAACTACAGATGGTGTGGTACCTGATGCGTTCTGTAATTTGTCACTTGAATCTAACTACAGATGGTGTGGTACCTGTTGGGTTCTGTAGTGTATTACCTGAATCTAACTACAGATGGTGTAGTACCTGTTGTGTTCTGTAATTTGTCACCGGAATCTAACTACAGATGGTGTGGTACCTGTTGTGTTCTGTAATTTGTCACCGGAATCTAACTACAGATGGTGTGGTACCTGTTGGGTTCTGTAATTTGTCACCAGAATCTAACTACAGATGGTGTGGTACCTGTTGTGTTCTGTAATTTGTCACCGGAATCTAACTACAGATGGTGTGGAACCTGTTGTGTTCTGTAATTTGTCACCGGAATCTAACTACAGATGGTGTGGTACCTGTTGGATTCTGTAATTTGTCACCTGAATCTAACTACAGATGGTGAAGTACCTGTTGGGGTCTGTAGTGTATTACCTGAATCTAACTACAGATGGTGTGGTACCTGTTGGATTCTGTAATTTGTCACCTGAATCTAACTACAGATGGTGAAGTACCTGTTGGGGTCTGTAGTGTATTACCTGAATCTAACTACAGATGGTGTAGTACCTGTTGTGTTCTGTAATTTGTCACCGGAATCTAACTACAGATGGTGTAGTACCTGTTGTGTTCTGTAATTTGTCACTGGAATCTAACTACAGATGGTGTGGTACCTGTTGTGTTCTGTAATTTGTATTACCTAAATCTAACTATGGACGGTGTTGTACCTGATGCGTTCTGTAATTTGTCACCTGAATCTAACTATAGATGGTGTGGTACCTGATGCGTTCTGTAATTTGTCACTTGAATCTAACTACAGATGGTGTGGTACCTGATGCGTTCTGTAATTTGTCACCTGAATCTAACTACAGATGGTGTAGTAACTGTTGGGTTCTGTAATGTATTACCTAAATCTAACTATGGACGGTGTTGTACCTGATGCGTTCTGTAATTTGTCACCTGAATCTAACTACAGATGGTGTGGTACCTGCTGGGTTCTGTAATGTATTATCTGAATCTAACTACAGATGGTGTGGTACCTGTTGGATTCTGTAATTTGTCACCTGAATCTAACTACAGACGGTGTGGTACCTGCTGGGTTCTGTAATGTATTACCTGAATCTAACTACAGATGGTGTGGTACCTGTTGGATTCTGTAATTTGTCACCTGAATCTAACTACAGATGGTGTGGTACCTGCTGGGTTCTGTAATGTATTACCTGAATCTAACTACAGATGGTGTGGTACCTGTTGGATTCTGTAATTTGTCACCTGAATCTAACTACAGATGGTGTGGTACCTGTTGAATTCTGAAATGTATTACCTGAATCCAACTACAGATGGTGTGATACCTGTGGAGTTCATTAATTTGACACCTGAATCTGACAATAGATGGTTTGGTACCTGTGGAGATCATTAATTTGACACCTGAATCTGACAATAGATGGTTTGGTACCTGTGGAGATCATTAATTTGACACCTGAATCTGACAATAGATGGTTTGGTACCTGTGGAGATCATTAATTTGACACCTGAATCTGACAATAGATGGTTCGGTACCTGTGGAGATTATTAATTTGACATCTGAATCTGACAATAGATGGTTCGGTACCTGTGGAGTTCATTAATTTGACACCTGAATCTGACAATAGATGTTTGGTACCTGTTGGGTTCTGTAATTTGACACCTGAATCTGACAATAGATGGTTCGGTACATGTGGAGATCATTAATTTGACAACTGAATCTGACATTAGATGGTTCAGTACCTGTGGAAATCATTAATTTGACACCTGAATCTGACAATAGATGGTTCGGTACCTGTGGAGATCATTAACTGGACACCTGAATCTGACAATAGATGGTTCGGTACCTGTGGAGTTAATTAATTTGACACCTGAATCTGACAATAGATGGTTCCGTACCTGTGGAGATCATTAATTTGACACCTGAATCTGACAATAGATGGTTCGGTACCTGTGGAGTTAATTAATTTGACATCTGAATCTGACAATAGATGGTTCGGTACCTGTGGAGATCATCAATTTGACACCTGAATCTGACAATAGATGGTTCGGTACCTGTTCGGCTCTGTAATGTATTACCTGAATCTAACTACAGATGGTGTGCTACTTGTTCGGCTCTGTAATGTATTACCTGAATCTAACTACAGATGGTGTGGTACCTGTTGGATTCTGTAAGTTGTCACCTGAATCTAACTACAGATGGTGTGCTACCTGTTGGATTCTGTAATCTGTCACCTGAATCTAACTACAGATGGTGTGGTACCTGCTGGGTTCTGTAATGTATTACCTGAATCTAACTACAGATGGTGTGGTACCTGTTGGGTTCTGTAATTTGTCACCTGAATCTAACTACAGATGGTGTGGTACCTGTTGAATTCTGTAATGTATTACCTGAATCTAACTACAGATGGTGTGATACCTGTGGAGTTCATTAATTTGACACCTGAATCTGACAATAGATGGTTCGGCACCAGTGGAGATCATTAATTTGACACCTGAATCTGACAATAGATGGTTCGGTACCTGTGGAGATCATTAATTTGACACCTGAATCTGACAATAGATGGTTCGGTACATGTGGAGATCATTAACTGGACACCTGAATCTGACAATAGATGGTTTGGTACATGTGGAGTTCATTAATTTGACACCTGAATCTGACAACAGATGGTTCGGTACCTGTGGAGTTAATTAATTTGACACCTGAATCTGACAATAGATGGTTCGGTACCTGTGGAGTTAATTAATTTGACACCTGAATCTGACAATAGATGGTTCCGTACCTGTGGGGTTCATTAATTTGACACCTGAATCTGACAATAGATGGTTCGGTACCTGTTGGGTTCTGTAATGTATTACCTGAATCTAACTGCAGATGGTTTGGTACCTGTGGAGATCATTAATTTGACACCTAAATCTAACTACAGATGGTTTGGTACCTGCCGTATGTTCTGCAATTTGTCGCATGCACCCGAGTACAGATGGCTCAGTAGTAAAGTAGTTAGCATGTGATAAGCATGATATGGTGTGAAATGCATAATGGGTGATTCCTTAGATACTCCTCCATCGGTGATACAACTCAGTTTAAGCCCGAGGTTTGATTTCTTATTTCTAAATACAACTTTAAAAATTAAAAATGTATAACAAGTGGACTAACCTGAGTTCTGTGCCATATAACTGAAGCTCTGGAATGACCAAGTTTATTTTTACAAGGACCTTTATCATAGTGTCTTAATAGGAAGTCATCCTGAAAAAATATTGAAGGACATAAATTTAGTTTAACAAGTGTTTTCACAAAATTATCTCCCAAAATGCCTTGTTGTATTTGAAATTAAACAGTATGTGTTAAATTGTCATGCCATGTTGTATTTGTAATCAAACAGTGTGTTATATTGTCATGCCATGTTGTATTTGTAATTAAACAGTATGTGTTATATTGTAATGCCATGTTGTATTTATAATCGAACAACATGTGTTATATTGTGATGCCATGTTGTATTTGAAATTAAACAATGTGTTAAATTGTAATGCCATGTTGTTGTATTTGTAATTGAACAATATGTGTTATATTGTGATGCCATGTCCTATTTGTAAACAAACTGCATGTGTTATATTGTCATGCCATGTTGTATTTAAAATCGAACAACGTGTGTTATATTGTGATGCCATGTCCTATTTGTAAACAAACTGCATGTGTTATATTGTCATGCCATGTTGTATTTAAAATCGAACAACAAGTGTTATATTGTGATGCCATGTCCTATTTGTAAACAAACTGCATGTGTTATATTGTCATGCCATGTTGTATTTAAAATCGAACAACATGTGTTATATTGTGATGCCATGTCCTATTTGTAAACAAACTGCATGTGTTATATTGTCATGCCATGTTGAATTTAAAATCGAACGTGTGTTATATTGTGAGGCCATGTCCTATTTGTAAACAAACTGCATGTGTTATATTGTCATGCCATATTGTATTTAAAATCGAACAACGTGTGTTATATTGTGATGCCATGTCCTATTTGTAAACAAACTGCATGTGTTATATTGTCATGCCATGTTGTATTTAAAATTGAACAACGTGTGTTATATTGTGATGCCATGTCCTATTTGTAAACAAACTGCATGTGTTATATTCTCATGCCATGTTGTATTTAAAATCGAACAACGTGTGTTATATTGTGATGCCATGTCCAATTTGTAAACAAACTGCATGTGTTATATTGTCATGCCATGTTGTATTTAAAATCGAACAACGTGTGTTATATTGTGATGCCATGTCCTATTTGTAAACAAACTGCATGAGTTATATTGTCATGCCATGTTGTATTTAAAATCGAACATCGTGTGTTATATTGTGATGCCATGTCCTATTTGTAAACAAACTGCATGTGTTATATTGTCATGTCATGTTGTATTTAAAATCGAACAATGTGTGTTATATTGTGATGCCATGTCCTATTTGTAAACAAACTGCATGTGTTGTATTGTCATGCCATGTTGTATTTGTAATTAAACAATATGCTATATTGTCATACCATGTTGTATTTGTAATCAAATGTAGTATTTGTTATATTGTCATACCATGTTGTATTTGTAATCAAATGTAGTATTTGTTATATTGTCATACCATGTTGTATTTGTAATCAAATGTAGTATTTGTTATATTGTCATACCATGTTGTATTTGTAATCAAATGTAGTATTTGTTATATTGTCATACCATGTTGTATTTGTAATCAAATGTAGTATTTGTTATATTGTCATACCATGTTGTATTTGTAATCAAATGTAGTATTTGTTATATTGTCATACCATGTTGTATTTGTAATCAAATGTAGTATTTGTTATATTGTCATACCATGTTGTATTTGTAATCAAATGTAGTATTTGTTATATTGTCATACCATGTTGTATTTGTAATCAAATGTAGTATTTGTTATATTGTCATACCATGTTGTATTTGTAATCAAATGTAGTATTTGTTATATTTTCATACCATGTTGTATTTGTAATCAAATGTAGTATTTGTTATATTGTCATACCATGTTGTATTTGTAATCATATGTAGTATTTGTTATATTGTCATGGTATGCTGTATTTGTAATTAAACAGTATGTGTTATATGTCCATGCCGTGTTGTATTTTTAATCAAACAGTATGTTATATTGTCAAGTTGTATTTGTAATCAAACAGTATGTGTTATATTGTCATGTCATGTTGTATTTGTAATCAAACAGTATGTGTTATATCTTCATGCCATGTTGTATTTGTAAACAAACAGTATGTGTTATATTGTCATATCATGTCCTATTGTGATCAAACAGTTGGTGTTATATTATCATGTTATGTAGTATTTGTATTCAAACAGTATGTGTTACATTGTCATGTGATGTCCTATTTGTATCAAACAGTAAGTGTTATATTATCATGTTTATGATGTATTTGTTATGAAACAGTATGTGTTAGATGTTCATGTCATGTTGTCTTTGTAATTAAAGAGAAGGTGTGTTATATTGTCATGTCCTATTTGTAATCAAACAGTATCTGTTATTTTGTCATGTCATGTCCTATTTGTAATCAAACAGTAGGTAGTGATGAACCGATTATCAAAATTTGCTATAAACCGATTACCGGTTATTTCTCTGCCAATTCCGATGCCGATTCCAATGGATGAAGTAGGACACTGTAGAAAATCTGCTGGTGCCTGTTATACTACAGAATTTTGTTGATAAATCATCAATTACGAAAGCTTAATACCACATAAGTTTTCAGAGTACGCATATTTAGTGCTGAGCAATATTAGCCAAAATATTTGCATTTTGGTTGGGGTGTGGGAAAAAGATTATTATTAACGATACAATCACACAATATTGTTCTCGGGAAGATTGTGTTTTATTCCGGTAAAGAGTGTTAATATGGTTTTGTGTAAGGAAACAATATACTTGGCTGTATTAACCAGGAATATACTGAGCACCCATACTTTGTGTCTCAATTGAATAATAATTTTGATGTTAATGTGTGTTGTGAAGTCGTATGATGCATGGTTTACATGTGTATCAGAATGTATTTTTGAATGTTCTTTTGTTAACTGTTTACCTCCCTTGATGTGTTTCTCCAATGTTTACATGAACTCTACCATCTGTGGGAAATGTTGGCGATCTTGTGCCGATTGCAGTTGGTAAATTCCGTAATATCTCTGCTCTGCAAATCCCTAAATTTTCTGCTATGCACAACAAGTTTCAATGGGGAAACTTTATTGCAATGGCCAGATATCAAAGGGATTTTTAAGAGTCTGTGTTAAATATAGAATAACCGGAAACTGCCGGTCATAATCGGCCGATGCCCCATAACCGGCCAGTTCTGATTGACGATTTCGATTATCGGTTCATCACTGACAGTAGGTGCTATATTGCCATGGTATGTTGTATTTCTAATCAAACAGTACAGTTAAAACTATAAGTCCTGTCATGAAATGCGCACAAATAGCACGTTGATATGCACGTTAATGTACGCGTTATGGCCCCAGTAAAGCTATCAAATTCTGTACATATGGCCTGTGCACAAGCAATGTTTCCGCCAATGGAGAACCTGTCGTGCTTTGGATGCCATTCGATATGGCAATTGCGTGTAATTCCAATGCGCAATTAAGCCTAGATAAGCGCACTATTCGTGACAGGACTTCTAGTTTTAACTGTATGTGTTATAAGTTCATGTCATGCTGTATTTGTAATCAAACAATATGTTATTTTGTCATGTTGTGTTGGATTTGTAATCCAGCAATATCTGTTATATTGTCATGTCATGTATCTCTTATCAAACAGTAAGTGTTATATTGTAATGTCATGTATCTCTAATCAAACAGTATGTGTTATATTGTCATGTCATGTATCTCTAATCAAACAGTATGTGTCATATTGTAATGTCATGTATCTCTAATCAAACAGTATGTGTTATATTGTAATGTCATGTATCTCTAATCAAACAGTGTGTGTTATATTGTAATGTCATGTAACTCTAATCAAACAGTATGTGTTATATTGTAATGTCATGTATCTCTAATCAAACAGTATGTGTTATATTGTAATGCCATGTATCTCTAATCAAACAGTATGTGTTATATTGTAATGTCATGTATCTCTAATCAAACAGTATGTGTTATATTGTAATGTCATGTATCTCTAATCAAACAGTATGTGTTATATTGTAATGTCATGTAACTCTAATCAAACAGTATGTGTTATATTGTAATGCCATGTATCTCTAATCAAACAGTATGTGTTATATTGTAATGCCATGTATCTCTAATCAAACAGTATGTGTTATATTGTAATGCCATGTATCTCTAATCAAACAGTATGTGTTATATAGTAATGTCATGTATCTCTAATCAAACAGTATGTGTTATATTGTAATGCCATGTATCTCTAATCAAACAGTATGTGTTATATTGTAATGCCATGTATCTCTAATCAAACAGTATGTGTTATATTGTAATGTCATGTATCTCTAATCAAACAGTATGTGTTATATTGTAATGCCATGTATCTCTAATCAAACAGTATGTGTTATATTGTAATGCCATGTATCTCTAATCAAACAGTATGTGTTATATTGTAATGCCATGTATCTCTAATCAAACAGTATGTGTTATATTGTAATGCCATGTATTTAAACAGTATATGTTACTTTTTCATGCAATGCTTTATTTGTAACTAAATAGTATTTTCTTTTTGTCATGCCATGCTGTATTGATGTATCCGATGTCATGTCATGCTGTATCGATGTATCCGATGTCATGCCATGCTGTATTTGTAACTAAACAGTATGTTATTTTTGTCACACCATGTTGTATTGAGGTATCTGATGTCATGCCATGTTGTATTGATGTATACAATGTCATGCCATGTTGTATTGATGTATATGATGTCATGCCATGCTGTATCGATGTATCCGATATCATGCCATGCTGTATTTGTAACTAAACAGTATGTTATTTTTGTCACGCCATGTTGTATCGAGGTATCTGATGTCATGCCATGTTGTATTGATGTATACAATGTCATGCCATGTTGTATTGATGTTTACGATGCCATGCCATGTTGTATCAATGTATCCGATTCCATGCCGTTGTATCGATGTATCTAATGTCAGGCCATGTTGCATTGATGTATCTGATGTCATGCCATGTTGTATCGATGTATCTGATGTCATGCCATGTTGTATTGATGTATCTAGTGTCATGCTGTGTATCCATTGTCATGCCGTGTTGTATCAATGCATCCAATATCATGCCATGTTGTATCAATGTATCCGATGTCATGCTGTGTTGTATCGATGTATCTGATGTCATGCCATGTTGTATTGATGTATCTAATGATATGCCATGTTGTATCACTGTATCTAATGTCATGCCATGTTGTATTGAAGTATCTGATGTTATGCCATGTTGTATCTAATGTCATGCCATGTTGTATCGATGTATCTAAATCCATGCCATGTTGTGTTGATGTATCTAATGTCATGCCATGTTGTATCCATGTATCTAATGTCATGCCATGTTGTATCAATGTATCTAATGTCATGCCATGTTGCATCGATGTCATGCCATGTTGTATTGATGTATCTAATGTCATGCCATGTTGTTTTGATGTATCTAATGTCATGCCATGTTGTATTGATGTATCTAATGTCATGCCATGTTGTATCGATGTATCTGATGTCATGCCATGTTGTATCGATGTCATGCCATGTTGTATTGATGTATCTAATGTCATGACATGTTGTTTTGATGTATCTAATGTCATGCCATGTTGTATTGATGTATCTAATGTCATCCATGTTGTTTTGATGTATCTAATGTCATGCCATGTTGTATTGATGTATCTAATGTCATGCCATGTTGTATTGATGTATCTGTCATGTCATGTTGTATCGATGTATCTGATGTCATGCCATGTTGTATCAATGTATCTAATGTCATGCCATGTTGTACTGATGTATCTAATGTCATGCCATGTTGTATCGATGTATCTAATGTCATGCCATGTTGTATTGATGTATCTAATGTCATGCCATATTTTATTGATGTATCTGATGTCATGCCATGTTGTATCGATGTATAATCCGATCATAAATGTACCCTGTAGGGTGTGCCAAAGGGAAATATTGAGTCTTCTGACTAAACGAAGTTCTAAGAACGTTGGCCGCGGCAACATTTTTTGACAGAAATTGAAGAAAATCGATAGCTCCCATCTAGAGGTCTCCCCAAACAAGCATACCAGGTTTCAAAGCAATCTGATCATAATTGTGCCCTGTAGGGTGTGCCAAAGGGAAATATTGAGGTCTGACTAAACTAAGTTCTACGAACGTTGGCCGTGGCAACATTTTTTGCCGGAAATTGAAGAAAATCGATAGCTCCCATCTAGAGGTCACCCTAAATAAGCATACCAGGTTTCAAAGCAATCAAATCATAAATGTGCCCTGTAGGGTGTGCCAAAGGGAAATATTGTGGTTTGACTAAACTAAGTTCCAAGAACGTTGGCCGCGACAACATTTTTTGATGGAAATTGAAGAAAATCGATAGCTCCCATCTAGAGGTCACCCCAAACAAACATAAGAAGTTTCAAAGTAATCTGATCATAAATGCAACCTGTGAGGTGTGCCAAAGGAAATTGTGGACGTACGTACTAATGTACCAACATACTAACGTACGTACATACGCCGACGGACGAGAAGTGATGGTAATAGCTCAGCTTGACTTTGTCAAGTTGAGCTAAAAATGTCCAGCCAAGGGTTAATGTCATCTTATATTGATGCATTTAACACATCTATGAAATATGAAAGCCACAGCATACCAGTGGTAGCCCCCACTCATATACAGCAAAACAGGTCAGAAATTTTCTAAGTCCACACTGACAAAAAGTCTGACATTGCAAAAACACTAAAGATCAATAAAATATCACTGGTTAAGGGTTTGTGAGTAATTGTAAGCCATAGACACACAGTATGAGGTGCACAACAAAAGGGCTGAAAGTTATTTATTTATTGGTGTTCAAGGTCACATATTTCTGCACAATGGCTAATCATGACGACAGTTTTACGGGTGGAGGAAGCCGGAATACCTGGAGAGAACCACTGAGCAGCAGCGAGCAATTGTCAGCTCCCCAACATACTATCTCAACACAAGCAGGGTTAGCATTGGTTGAAGAAAGGTGCACCGTCGACGTGCAGTACGCCTTAGTGCACAGCGTCACCGTGCCCCCACATGGGCAATGGAGGTGAAGTGTCTTGCCCAAGGACACAACGCAGTTGCCACAGGTGGGGATTCGAACCAAGGACCTCTCGGCTAACAGAGCTGAAAGTCAAAGTAGACTGGTACAATAACTTTAACACAAGTGTTGACGCCGACACACTTCGGGTCATGACATAAGCTCACACAACTTCATTGGTGAGGTAAAAATTAGGTATTTGTCCCCTCAACCCCACTAATGTCATAAATTAGGTATATGTCCCTCCACTCATGTCATAAATTAGGTATATATCCCCTCAACCCCACTAATGTCATAAATTAGGTATATATCCCTTCAACCCCACTAACGTCATAAATTAGGTATATGTCCCCCCACTCATGTCATAAATTAGGTATATATCCCCTCAACCCCATTAATGTCATAAATTAGGTATATATCCCTTCAACCCCACTAACGTCATAAATTAGGTATATGTCCCCCCACTCATGTCATAAATTAGGTATATATCCCCTCAACCCCACTAATGTCATAAATACGTCGTGCGTGGTTAGTAGTTGGATGGGTGACCATTTCAGCGACTGATTCGTGCTCCCGCGTTGTGTCCTTGGGCAAGGCACTTAACCCCGATTGCCTACATGGGGGCACGATGACACTGTGTACTAAGGCGTACTGCACGTCGATGGTGCGCATGTCTTCAACCAATCTAACCCTGCCTGTATCGCGGTGCAGAGTTCAGAGTTACGATGTTGGAGAGCTGACAGCTGCTCATCGTTGCTCGGTGGTTCTCTCCAGGTACTCCGGCTTCCTCCACCCGTAAAACTGTCATCAACATGAAAAACTGTCATAAATTAGGTATATGTCCACCAACTAATGTCATAAATTAGGTATATGCAACCCCCCCCCCCCTCCCCCACACACACATCTTAAATTAGGTATATGTCCACTCCACTAATGTTATAAATTAGGTATATTGCCTCCTCCCCAACTCATGCGATAAATTAGGTATATGTCTCCCCCACTAATGTCATAAATTTGGTATATGTCTCCCTCACTAATGTCATAAATTAGGTGTATGTCCCCCCCCCCCTCCCCCACTAATGTCATAAATTAGGTACATGTTCTCCACTAATGTAATAAATTAGGTATATGTTCCCCACTAATGTCATAAATTACGTATATATGTTTCCCACTAATGTCATAAATTAGGTATATGCTCCCCGCTAATGTCATAAATTATGTATATGTTCCCCACTAATGTCATAAATTAGGTATATGTTCCCCACTAATGTCATAAATTACGTATATGTTCCCCAATAATGTCATAAATTAGGTATATGTCTCCCCCACTAATGTCATAAATTAGGTATATGTCTCCCCCCACTAATGTCATAAATTAGGTATATGCCCCCCCTCCCC
The DNA here is from genome assembly GCA_031216915.1 of Pictodentalium vernedei. Taxonomy (NCBI): domain Eukaryota; kingdom Metazoa; phylum Mollusca; class Scaphopoda; order Dentaliida; family Dentaliidae; genus Pictodentalium; species Pictodentalium vernedei. The sequence continues at coordinate 548,113,707 of CM062293.1, forward strand.
CCACTAATGTCATAAATTACGTATAAGTTCCCCACTAATGTTAACTAATTTCATAAATTATGTCTATGTCCCATCCATTAATGTCATAAATTAGGTATATTGCGCCCTCTCCATCTAATGCAATAAATTAGGTATATGTCTCCCCCACTAATGTCATAAATTAGGTATATGCCGCCCCCCCCCCCCCCACTAATAAATTACATGTCCCCCCACTAATATTATAAATTAGGTATATGCCCCCCCCCCCCCCCCTGTCATAAATTAGGTACATGTCACCCCCACTAATGTCATAAATTAGGTATATATCCACCACTTAAGTAATAATTTAGGTATGTGTCCCCCGCACTAATGTCATAAATTAGGTATATCTCCCCCACTAATATCATAAATTAGGTATATCTCCCCCACTAATATCATAAAATAGGTATATGCCCTTTTCCACTAATGTCATAAATCAGGAATATATCCCCACCACTCCTAAATCAGGCAAAAGTCTCCACTGGTCATAAATCAGGTAAATGTCCCACAGTAATCATAAATTCAGTATATGTCCCCACCATTCATAAATCAGGTAAATGTCCCCCACCAGTCACAAATCAGGTATCTCCCCCACTAGTCATAAATTATAAATGTATATGTCCCCATCAGTCATAAACCAGGTAAATGTCTCCCACTAGTCACAAATCAGGTATATGTCCCCCACTATTAAAAAATCAGGTGTATGTCCCCCACTAGTCACAAATCAGGTATCTCCCCCACTAGTCATAAATTATAAATGTATATGTCCCCATCAGTCATAAACCAGGTAAATGTCCCCCACCAGTCACAAATCAGGTATATGTCCCCCACTATTAAAAAATCAGGTGTATGTCCCCCACTAGTCACAAATCAGGTATCTCCCCCACTAGTCATAAATTATAAATGTATATGTCCCCATCAGTCATAAACCAGGTAAATGTCCCCCACCAGTCACAAATCAGGTATATGTCCCCCACTATTAAAAAATCAGGTGTATGTCCCCCACTAGTCACAAATCAGGTATCTCCCCCACTAGTCATAAATTATAAATGTATATGTCCCCATCAGTCATAAACCAGGTAAATGTCTCCCACTAGTCACAAATCAGGTAAATGTCCCCCAGTTGTCAAATATCAGGTATATGGCCCCCCACTAGACACAAATCAGGTATGTCACCCACTAGTCATAAATTTGGTATATGTCCCTACTAGTCATAAATCAGGTAAATGTCCCCCACTAGTCCCAAATCAGGTATATGTCCCTCACTAGTCAAAAATCAGGTAAATGTCCCCCAGTTGTCAAATATCAGGAATATGGCCCCACTAGTCACACATGAGGTATGCCCCCACTAGTCATAAATTCCGTGTATGTCCCCACCAGTCATAAATCAGGTACATGTCCCCCCACTAGTCACAAATCAGGTATATGCCCCCTCCCACTAGTAAGCAAGAGGCCCTAGGGGGCCTGAGGGTGCTCACCTGACATGGTAGCCTAAATATCAACCCAGAGAATTGATTTCAACAAGTTGCATTTGCTCCTCCTTAGAAAAGCTTATACCAAATATCCAAAGATTCTGACCAGTGGATCTAAAAAAAAAAGATTTTTAAAGAATATTCCTCATATTGAACTAAGTTACAATTCGGGCTCCCCCAGGGAGCCCAAATATGGACCTAGGGACATGGCTTGAACAAACTTGAATCTTACCCCCCTAAGGATGCTGCATAAAAAATATCAAAAGCATTCATCTGCTGGATCTGAAGAAGATTTTTAAAGAAAATTCCTCATTATGAACTAAGTTATCATTCAGGCTCCCATAGTGAGCCCTAATATGAACCAAGGGACTTGGCTTGAACAAACTTGAGTCTCAGCCCCCTAAGGTTGCTGCATGCCAAATATCAAAACATTCCGACTGCTGAATCTGAAGAAGATTTTTAAAGAAAAATTCCTCATATTGACTAAGTTATAATTCAGGCTACAGGGAGCCCAAATATGGACCCAGGGACTTGGATTTAACAAATTTGAATATCTCCCCCCCCCCCCCCCCCCCCCCCCCCCCAAGGATGCTACACGCCACATATCAAAACATTCTGACTGCTGGATCTGAAGAAGAAGATTTTTAAAGAAAATTCCTCTTTTTGAACTAAGTTACAATTCAAGCTCCCACAGTGAGCCCAAATATGGACCTAGGGGAATGGCTTGAACAAACTTGAATCTCACCCCCCTAAGGATGCTGCATACCAAATATCAAAACATTCTGACTGCTCGATCTGAAGAAGAATTTTAAAGAAAATTCCTCATTTTGAACTAAGTTATAATTCGGGCGCCCACAGTGAGCCCAAATATGAATCCAGGGACTTGGCTTGAACAAAATTGAATCTCACCCCCCTAAGCATGGTGCATACCAAATATCAAAACATTCCGACTGCTGGATCTGAAGAAGAATTTTAAAGAAAATTCCTCATTTTGAACTAAGTTATAATTTGGGCGCCCACAGTGAGCCCAAATATGAACCCAGGGACTTGGCTTGAACAAAATTGAATCTTACACCCCCCTCCCCCCCCCCCCCCCCCCCCCCCCCCCCCCAAGCATGGTGCATACCCAATATCAAAAGATTCTGCCTGCTGGATCTTCAGAAGAAGATTTTTTAAGAAATTTGCCTGAAATACACTAAGTTCGAATTCGGGCTCCTATACTGAGCCCAAATATGAACTCAGGGGGCCAATTTGAACAAACTTGAATCAGATCCACCCCACAATGTTGCATACCAAATATCAAAAGATTCTGCCTGCTGGATCTGGAGAAGAAGATTTTTTAATTCTTTTCCCATTGCCAACAGTGTTAAAAAGTGCTGACTCAGCACTTTTTCAAAGTCCCGAAACTGTACCCTATGATAAAACCGATGGCAATTCTTTTTTACCAATCCTTTCTGTTGGTCCTAAGGAAGCTTCACACCATATAAAAATTCTCGGTGCAGTGCAGTTTTGGAGATATGGGCGTTTTAATTTTTTTCTATTTTTAGCTCCTGTGGTTCCCACGGGGCTGCAGGAAAAAAAATTTTGGCATAAATCAAGTACTTATAACCCAATAATACCTCATATTAAATTTGGTTCAAATCGGCATCTGGGTTCAGAAAATAGAAATTTTGGGCGGGGCAAAAATTCTTGCCCCTCTCAGAACAAAGGTAAATATTGCCCGTCAAACTTCTCTTGAACAAACTTGAGTCTACACCTCAAATGGAAGCTGCATACCAAATATCATGTCTCTGCTATGGCTGGTTCATGAAAAGAAGATTTTTTAAAATTTTGAGCATTTTGGCCCCACCCCACTCCACAATATGAGCAGAAATTTGAAGAAAAACCCAATTGCCCCTATATAACAACTACTTACATGAAATTTAATTAAAATGTGGCCAGTGGTTTAGGAGAAAGAGGCTCAAACACCACCTTCACGCCGGACAACGGACGGACAGACGACGGACGAAGAGTGATAAGAAAAGCTCACCCTGACTTTCAGTCAGGTGATCTAAAAATCTGGTATATGTCCCCCACTAGTCACAAATCAGGTATATATCCCCCCTCTAGTCATAAATCAGGTATACACACCCGCTAGTCATAAATCAGGTATATGTCCCCCAATTGTCTCAAATCAGGTATACACCCCCACTAGTCATAAATCAGGTATATGTCCCCCAATTGTCACAAATCAGGTATACACCCCACTAGTCATAAATCAGGTATATATCCCCCAACTGTCACAAATCAGGTATACACCCCCACTGGTCATAAATCAGGTATATGTCCCTTACTAGTCACAAATCAGGTATATATCCCCTACTAGTCACAAATCAGGTATTTATCCCCCAATTGTCACAAATCAGGTATACCCCCCCCCCCCCCCCCCCCACACACACACACTAGTCACAAATCTGGTATATACCCCAATTGTCACAAATCAGGTATACACCCCCACTAGTCATAAATCAGGTAGATGTCCCTTACTAGTCACAAATCAGGTATATATCCTCCTCTAGTCATAAATCAGGTATATGTCCCCCCACTAGTCATAAGTCAGGTATATGTGTCCAAATTGTCACAAATCAGGTATATGTCCCCCAATTGTCACAAATCAGGTATACACCCCCACTAGTCATAAATCAGGTATATATCCCCCAATTGTCACAAATCAGGTATACACCCCCACTGGTCATAAATCAGGTATATGTACCTTTCTAGTCACAAATCAGGTATATATCCCCTACTAGTCACAAATCAGGTATTTATCCCCAATTGTCACAAATCAGGTATACACACCCACTCATCATAAATCAGGTATATATCCCCCAATTGTCACAAATCAGGTATACACCCCCACTGGTCATAAATCAGGTATATGTCCCTTACTAGTCACAAATCAGGTATATATCCCCTACTAGTCACAAATCAGGTATTTATCCCCCAATTGTCACAAATCAGGTATACACCCCCACTAGTCACAAATCAGGTATATATACCCCAATTAGCACAAATCAGGCATACACCCCCTCTAGTAACAAATCATGTATATGTCCCTTACGAGTCACAAATCAGGTATATGTCCCCTACTAATCACAATCCAGATATTTTCTCCTAACAAATCAGGTATATGTCCCCAACAAGTCACAAATCGGGTATATGCCGCCCCCCCCCCCCCCCCCCCACTCCCCCAGTAAAAATCAGGTATGTCCCACACTAGTTATAAATCAGTTATATGTCCCCCACCAGTCATAAATCTGCAATATGTCCCCACCAGTCATAATCAGGTATATATGTCCCCCACTCGTCATAAATCATAAATATGTCCCCCCCCCCCCCCCCCCCCCCATAAATCAAAAATCAGTTATATGTCCCCAACTAGTCATAAATCAGGAATATGTCCCTACTAGTCATAATGAGGTATATGTCCCCCACTTGTCATATATCAGGAATATGTCCCCCATAAATCATAAATCAGTTATATGTCCCCAACTAGTCATAAATCAGGAATATGTCCACGCTAGTCATAATGAGGTATATATCCCCCACTCGTCATATATCAGGAATATGTCCCCCATAAATCATAAATCAGTTATATGTCCCCAACTAGTCATAAATCAGGAATATGTCCCCACTAGTCATAATGAGGTATATATCCCCCACTCGTCAAAAATCAGGAATATGTCCCCCCAATAAATCATAAATCAGTTATATGTCCCCAACTAGACATAAATCAGGAATATGTCCCCCACTCGTCATAATGAGGTATATATCTCCCACTCGTCATAAATCAGGAATATGTCCCCACTTGTCATAATGAGGTATATATGCCCCACTCGTCATAAATCAGGAATATGTCCCCCCATAAATCATAAATCAGTTATATGACCCCCAACTAGTCATAATTCAGGTATATATCCCCCACTCGTCATAAATCAGGAATATGTCCCCCCATAAATCAGTTATATGTCCCCAACTAGTCATAAATCAGGAATATGTCCCCACTAGTCATAATGAGGTATATATCCCCCACTCGTCATAAATCAGGAATATGTCCCCCCATAAATCATAAATCAGGAATATGTCATAATGAGGTATATATCCGCCACTCGTCATAAATCAAGAATATGTCCCCCCACTAGGCATAAATCATAAATCAGTTATATGTCCCCAACAAGTCATAAATCAGGAATATGTCCCCACCAGTCATAATGAGGTATAAATCCCCCTCTCGTCATTGTACTTACATCAAGAGAAGCCAAACACCACCACTAGAATACATGCTTATATAATTAACACATCATCACAACACAACAGCTATTATTGTACTTACATCAAGAGAAGTCCAATAATGCCCCCAGAATACACATTTACATCATCAATGCATCATTTGCGCACACTTATTATTGTACTTCGAAAGAAGCCAAACAGTACAACCAGGATACATATTTATATCCTTTACACATCATTTGACCACAGCCATGATTGTACTTACATCAAGAGAAGCCAAACAGTACCACTACAATACATGTTTACACATCATCTGAACACAGCCATCATTATACTTACATCCAGTGAAGCCAAACAGTACCAGCAGAATACATGTTTACACATCATCTGAGCACAGCCATTATTGTGCTTACATCAAGAGAAGCCAAAGTTTACCACTAGAATACATGCTTACATTACACATCATCTGAGCACAGCCATCATTGTACTTACATCAAGAGAAGACAAACTGTACCAGCAGAATACATGTTTACATTACACATCATCTGAGCACAGCCATCATTGTACTTACATCAACAGAAGCCAAACAGTACCACCAGAATACATGTTTACACATCATCTGAGCACAGCCATCATTGTACTTACATCAAGAGAAGCCAAACAGTACCACCAGAATACATGTTTACACATCATCTGAGCACAGCCATCATTGTACTTACATCGAGAGAAGCCAAACAGTACCAGCAGAATACATGTTTACACATCATCTGAGAACAGCCATCATTGTACTTACATCGAGAGAAGCCGAACAGTACCAGCAGAATACATGTTTACACATCACCTGAGCACAGCCATTATTGTACTTACTTCAAGAGAAGCCAAACAGTACCACCAGAATACATGTTTACACATCATCTGAGCACAGCCATCATTGTACTTACATCAAGAGAAGCCAAACAGTACCACCAGAATACATGTTTACACATCATCTGAGCACAGCCATCATTGTACTTACATCAAGAGAAGCCAAACAGTACCAGCAGAATACATGTTTACATTACACATCATTTGAACACAGCCATCACTGTACTTACATCACAAGAAGACAAACAGTACCACTAGAATGCATGTTTACACATCATCTGAGCTCAGCCATCATTATACTTACATCAACAGAAGCCAAACAGTACCACTAGAAAGTTAAAAAAATTATAGTAATTTATATATTTATACTTACCAATGACCCAGACTTAGCTGGTGCTAACTCCTTAAATTCTAGGGCCAAACACAAATTTTGCCCTCCAATCCCCCAAATTTGCATCAAAATCCGAAATTTCAATGTCCTATGTGGTCCTCCATACTTTTTATCCACTGCACATGCGCAGTGTCAAGGAGGTCTCGAAATTGGTGCCAAATGTCATTCTTACAACCAGTGCCTGGTAAGCATTATGTAATCAGCTGGGAGGTATGAGTTCCCAACTCATGGGAGGGCCATCCCCGTCTCGGTCATTGGTAAATATAAAAAATATATAAATTACTATAATTTTTTTAACATTTTTATACTGTACCAATGACCCAGACTTAGCTGAATAGAAAAAAGGCTGGAGGGCCTAGGACATAAAGGAAAATCCAATAGGCTCAAATACATGTAAACAGAATTATCAACTCAAGGAGAAAAGGCTTTAATGTATCTTTCTTATTTGTATCACAAAAGAAAGACACAATACCATTCTGTAATTGAGCACAATAACATCAATGATCTCTATTAACATCCAGTATAACCCGTTATACTAATTTTTTAAAGGAAAGCCAATAAATAAAGATCGTCCAGAGAATGAGACTCTTTATACTCATTAAAAGTGTCTGAGGATTGTATATTAACGCTTGTATGACACGTGACATATACAAATGCTTCACACCGAGCTACACTTTAAAAATATTACATGAATGAGTTAAACATTAGCTTTACACTTTAAAACCATCCCGGCACCGACTCGGAATTACTGATTCCAGAGGAGGTATTCCCTTGCTTTTCACTATAAAGCAGGTGACCTAAGGGACCAACATCCCCCCCCCCCCCCTTCCCCTTGCCCTGGGTCAAATACCCCAGAGCGAAGAGGGCAGTAGGACAGAGTCACTTCCGGAACAGAAAGCCTGCAAAACTATAGTTGCAACTGTTTAGTGGACGACATTCTGAGCAACAGATAACGGACCTAAACAATGCAGGTCTCCAGAAATGGACTCAATATTTCTAAGATAAAAATTTGTGAATGTGGAAGGCTGAGACCAATATGCAGCCTTCATCAAATCTGTAATAGCAACACTATTAGCATAAGCCCAAGATGTAGATAGAGCTCTTACTTCATGTGCCAAAATCTTAAGCACAGACTGCTGAGTTGAAGATAATTTTTCATAAGCACTACGGATAGTTAATTGAATCCACCTTGCAATAGAATGGACCGTAATGTCCCTTCTATTAGGCAGCAGAGACATAAAGAAATGTTTACGCCCCTCTCTGATAAACTCAGATCTGCGTTTGTAAATACGTATAGCTCTAACATGACAGAGTAAAGGCCTATGAGCGTCTGAAGACAGAAAAGCCTTAATAACAATAGGTTCCGGATACTTATTAGGAGCCTTATTCTTAGCCAAAAATCCAACATTAGTAGTCAAGGTAATAGTATTACCTACACTACGATAGTGAGAATCATCAACAGATAGTGCATGAAGCTCACTAACTCTTCTAGCCGAAGAGAAGGCTAAGAGAAAAGCTGTCTTATAAGATGAGAATTTGAAGTCCACCGTGTCAAGAGGCTCAAATGGTGCTTCTTTTAGCTTAAGAAGAACCCAAGCTAAATTCCACTTAGGAATTAATCTAAGGGTTCTAGGTCTATTTATCGAAAAGTTTTTCACTAACTTAGATAAAGAGACATTAGATCCAATCTGTAAACTATCATGATGTGCATAGGTATCAGATAGATAGCATAGACCTATAACCCTTAATGGTAACAGGCTGCAGGTTGATCTCATCAAACAGGTAGAGTAGAAAATTAGCAATGTCTGGAATGGAGGGATCATAAATATCAACAGAATGGTCCCTACACCACCGTGAGAAAACCTTCCACTTAGCAGCATAATTTAGCGAAGAGGAGGTCCTCCTACAGTTAGAAATTGCGTCCACTGCTCGTCCTGTAAATTGCTTGCCGTGCAAGAAGGACCGCACAACGGAAATACGTGAAGGTTGAGACCCTGAGGGTTGTGATGCAGTGTGCGCGATTTTCCCTGTGAAAGAAGATCCTCCCGTGGAGGAAGCTTCCACGGCATATCCCACAACAGACACCTCAGTAGATTTATCCATGGTCTCTGGGGTGACAGAGATGCTACCAACAGAATTTTGCAGTGATATTGCTTTACCTTGAGCAATATCTGCTGAATCAATGGCGCTGGGGGATATGCGTATCCTATCATTCCGTCCCAAGAGATCGAGAGAGCGTCTACTGCAAACGTTCAAGGATCTGGACACGGCAACACATACGTCTGCAACTGATTGTTGAGATGCATCGCAAATAAGTCTACCATCTGACGCTTCAATTGGTAGCAAATCTGATTGAATACTCGTTTGTTGAGAACCCATTCTGATGACAACAAGCGACCCCTCCAAGAAAGGGAGTCTGCCAAAACGTTCAGATGACCCGGAATATGACGGACCGATAGGAGAACTTGATGCTCTAGGACAAACAAAAGGATTCTTTCCGTTAAGTTGAATAACGGAATGGAATGAGTGCCTCCCTGGTTCCGAATATACGCTACAACCATTGAATTGTCGGACAGAATTTGCACATGTGAATTCTGAATAATGTTCATCCAATGACGTAGCGCAAACCAAATTGACATCATTTGTTTGATGTTTATGTGCTTGTTTAGGAACTGCGGATCCCAAAGACCCTGGCACTTCGAATCTGTTGGGCTCAATGTTGCGCCCCAACCTGTTTGACTGGCATCCGTCATAATCGTAAAACTCGGATTAGGTGATTGCAGTGGAACTCCATGAGTTAACCACTGAATATCTGCCCAAGTCTGAATCTCTTGTTTCACTTGATTCGACAAGACGATGTTCGTATCGAGCGAATGAATCTTCACACTCCAATTCGGAGTCAGAAAGATTTGGAGTGGCCCAGTACGTAGCCGACCCATCGGAATAAGATCTGCGGCGGCTCCACACAAACCTATCTGTCGCATGAATTCTCTCGCTGTAACTATGTCGGAGTGAAGACAAAAGCGAGCATAAGAACTGATTAATTTTGCTCTGGTTAACGGCAGACGAACGAGATTGTTGTGCATCTCGAAACTCATTCCCAGGTGGGTGAATGACTTGGACGGCACTAGATCCGACTTCTTCTCGTTTACTATAAAACCGACACGTCGGCGCAGTTGAAGCAGATTTTGAACATCGTTCTGAAGCTTTAACTCGTTGCCATACCTCTGAAGAATGTCGGCCAGGTAGGCTGACATTACCGCAGAGGAATGAGCTTGGAAATGAGTCATTACCGAGTTCATTATTCGAGTGAAAGCCCAGGGCGCTAGATTCAGGCCGAAGCACATTGCTCGGAACTGATAAACGACTCCTAGGACAGCGAAGCGAAGATATTTTCTGAACGCCGGATGTACCATGATGTTAAAGTACGCATCCTTGAGATCTATGCTCACAGCATAGCCATTCACTTGAATGCTCGCTCTGACCGATCAAATGGTCTCCATATAAAATTTTGGAGCCACAATCAGCTTTGTTGATCCAGCTCAGATCTATGACTGGACGAAACGAGCCGTCTGGTTTTGGAACCAGAAACAGATGGCTGTAGAAACCTGGAGATTCCTGGTTTTCTACGACCTCTATTGCGTTCTTCTCCAGAAGAGATTGGACTTCTAATAGAAGCGAACCACTCTTCTGAGGATCTGACGGAAGCAGAGTCCATCTTGGACTTCGAGTTAACAGAGGTTTTCTTTTGAAGGACAGTTTTAACCCTTCTGAAATCACCCCTCAAACCCAAGGGTCGTCCGTAATTGACAACCAATTGGTTAAGAAACTCGATAGCCTTCCGCCCACTGGAACAAGATAGAGGTTTGCACCATCACCTGTCTGAACCTGCGAGGCTTGCGGGAGGAGAAACCACATCCTCCATGACCTGCACCTCGCCCCGTCGACCTAGGGGCATCTGACCGGTTGTCTCGGCCAGTATTACAGCCCCTACCCAAGTCGCTACCTTGACGGTCTCTGGAGTAAGACCTAGGGGACTTATAAGAACCTCTATAGAAACTTCCCTTGGACGTACTCGCCCCAGAAGTGCCTGTCTTGTCTTACTCTTCTCCGCTGAATCCGACTTTTTAGAAGTGGACTTGAACAGCAGAGTCTGAAGCTTTCTTAGTAATCTGATCATAGATTATGGAAAGCTTGCTGTCGAAGAGAAGCTCTCCAGAGACTGGAGCGACCCGAACAGAGTTTTTCACCTTACGATCCACCCGAGTGGATGCAGCCAGGGCAGCATCACGTCTGACTCCAGATTTCCCACTGAAAGGGTGGAGTTACACGAAGAGTATGCTATGGGCCCCGAAAGAACTCTTAAGGAAGTCTGTACATCCTGGAATTCTTTTCCTTCGAGACGTAATCATAACGCTCTGGTAAGGTGATCTGCATACGATAATGCGTCTAAGCTGATCGTGTTAGACGAGATTGTCGTTTCCAACGTAGTGGCTGGAATAGACATAGACAATGGCAAAGACAATTCTTGGTCTTCAGCCTGGTCGACCAGATGCAGAGGAACTCTCGGAATGCCCTGTCCTGCCGTTTCAAATTTATTCCTTGAATTGATGAAAGGCAGCTGTAGAGTATTGGCCGCTAAGAAACCGGACTTGCCCGTCTTGGAGGCAAGTTTGAATATAGCGTCATTCAAAAGTTCAAATGTTCGTGTGACATTTCTGGACTGGGTCGGAAACTCAGGCACCATGTCCCTAATCCGACCAAAGAAATCTGTCCAGTGACGCTATCAGTCTCTTATCCGGCAACGCAGCATTCTGGTCCAGAGGAGCAACATCAAGAAGGTATTGCCAGATGAAATCTACGGCTACCTTATGTTGCTCAGAATGGGAAAATTCCAGCTCCTCTGAATCCCTTTCGCCATCCGGCTGGACTTGGGACCTCTTAGGCAATTGTCATATTTCCATGAGCACTTTAGCCGCTAGCTCTTCGTTAGACTGCGACGAAGGAGGCACACTTCTTGAAGACATCACGGAAACATCACCCTGTTCTTGTTCCTCTGAAAAAGAGACTGAAAAACTAGAGTGACTCTGCGGAGAGAGGACCGGCAAAATACCGTGACACATGTTTCCAACCTTTGTCATCCCAATTGACACACACTGAGCAAGAATTAGTGCGAGTACATTGACTACAAGAAACACAATGAACATGAGAATCAGAGGAAGACTTCCTCACATTACAATTTGAACAATATTCTTTCATCATGAAAAAATATAAACAGTCATAGTACTCGCACTAACCCTTGAAAACAAAGATATATAATATAATATAATCCATTATAACATTTCGAAAAAATAATTCAAAAGAAAAAAAAAATTTCGAAAAAATTTCAGAAGAGCCGAAGTTTCCAATGGGAACAATGAGCCCAAATGGATCCCAAAAAAGCCTAAGTGTGGACAAAAATTTTAAAACATAATTAAAAATTAATGTAACACTTACGGACAATATTAATGTATCTGGCTATGAGCAGAACTAAACAGAAGACAAGTAATCACTATCAGAAGTAACCGTTGTCAATGTAAACAAAAGTGTACAAAAACCAGAAACATGACTCCAGGCACTGTAAACATGGCCCAACATCAGTTACCAATTTAAACACTATCCGATGTAAAACAGAGACTTCCAGAGAAGAAACTGCAGTACTTCGGATGGCAGATGCAGACCAAAATGCCTAACCACCCAACGGTGAGGACGTAAGCATGAGGAAAAACAGAAGAATTATTCCTTTACCAAGCCAAAACTCCAAAGAAATTTTAGAAAAAAAAAAATTACAAAAAAAATGCCAAAAGCATGGGAGAATAGCAATGGGGGAATAAAGGAAAGGGAGAGAGGAAACACTGAACAAACAATGGTAAATTCATAGCAAGAATGACAACATCAGGCCCATGCCCCGAAAATTAGGGAACATGAAATAATTTCGTAAAAAAAAATTATAAGTTACAGCCCTGAACACATCCTGCCACTGTTTCCTCCTCTCATCCTTTTATTTCCTCCTTACATCCACCATTTCTTTCATAATTATGTGTCTGGCATCATTTAAACTGAGATTTACAAGCACAAATATCAGTGAGATGTTACTAATTTTAGGGCCAAACAAAGAATGATATTTTGCTCCAATTTCGAGACCTCCTTGACACTGCGCATGCGCAGTGGATAAAAAGTATGGAGAACCACAAAGGACATTGAAATTTCAGATTTTGATGCAAATTTGGGGGGACTGGGGGGCAAAATTTGTGTTTGGCTCTAGAATCTAAGGAGTTAGCACCAGCTAAGTCTGGGTCATTGGTACAGTATAAAAATACATGTTTACACATCATCTGAGCACAGCCATCATTATTCTTACATCAAGAGAAGCCAAACAGTACCACTAGAATACATGTTTACACATCATCTGAGCACAGCGATCATTATACTTATATCAAGAGAGGCCAAACAGTACCACTAGAAAACATGTTTACACATCATCTGAGCACAGCCATCATTATACTTACATCAAGAGAAGCCAAACAGTACCACTAGAAAACATGTTTACACAACATCTGAGCACAGCCATCATACTTACATCAAGAGAGGCCAAACAGTACCACTAGAAAGTTAAGAAATTTATAGTAATTTATATATTTTTTATACTTACCAATGACCCAGACTTAGCTCGTGCTAACTCTAAAAAATCCAGGGCCAAACACAAATTTTGCCCCCCAATCCCCAAAATTTGCATCTAAAACCAAAAGAAATCATGTCCTATAGGACCTCCATACTTTGCCCTTACTGCGCATACGCAGTGTCAAGGACGTTCCGAAATTGGCGCCAATTATCATTTTTACTGGCAGTGCCTGGTCAGCGCTATGTACTCAGCGGGGAGGTAAGAGTTCCCAACTCTTGGGAGGGCCATCCCCGTCTGGGTCATTGGTAAGTATAAAAAATATATAAATTACTATAAATTTCTTTCATTTTTATACTGTACCAATAACCCAGACTTAGCTGAATAGTAAAAAGGCTGGAGGGCCTAGGACATAGAGGAAAATCCAATAAGCTCAACTATATAATATAGAGGCAACCCCTCAAGGAGAAAAGGAGTATTAGGCTTTACATGTATCTTTCTTGTTTTATGTTAAATTAGAAAGATACAATACCCTTCATAATTGAGCACAATAACATTCATGTTCTCTATTAACATCCAGTATAACCCTTTATACTAATTATTTTTAAAGTAAGCCAATAAATAAAGTTAGTCCAGAGAATTGAGACTCTTTATATTCTTTAAAAGTGTCCGAGGATTGTATATTAACGCCCGTTTGACACTTGACATATACAAATGCTTCACACCGAGCTACACTTTAAAAATATGACATGAATGAATTTTAACATTAATATTACACTTTAAAACCATCCCGGAAACGACTCAGAAATACTGACTTCGGAGGAGGCATTCCCTTGCTTTTCACTATAAAGCAGGTGACCTAAGGGAACACCCTCCCCCCCCTTCCCCTTGCCCTGGGTCAAATAGCCAAGAGCGAAGAGGGCAGCCGGACGGAGTCACTGCCGGAACAGAAAGCCTGCATAACTATAGTTGCAACTGTTTAGTGGACGACATTCTGAGCAACAGATAACGGACCTAAACAATGCAGGTCTCCAGAAATGGACTCAATATTTCTGAGATAAAAATTCGTGAATGTGGATGGCTGACACCAATAAGCAGCCTTCATTAAATCTGTAATAGCAATACTATTAGCGTAAGCCCAAGAAGTAGCAAGAGCTCTTACTTCATGAGCCGAAATCTTAAGCACAGACTGCTGAGAAGAAGATAAATTCTCATAAGCAGTACGGATAGTTAATTGAATCCATCTAGCAACAGAATGGACCGAAATGTCCTTTCTATTAGGCATCAGAGACAGAAAGAAACGTTTTCGTCCCTTTCTGATAAACTGAGATCTCTGTTTATAGATATGTAATGCTCTAACAGGACAGAGTAAAGGCCTACGCCCGCCTGAAGACGGAAGAGCCTTAATAACAATAGGTTCCGGATATTTATTAGGAGCCCGATTCTTAGCTAAAAAACCCACATTAGTGAAGGTGATAGTGTTCCCGACACTACGATAGTGAGAATCATCCGCCGACAGTGCATGAAGCTCACTGACTCTTCTAGCAGAAGAGAAAGCTAAGAGAAAAGCTGTCTTATAAGATAAGAATTTGAAATCTACTGTCCCAAGAGGTTCAAATGGCTTTTCCTTCAGTTTAAGAAGAACCCAAGCTAAATTCCATTTAGGAATTAACCTAAGAGTTCTGGGTCTATTTATCGAGAAGTTTCTTACCAACTTAGATAAAGAGACATTAGATCCAATTTGTAAACTATCATGATGTGCATAGGTATCAGATAACATAGACCTATAACCCTTAATAGTAACAGGCTGCAGTTTGATTTCGTCAAACAAGTATACTAGAAAGTTTGCAATGTCTGGTATAGAGGGATCAAAAATATCCACAGAATGATCCCTACACCAATGACGAAAAACCTTCCACTTAGACGCATAGTTTAGAGAAGAGGAGGTCCTCCTACAGTTAGAAATCGCGTCCCCTGCTCGTCCTGTAAAGTGCTTGCCATGCAAGAAGGACCGCACAACGGAAAAACGTGAAGGTTGAGACCTTGCGGGTTGTGATGGAGTTGACGCGATTTCCCCTGCGAAAGAAGATCCTCCCATGGAGGAAGCTTTCGCGGTAGGTCCCACAACAGACACCTGAGTAGATTTATCCACGGTCTCTGTGGAGACAGAGATGCTACCAACAGAATCTTGCATTGAGATTGTTTTATCTTTAGCAATAATTGCTGAATTAACGGCGCTGGAGGATATGCATATCCTATCATTCCGTCCCAAGGGATCGACAGAGCGTCTACTGCAAATGCTCTTGGATCCGGACACGGAGACACATACGTCTGCAACTGATTGTTGAGATGTGTCGCAAATAAGTCTATCATTGGCCGTTCCCATTGGTAGCAAATCTGATTGAATACTTGTTTGTTGAGAGTCCACTCCGATGGCAACAAGCGACACTTTCGTGAAAGGGAGTCTGCTAGTACATTCAGACGACTCGGTATATGACGGACCGAAAGAAGAACCTGATGTTCTAGAGAATACAGAAGGATTCTTTCCGTTAGATTGAACAGCGGAACTGAATGAGTGCCTCCCTGATTCTGTATATACGCCACTACTGTCGTATTGTCGGACAGGATTTGGACATGAGCTTTGTGAATAATGTCCATCCAATGACGTAACGCAAGCCAAATTGACATCATTTCCTTGATGTTTATGTGCTTGCCCAGGAATTGCGGATCCCAAAGACCCTAGCATCTCGAATCCGTTGGGATCAATGATGCACCCCAACCTGTTTGACTGGCATCCGTCATAATGGTAAAACTCGGATCTGGCAACTGCAGCGGAACTCCCTGAGTTAACCACTGAATGTTTGCCCAAGTCTGAATCTCTCGTTTCACTTGATCTGACAAGAGAACGTCTATGTCGAGCGAATGAATTTTCACACTCCAATTCTGAGTCAAGAAAATTTGGAGAGGACGCGTGCGTAACCGCCCCATCGGAATGAGATCCGCAGCGGCTCCGCACAGGCCTATCAGTCTCATAAATTCTCTCGCTGTGACTTTGTCTGCGTGCAGACAATAGCGAGCGTAACAACTGACTAATTTCGCTCTGGTTAACGGCAGATGAACGAGATTGTTGTGCGTCTCGAAGCTCATTCCCAGATGTGTGAATGACTTGGACGGCACCAGATCCGACTTCTCGTTTATTATAAAACCGAGACGTCGAAGCAATAGAAGTAGATTCTGCACATCGTTCTGAAGCGTTAACTCATTGCCGTACCTCTGAAGAATGTCGTCCAGGTAGGCCGAAGTTACCGCAGACGAATGAGCTCGGAAATACATCATTACCGAGTTCATGCACATCGCCCGGAATTGATACACCACTCCTAGGACTGCGAAGCGTAGATACTTTCTGAATGTCGGATGTACCATGACGTGAAAGTACGCATCTTTGAGATCTATGCTCGTTGCATAATCGTTCACCCGAATACTTGCTCTGACCGACCGAATCGTCTCCATATAAAACTTCGGAGCGACGATCAGCTTGTTTATCCAGCTCAAATCTATGACTGGACGGAACGAGCCGTCTGGTTTCGGAACCAGAAACAGATGGCTGTAGAATCCCGGAGTCTCCTGGTTTTCTACGACCTCTACCGCGTTCTTCATTAAAAGAGACTGCACCTCTGATAATAGAGCATCTCTTTTCTGCGGATTTGACGGAAGTTGAGTCCATTTTGGACTTCGAGTTAATGGAGGCTTTCGTTTGAAGGATATCTTTAGACCTTCCGAAATCACCCCTCTCACCCAAGGGTCGTCCGTAATCGACACCCACTCTTGTGAAAAACTCGACAACCTTCCGCCAACCGGTACGCGATAGAGGTTGAAGCCATCACCTCCTGGACCTGCGAGGCCTGCGGTAGGAGAAACCACGTCCTCCACGACCCGCACCTCGTCCCGTTGACCTCGGGGCGTCTGACCGGTTGTCCCGGCCCGAAGGACGTCCCGAACGTGAGTCGCTACCTTGACGGTCTCTTGAATAAGACCAAGAGGACGCACCGGAACCTCTATAGGAACCTCTCTTGGGCGCATTAGACCCAGAAGTGCCTGTCTTACTCTTATCTGCCGTGTCTGACTTCTTAGAAGCAGATTTGAACAGCAGAGAATCCGAAGCTTTCTTTGTAATTTTATCGTAAATTGCAGAAAGCTTGCCGTCAAAGAGAAGTTCTCCGGAGACCGAAGCGACTCTGAGAGAGTTCTTCACCTTAGTATCCACGAGTGTGGATGTAGCTAGGGCTGCGTCACGTCTAACCAACTCCAGGTTTGCCACTGAAAGGGCGGAGTTACACGTGGAATAAGCTACTGCCCTTGAAAGAAGTCTTAAAGAGGATTGTATATCCTGAAATTCTTTCCCTTGAAGGCGCAGTGATAACGCCTTAGTAAGGTGATCTGCGTAAGATAAGGCATCTAAACTGGCTCTGTTAGACGAAATAGTTGTTTCCAACACCGCGGTTGGAATAGACGCCGACGACGGTAATGATAGTTCTAAGTCTTCCGCCTCGTCGTCCATACGCAGAGGAACTCTCGGGATACCCTGTCCTGCCGTGTCGAATTTATTCCTTGCATTAATGAAAGGCAGGTTGAGAGTATTGGCGGACAAGAAACCTGCTTTTCCCGTCTTGGAAGCAAGTTTGAATATAGCATCGTTCAATAATTCAAATGTTCTTGCAACATTATTGGACTGAGACGGAAACTCGGGAGCGATGTCCCTGAACCACTCAAAGAAATCAGAGTCCAATAATGCTATAATTCTCTTGTCCGGAACCGCAGCAGTCTGGCCCTACGAAACAACTTGAGGGAGAAAGTGCCAGATGAAGTCCACGGCAGCTTTATGTTGTTCCGAAAGGGATAGCTCCAAGTCATCCGTATCCCTTTCACCATCTGGTCGGACCTCATGATGTTCCCGGTCGTCCGCCCCCGATGCTTCGGCGGAGCGTACCGACCCAGCGCCGTCGGATAATTCCCGATCCGACACCGTTTCTGTCGGTTGCTGGGATGCTGCGATAAGTTGTGCTATCTGCACAAGTACGTCTGACATCGAGGCCTGCGGAGGCGCAGTCTTTCGCTGCTTTGCCGAGGGCAGCTCCGCATCTGATGACTCCTGCATACTCTTCCTATGCGAATGTCCGGAGTCC
The DNA here is from genome assembly GCA_031216915.1 of Pictodentalium vernedei. Classification (NCBI taxonomy): domain Eukaryota; kingdom Metazoa; phylum Mollusca; class Scaphopoda; order Dentaliida; family Dentaliidae; genus Pictodentalium; species Pictodentalium vernedei. The sequence continues at coordinate 548,132,562 of CM062293.1, forward strand.
ATCAGCCTCGTGTCCCTGGCTACCGGATGGTGTGACCTGGTCGCCGAAGAATCCCTGATCGGCGAAGCTGGTAAAATATCGTCGGTCACGTAGCCAAGGTGCGGTCGTGTGCGCTGACGAGAGGAAGAAGCCTGAGCAGTCTCTGCGGACTGCCTATACAATGGAGCGTCCCGAGCGACGGACGTGTGCTCCGCTTGCGACACATTTTGTACCACAACATCTGGTACCAGATGTTGTTGTACGAGAGAGGGGCCTCTCTCGCTCGCGGCCCGGCTGGACCTGGACAAGCTAGGAACCAGACTCAAAGGCTTCCTCCGATGTCGCCTACTATCCGCCGTCACTGGGTGTGCACGTTGAATGTTTATAGTGCTCGCCTCACCCAACATTTCCTCCTGGACCGCATCGGACGAACCCGGCTGCCGAACCATTCGGTGAATGGACGCTACACCGGGCGAGCTAGCGGACGACATTTGTTTAATCTCCATGAGCACTTTTGCCGCTAGCTCTGTATTCATTTGTGACGACAGAAGCGCACTTGCGGAAGATAACATGGAAACATCACCCTGTTCTTGTTCCTCTGAAATAGAAACTGATAGAGTGACCCTGCGGAGAAAGAGCCGGCATAGCCCTTTCTCCACTAACAACATATCGTGACACACGTTTCCAATGTTTGTCATCCCAATATTGACATATAGAACAGGGATTGGTGCGAGAACACTGACTACAATTAATGCAATGATCATGAAAGTCAGAGGAAGATTTCTTCCTATTACAATTTGAACAATATCCTTTCATTGTGAAAAGTCAACAACAAGTCCTAGTTACTCGCACAAACCCCTGACACAAAGATACATAATAACATGATCCATTAATAATGAAAAAACAATTGAAAATCAAAATAATTTTTGAAAAATATTTTTTCAGAGAAGCCCAAGTTTCTGAAAAGTAACGTTGAGCCCCAATGGATCCGATGGCTAAGTGTGGTCAAAAATTTTAAATTTATATTAAATAATTAATGCAACACTTACGGATAATAAAAATGTATCTTATAGTGAGATAAACTACTCCAAAGGCAAACAGCCCCCCTCAAAAGAGACTGTTGCCAATGTAAACAAACAGTGTAAAAACACCAGAAAACATGACTCCAGGCACTGACAAAACTGGCCCGAAATCAGTCATCAAAATTACACTCTATCTGATGCAAGACAGAGACTCCCAGGGGAGAATCTGCAGAACATCAGATGGAAGATGCAGAACACAACGTTTATACACGCATGGGTGAAAACGTAACTATGGGGAAAATAACAGAAAACATTCTGTAACCAAGCAACTCTCCCAAGAGAATTTACAAATGATCTTTCTCAAAAATATGCCAAAAGCATGGGAGAATTGCAAGGGGGGACTTAGAAGACCAGGGGAGAGGAAACACTGAATAAGCAGTGCAACTTTTTAGCAAGAATGACAACAAGAGGCCCATGCCTCGAAAATAGGCAACTTAACATAATTTCATAAAAAATTTTAAGTACAGCCCTGATTATTTTTTGTCACTCCTTTTTCCTCTCCTCCTTCTATATCCTCCTTAGAATCACCATTTCTCCAATAATTACGTGTCTGGCATCCTTTAAACTGAGATTTACAAGCACAAAGATCAGTGAGATGTTGACTGATGAAGGGCCAAACAGAGAATGATAATTGGCGCCAATTTCGGAACGTCCTTGACACTGCGCATGCGCAGTAAGGGCAAAGTATGGAGGTCCTATAGGACATGATTTCTTTTGGTTTTAGATGCAAATTTTGGGGATTGGGGGGCAAAATTTGTGTTTGGCCCTGGATTTTTTAGAGTTAGCACCAGCTAAGTCTGGGTCATTGGTACAGTATAAAAATACATGTTTACACATCATCTGAGCACAGCCATCATTATACTTACATCAAGAGAAGCCAAACAGTACCAGCAGAATACATGTTTACACATCATCTGAGCACAGCCATCATACTTACATCAAGAGAAGTCAAACAGTACCACTAGAAAACATGTTTACACATCATCTGAGCACAGCCATCATTATACTTACATCAAGAGAAGCCAAACAGTACCAGCAGAATACATGTTTACACATCATCTGAGCACAGCCATCATACTTACATCAAGAGAAGTCAAACAGTACCACTAGAATACATGTTTACACATCATCTGAGCACAGCCATCATTATACTTACATCAAAAGAGACCAAACAGTACCACTTGAAAAGAAGTTTACACATCATCTGAGCACAGCCATCATAATACTTACATCAAGAGAAGCCAAACAGTACCAGCAGAATACATGTTTACATCGTTTACACATCATCTGAGCACAGCCATCATTTCTCTCAATAGGGACATGACAAACAGGACATCTTTTTATTTGTGAATCTTCAGCACTCTGAAATGGTATCCTGAAATATAAAGAATTACGCTGATCGCACTGTATTCTGAAATGGTATCCTGAAATAGAATTATGCTGATAGTACAGCATATTGAAATTATATCACTTTCTACAAGTATCTGGGAATTTCATTGGTTCAAAGACGTCACATGCAGACTGCATATAAAACCATATACTGCCTGTCAACATCAATATATGCTGACAGCTATGGGAAATCTCCCCTTTGTTCATTGATTATTCAAAATGGCGGCAGCCGATAAACGCTTCAAGTTGAAAGATTGAGTGTTGGAAGCCCATATTTGGTCTGAAGTGCATGCTAGGCAACTTAAAAGGCTTCATATTCTGTGGATGTGTGTCATGTTACCTTTGAAATGAAACTGTTTGGTATGTATGAATTTGCCTTGTTACATTTTAAGGGAGAGTGCCTGTAGGCACTCTCCCATAAACTGTAACAAGGCAAAGACACGTGAAGACATTGTGAGAATTCTCTCATTTAATTTTGATCACTGTTGTTATTAGTTCTGTGCACCGATGCAGCAGTCGGTAAGATATATTTGTCACACAGTTTGTTGGTGGCCTAATATGGTATATATGGTTTCAGTTAATTTCATATTGGACGAGAGCGAACCTAATATGGTATATATGGTGTCAGTTAATTCCATATTGAACTTGAGCTTCGCTCTCGTCCAATATGAAATTAACTGACACCATATATACCATATTAGGCCACCAACAAACTGTGTAAGTAATAATATCCTGAAATATAAAAAATTATGCCTATGGTACTATAGTGATGAACTGATTATCAAAACTTGCTATCAACCAATTGCCGGTAATTTCTCTGCCGATTATGCTGATTCCGATGGCTGAACTGAAGAAAATGTGTTGGTACCTGTTATACTACAAAAAATTTGTTGATAAATCATCAATTACAAAAGCTTAATACAACAAAAGTTCTCAGAGTATGCATATTTAGCGCTGGGCAATATTAGCCAAAATAATATTTGCATTTTGGTTGGGGTTTGGGGAAAAGATCGTTATTAACGATACAATCACACGATATTGTTCTCATGAAGATTGTGTTTCATTCCGGTAAATAGTGTTAATAGGTTTTGTGTGAGGATCAGACCTGTTAACCTCTGAAGGAGACTGTCAGTGAGATTTTGATGAGCTCTCAGTGAGATTTGGATGCTTGTCAGTGAGATTTTTGCGCGATGTCAATGCATCAATATTTTCCTTGTTACGCCTCCCACAGTCCCACACGGGCACCCCCAACACAAATGTATTATATATTTCATTTTAATAATTTATTTTAACACTTTTAATGGTATTTGTCAGTAAAAGCATACAAATATGGATATCACTGATCCAAGACCCCGCCCCCTCCCCCAGGGACAATGCCCCCCTCCCCCCCCCCACAACACACACAGATGTGAATGTGAGTGGATGCCTATATAGCCTTTGTCTGTACCAACCCCCCCCCCCCCCCCCCCCCCCCCCCCACAGTCCGGCCATTTTTCCTTGCTCATGCAAGCCCATCCCAGTGCTTCACTACATGGGGTCTAAAAGATCTTGGGCTGAAACGTCCCAGGCCAAAACGTTCAAGAACCAACACAAGCATTCCTTCTTCATTCATGCCATTTATTCATGTAAATTCTTTGTTCAATCTGCACATTTTTAGTGAGAAAATATTAATTCTTATTATCTTTTGACAGGTTTTACTGAACAATAAAAATTACTCAATGCTAACAATACATATCATTTTGTTTAAAAAAAAAAACACCTGTTGTTGCCGTTACAGTGAAGTTGTGTGTGATTGTGGTAATTTCGTTTTTGTTTTTTATTAAAAAAGTTAAAAAATTTATAGTAATTTATATATTTTTTATACTTACCAATGACCCAGACTTAGCTGGTGCTAACTCCACAAAAACCAGGGCCAAACACAAATTTTGCCCCCCAATCCCCAAAATTTGCATCCAAAACAAAAAGAAATCATGTCCTAAATGTCCTCCATAGTACGACTCTACTGCGCATGCGCAGTGACGCAGTCGTCCCGAAATTGGCGCCAAATATCATTCTTACTGGCAGTGCCTGGTCAGCGCTATGTACTCAGCGGGGAGGCAAGAGTTCCCAACTCAGGGAGGGCCATCCCCGTCTGGGTCATTGGTAAGTATAAAAAATATATAAATTACTATAAATTTTTTAACATTTTTATACTGTACCAATGACCCAGACTTAGCTGAATAGTAAACAGGCTGGAGGGCCTAGGACATAGAGGAAAATCCAATAAGCTCAATTATAAAATAAAGAGGTAACCCCTTAAGGAGAAAAGGAGTATTAGGCTTTACATGTATCTTTCTTATTTAATATTTAAATTAGAAAGATACACTACCCTTAATAATTGAGCACAATAACATTCATGTTCTCTATTAACATCCAGTATAACCCTTATACTAATTATTTTTAAAGCAAGCCAATAAATAAAGTAGTCCAGAGAATTGAGACTCTTTATAATCATTTAAAAGTGTCCGAGTATTGTATATTAAAGCCCGTTTGACACTTGACATATACAAATGCTTCACACCGAGCTACACTTTAAAAATAAGACATGAATGAAATTAAACATTAATATTACACTTTAAAACCATCCCGGAAGCGACTCAGAAATACTGTCTTGGAGGAGGCATTCCCTTGCTTTTCACTATAAAGCAGGTGACCTAAGGGAACACCCGCCCCCCCCCCCCCCCCCCTTCCCCTTGCCCTGGGTCAAATAGCCCAGAGCAAAGAGGGCAGCCGGACGGAGTCACTGCCGGAACAGAAAGCCTGCATAACTATAGTTGCAACTGTTTAGTGGACGACATTCTGAGCAACAGATAACGGACCTAAACAATGCAGGTCTCCAGAAATGGACTCAATATTTCTGAGATAAAAATTAGTAAATGTGGATGGCTGAGACCAATAAGCAGCCTTCATTAAATCTGTAATAGCAACACTATTAGCATAAGCCCAGGAAGTAGAAAGAGCTCTTACTTCATGAGCAGAAATCTTAAGCACAGACTGCTGAGAAGAAGATAAATCTTCATACACAGTACGGATAGTTAACTGAATCCATCTAGCAATAGAATGGACTGAAATGTCCTTTCTATTAGGCATCAAAGACAGAAAGAAACGTTTTCGTCCCTTTCTGATGAACTGAGATCTCTGTTTATAGATACGTAGTGCTCTAACAGGACAGAGTAAAGGCCTACGCCCGTCTGAAGACGGAAGAGCCTTAATAACAATAGGTTCCGGATATTTATTAGGAGCCTGATTCTTAGCTAAAAAACCGACATTAGTAGTGAAGGTGATAGTGTTCCCAACACTACGATAATGAGAATCATCCACCGATAGTGCATGAAGCTCACTGACTCTTCTGGCAGAAGAGAAAGCTAAGAGAAAAGCTGTCTTATAAGATAAGAATTTGAAATCTACTGTCCCAAGAGGTTCAAATGGCTTTTCCTTCAATTTAAGGAGAACCCAAGCTAAATTCCACTTAGGAATTAATCTAAGAGTTCTGGGTCTATTTATCGAAAAGTTTCTAACCAATTTCGATAAAGAGACATTAGATCCAATTTGTAAACTATCATGATGTGCATAGGTATCAGATAACATAGATCTATAACCCTTTATAGTAACAGGTTGCAGTTTGATTTCGTCAAACAAGTATACTAGAAAGTTAGCAATGTCTGGTATAGAGGGATCAAATATATCAACAGAATGATCCCTACACCAACGACGGAAAACCTTCCACTTAGCCGCATAGTTTAGCGAAGAGGAGGTCCTCCTACAGTTAGAAATCGCGTCCACTGCTCGTCCTGTAAAGTGCTTGCCATGCAAGAAGGACCGCACAACGGAAAAACGTGAAGGTTGAGACCTTGCGGGTTGTGATGTAGTTGGCGCGATTTCCCCTGCCAAAGAAGATCCTCTCGTGGAGGGAGCTTCCGCGGTAGGTCCCACAACAGACACCTGAGTAGATTTATCCACGGTCTCTGTGGCGACAGAGATGCTACCAACAGAATCTTGCATTGAGATTGTTTTATCTTTAGCAATACTTGTTGAATTAACGGCGCTGGAGGATACGCATATCCTATCATTCCGTCCCAAGGGATCGATAGAGCGTCTACTGCAAATGCTCTTGGATCCGGACACGGGGACACATACGTCTGCAACTGATTGTTGAGATGTGTCACAAATAAGTCTATCATTGGCCGTTTCCATTGGTAGCAAATCTGATTGAATACTTGTTTGTTGAGAGTCCACTCCGACGGCAACAAGCGACCCTTTCGTGAAAGGGAGTCTGCTAGCACATTCAGACGACCCGGTATGTGACGGACCGAAAGAAGAACGTGATGTTCCAACGCAAACAGAAGGATTCTTTCCGTTAGATTGAACAACGGAACTGAATGAGTGCCTCCCTGGTTCCGTATATACGCCACTACTGTCATATTGTCGGATAGGATTTGGACATGAGCATCGTGAATAATGTCCATCCAGTGACGTAACGCAAGCCAAATTGACATCATTTCCTTGATGTTTATGTGCTTGCACAGGAATTGCGGATCCCAAAGACCCTGGCATCTCGAATCCGTTGGGATTAATGATGCACCCCAACCTGTTTGACTGGCATCCGTCATAATGGTAAAACTCGGATCCGGCAACTGCAGCGGAACTCCTTGAGTTAACCACTGAATGTTTGCCCAAGTCTGAATCTCTTGTTTCACTTGATCTGACAAGAGAACGTCTACATCGAGCGAATGAATTTTCACACTCCAATTCTGAGTCAGGAAAATTTGAAGAGGCCGTGTACGTAGCCGTCCCATCGGAATGAGATCCGCGGCGGCTCCGCACAGACCTATCAGTCTCATAAATTCTCTCGCCGTGACTTTGTCTGTATTCAGACAATAGCGAGCGTAACAACTGACTAATTTCGCTCTGGTTAACGGCAGACGAACGAGATTGTTGTGCGTCTCGAAGCTCATTCCCAGATGAGTGAATGACTTGGACGGCACCAGATCCGACTTCTCCTCGTTTACTATGAAACCGAGACGTCGGAGCAATAGAAGAAGATTCTGAACATCGTTCTGAAGCGTTAACTCGTTGCCGTACCTCTGAAGAATGTCGTCCAGGTAGGCCGACGTTACCGCAGACGAATGAGCTCGGAAGTAGATCATTACCGAGTTCATTACCCGAGTGAAAGCCCAGGGTGCTAGATTCAATCCGAAGCACATGGCCCGGAACTGATACACCACTCCTAGGACTGCGAAGCGTAGATACTTTCGGAATGTCGGATGTACCATGACGTGAAAGTACGCATCTTTGAGATCTATGCTCGTTGCATAATCGTTCACCCCGAATACTCGCTCTGACCGATCGAATCGTCTCCATATAAAACTTCGGAGCGACGATCAGCTTGTTTATCCAGCTCAAATCTATGACTGGACGGAACGAGCCGTCTGGTTTCGGAACCAGAAACAGATGGCTGTAGAATCCCAGCGATTCCTGGTTTTCTACGACCTCTACCGCGTTCTTCATTAAAAGAGACTGCACCTCTGATAGCAGAGCATCTCTTTTCTGAGGGTTTGACGGAAGATGAGTCCACTTTGGACTTCGAGTTAATGGAGGCTTTCGTTTGAAGGATATCTTTAGACCTTCCGAAGTCACTCCTCTCACCCACGGGTCGTCCGTAATCGATGCCCACTCTTGAGAAAAACTCGACAACCTTCCGCCAACCGGAACGCGATAGAGGTTTGAGCCATCACCTCCTGGATCTGCGAGGCCTGCGGTAGGAGAAACCACGTCTTCCACGACCCGCACCTCGCCTCGTCGACCTCGGGGCGTCCGACCGATTGTCCCGGCCTGAAGGACGTCCCGAACGAGAGTCACTATCCTGACGGTCTCTCGAATAAGAGCTAGAGGACGCACCGGAACCTCTATAGGAACCTCTCTTGGGCGGATAAGACCCAGAAGTGCCCGCCTTATTCGTGTCTGCTGTATCCGACCTTTTAGGAGCGGATCTAAACAACAGAGAATCACTAGCTTTCTTTTTAATATTATCATAAATAGCGGAAAGCTTGCCGTCAAAGAGAAGATCTCCTGAGACCGAAGCGACTCTAAGAGAGTTCTTCACCTTAGAATCCACTAGTGTGGATGTAGACAGGGCTGCGTCACGTCTAACCAACTCCAGATTTGCCACTGAAAGGGCGGAGTTACACGTGGAATAAGCTACTGCCCTTGAAAGAAGTCTTAAGGAGGATTGTATATCCTGAAACTCTTCCCCTTGAAGACGCAGTGATAACGCCTTAGTAAGGTGATCTGCGTAAGATAAGGCATCTAAATTGGCTCTGTTAGACGCAATAGCTGTTTCCAACACTGCGGTTGGAATAGAAGCTGACGACGGTAATGATAGCTCTAAGTCTTCCGCCTCGTCGTCCATACGCAGAGGAACTCTCGGTATACCCTGACCTGCCGTGTCGAATTTATTCCTTGCATTAATGAAAGGCAGGTTGAGAGTATTTGCGGACAAGAAGCCTGCTTTCCCCGTCCTGGAAGCAAGTTTAAAAATAGCGTCGTTCAATAATTCAAATGTTCTTGCAACATTATTGGACTGCGACGGAAACTCGGGAGCGATGTCCCTGAACCGCTCGAAAAAATCAGAGTCCAATGACGCTATAATTCTCCTGTCCGGAAGCGCAGCAGTCTGGCCCGACGGAACAACTTGAGGAAGAAAGTGCCGGATGAAGTCCACGGCAGCTTTGTGTTGTTCCGAAAGGGATAGCTCCAATTCATCCGTATCCCTTTCACCATCCGGTCGGACCTCCCGATGTTCCCGGTCGTCCGCCCCCGATGCTTCGGCGGAGCGTACCGACCCAGCGCCGTCGGATAATTCTCGATCCGACACCGTTTCTGTCGGCTGCTGGGATGCTGCGATAAGCTGTGCTATCTGCACTAGAATGTCCGACGTCGAGACCTGCGGAGGAGCGGTCTTTCGCTGCTTCGCCGAGGGCAGCTCCGCATCAGATGGCTCCCGCATACTTTTCCTATGCGAACGTCCGGAGTCCATCGGTCTCGAATCCCTGGCTGCCGGATGGTGTGACCTGGTCGCCGAAGAATCCTTCATCGGCGAAGCTGGCAAAATATCGGAGGTCACGCAGCCAAGGTGCGGTCGTGTGCGCCGACGAGAAGAGGAAGCCTTAACAGTCTCTGCGGACTGCTTATACAACGGAGCGTCCCGAGCGACGGACGTATGCTCCGCTAAAGACACATTTTGTACCACAACATCTGGTCCCAGATGTTGTTGTACGAGAGAGGGGCCTCTCTCGCTCGCGGCCCGGCTGGACCTGGACGAGCTAGGAACCGGACTAAAAGGCTTCCTCCGTTCTCGTTCACTATCCGCCGTCACTGGGTGTGCATCTATTATTTTTATAGTGCTCGCATCACCCAAAATTTCCTCTTGGACCGCATCGGACGAACCCGGCTGCCGAACCATTCGGTGAATGGACGCTACACCGGGCGAGCTAGCGGACGACATTTGTCTAATCTCCATGAGCACTTTTGCCGCTAGCTCTGTATTTAATTGTGACGACGGACGCACACTTGAAGAAGATAACATGGAAACATCACCCTGTTCTGGTTCCTCTGAAATAGAAACTGAGAGAGTAGAGTGACCTTGTGGAGAAAGAGCCGGCATCGCTCTTTCTCCAGAAACAACATATCGTGACACACGTTTCCAATGTTTCTCATCCCAATGTTCACATACAGGACAGGGATTAATGCGAGAACACTGACTACAATTAATGCAATAATCATGAAAGTCAGAGGAAGATTTCTTCCTATTACAATTTGAACAAGTTCCCTTCATTGTGAAAGAACAACAATAAGTCCTAGTTACTCGCAAAAACCCCTGACCCAAAGATACATAATAACATGATCCATTAATAAATGAAAAAACAATTGCAAAACAAAATAATTTTGAAAAAATATTTTTTCAGAGAAGCCCAAGTTGCTGAAAAGTAACGTTGAGCCCCGATGGATCCGATGGCAAAGTGTGGTCAAAAATTTTAAAATTATATAAAATAATTAATGAGACACTTTCGGATAATATAAATGTATCTTATAATGAGATAAACTACCTCAAAGGCAAACAGCCCCCCTCAAAAAAGGCTGTTGCCAATGAAAACAAACAGTGTAAACACAGAAGAAAACATGACTCCAGGCACTGAAAAAACTGGCCCGGAATCAGTCATCAATTACACTCTATCTGATGCAAAACAGAGACTCCCAGGGGAGAATCTGCAGAACATCAGATGGAAGATGCAGAACACAAACGTTATACACCCATGGGTGAAAACGTAACTATGGGGAAAATAACAGAAAACATTCTGTAACCAAGCAACTCTCCCAGGGAATTTTTAGAAATGAAACTTCTCAAAAATATGCCAAAAGCATGGGAGAATTGCAAGGGGGGACTTTAGAAGGTTAGGGGAGAGGAAACACTGAATAAGCAGTGCAACAATTAGCAAGAATGACAACAAGAGGCGTTTGCCTCGAAAATAGGCAACTTAACATAATTTCAACAAAAAATTTTAAGTACAGCCCTGATTATTTTTTGCCACTTCTTTTTTCCTCTCCTCCTTCTATCCTCCTTAGAATCACATTTTCTCCAAGAATTACGTGTCTGGCATCCTTTAAACTGAGATTTACAAGCACAAAGATCAGTGAGATGTTGACTGATGAAGGGCCAAACAGAGAATGATATTTGGCGCCAATTTCGGGACGACTGCGTCACTGCGCATGCGCAGTAGAGTCGTACTATGGAGGTCCTTTAGGACATGATTTCTTTTTGTTTTGGATGCAAATTTTGGGGATTGGGGGGCAAAATTTGTGTTTGGCCCTGGTTTTTGTGGAGTTAGCACCAGCTAAGTCTGGGTCATTGGTACAGTATAAAAATATATTTGAACTGTGTTTTGTATTACTCATATTAGAGAAGGTGCCCTCAGTATTCATAACTCCCATTGTGAAAAAAAACAAAACAAAATAATCCAGTTGGTTCAAAATGAAGACAAAATACTCTGCTGGAGCCTGAACATGATTGTTCTGAATCTGTTTGTATATAAGTAAGGGGAGGTAACTTAATTCTTGTGATATCTCACCACAGATTTTTTTTCAGTTTTCAACAAACTTTTCAATTATATTTTTTTTTACACAAAACGGATAAATGTGGTATGAACCATAACAATGGTATATATAAAAGGTCAGCTGAAGTTAATTATACTTGAGAGATTTTGTTTTTATTTAATTTATATTTTGAGTTTATATAATTTTGACTTCACGTAACCGTGACAGTATGAGAATATATTTGGCATACAATGCATTTGAAAAAAAAATGGGATGGATTTCAGGACAACTATTTTGAAAAGTGTCAAATCGGGAGGAAATAGGATTTGACCGTGAAAGCGTGAGTTGGTGCCTCAAACCGGGAGACTCACGGTGAAACCAGAAGAGTTAACAGGTCTGGTGAGAATACAATACACTTGGCCATATTAACCAGGAATATAATGAGCATACATTGTGTCTTAAATGAATAATAATTTTGGTGTTAATGTGTGTTGTGAAGTCGTGTGATGCATGGTTTACACGTTTTTCTGAACGCAGTCTTCACTGTTCTTTTTTCGATGTGTTACCTCCCTTGATGTGTTTCTCTAATCATGAACTCTACAAACTTAAGAAATGGTGGCCATCTCGTACCAATTGCTGTTGTTAAATTCCGTAATATCTCTGCTCTGCAAATCCCAAATTTTCAGCTATGCGCTTCACACATTTTAAGTGGGGAAACTTTATTGAAATGGCCAGATATCAAAGGGATTTTTAATAGTCGGTGTTAAATATAGTATATCCGGAAACTGATGGTTTTTAACTGCTGGTTGCCATAATCAGCTGATGCCCCATAACAGGCCGGTGCCAATTCTGATTATCGGTTCATCACTACATGGTACAGCATTCTGAAATGATATCCTGAAATATAAAGAATCATGCTGATAGCCAGCATTCTGAAATGATATCCTGAAACATAAAGAATTCTGATACTACGGCATTCTCAAATGGCAATCTCAAATATAAAGAATTATGCTGATAGTACAGCATTCTGAAATATAAAAAATTATGTCGATAGGACAGCATTCTGAAATATAAAGAATTATGTTGATAGTACATCATTCTGAAATATAAAGAATTATGTTGATAGTACAGTATTCTGAAATATAAAAAATTATGTTGATAGTACAGTATTCTGAAATATAAAGAATTATGTTGATAGTACAGCATTCTGAAATATAAAAAATTATGTTGATAGTACAGCATTCTGAAATATAAAGAATTATGTTGATAGTACAGCATTCTGAAATATAAAGAATTATGTTGATAGTACAGTATTCTGAAATATAAAGAATTATGTTGATAGTACAGTATTCTGAAATATAAAGAATTATGTTGATAGTACAGCATTCTGAAATATAAAGAATTATGTCGATAGTACAGCATTCTGAAATATAAATAAATATGTTGATAGTACAGCATTCCGAAATATAAATAAAAAATTAAATTTTTTTAGTAAATTTTGTTTCTTAACATACCTACCACAATTGTTTACAATTGGCTGTAACGTAAGTGCAAGCCCTACTTCGGAACTAACTCAAGCTTTTAGAGAACTTTTCCAAAGAAGTTGGAAAAGTAATAGAGTTCAAAAGCACGAAAAAGATTGAAAAAAGGGTCGAGCGAGACCAGCGCTTGAAATTACAGGTACTCTCTCTGCACACCTCTTGCGTTTACCGAGCGCATGCGCAACAACCGTGATGTCAATTCCGTATTTCCGCCAACGAGAAGTTTGTGATTTAGCAGGGAGGCATCAATATCAAGGATATCCCCAAGGAGGGTGGGCCTCCGGTAAACAATTGTGGTAGGTATGTTAAGAAACAAAATTTACTAAAAAATTTTAATTTCTTTTCAACCTACTCACAATTGTTTACAACTGGCTGAATAAACAATAGGAGGAGGTGAATCACATAACCAATACCAACAAGAGCAAGGAGGGCAGAGAACAATAGCAAAAAACGGAAGATAGAGAGAAGGCACCTGAAAAAAACAAGGCTGAGCGAAACACAACCTCGATAACTATTTTAACGAGAGTGCACAACAGCCTGAGCGGCAACGAGAGGGCCTAAAGAATAAAGGTCCTCAGATTGCTGCTATAGGTGGCGGAGATAAAAGAAGGAGAAGGTAGAAGTATTCCTCCAGTAAGCCGCATTCATAACATCCCGGAGCGAAACAGAATTGGAGAACACCCAGGATGTAGAAATGGCACGAAACTCATGAGCATTAAAGCGGTTCAAAACAAGATCTGAAGCAGACAAGTGGGAATAAGCTAGCTTGATTGCATGACAGATCCACCTGGAAATAGAATGGGAAGAGATAGACTGCCTCTTAGGAATGAGAGACAGAAAGAATCTCTTCCGACCCCTCCTAATGAACTGAGTGTGAGTAATGTAAGTCTTGATCGCACGAACAGGACAAAGAAGAGGTCTCCGACCATCAACAGCGGGGAGAGCCCGAATGCAGATGGGAGGAGCTACCGAATCAGGAAGTTGATTCTTAGCCAGAAAAAAAGCAATCAGCAGTGAAGGCGACACTGTTAGCCTCATTTCTGAAGAAAGCAGAATCAACAGATAGCACATGAAGCTAACTGACTCATTGAGCAGAAGCAAACGCTAGAAGCAAAGCCATCTTATAGGTGAGAAAACGCATATCGGTCTCAGATAAAGGCTCGAATAGCACCCCTCCAAACAGTGCAACACCCATGCCAAGTTCCACTTGGGTGTAAGATGCAAAACTCGAGGCCTCTTCAAAGAAAAGTGCTGAATGAGTTGGGAGAGAAAAAGATTACGACCGATGCACCGCTTTCCCACATAAGAGAAAGTGTCAGACAGCATAGACCGATAGCCCTTAATTGTAATAGGCTGGAGGCTCTTGGAGTCAAAAAGATATACCAGAAAATCCGCAATTTGAGCGATTGATGGATCACGGTAATCCACACTGTGATATGCACACCAGCAGCAGAAAACCTTCCACTTCACAGCATAAGTCATGCCAGTGGAATGTCGCCGTGATGCAGAAATGCACTCCACTGATCATCTCGAAAAACCTCTACGTCGGAGACTGGACCTGATAAAAGACAGGCGTGAAGGGACAGGCTCGCCAGGTTGTTGCGATACTTCCTGGGAAAGAAGATCGCGACGTAGAGGAAGACGAATCGGCCGATCGGCCAACAGAGGCCGCAGCAGATTGATCCACACCCTCTGTGGAGACGGGTGCGATCAGAATGATCCTGCAACTGCAAGCATGAATCTTCGCTAATACTTGAGAAAGAATCGGTGCAGGAGGAAAGGCATAGCCGATCCAACCTGTCCTGTCCAGAGACAGAGCGTCTACAGCAAATGCCAGAGGATCTGGACAAGGGGAGACAAAGGTCTCTACCTGATGATTCCAGCGAGTAGCGAAAAGGTCGACCTGAGGACGACCCCACTGCTTGCAAATCGCCTGAAACACCGACCGATGTAACATCCATTTGGTTGGAAGGATACTGTTGCGCCAGGACAGGGAGTCTGCTAGGACGTTGAGATGCCCAGGAATGTGTCGAATGGACACCCGAGCATTGACATCCCGCGCCAACAGAAGAAGATCCCGAGACAGCCGATACATGGGAATCGAATGTGTGCCTCCTTGATTCCGTATGTAGGTCACTACTGTCGAATTGTCCGAAAGAAGTAGGACAATATGGTCTGACAGATGAGGGATCCAAAGCCGAAAACTCAACAGAAGAGCAAGGAGCTCCTTCTGGTTGATATGAACGCCCACCTGCTCGCTGTCCCACTCGCCGTGAGTAGACAGACCGAGAGGATCCAACGACGCACCCCAGCCCCGATTGCTGGCATCCACAGTAAAGATGCGATCGTTCAAAGGAAGATCCAACGGAACACCCTGTGTCAGCCAAGGAATATCGGCCCAAGGGTGGAGATGACAAAGCAGAGACCGAGGAATAGCGAGTTCCATATCCAGCAGATCTACATTCAGATGGCAATGATCCAACAGGAAGTGTTGGAGAGGTCAGAAAAACAAGCAACCAAGCGGAATGAGATCTGTCACCGAACCGCAAAGGCCCAGCATTCGAAGGAAAGTCCTGACCGAGACCGAGGAAGATTGAAGCACGTTCCGAGTCAAGGCGGAAAGAATCGTCGCCCGAGCATGGCGGACCGACACTACATTGTGAAGAGTGTTGAAATCCATCCCCAAATGACGGAATCGCTGAGAAGGAAGGAGATCCGATTTCACGCGATTGACTCTGAAACCCAGCGACGCTAGCAGGCAAAGAAAATGCCGGACATCTAACTCCTGAACAGCAGCATCGTGGCGCCATTGGAGGATGTCGTCCAGGTAGGCTGACAAAGTCACAGCTGACTGAGTACGGTGGAAAGCAAGCACCTGTGACATCAGTTGGGTGATGGACCAAGGAGCCAGGTTCAAATCGAACGGGAGAGCTCTGAAATGATAGACCCGATCCCAAAATGAGAACCGAAGGTATTTCCGTGACGCCAGATAAATGGGTACATGGAAGTAGGCATCCTTCAGGTCGATACTGGCAGCAAAGTCCCCCTGATGAACTGAACGTCGTACTGACCGAAAAGTCTCCATACTGAAACGAGGAGCTACAATGTACTCTTTCAGGATACTCAGATTGATGACAGGTCGAAATTGGCCATTTTTTTCGGCACCAAGAAAAGTCTCGAGTAAAACCCTGGTGAAAGGGTGTTCCTGACCACCTCGATCGCCCCTTTGGCGAGGAGATTGTCGATCTCCTGCACCAGAAGGTCCTAACATAAAGAGTCGGAAGAGACCCGAATCAGGAGGGGCACCCGAGATAAACTGGGGTGCCGATGGAAGGACAGTCGCAGACCGGAATGTATAACGTCGAGGACCCAAGTGCCCGACGTTATCTCTGTCCAACGGTCATAAAACTGCGACAGCCTTCCCCCGACTGGAGGAATCAAGTTGAGAACCTTCACTTGTGGCCTCGATGAGGCCCCAGAGAGGAGAAACCACCACCTCGGGAAGTGACAGAGTCCTGAGATTTTCTTGTCTGAGACTGCCAGCGAGCCTGGCCACGTCGGCGCTTCTTCTGAGCAGAAGGAGCAGACGGAGCCGAAGGCATAGCCGACGTTGCAGACGAGGCAGACACAGCAGGATGCTTGGCAGGCCTGGAATGACCACCACCCACAGCAGCAGGTTGGTCCAGCTGTCGCTGCAAAAGCTGGTTCTTCGAATGATGAAGAACCTTGCTACAGACAGCTTCCACGGAACCATGGAACAACTGAGGTCCAACCAGAGAGGCAGACCTCAGAACAGCACGCTGCTCAGACGGAAGGGATGGAGAAGAATCCAACACCGCATCCCGGCATGCCAAATTAGCCGTGTTACAGGCGTGAGCGTGTGTCAAGTTCATGAGAGCCTGTGACAAAACACGAAAAGGTGCCTGAGTATCATCAAACTCCCCTGGTGGAAAATACTCTGCCAGGGCAGTGACGACATGGTCCGCGAGAGATAACATGCCCAGCATCTCTCGGGACAGGCCCACCATAGATTCAACTACCGACATCGGGAGAACTGCCGACTTAGGCTTAGTTAGCCCGAGGAAAGAAGAATCCTCATCCACAGTAGTCATCCCTTGGAAGACTGGTGGAGAGATGGAATCGTAAACACGAAACCTCGATGGAGGCAGAAAAGCATCAGCTCTAGAAAAGAAAGAACCCTTGAGGGCCTTAGAACGCATTTTGGAGTCTAAGCCCTGGAAGGACTCAACAACCTGAGCCGATTGCAGAGGACGCAAAGCCCCAGAGCTAGAAGGCTCAACAGGGTTACGGCGCTCCACAGTGGACCGCAGCCGGACGGTCACAGATGGCTGGTCGGAAGGTTGAACGTCCAGCAATAAGCCAAAGCCGAAATCCAAAGCCTGCCCCAAGACTGACAAGGGGGGCCCATCACCTTCAAGATACTCCGTTGCAGAGGAGACGTAGCCCAATTCGGGCTGACCAGCAGAAACCTCCTGTGAATACTGTGCAGTATCCAAGGGGCCAGGCGAGACATCTCGGCGACCGACCAAAGGAGGTTGTGGCTCATGTGGCACAGGGAGGCCAACTTGAGGGTTGCTAGAAAGCAACCTGGTGAGCGCCTAAACGGCCAGATGCAGGTCACCCTGAGAATCCGTCGCAGCATCGCCCGACGGAGTGTCCTCCCAATGGACCCTTCTAGTAGAAGAACCCAAATCCTCAGAAGAGACCGACGTTGAACGTCGATCGGCAGACAGAACAGGGAGACGGTGAGAAGACACCGGAGGATAGTCCTGATTGTGACGCCCAGGGGCCATCACTGACCTCTGCGGAACAGAAGGTCCTGTCTGCAAATCCTCTAAAGAGACAGACGGCGCACGTCGATCGGTAGCTGGACCTGGGATTCGGTGAGAAGACACCGGAGGATTGTCCCAAGAATGACAGGAACCTGTCATTGGCCTCTGCGCGGCAGACGGCCCCATCCTCTGAGACCGACGGCAAGCATTGATCGACACCCAGACTCGGAACACAGTGAGGAATCACCGGAGAAAGGTTCCGAGAGTGACAGCTAACAGGGGCTGTCACTGACCTCTGCCGAACAGCAGGCCCTGGATGCCAGTGTCCCAACCCCATCCAGCTAGTCGGCACACTAGCAGGGGAAGGAGGAACAACAAACGATTCACTCGAGGAGCGAGGAATCGCTGCCCAAACGACCGAACAGCCCAACTGACTAGGAGCAAACCTAGCCAGATGAGGTGGAGCAGACAGCAAACCCGCACAGCTTCGCCGCGAAGCTAGGGGAGGCTGAGAGCTCACAGACAGTCCCCCGAGACTGTAGACCACCCCCAGAGGAGATGGAAGAGCCACCATCATACAGAATAGGATCTGTAGTAACAACTTCCTCAGCAACTGTCGACGGCGTAGGAGGCAGATCGGAGAGGGTCACCGAGCTGACCTCGGAAAAGCTCTCTACGAAAACAGACGCCTCAAGAGTGACATCAGAAGACAAAAAGACCACAGTCTCCATGTCAGGTATCACTGAACTAGCACCGTCAACAGTTGCAGAGGAACTTGCCACAGAAGACAGATCAGAATCCTGTGTGACAGAGTCACCACGTGCACCAGCAGAAATGTCTGCTATGGCACAGCTACCCTTACCCCGAGAACGAGGGGTTCTATCTCTGGACAGAACCACCTTGTTAACAGAAGCCCAGAATTTTGAGAACCAAACCCCACAAATACCATATGATTGGGCCTGAGTGCAATTGTTGCAAGTGACACATGTGGAATGAGAATCGTCCACATGCTTCACTTGCAAGCAAGAGGTACCAGGAATAGTCTTTGGCATTATATGAATGAAAATAATGGAATCAAGCTTCCCGCCAACGGAAAACAGCACAAAGGTCGTGTTCACACGTGGGGGAAAAACAAAGATTAAGTGTGAAGAAACAAGCAATAATGATCAAAAATAACATTAATCAATAACAATTTGGATAGCTTGACAAAAGGATACAACCCACTTGCAGACAATAAATGCAGATAGCACATATAAGAAGTTGTTCATCGAAGAAAACAGCAAAGTAGCACGAGTCACAAAAATTTCCGACCATGTACAAATGGCAGAAATAAAAGGAATTGAAGTCGCGGTTGTTGCGCATGCGCTCGGTAAATGCAAGAGGTGTGCAGAGAGAGTACCTTTAATTTCGAGCGCTGGTCTCGCTCGACCCTTTTTTCGATCTTTTTCGTGCTTTTGCACTCTATTACTTTTCCAACTTGTCTGGAAAGTTCTCTAAAAGCTTGAGTTAGTTCCAAAGTAGGGCTTGCACTTACGCTACAGCCAATTGTAAACAATTGTGAGTAGGTTGAAAAGAAATTATATTGATAGTACATCATTCTGAAATATAAAGAATTATGTTGACAGTACAGCATTCTGAAATATAAAGAATTATGTCGATAGGACAGCATTCTGAAATATAAAGAATTCTGTTGATAGTACAGTATTCTGAAATATAAAGAATTCTGTTGATAGTACAGCATTCTGAAATATAAAGAATTATGTTGATAGTACAGTATTCTGAAATATAAAGAATTATGTTGATAGTACAGTATTCTGAAATATAAAGAATTATGTTGATAGTACAGTATTCTGAAATATAAAGAATTATGTTGATAGTACAGCATTCTGAAATATAAAGAATATGTTGATAGTACAGTATTCTGAAATATAAAGAATTATGTTGATAGTACAGTATTCTGAAATATAAAGAATTATGTTGATAGTACAGTATTGTGAAATATAAAGAATTATGTTGATAGTACAGTATTCTGAAATATAAAGAATTATGTTGATAGTACAGTATTCTGAAATATAAAGAATTATGTTGATAGTACAGTATTCTGAAAGATAAAGAATTATGTTGATAGTACAGTATTCTGAAATATAAAGAATATGTTGATAGTACAGCATTCTGAAATATAAAAAATTATGTTGATAGTACAGTATTCTGAAATATAAAGAATTATGTTGATAGTACAGTATTCTGAAATATAAAGAATTCTGTTGATAGTACAGTATTCTGAAATATAAAGAATTATGTTGATAGTACATCATTCTGAAATATAAAGAATTCTGTTGATAGTACAGCATTCTGAAATATAAAGAAGTATGCTGATAGTACAGCATTCTGAAATTCTGAAATATAAAGAATTATGTTGATAGTACAGCATTCTGAAATATAAAGAATTATGTTGATAGTACAGCATTCTGAAATGGTGTTCTGCTATTATATCATTTAGATTATGAATTGAAACATAGCTGTACACATGTGGTAAAAGATGAAGATTCACTACTTGCTGTAGTCGATGACCTTGTGTTATGAGAGATAAAACTGTGTCCGTAATGTTTAAAAAAAGAATTTGTTACAAACAATTGCGAGGGGGAGGGGTGGGGGGAATCAGCCAATGCAGCC
Source organism: Pictodentalium vernedei (assembly GCA_031216915.1). Classification (NCBI taxonomy): domain Eukaryota; kingdom Metazoa; phylum Mollusca; class Scaphopoda; order Dentaliida; family Dentaliidae; genus Pictodentalium; species Pictodentalium vernedei. The sequence goes on from CM062293.1 coordinate 548,153,148, forward strand.
AATGCATGTTAGACAAGGTCTCAAAGTTCTCTTACTCTACTTCAATTTGCTCAGTGAGTAAATCCCTGTCTGTATCATGACTGTATAAAATGGGTGAAAGATCATGTCTTTTGCTTATTGTTCACATCGAAAGAAATTTAAGGTGCCTGCATCACAAGGGCTGCACGATTTCTGCTCAGTTATCATTTTTTAATTCTTTCAGAACTAGGATCTGCCATAAAAATATAAAAAGGATAAATGAACAAGAGGCCCCATGGGGCCTGAAGCGCTCATCTTGAACAGAACACACATGCACAGATCCAAGAATGAGTCTGCATTAAGCAATCCATCTTCATAGGTACAGTCAATCCTCAGGAGTGACAAAAATAATCCGGATATCATGCCTTTTCTTCAGTTGATCATAATGTAAAATGTAGATCTCCCCTATGAAGCCCCTTGATACAACCTATGTGGATTAATCTTAGTTACACACCTCTAGAGGGTACTGAACACAAAATTTTAATTCTTCAGCAACATGGCCAATTCCGGCTCCCAAAGGGAGCCCAAATATTAACCCAGGCTCTCAATTTGAAACAGCTGAATCTGACTTCTCAAGAGATGTTGTGTACCAAATATGAAAGCATTCTAATTGTTGGATATGAAGAAGAGAAATTTTAAAGAAATTTCTTCATATTGCACTAAGTTAAAATTTGGGCTACCATAGCGAGCCCAAATATTAACCTATGGATACGATTTGAACAAACTTGAATCTGACCCCCTCCCCCCTGTAGAGATGTTGTATACCAAAAATGGAAGCATTTTGACTAGTGGATCTGAAGATGAAGATTTTTGAAGAAATTCCCACATATTATAGTAAGTTAAATTTCAGGTTTCCTTATGGAGCACAAATATTAACCCAGGCACTCGCATTGAACAAACTTGAATCTGACCCCTCTAGAGATGTTGTATACTAAATATGAAAGCATTCCAACTGGTGGATCTGAAGAAGAAGATTTTTAAAGAAATTTCCTCATATCGCACTAAGTAAAAATTTGGGCTACCATAGCGAGCCCAAATATATACCTAGGGATCTAATTTGAACAAACTTGAATCTGACCCCTCCCCCCCCCCCCCCCCCCCCCCAGAGATGTTGCATACCAAATATGAAAGCATTCTGACTAGTGGATCTGAGGAAGAAGATTTTTTAAAAATTATCCCCCATATTGAACAAAGTTAAAATTTGGGCTTCCGTATTGAGCCCAAATATGAACCAATGACCTTTATTTCAACAAACTTGTATCTGAACCCCTCCCCCCCCCCCCCCCCCCCCCCCCCCCCCCCCCCCCCTATTAATGCTGTATACCAAATATCACAAGATTCTGATGATTGATTCTGGAGAAAAGATTTTTAAAAAATTTTGCAAATATGCTGACTCGGCATTTTTTCGATGCCCATTACAGAACACCCTAACATAACCGATGGCAATTTTTTTTTACCTTTCAATTCTACTGGTCCTAAGGATACTTCATACCAAATAACAGCTCTCTGTTCCATGTGGTTTGGGAAATATGGGCATTTGAAAATATTTCTATTTTTAGCTCCTAGGGTTCCCATGGGGTAGCGGAAATTTTTTTTTTTGCATGGGTCAAGTACTTATGACCCAATAATACCACTTACCAAATTTGGTTCATACCGGACCATCGACAATATCAAGTCATTGTACACATTGGCTGTTGAGAAGAAGATTTTCCAAACATTTTGGAGCATTTTCCCCCACTCCCTCCCTATGGGGCTGGGCAGGTTGAGTTGAACAAAAATTCAATGCCCTTCGGGACCATCACTCACACAAACATTCACTTGACTTGGCCCAGTAGCTTTGGAGGAAAAGACCAAAACATGGTGTTGACAGACAACGGACACCGGACGACGGACGGACGGAGAGCAATGAGATTAGCTCAGCTTGACTTGTCAAGATGAGCACAAAATAGCTTTGACTTTTTGAAGTTGCATGTGTTGTAACAAATTATTGGAAAGAGCTATCCTAAACTTTCCAACAGGAAATTATACATCAGAAATTTTATTAAATAGCGTGAGGTTTTCTAGATTAGGCATCTCCATACAAGATTATTGGAAAGATCCATCCGAACACTTTCCAACACCAATAGTGAATTATACATTGAAAGAATTTCATTAAATAATGTTAGGTCTTATAGGTTAGCAATCTCCATATAAGATTATTGGAACACTCTCCATCTCCATATTGGCAGTTAGAGCTGTAGGTTTTTAAATTTCTTGTTCGGTTTCGGTTTTGGTTTTTCAGGTGGAGTAAAACTTTGGTTCGGTTCAGTTTTCGGTTTGTTCATGAGGCCAAATAAAATTCAATAAAACTCATTCTTATGTCCGGAGTCATAACTGAATGGTAGTGAAATTGAGTGAAACTCAATGAATTCCCGAAATAAGCTATAATACATGAAGAATCAGGAAGGCCATTAAAAAAGTTTAGGTTCCCTTTGTAGGTGGCGTTAATAAAGTTTAGGATTCCTTTGTAGGTGGCGTTAATAAAGTTTAGGTTTCCTTTGTAGGTGGTATTAATAAAGTTTAGGTTTCCTTTGTAGGTGGCGTTAATAAAGTTTAGGTTTCCTTTGTAGGTGGCATTAATAAAGTTTAGGTTTCCTTTGTAGGTGGCATTAATAAAGTTTAGGTTTCCTTTGTAGGTGGCGTTAATAAAGTTTATGTTTCCTTTGTAGGTGGCATTAATAAAGTTTAGGTTTCCTTTGTAGGTGGCATTAATAAAGTTTAGGTTTCCTTTGTAGGTGACATTAATAAAGTTTAGGTTTCCTTTGTAGGTGGCATTTTTTCCATAAAGTTTAGGTTTCCTTTGTAGGTGGCATTAATAAAGTTCAGGTTTCCTTTGTAGGTGGCATTAATAAAGTTTAGGTTTCCTTTGTAGGTGGCATTAATAAAGTTTAGGTTTCCTTTGTAGGTGGCATTAATAAAGTTTAGGTTTCCTTCGTAGGTAGCATTAATAAAGTTTAGGTTTCCTTTGTAGGTGGTGTTATTTCCATAAAGTTTAGGTTTCCTTTGTAGGTGGCATTAATAAAGTTTAGGTTTCATTTGTAGGTAGCATTAATAAAGTTTAGGTTTCCTTTGTAGGTGGCATTTTTTCCATAAAGTTTAGGTTTCCTTTGTAGGTGGCATTAATAAAGTTTAGGTTTCCTTTGTAGGTGGCGTTAATAAAGTTTAGGTTTCCTTTGTAGGTGGCATTAATAAAGTTTAGGCTTCCTTTGTAGGTGGCATTAATAAAGTTTAGGTTTCCTTTGTAGGTGACATTAATAAAGTTTAGGTTTCCTTTGTAGGTGGCATTTTTTCCATAAAGTTTAGGTTTCCTTTGTAGGTGGCATTAATAAAGTTCAGGTTTCCTTTGTAGGTGGCATTAATAAAGTTTAGGTTTCCTTTGTAGGTGGCATTAATAAAGTTTAGGTTTCCTTTGTAGGTGGCATTAATAAAGTTTAGGTTTCCTTCGTAGGTAGCATTAATAAAGTTTAGGTTTCCTTTGTAGGTGGTGTTATTTCCATAAAGTTTAGGTTTCCTTTGTAGGTGGCATTAATAAAGTTTAGGTTTCCTTTGTAGGTAGCATTAATAAAGTTTAGGTTTCCTTTGTAGGTGGCATTTTTTCCATAAAGTTTAGGTTTCCTTTGTAGGTGGCATTAATAAAGTTTAGGTTTCCTTTGTAGGTGGCATTAATAAAGTTTAGGTTTCCTTTTTAGGTGGCATTAATAAAGTTTAGGTTTCCTTTGTAGGTGGCATTAATAAAGTTTAGGTTTCCTTTGTAGGTGGCATTAATAAACCTTTGTAGGTGGCGTTAATAAAATTTAGGTTTCCTTTGTAGGTGGCATAAATAAAGTTTAGGTTTCCTTTGTAGGTGGCATTAATAAAGTTTAGGTTTCCTTTGTAGGTGGCATTAATAAAGTTTAGGTTTCCTTTGTAGGTAGCATTAATAAAGTTTAGGTTTCCTTTGTAGGTGGTGTTATTTCCATAAAGTTCAGGTTTCCTTTGTAGGTGGCATTAATAAAGTTTAGGTTTCCTTTGTAGGTGGAATTAATAAAGTTTAGGTTTCCTTTGTAGGTGGCATTAATAAAGTTTAGGTTTCCTTTGTAGGTGGCATTAATAAAGTTTAGGTTTCCTTTGTATGTGGCGTTAATAAAGTTTAGGTTTCCTTTGTAGGTGGCATTAATAAAGTTTAGGTTTCCTTTGTAGGTGGCATTAATAAAGTTTAGGTTTCCTTTGTAGGTGGCATTAATAAAGTTTAGGTTTCTTTTGTAGGTGGCATTAATAAAGTTTAGGTTTCCTTTGTAGGTGGCATTAATAAAGTTTAGGTTTCCTTTGTAGGTGGCATTAATAAAGTTTAGGTTTCCTTTGTAGGTGGCATTAATAAAGTTTAGGTTTCCTTTGTAGGTGATGTTAATAAAGTTTAGGTTTCCTTTGTAGGTGACGTTAATAAAGTTTAGGTTTCCTTTGTAGGTGGCATTAATAAAGTTTAGGTTTCCTTTGTAGGTGGCATTAATAAAGTTTAGGTTTCCTTTGTAGGTGGCATTATTATCAGGTTGTTCAGGCCAGCAAACAAATACCAATACCTAATTCAACTAATCACTAATCAGACGCAAACTTTTTAAATGGCAAATGTTGTTTTGTGTGGCATTGGTGGACTATTTGATTATGAGGGGAGGGTGTAGGGGCATTGAGCTGAACTGATCAATTTCATTCTCTCTTGTAACTAAATATTTGTAGATTCAACCAATGGTCTACGGGAGTATTCCTTGAAAGGAACCTTATTTTATGGTCTATGGGAGTATTCCTTGAAAGGAACCTTATTTTATGGTCTGTGGGAGTATTCCTTGAAAGGAACCTTATTTTATGGTCTGCGGGAGTCTTCCTTGAAAGGAACCTTATTTTATGGTCTGTGGGAGTCTTCCTTGATAGGAACCTTATTTTATGGTCTGCGGGAGTCTTCCTTGAAAGGAACCTTATTTTATGGTCTGCGGGAGTCTTCCTTGAAAGGAATCTTAATTTATGGTCTGCAGAAGTCTTCCTTGAAAGGAACCTTATTTTCAGATAAATAATTGATTATGGTGTATTAAACTGGTAAAAGTATGCGTTTTGGTGAAATGTTCAGATCCATGTGAGGCCTATCTGGTGTAACATAAACTTTCAAGGGACAGAACTTGGGATGCTCTAGTTGGAAACTTGACTATGATACTTGTGCAATGGACCCTGGAATGACCCTAATACACTAATTATACAAAGAATATACCCATAGTACAGTTAAAACTATAAGTCCTAACACAAACGGTGCGCTTATCTAGGCATAATTGCACGTAGGAATTGCGCGCAATTGCCACATCAAATGGCATCCAAAGCACGGCAGGTTCTCCTGGTTACTCATAGCAAACACAGGCAATGTTTCCGCCAATGGACCTCCGGGTTACCCGGCGGGCCATTGGCTGAAACATTGCTTGTGCACAGACCGTATGCACATAATTTGATAGCCTTACTATGATCATAACACGTAGATTAACGCGCAGATCGATGTGCTATTTGTGCACATTTCATGACAGGACTTCTAGTTTTAACTGTAGCTTGATGTACCAAATGTTCACCAAGCTACTTTGGGTATATTTTATTTATACCATGATCATCAGATTATTAAGAGTCGTTAATATTTTTTCTCCATTTTACTGAGCAACAGACATGCACACATGCGAATCTGTTTTTGTTTTCATGAGCACCGGTGGGCAGTACTTCCAATATTAATATTATCGCCGAAATGAAATGGAAAAAAAATGCACAAATCATGGAGCCTTTTTCATTTTAATAACATAACGTACTATTTCGAGTTATGGATGCTTTAATAACATGAGACAATGAAAGTTTGTTAAGATTTAGTATCTTATGAGCTAAAATGTAATAAATAATTGTTGCTTTCATTTCACTCTTAGTGAGGGACAAGCGATAAATTTAGACAAGTTTGCATTCGGGTTGTGGTCACCAAAGGTCAACTTAGATGTAGTTCCACTGTAGGGGTAAATTTTAACTATCGAAATAACATTGCTGGCATGTTCACCACAGACACATGTGTTCACCACAGTTGGAGTCTAAAGCTAAAATTTATGTCATAGGCTTTTTATATATAGTAGAATGGGTAATCATGGTATAAATGTAAATACATAACTGCTCTCTAACCTAATATGTATTTGCAACTGGACGCAAAACTGTGGTGTATCTGGGAAGGAGTCACCCCGTTCTCTAATGAAAATCCCCATGTGTTTCTTCTCCTACAATCCTGACTTCTACGATCAGAATGGAGCATCAACTAAGAAAATTATAGATGATATACCACGCTTTGTGAAAATTTACGTTCTTTTGGGCCTAAAAATGTCCCTCTTAATTGAATAGTCCCTTTGAAAGTAAGAATTATTCAATTAACACGAGTATTCAATTAACAGATAACTGATCACTTTCCTGTGTTCTAGGCAAAAACTGAGCATTTAGCTGATTATATCTTGTTTGACAGGGCTCTTTAATACAAGAGATTTAGCTGATTATATCTTGTTTGACAGGGCTCTTTAATACAAGAGATTTAGCTGATTATATCTTGTTTGACAGGGCTCTTTAATACAAGAGGCCTGTCATGCCTAGAGAGCTCCGCTGAGGGCCACTGATCGCATGGGCATGTTTTCTAATACTAATATTGTTACAAACTTTAGCCGAAAAATATTCAGCGGTTCAGAAATTATGGCTTGGACAAACAAATATCAAAGATATCTTAAGATTTTCTTGATCCTGTGACCTGTGACCTTGACCCTGTGGATTTACAGACCGCAGAATAATTGATGACACACCGTCTATTGATAATACATATTGTTATGAAGTTTGGTAGAAAAATATTCAGCGGTTTAGAAATTATGGCTCAGACAAATAAAATGTTGACGACGGAGGGATGGACGGACAGACGGACGACGGACGACAGACGATGGACGACAGATGACGAACGACGGACGAATCAGTATAAGAAAAGCTCTGCTGACTTTGTCAGCGGAGCTAACAAGAGATTTAGCTGATTATATCTTGTTTGACAGGGCTCTTTAATACACAAGATTTAGTTGATTATATCTTGTTTGACAGGGCTCTTTAATACAAGAGATTTAGTTGATTATATCTTGTTTGACATGGCTCTTTAATACAAGAGATTTAGTTGATTATATCTTGTTTGACAGGGCTCTTTAATACAAGAGATTTAGTTGATTATATCTTGTTTGACATGGCTCTTTAATACAAGAGATTTAGCTGATTATATCTTGTTTGACAGGGCTCTTTAATACAAGAGATTTAGCTGATTATATCTTGTTTGACAGGGCTCTTTAATACAAGAGATTTAGCTGATTATATCTTGTTTGACAGGGCTCTTTAATACAAGAGATTTAGTTGATTATATCTTGTTTGACAGGGCTCTTTAATACAAGAGATTTAGCTGATTATATCTTGTTTGGCAGGGCTCTTTAATACAAGAGATTTAGTTGATTATATCTTGTTTGACAGGGCTCTTTAATACAAGAGATTTAGCTGATTATATCTTGTTTGACAGGGCTCTTTAATACAAGAGATTTAGTTGAATATATCTTGTTTGACAGGACTCTTTAATACAAGAGATTTAGTTGATTATATCTTGTTTGACAGGGTTCTTTAATACAAGAGATTTAGTTGATTATATCTTGTTTGACATGGCTCTTTAATACAAGAGATTTAGTTGATTATATCTTGTTTGACAGGGCTCTTTAATACAAGAGATTTAGTTGATTATATCTTGTTTGACAGGGCTCTTTAATACAAGAGATTTAGCTGATTATATCTTGTTTGACATGGCTCTTTAATACAAGAGATTTAGTTGATTATATCTTGTTTGACAGGGCTCTTTAATACAAGAGATTTAGCTGATTATATCTTGTTTGACAGGGCTCTTTAATACAAGAGATTTAGTTGATTATATCGTTTGACAGGGCTCTTTAATACAAGAGATTTAGCTGATTATATCTTGTTTGACAGGGCTCTTTAATACAAGAGATTTAGTTGATTATATCTTGTTTGACAGGGCTCTTTAATACAAGAGATTTAGTTGATTATATCTTGTTTGACAGGGCTCTTTAATACAAGAGATTTAGTTGATTATATCTTGTTTGACATGGCTCTTTAATACAAGAGATTTAGTTGATTATATCTTGTTTGACAGGGCTCTTTAATACAAGAGATTTAGTTGATTATATCTTGTTTGACAGGGCTCTTTAATACAAGAGATTTAGTTGATTATATCTTGTTTGACAGGGCTCTTTAATACAAGAGATTTAGTTGATTATATCTTGTTTGACAGGGCTCTTTAATACAAGAGATTTAGTTGATTATATCTTGTTTGACAGGGCTCTTTAATACACGAGATTTAGTTGATTACATCTTGTTTGACATGGCTCTTTAATACAAGAGATTTAGTTGATTATATCTTGTTTGACAGGGCTCTTTAATACAAGAGATTTAGTTGATTATATCTTGTTTGACAGGGCTCTTTAATACAAGAGATTTAGTTGATTATATCTTGTTTGACAGGGCTCTTTAATACAAGAGATTTAGTTGATTATATCTTGTTTGACAGGGCTCTTTAATACACAAGATTTAGTTGATTACATCTTGTTTGACATGGCTCTTTAATACAAGAGATTTAGTTGATTATATCTTGTTTGACAGGGCTCTTTAATACAAGAGATTTAGTTGATTATATCTTGTTTGACATGGCTCTTTAATACAAGAGATTTAGTTGATTATATCTTGTTTGACAGGGCTCTTTAATACAAGAGATTTAGTTGATTATATCTTGTTTGACAGGGCTCTTTAATACAAGAGATTTAGTTGATTATATCTTGTTTGACAGGGCTCTTTAATACATGAGATTTAGTTGATTACATCTTGTTTGACATGGCTCTTTAATACAAGAGATTTAGTTGATTATATCTTGTTTGACAGGGCTCTTTAATACAAGAGATTTAGTTGATTATATCTTGTTTGACATGGCTCTTTAATACAAGAGATTTAGTTGATTATATCTTGTTTGACAGGGCTCTTTAATACAAGAGATTTAGTTGATTATATCTTGTTTGACAGGGCTCTTTAATACAAGAGATTTAGTTGATTATATCTTGTTTGACAGGGCTCTTTAATACAAGAGATTTAGTTGATTATATCTTGTTTGACAGGGCTCTTTAATACAAGAGATTTAGTTGATTATATCTTGTTTGACAGGGTTCTTTAATACAAGAGATTTAGTTGATTATATCTTGTTTGACATGGCTCTTTAATACAAGAGATTTAGTTGATTATATCTTGTTTGACAGGGCTCTTTAATACAAGAGATTTAGTTGATTATATCTTGTTTGACAGGGCTCTTTAATACACGAGATTTAGTTGATTACATCTTGTTTGACATGGCTCTTTAATACAAGAGATTTAGTTGATTATTTCTTGTTTGACAGGGCTCTTTAATACAAGAGATTTAGTTGATTATATCTTGTTTGACAGGGCTCTTTAATACAAGAGATTTAGTTGATTATATCTTGTTTGACAGGGCTCTTTAATACAAGAGATTTAGTTGATTATATCTTGTTTGACAGGGCTCTTTAATACATGAGATTTAGTTGATTACATCTTGTTTGACATGGCTCTTTAATACAAGAGATTTAGTTGATTATATCTTGTTTGACAGGGCTCTTTAATACAAGAGATTTAGTTGATTATATCTTGTTTGACATGGCTCTTTAATACAAGAGATTTAGTTGATTATATCTTGTTTGACAGGGCTCTTCAATACAAGAGATTTAGCTGATTATATCTTGTTTGACAGGGTTCTTCAATACAAGAGATTTAGTTGATTATATCTTGTTTGACAGGGCTCTTTAATACAAGAGATTTAGTTGATTATATCTTGTTTGACAGGGCTCTTTAATACAAGAGATTTAGCTGATTATATCTTGTTTGACATGGCTCTTTAATACAAGAGATTTAGTTGATTATATCTTGTTTGACATGGCTCTTTAATACAAGAGATTTAGTTGATTATATCTTGTTTGACATGGCTCTTTAATACAAGAGATTTAGTTGATTATATCTTGTTTGACAGGGCTCTTTAATACAAGAGATTTAGTTGATTATATCTTGTTTGACAGGGTTCTTTAATACAAGAGATTTAGCTGATTATATCACGTTTGACAGGGCTTTTTAATACAAGAGATTAAAGGCCAAACTGGACAATATACAAGGCTAATTCAGTGTTAGCTGATTATATCATGTTTGACAGGGCTCTTTAATACAAGAGATTAAAGGCCAAACTGGACAATATACAAGGCTAATTCAGTGTTAGCTGATTATATCATGTTTGACAGGGCATTTTAAAACAAGAGATTAAAGGCCAAATTGGACAATATACAAGGCTAATTCAGTGTTAGCTGATTATATCATGTTTGACAGGGTTCTTTAATACAAGAGATTTAGCTGATTATATCTTGTTTGACAGGGTTCTTTAATACAAGAGATTAAAGGCCAAACTGGACAATATACAAGGCTAATTCAGTGTTAGCTGATTATATCATGTTTGACAGGGCTCTTTAATACAAGAGATTAAAGGCCAAACTGGACAATATACAAGGCTAATTCAGTGTTAGCTGATTATATCATGTTTGACAGGGCATTTTAAAACAAGAGATTAAAGGCCAAATTGGACAATATACAAGGCTAATTCAGTGTTAGCTGATTATATCATGTTTGACAGGGTTCTTTAATACAAGAGATTTAGCTGATTATATCTTGTTTGACAGGGTTCTTTAATACAAGAGATTAAAGGCCAAACTGGACAATATACAAGGCTAATTCAGTGTTAGCTGATTATATCTTGTTTGACAGTGCTCTTTAATACAAGATATTAAAGGCCAAACTGGACAATACACAAGGATAATTTCTCAGCATACTGCAAGATTTTTATTCAATAAACAGGAGTGTACTCTATAACCTATTTTTCTGGAACTTAATTAACCCTTTACCCAATGCAGACGATTTCAAAATTCATTATTTTAAATATCATTTTTTAATTTTTTTCAAAAAATTTCAACAAAACCATATCATGTGACCCCTCTTTGGAATGAGCTCAACGAGCTCGTTCCAAAGAGATGTCACATGATATGCTTTTGTTGAAATTTTTCGAAAAGTTAAAAAATTTATAGTAATTTATATATTTTTTATACTTACCAATGACCCAGACTTAGCTGGTGCTAAACTCCTTAATTCAAGGCCAAACACAAATTTTGCCCCCCCAATCCCCAAAATTTGCATCAAAAACCGAAAAATACATGTCTTATATGGTCCTCCATACATTTACTCCTCTGCGCATGTGCAGTGTCAAGGAGATCCCAAAATTGGCACCAATTATCATTCTTACAACCAGTGCCTGGTAAGCGTTATGTACTCAGCGGGGAGGTATGAGTTCCCAACTCCTGGGAGGGCCATCCCCGTCTGGGTCATTGGTAAGTATAAAAAATATATAAATTACTATAAATTTTTTAACATTTTTATACTGTACCAATGACCCAGACTTAACTGAATAGTAAATAGGCTGGAGGGCTTAGGACATAAAGGAAAATCCAATAAGCTCAATTATGTATAATAGAATATCCTCTCCAGGAGAAAAGAAGAGATAGCTTTTACATGCATCTTTCTTATTTATAATAAAGAAGAAAGACACAATACCGATCAGTAATTGAGCATAATAAATAAACAATGATCTCTATTAACATCCAGTATAACCCTTTATACTAATATTTTAAAGCTAATAAATAAAGGAAGTCCAGAGAAATGAGACTCTTTATATTCATTAAAAGTGTCCGAGGATTGTATATTAATGCTCGTTTGACACATGACATATACAAATGCTTCACATCAAGCTACACTTTAATGTATGAGTAAACATTATCTTTACACTTTAAAACCATCCCGGTACCGACTCGGAATTACTGACTCTAGGGGAGGTATTCCCTTGCTTTTCACTATAAAGCAGGTGACCTAAGGGAACACCCGCTCCCCCCCCCCCCCTCCCCTTGCCATGGATCAAATACCCCAGAGCGAAGAGGACAGCAGGACAGAGGAGTAACTGCTGGAACAGAAAGCCTACATAACTATAGTTGCAACTGTTTAGTGGATGATATTCTGAGCAACTGATAACGGACCTAAACAATGGAGGTCTCCAGAAATGGACTCAATATTTCTGAGATAAAAATTAGTGAATGTGGAAGTTTGAGACCAATATGCAGCCTTCATTACATCAGTAATAGCAATACAATAAGCATAGGCCCAAAAAGTAGAAAGAACTCATACTTCATGAGCGGAGATCTTGAGTGCCGACTGCTGAGAAGATCATTTTTCCTAAGCAGTACGAATAGTTAATTAAATCCATCTAGCAATAGAATGAACCATTATATCCTTTCTATTAGGCATCAAAGACAGAAAGAAATGCTTACGTCCCTTTCTGATGAACTCAGATCTACGTTTGTAAATACGTATTGCTCTAACAGGATACAGTAAAGGCCTACACCCATCAGATGATGGAAGGGCCTTAATAACAATAGGTTCAGGATACTTATTAGGAGCCTGATTCTTAGCCAAAAATCCAACATTGGTGGTAAAGGTAATAGTATTACCAACACTACGGTGGTGAGAATCCTCCACAGATAGTTCATGAAGCTCACTAACTCTTCTAGCAGAAGAGAATGCTAAGAGAAAAGCTGTCTTATATGTTAAGAATTTGAAGACCACTGTGTCAAGAGGCTCAAAAGACGCTTCTTTTAGCTTAAGAAGAACCCAGGCCAAATTCCACTTCGGAATTAATCTAAGGGTTCTAGGTCTATTTATCGAAAAATTTCTAACTAACTTAGATAAAGAGACATTAGTTCCAATCATCAAGCTATCATGATGTGCATAGGTATCGGATAGCATAGACCTATAACCCTTAATGGTGATAGGCTGCAGATTAATCTCATCAAACAAGTATACTAGAAAGTTTGCAATGTCTGGAATGGAAGGATCATAAATATCTACGGAATGATCCCCACACCACTGACAAAAGACCCTCCACTTAGCAGCATAGTTTAGCGAAGAGGAGGTCCTCCTACAGTTAAAAATCGCATCCACTGCTTGTCCTGTAAAATGTTTTCCGTGCAAGAAGGACCGCACAATGGAAATACGTGAAGGTTTAGACCTTGCGGATTGTGATGGAGGATGCGTGATTTCCCTTGCGAAAGAAAATCTTCCCCTTGAGGAAGCTTCCTCGGCATGTCCCACAACAGACACCTGAGTAGATTTATCCACGGTCTCTGTAGAGACAGAGATGCTACCAACAGAATCTTGCATTGCGATTGTTTTATCTTGAGCAATATCTGCTGAATCAACGGCGCTGGAGGATACGCATATCCTATCATTCTGTCCCAAGAGATCGAGAGAGCATCTACTGCAAATGCTCGAGGATCCGGACAAGGTGACACATACGTCTGCAACTGATTGTTGAGATGTGTCGCAAATAAATCTATCATTGGCCGTTCCCATTGGTAGCAAATCTGATTGAATACTTGCTTGTTGAGAGTCCATTCTGACGGCAACAGGTGACCCCTCTGTGAAAGAGAGACTGCTAAGACGTTCAGACGACCTGGAATATGATGGACGGAGAGAAGAATCTGATGTTCTAGTATAAACAGAAGAATTCCTTCAGTTAGATTGAGCAACGGAATGGAATGAGTGCCACCCTGGTTCCGAATATACGCAACTACTGTCGTATTGTCGGACATAATTTGCACGTGTGCATTCTGAATAACGTCTATCCAATGACGTAGAGCAAGCCAAATCGACATCATCTCTTTGATGTTGATGTGCTTGCTTAGAAACTGCGGATCCTAAAGACCCTGGCACTTCAAATCTGATGGGCTCAGTGTCGCGCCCCAGCCTGTTTGACTGGCATCCGTCATAATCGTAAAACTCAGATCTGGCAACTGCAGTGGAACTCCCTGAGTTAACCACTGTATGTCTGCCCAAGTCTGAATCTCTTGTTTCACTTGGCTTGACAAGAGGATGTCCATCTCGAGCGAATGAATCTTAACTCTCCAATTCTGAGTTAGACCTGGAGAGGACGAGTGCGTAGCCACCCCATCAGAATGAGATCCACGGCAGCTCTGCACAGACCTATTAGTCTCACGAATTCCCTCACTGAAACTTTGTCTGAGTGAAGAGAATAGCGAGTGTAACAAACTAATTTCGCTCTGGTTAACGGCAGACGAACGAGATTGTTGTGCGTCTCGAAGCTCATTCCCAGGTGTGTGAATGACTTGGATGGCACCAGATCCGACTTCTCTTCGTTACTATGAAAACCGAGACGTTGGAGCAATAGAAGCAGATTCTGCATGTCGTTCTGAAGCATTAACTCGTTGCTGTATCTCTGAAGAATATCGTCCAGGTAAGCCGACGTTACCGCAGACGAATGAGCTCGGAAATGAGTCATTATCGAGTTCATTACTCGAATGAAAGCCCAAGGAGCTAGATTCAGACCAAAAGCACATCGCTCGGAACTGATAAACAACACCTAGGACAGCGAAGCGAAGATACTTTCTGAACGCCAGATGTACCATGACGTGAAAGTATGCATCCTTGAGGTCTATGCTCGCAGCATAGTCGTTCACCTTCGAATGCTCACTTTGACCGATCGAATGGTCTCCATATAAAACTTTGGAGTCACGATCAGCTTGTTTATCCAGCTTAAGTCGATCACTGGACGGAACGAGCCGTCTGGCTTCGGAACCAGAAAGAGATGGCTGTAGAAACCTGGTATTCGACGACCTCTATTGCGTTCTTCGTTAAAAGAAACTGGCCTTCTGATAGAAGTGCCGTTCTTTTCTGACAATTTGCCGGAAGCTGAGTCCATCTTGGACTTCGAGTTAATGGAGGTTTGCCTTTGAAGGACAATTTTAGTCCATCCGAAATAACCCCTCGAACCCAAGGGTCCTCCGTAATTGATTCCCAATTGCTTGAGAAACTCGACAGTCTTCCGCCCACCGGAACGCGACAGAGGTCTAGACCATCACCTCCTGGATCCGCGAGGCTTGCGGAAGGAGAAACTACGTCCTCTGCAACCCGCACCTCGCCCCGCCGGCCTAGGGGCGTCTGACCGGTTATTTCGGCCAGCGTAACGGCCCCTATTCGAGTCGCTACTCTGCCGGTCTCTATAGTAAGACCTTGAGGACACATAGGAACCTCTATAGGAACTTCCCCTGGACGAACTCGTCCCGGAAGTGCCTGGCCTACTCCTGTCTGCTGGTTCCGATTTCTTGGAAGCAGACTTAAACAGCAGAGAGTCCGAAGCTTTCTTTGTTAATTTATCATATATATCAGAA
Source organism: Pictodentalium vernedei (assembly GCA_031216915.1). Classification (NCBI taxonomy): domain Eukaryota; kingdom Metazoa; phylum Mollusca; class Scaphopoda; order Dentaliida; family Dentaliidae; genus Pictodentalium; species Pictodentalium vernedei. The sequence continues at coordinate 548,168,645 of CM062293.1, forward strand.
AGCTTGCCACTGAAGAGAAACTCTCCAGAGAGCGGAGGGACTCTAAGAGAGTTTTTCACCTTACTGTCCACGCGTGTGGAAGTAGCCAGGGCCACGTCACGTCTAGCTAACTCCAGATTATATGTGGAAAAAGTTATGGCCCTGGACAGAACTCTTAATAATGTTTGTACGTCTTGAAATTCTGGTCCTTCAAAGCGTAAAGACAACGCTCTAGTAAGGTGATCTGCGTAGGAAAGAGCATCTAAACTAGCTCTGTTAGACGGTATCGTCATTTCAATCGTTGACGAGAAAAGTGACAGAGACGACTACATGGATATATCAAGGTCTTCAGCCTGGTCGTCTAAATGCAGAGGAACTCTCTGGATGCCCTGACCTGCTGTACCAAACTTGTTCCTTTGATTAATAAACGGCAGCTGTAGAGCAGATGCCGGTAGGAAGGCTGACCTGCCCGTCTTGTTGGCATTCATTCAATAATTCAAAAATCCGAGAGACATTCTTGGATTGTGACGGAAATTCCGGGACAATGTCCCTAAACCGATTAAAAAATCGGCGTCCCATGGCGCTATAACCCTCCTATCTGGCTGCGCAGCATTATGGTCCGGCGGAACAACTTCTGGAAGGTAATGCCGGATGAATTCTACGGCTATTTTATGTTGTTCCGAAAGGGAAATATCTAATTCATCGGAATCCCTTTCGCCATCCTGCCGGACCTCATGGAAATCTTGGTCGTCCGCACCCGATCCAGCGCCGAACCTACCGACCCAGCATCGTCTGACATTTCATGTTCCGACAGAGGCTCTGCCGGTTGCTGGGGTGCTGCGACTATCTTTGCTATCTGTGATAGCACATCCATTACGGAGGCCTGGGGAGCCGCGGTCTTACTGGATTTAGCCACCGGAAGCTCCCTGGACATTGCATCCTGCATACATCTTTTATGCAAACATCCGGATGTAGAAGGCCTCGTATCCCTGGCTACCGGATGGAGTAACCTGGTCGCCATGGAATCCCTGGTTGGCGAAGCTGACTGTAATTCACTGGTCACATAGCCAATGTGCGGTCGAGTGTGCTGCTGTGAGGATACGGAAGCCTTATAGGTAGCCTCGCCAGACTGCCTATATACCGGAGCGTCCCGAGCGGCGGACGTATGCTCCGACTGCGTAACGCTGCTGTATGAGTGAGGGACCTCTCTCGCTTGCAGCCCGTGCCGAGCTGGACAAGCTAAACACCAGACTGTCAAGCTTCCTCTGATCCATCCTCCTTTCCGTCGTCACTGAGTGTGCACGTGGATGTTTTATAGTGCTCGCAACACCCGACTCTCTCTGCTGGACCACAACGGATGAACCCGGGTGCTGCCCCATTCAGTGAATAGACGCAACCCCGGTCGAGCTAGCGGACATCAACCCCTTCAGATTCCTTTCGGGTAATTGACAAATCTCCATGAGCACTTTTGCCGCTAGCTCTTCGCTTGTATGTGATGACGGAGGCACACTTCTGGACGACATCACGGAAATATCACTCTGTTCTTGTTCCTCTGAAAAAGAGAGTGAAAAACTAGAGTGACTCTGCGGAGAGAGAACCGGCATGGACCTTTCTCCAGGAACAACATACCATGACATACGTTTCTAGTGCCGCCGCGGTTATCCAGATAACCGGTTAACCTGTGGTTAAAACTTTGACCGGTTAAGAAAATGTTTTAACCGGTTAACCTTACATTCACTATACTCACAGTATATGTCCGTGTATAAATCACCCCCGTGTATAAGTCTATTTGCCTAAAGCCCATGTATAAGTCACACCCCCATTTTTAAATATATGCAGTCAAAAAGATTTAGTTGCAAGTTACGTTTTGCCAATTTGGGGCAGTTTGGGATGCAACGGAAATAGGTAAGTTTTCACGAGTTACAACGTGGTGAATAATAAAAGAATAAAGGAAAATTATTATTAAAGATTTAAAAAATACTTGCATTTATTTGTTTTTCGTTGTTTGTTTATCACCCCAATGTCTTCATCCCTGTCAAGAAAATCCAACGCTCATTTGTTACTGAAACTTTATAGTTTCATAATCAGAGCACCATTTGCGCCGTAACATGCGCAGTTGTTGTGATTAAGTTGGTTTTTCCGGAATGCGAGAACGTTCCGCAAAAACCAATAAAAAATACAACAAATGCGCAGGTTACAGCGCAAATTATTTTCAAATTGTTGTCCTACTTAAGCATTTTTGGTGCTATTGAAACTAACTTTACCTGGTGCACGTGTGCGTAATTTATAACCGGACATTACACATCAGTGAATTGGAGTTCATGGCATAAATACGTCTCTCCAGGTATTGCTGGCAAACATTTAATGTGTTATTATTTATTTTTTCGTTGTTATTTTGATGATTTTGTATTTTTTATGGTTTCATCCATATTGGCCCCACAAACCTGTTGATTTCCGGTACACGCACTGATGTAAACACATGGGCGATTGAACAACAACGACTGAATAGACTACTTCTTTATTATTATTTATGATCAATGTAAATAACATTGGTCGGCCCGATATAATAGTTACAGTTGAAGCAAGAACACACTACAAATATAGGTACCTTAAATGCGGTTAACCACGGTCAAACACGGTCAGAAAAAAGTCTTAACCGCGGCAGCACTACACGTTTCCAACGTTTGTCATCCCATTTGAAACACACAGAACAAAGATCAGTTCAAGTACAGAGAGAACAATTAATACAGAGATCATGAGAATCATAGAAAGATTTCCTCCTATTACAATTTGAACAATAATCATTCATTGTGAAATATAAACAATCAAAGTACTCGCACTAATCCTTGAAAATAAAGATACATAATACAACAATCCATTATATTCATTAATAAATAATGATTCGAAAAGAAAAAAAATTTTCAAAAAAAAAAATTTTTCAGAAGAGCCCAAGTTCCCAAAGAGAACCCTGAGCCCAATGGATCCCAAAAAAGCCTAAGTGTGGACAAAAATGTAAATTCATTTTGAAAAAAGTAATGAGACACTTACGGACAATAATAATGTATCTTACTATGAATAAGAGATGCAGAAGACAAATAATCACTATCTGCAGTAACTGTTGTCAACCTAAGCAAAAGTGTCAACAATCCGGAAACATGACTCCAGGCACTGAACAAACCTGGCCCGAAATCAGTTACCAATTAAAACACTATCTGATGCAAAACAGAGGCTTCCAGAGAAGAAACTGTAGAACATCAGATGGTAGATGCAGACCAAAACGCCTAAACACCCCTAGGGTGAGGACGTAAACATGGGGAAAAAACAGAAATAATTCTGTTACCAAGCTAGAACTCCCAAGAAATTTTAGTAATAAACATTACAAAAAATAAGCCAAAACATGGGAGAATAGCTAGAGGGAATAAGGAAGGTAGAGAGGAAACACTGATCAAACAATGGTACTTTATAGCAAGAATGACAACATCAGGGCTATGCCTTAAAAAAGGCAACTAGAAATAATTTCATAAAATAATTATAAGTTACAGCCCTGAACATTTTCTTGCACTATTTTTTCCTCTCCTCCTTATATATCCTCTTTATTTCCACCATTTCTCTCATCAAAATGTGTCTGGCATCATGAAAACTAAGATTTGGAACCACAAATAACAGTGAAGTGTAACTGTTTTGAGGGCCAAACAAAGAATGATTGATAATTGGTGCCAATTTCGGGACCTCCTTGACACTGCGCATACGCAGAGGAGAAATTGTTTGGAGGACCATATAGGACATGTATTTTTCGGTTTTTGATGCAAATTTTGGGGATTGGGGGGGGGGGGGGGGCAAAATTTGTGTTTGGCCTTGAATTAAGGAGTTTAGCACCAGCTAAGTCTGGGTCATTGGTACAGTATAAAAATATAATAATTTTTCAGCTGCTGAATTTGCATATTACATGGGCGGATGCGGGTGATTCATCGGGTAAAGGGTTAAGTGTTTCATAACAGTGAAGTTGCTGTTATTGATTATTATTTAATGACTGCTATATCTTACAGTACAATTCATCCAGTGAAACATGTTGTTTCTGGTTGATAGCATACCCCAAACACATCCCCTTGTCCTCGTGAAGCATGTTTCACATGAATGTCACAAAAAACACTATCACCCACATACAATATCTGGGTATAAAACAAGAAAATTTGTCACTTCTTTTATCAATAAATGTTAACATGGCAAAGAGGAGCTTGTCAGAGGTACAAAGATGACAAATCGTTGGCATACATGCAATAGGCATGTCATTCAACGCTATTGGCTGCTGCAGTTATTCTGTCATCAACAAACTTGGCTGAAAACATCAACAACCAATGATGTTAAGGTCCGACTAATGCCTGGACAACCCCAATCTTTGGGAAGATTGGAGTCTGGCACACCTCGTTAGGCGTGAACCCTCTGCTTCAAGTGGGGTTTGAAATGCCTTTGGCTCCCCAACTGGCGTTTGTGGAACAGAACTGTCCAAAACCATCTTGAAGCACTGGGTATGAGGTCCAGAAAGGTCAGCAAGAGTCCAGCAGTGTCCAATCAGCATAAAAGACGATGTTTGGGATGGTGTATGGCACAACAACATTGGAATCTTGGGACATTGAGGAGAGTCCAGTAATGCAAAACTAGTTAACACAAATGTCAACCTTAGCCTGGGACTTAACTTGAACAAACTTGAATCTGAGCCCTTCCCTGCCACCTCCAGGATACCGTATACCAAGTATCAATAGATTCGGATCTGAAGAAGGAAATTTTGTTTAACCCTTTACCCAATGAATCGGCCGCATCCACCCGCGTAATATGCAAATTCAGCAGTTGAAAAAATATTATTTTTCAAAAAAGTTTCAACAAAACCATATCATGTGACCACTCGTTGGAACGAGCTCATCGAGCTCGTTCCAACGAGGGGTCACATGATATGGTTTTGTTGAATTTTTTTTAAAAATTTGAAAAAATGATATTTAAAATAATAAATTTTGATATCGTCTGCGTTGGGTAAAGGGTTAAAGATTATTCATTGCATTACACAAGTTAAAATTTGGGCCCCCACAGAGAGTCCAAGTATGAATACAGGGACTAAATTTGGACAAACTTGAATCTGAGCCCAGTTAGGGTGTTGTATAGCAAGTATCAAAACATTCTGAATGGTGGTTCTCAAGACGATTTCAATGAATATTCCTCCTTTGCACCAAAATTAAATTATGGCTCCTGACTGGTGAATCGGGGAAAAGATGATTTCGAGAATATTATCAGTGTCCAGGTGCGGTGGAACCGGAGGGGCTGGGGTGGGCTGCAGCCCACCACCACCCACCCCCACACACTTTTTTGCCGGGACGTTTTTTTGTATGCATATATTTTAACACAACCAATGACTGGTGAAACAAGGGGCAGATCCGGAGCCTCCATCTTTCGCCAGCTATGTTTTCCTCGTACTAGTTCAGTTTCGATGGATTTCATATCATTTTTTACAGTAAGTGGCAGCAAACGCTAAAATGAATACAGTCTGTTAAAACATCTGTTAACTGAAATAGATCGTAATCTTACAGACATACAAGTACCAAATCCACCCCCAGACAAGATCCACAGACAGTATAATTCCTGGTAAAGAATACAGGTGAGGTCTATTTATCAGCTTTGGTCATTACGACCAAAGCTGATAAATAGACCTCACCTGTATGTTTAGTGATGTCTTTTAACGGCTCTCAAAGAGTGAAATCTTTCAAATACATCTCCTGAACAATCTCAAAATATCTGCTCAGATGCCTGGAAATGGGTGTTTTAGGACCCTGGAATTTAAAATTTTGGTAGGACAGGCAGAACTATGGATGGCCCATCATACGGCCGACCATCCATCGCCAGACCCAGCCCCCCCCCCCCCCCCTTCCCCCATTTTGAAAATCGTTCTGTCGCCCCTGGTGTCAGTAATGCTGCTTCCACAACTGACTAACCATGGTACTTTTCCAAATTGTTTTGTATCATATGAAAACCATGTTTTGATTTTATTAAACTGCTTAAAACTTTGAATGTATGTCATAAAAAAAAACTTATTTTAAAATAAAACATTTAAAATTTGTTTTCCAATGGTCTCTGCCAGACGGGGGGATGTTGGCCAAAGGTGTATATAATAATTTCTTACCACCCCCTTTTCATGATTTGCAAATTGTTCCCTCCAGAAATTCCAACTGCAAGGAATTGGTAAACATCGAACGCTTTGTGACATTTATTTTGCAAGTGAATAGAAAAAAGACAAATCAAAATACAGTGTGCCTGTGATTTTTAAATGGCAAGGCCTGATATCAACTTATGGAATACAAACTTTTATTTGGATTATTCATGACTAGTTGACTACTGATTTTATTGTCAACTAGTACCGAAAAATTTAACCAGCAACGACTAGTTGACTAGTCGTTTCAACACTAAGAAAATTTGCAAAGAAAATTTGCAGAGAATATTCCTCATACTGCTATAATTACAGGAGCCCAAAGATTTCTCAAAGGACTTGATTTGAACAAACTTAAATCTGCCACCCCCCCCCCCCCCCCCATAACCAATGAACTTGATTTGAAGAAACTTGAATCAGAGGATTCTGTATACCATATATCAAAAGCATCTGACTTGTGGTTCTGGAAGAGAAAAGTTTTAAAGAGTACACCTCGACTGTCATCTGCAAAATGAGGTCCCCAGAGGGTAAATTGTTGATGCTACCTGCAAGACAAAACAGCTTCACTCACAGTTTCATACTTATCAAACTAGAAGAGAGGTAAAAAAATCCCCTCCCCGCCCCCCTTTTTGAAGGAATCTTCTTTAAAAAGAAAGAGGGGAGCACTCTGGAATCAATAAAAGCGGTACTAAATTACTATATAAATATTCGTCAAACAGGCACGTAGGTATTTATTATTAATAAATTGGAGCTTAATGCCACTTCAGAAGCTAAGGCTATAGCTGGGATCCCGGTAATTAATATCGCCTGCTTCTAATGTATACCGGAGTCAGCATACGTAGATAGATTGAAAACCGGTGACATAATATATAAAATACACATGTCCAATAGAATCACAATGAACGATCTCTGGAGAGTAAACACACTTCCGAGGTAACCCACAGGTGACCCCATTCAGGTTTAACTTAATGCAATATGGGAAATAATCTTTAAAAATCTTCTACTGATCCACACCTAAGAATCTGTTGATATTGAGTCCACTTCATCCTTACGGGGTCAGGTTCAGGTTTGTTCAAAGCAAGTCCCTCAGTTATTATTTGGGCTTCCTATTTGAACCCAAATTTATCAATCTAAATCAGGGTCTCAAAACTAAACAGAAAGAGGTAACCAGCAGATAAATTGGCCCACATTCACCACCTCCCCCCCCCCACCCCCCCCCCCCCACCCCCTCCCTGCTGAATGGAAAATATAAATTTTGAGTGGAGCCAATAATATTGTCCCTCCCATTACAAATGTGAATACTGTCCTACAAACTTCATTTGAACAAATTTGATTCTACACCTCAAAAGGAAGCTCCATAACAAATGCCAAGTCATTGTGCCCACTGGTTCATGAGATTTTTATTAAATTTGGGAGCATTTTCCCCCACCTCCTCCCTATGGGGATGGGCAAGTTGATTTGAACAATGAAAGTGTCAATGACACTGTAGCTTAACTTGTGTGTTGTGTTTGATGAAAAGGATAATATTCAATGTTTATGAAAGGATTATGAAATAAGACAAGAATTGTGATAATTGGGAATATGTTCATTTCTGTTCCCTGTATGCTATGTTTTTGATAAAAATAATATGAGGTGTACACTGTACTAAAGAGCTGAGGGGTGGGTTAATATGACCGCACAGTTAATGTATGTGGCCCTCACAGTTAACGTATATCAACAAAAGTTACCAAGTGACAGTGAAATTATTCCAAAACGAGTCATTCTATCAAGTTACATTAAAATCCCTTCATAGATATGGCCTATAGACTGTGCTAAAGGTTTTCAGGCTTCGGGCCCCTGTAGCCATCAGTTTCCCAATTGCGTCCAAAGGGGACAGTCTCATCTAGACATTATATGAAGTCAAACTACCAAGTTACAATGAAATCCCTTCATAAATATGAACTGAAGACTGTGCTAAAAGTTTTCGAGCTTTGGGCTCGGGCAGCCATCATGGTTGAATGATCGCAACCAAAGGTGACATTCTCATCTGGGCATTATCTGGAGTGATCCTACGAAGTTACAATGAAATCCCTTCATAAATATGACCTGTAGACTGTGCTCAAGATTTTCGGGCTTCAGGCACCTGTAGCCATCACAGCTGACCAATCACGACCAAAAGGGGATGTCATCATCTAGGCATTATATGGAGTCAACCTAACAAGTTACAATGAAATCCTTCCATAAATACGACCTATAGACTATGCTAAAGGTCTTTGGGCTCGGGCAGCCATAAAGGCTGAATGATCGCAACCAAAAGAGGATGTTCTCATCTAGACATTATTTGGAGTCATCCTACCAAGCTACAATGAAATCCCTTCATAATTATGACCTGTAGACTGTTCTAAATGCTTTCGGGCTTCGGGCCCCTGTAGCCGTCACAGTTGCCCAATCATGTCCAAAAGGGGACGTTCTCATCTAGACATTATATGAAGTCAACCTACCAAGTTACAATGAAATCCCTTCATAAGTATGACCTGTAGACTGTGCTAAAGGTTTTCGGACTTCAGGCTTGGGCAGCCATCATGGTTGAATGATCGCAACCAAAGGGGACAATCTCATCTGGGCATCATCTGGAGTGATCCTCCGAAGTTACAATGAAATCCCTTCATAAATATGACCTGTAGACTGTGCTCAAGGTTTTCGGGCTTCGGGCACTTGTAGCCATCACAGCTGACCAATCACGACCAAAAGGGGATGTCATCATCTAGGCATTAAATGGAGTCAACCCAACAGGTTACAATGAAATCCTTCCATAAATATGACCTTTTGCCTATGCTAAAGGTTTTTGGGCTCGGGCACCCATCAAGTCTGAATGATCACGATCAAAATGGGACATTCTCATCTAGACATTATTTGGAGTCATCCTACCAAGTTAAAATGAAATCCCTTCATAAATATGACCTCTAAACTGTGCTAAAGGTTTTCAGGCTTCGGGCCTCTGTAGCCGTCACAGTTGCCCAATCATGTCCAAAAGGGGACTTTCTCATCTAGACATTATATGAAGTCAACCCACCAAGTTACAATGAAATTCCTCAATAAATATGACCTGTAGACTGTGCTAACGGTTTTCGGGTTTTGGGCTTGGGCAGTCGTCACGGTTGGCAGATCATGCCCAAATGGGCAAATTCACATCTAGACATCATAAGGAGTCATCCTACCAAGTTACAATGAAATCCCTCCACATTAAACATGACCTGCAGACTGTGCTAAAAGTTTTTGGGTTTCGGGCTTGAACAGCCATCACGGTTGATAGATCATGCCCAAAAGGGGACGTTCTCATCTAGGCATTATACAGAGGCATCCTACCAAGTTACAATGAAATCCCTTCATAAATACGACCTGTAGACTGTGCTAATGGTTTTGGGGTTTTGGGCTCGGGCAGCCATACCGGTTGCCCGATCGTGACCAAAAGGGGACGTTCTCATCTAGACATGACCCTAAACCTGCATATGGGATTTCGTGACGATCAGACAAGAACTGCGGGGTGTAGCCCGTGCTAAAGGAAAATGTGAACAGAGTCAGACTTCCGCAAGCATGATAGCAATAGCTTATCTTGACTATGTCAAGTTAAGCTAAAAACAAATGCGATGTCAAAACAGGCAATCACCTCAAATTTACCTGAAACACCATGCAATACCTACAAACACCATGTTCACAGATGCCAGATGGTAAGTGATAACAACTGCTCATCCTAACTTTCAGTCAGAAAAGATAAAAATAAGTTTTGTATTATCAACACAGTTGTCGGACACTTTGCTAATTTGTATACTGCTGGCAGTATTGGGGGGTGCGGTGGCGTTGCGGTAACTGGTTCTCATCAGATCACCGAAGTTAAGCAACGTCGAGCCCAGTTAATCATTGGATGAGTGACCGTCTGAGCGATCAATTTGGACTCCCGTGATGTGTCCTTGGGCAAGGCACTTAACCCTGACTGTCCACATGGGGGCACGATAACGCCGCATACTAAGGCATACTGCACGTCGATGGTACGCATGTTTTCAACCAATCTAACCCTGCCTGTGCTGCTGTGCAGAGTTACGATGTTGGGGAGCTGGCAGCTGCTTGTCGTTGCTCGTGGCTCTCTCTGGGTTCCTCCACCCGCAAAACTGTCATGGTCATGATTAGCCATTGTTCATAAAGTATATGACCTTAAACACCAATAAATAAATAAATAAATAAATAAATAAATAAATAAATACTGGCAGTATTGGACTGTACGAAACTTTTATAGGCATGTTTTATGCATAATTCTTGACAGATGTTAGGCCTATCAAACCACAGCATCACAAACATTAGTAAAAGACAATGAAAGATGAGACGTATGGTGAAGTGCGATGCACAGACAGAAAGGGCAGTAACAGCACGGAGCTGGAACTGACCCTGTAAAAAGCTGAATGCTGGGATAGACAACAGCCTGAGCCGAAGAAAGAGGGCCCATAGGAAAAAGGTCCTCTGTCGGCTCTTGCAACTGTCGCAAATAAATGGAGAAGGTAGCATTTCTCCAGTAGGCTGCCAGTATAACATCTGACAACATGACGGAGTTAGTAAAAGCCCCGAAAGGAAGACAATGCACGCACCTCGTGGCAGAAAAAACAATTGGTAATACAATCACCAGTAGCTAGCCGAGCGGAAGCTGCACGAATAGCAAGACAAATCCATCGAGAAATGGATGCAGGAGAGATCTGGCATGTGAGAAAACGCATATCCATCCAGGATAAAGACGCGAATCACCCCCCCCCCCCCCCCCCCCCCCCCCCCCCCCCCCCACACACACCAAGCAGAGCAGTGCTTAAGAAAGTGTCCATCTTGGCGCAGGGCTTGCCTTGAGTCGGGGCTGATCAGCCCAGGCCCCGAGATCAGCCCCGAGGAGCACTTGCTGGGGGCTTTTTTTCAAGCCCCGACATTTTCCACAAAAAAGCACTAACAATAATGGACAAAATGGAAAATCAGCCCCGAAAAGGCCCCGACCTCAATATGTGGGGGACTTTTTTTAGGCCCCGACCATTTTACTCAAGGCGAGCCCTGTTGGCGTAAACTGCAAAGTCCTAGGCCTTTTCAAGGAAAAGAGCTGAACAAGCTTGGAGAGGCAAGGATGAGTGTCAAAACAATGCGGTACGACATATGAAAAAGGTCTCCAAAGCACGGACTTGTACCCATTGCTGGAGACCCCCTGAAACAAACATATATGAGAAAATCTGCAAGCGGTGTGATCGAAGAAGTGACAGAAGCAACAGAGTGATCGCACCCCATCAACAGAAGAACCTTCTACTTACCCAGAGGCTAAACCAGTGGAGTGAGTTCCTCCTGGAAGAAGAAAAGCAACTCCACTGCTTGTCTCTAAAAACCACTACGGAGGAGACAGGACCCGATAAAAGACATGCGCGAAGGCACCATGAAGTCGGGTCAACTTGAAACCTCCTCAGGCGACTTTGGCAAAGAAAGTTGCGATGTAGAAGGAGACATGCCGGAACTGCCACTAACAGAGAGCAGAGCAGATTGATCCACACCCACCAAGGTGACAGGGGTGTGACCGAAAGGATTCAACGACTGCAGGTTCATATCTGGGCTAGAACTTGAGGCGGAATTGGAACCGGCAGGAAGGCGTAGCCGACAAGACCGTCCCAAAGGAGGGCCAGAGCATCCATGGCGAAAGCCAGAGCATCTGGACACGGGGACACAAAAGTGTCCACCTGATGGTTCCAACGAGTTGCAAAGAGATCGATGGAACACAGCCGTGTGGAGCATCTACTCGGTGGAAAAGAACCTGACCCGTCGGGACAGGGTGATGGCTAGGACATTCAGACCAGAAATGTGACGAACAACCACCCCAGCGTTGACATCCTGAGCGAGCAGTAGAAGATCCCGAGCCAATTTGTACATTGGAACCGAGTGCGTGCCGCCCTCGTTCCGAATGAAGCAACCACTGTCGAATTGTCGAACAACAGAAGGACCGGACGATTCCATAGGTGAGGGATCCACTGCCTGAAAATAGAAAGAAGAGCAAGAAGCTGCTTCCGGTTGATGTGTAGAGATGCCCGATCCTGGTCCCACATCCCGTGAAGGAAAAGACCTAGAGGATCCAACGTCGCACCCCATCCGAGATCGCTGGCATCTGCCGTCAGAACGCAATCGGACGTGGGTAAGTCCAATGGGACACCCTGCGTGATCCACAGAACATTCGTCCAGTGGAGAAGGTGAGGATGAAGAGATTCTGGTAACTGAAGCGTCAGATCCAGAGAATCGACATTTGGCCTCCAATGACTGAGCAGAAAGTGTTGGAAAGGTCTAACATGCAGCCGACCTAGAGGAATGAGATCCATCACCGAACCGCAGAGACCGAGCAGCCGGAGAATACCCTGTGCTGTCGCGGATGTGGACTGGGACAGAGTCAGAGCAAAAGCTGAGAGAATCACAGCCCTGGACTGCGGAACCGCCACTGTACTGAACTGTGTGTGGAAGGTCATCCCCAGATGACAAAACGACGGAGAAGGGACCAGATCCAACTACTCCTTGTTGACTTTGAATCCTAGCGACGTGAGCAAGCTCAACAGAGTGTCGACATCCAACTCCAGTAAGGCAGCATTGGAATGCCTCTGGAGTATATAGAAGCAGTCACCCTGGACTGTGTGCACTGGAAGGTTATCACATGCGACATCAGTCGGGTGAAGGGCCAAGGAGTCAGGTGGAGGCCGAAAGACATGGCCTTCAACTGGTAAACTCGCCCCAGAAAAGCGAACCTGAGATACTTCCGCAACACCTGATGAATCGGAGCGTGAAAGTAAGCACCTTGCAGGTCAATGCTGGAAGCGAAATCTCCCTGGTGAATGAACGGCGGACCGACCTGAAAGTCTCCATGCTGAACTTGGGAGCAATGATAGACTGGTTCAGCATACTCAGATCGATAACCGGTCGGAGTCGGCCGTCCTTTTTCGGCACCAAGAACAGGTAGGAATAAAACCCCACTGACTGAATGTTCTTGACGACCTTGAACGCACCCTTGGCCAGGAGATTGTCTATCTCCATGGACAAAAGCTCCCGACGTAAAAAGTTTGAAGGAACTGTGGTTGGAAGAGGCACTCTGGATAGAGTGGGGTGCCTTCGGAAGGATATTCGCAGCCCGGACCAAACAACATCTAACACCCAAGGATCGGATGTGATGGTGGCCCAACGGTCTGCGAACTCTGCTATCCTTCCTCCAACCTGGGATGAATCGAGGTGAGGACCTTCATTTCAAGCCCCGACAAGGCCCATGAGAGGTGAAACCACCTCCTCTACTGAATGAAGAATCCTGAGACTTCCCGCTAGCCTGCCAACGCTTACCCTTACCCAGTGAGTAAGAAGTAGAAGCGGAGGCAGAAGGATCAGCCCTTTGCTTTGCAGAGGAAGCAGAAGGGTACTAGTTAGGCTTTGAATGAGCCCTGCCTCCCCTAGAAGGCTGATCAAGCTGACGAAGCAGCAGCTGATCTTTGGAATGACGTAGCACGTCATCCCGGACCGTCGACGCGGAACCCATGGAACAGTAGCGGTCCTGCCAAAGAAGCAATCGAAGAGCAGCGCGCTACCCCCAGGAAGGGATAGGCCTGTGTCCAGCACAGAGTCCCTTCGAACTAGTTCCAAAATAGCCATGTCACAGGCTTGCATGCGAGTAAGATGCATGATTGCCTTGGACAGCACACGCAAAGGACCCTGTAGATCGTCAAACCTATCTGGAGGCAGATAGGCAGCTAAGGCAGAGACAACGTGATCGGAGAGAGAAAGTATACCCAGCATTCCTCCCAATCAGCCCAGCATGGACTCCAGAGTCATCATAGGAATGACGGCAGACTTGGGCTTGGAAAGCCCGAGGGAATTGGAGTCCTGATCCAAAACCGTCAAAGTCTGGCAGACTGACGGATTGACAAAACTGTAGTAACGATAACGCACTGGAGGCAAAAAGGTGTCAACCCTGGTGAAGAACGGATATCCTTGGAACTCAGTTTAGAGTCCAAGGCTGAAAATGCTTCAACCACCTGTACTGCACTGTCGAAGATGCCCAGAGGCAGGTTGCTCCACAGGCTGCAGGCACGCGAGCGATGATCTTGGCCTGGCTGACACTGTTGGCTGGTTTGATGGTTTGCGATCCGGAATGAACCCAAACACAAAGTCAAGAGCTGCCCCCAAGCCAGAAGACTGCTGGCTCTCGACATCAAGGATGTCTGACTCCTCCCCGGAGTCGGAAGACACATAGCCCATCACAGGCAAACCAGCCGATGCCTCCCATGGTGCAGGAACACCATGGGGGTCAGAAAGCGGCCTGTTTCCAATCCCGGGAGGCGGTGCCATAGTGGGTGCCTGAAAACCACTCGCTGCCTCGCTGGAAGCAACAGGAAGGCTCTTGGACAGAACCTGAGTGAGTAAGGAGAGGGCCTCCCTAAGCTCACTACCCGTACCAGCCGGTTTGACATGGGGACGAACCAGCAAAGTGGCTTCACACCTGACCCTTTTAACCAGCGAAGGGTCACAAGCCTCCAATACACCCGAAGCAGTGGGACGGGCGGCAGCCGAAACATCTGAGGGCAGACGTGTATAGGGGTACGACACACCCCGAGGATCAACATAGCGGGAACTCAGGAGAGTTGCCGCAGACCTCTGCGGGGCAGAGGATCCAGGCTACATAGAAGGCGTTGGTCCCGCAAAACTGGCCGTGTGACCAGAATGAGTGGACGGAAAACGCCAATGACAAAACTGTGGTTTTTGACGGCACAGAGACCACAGTAGAGGGTCCAGCCGGCAGCCACTTCCAATTTCGCAGAGTGAAAGTCAGGGAAGGCTGAGGCCGATACCCACACGTCTACCCTACCAGACACCGCAGCAGACCACTGCAGGTATAAAACTGCTGTGCTCAACAGCTGAGAGGATACAGCAGGGGGGATTCAGTCGGCAGCCACTTCCGACTTCACCGAGTTGAAGTCGGGGAAGGCTGAGGCCGATACCCCACAACCACACTACAGAGATGCCTGCAGACCCCTGAAGGGATAAGCCAAGGCCGGCTAAAAACGGTGCCCGATGACATTGTAGACGGAACAGCAGTAGCAGCAGATACGATGGAGGCTGTTGGAACTGGCGGAAAAGTGGAGAGAGCCACTTAGCTCGGCCTCCAAAGAAGGAGTCACAACCCAGTGACAGCATCAGATGTTGACTGGAAAGGGCGCATAGTCCCAGAACCAGTCCCAGGGACCAAAAAAAACAAAAATTCAGCCCTCCAGAAGAAATCCTGTCCAGACAGTCCATAATTGACACCTAACTCCAATAACAATTTAAATTTATCAACCGAAAAATTTCATTCATTGTCGAACCGCGTTGACACGATGTCGAAAAAACATTCGCGAAAACGGAATAATAAATAATATACAATGAGAATGTGGTCGAAAATATTAACGAGAATATATAAAACACAGTCCTGTTATTATACGATCCTCAGATCCATAATCTAGTCACAGGAAAACCATTATCTACGAGCTGAATTATCACTGTATCATAATGCAAAGATGGCACAACACATCAACCACGTTGCACGGACAAAAGAAGAATGGTTTTGATTACTGCTTGCGCACTGGATAACGGAAGTCGTGGAATTGTACTAAGAGAAGGGCGTCCCTTACTGGGTGTGCGCCGGTGGCACTTGACCCAGTTTTGGCTTATTTTTTCATGGTGTTTTTACACCACTTTTCTTTCCCAAATCTCTTGGGAAAGATTAAAATAGAGAGTATTTTATTGGCGTTAGGTTCTTCGGAAGAACTGCACTATTGAAATGAAAGTGTCAATGAAACTGTAGCTCAACTTGTCAAGACAAAGACATGTACATGTATAGTATGTGACACAGCAATGACAAACACCTAGGTAATGACCTGATAACAAAGGTACATATAAAGTATTGTAACGGTCTGTACATAAATACTGAGTGTTGCCTGTAACAAATGTATAGGTAAAGTATTGTAAAGGTGGGTGACAGTCAGATGCTAAACTAGAAAAAATCTTTGAGTCCCAGAGTGGGTCTGACTGAACCCCAAAATATTTGTTCTCATAGCACAGTGATAACAAAGGCACCCCAAAACACACTTATTCCTGTCCCAAGGTGAAAACAAAGGTACCCAAGAAGTTTCGTGAAGATCAGTTCACAAATATGAGCTGTGTAGAAGTTGTGACAAAAAACTGATTAGACCTAATTTCGATACAAAATGGCCACTGGCAGCCATCTTGAATTTTGGACCGCACCCAGAAACACTCGTTCTCGTCCCAAGGTGATAACAAAGGTACCCAAGACGTTTCGTGAAGATCGGTTCATAAATACAGACTCTAGCCCGAGCCTTATTGACATGTGTACTTACTGTGTGTAAGCAGCACTGAAAAAATCAAAGTTCATCTAATTTGCATAATTTCTGCACGAGAAAAAAAACTGTATTATATGTGATGTATCCCATGGTACTAAACATTCACACAAAAAATTATTCAAATCAGCGCTTTCATAAGGAAGTTCTGTGCAAAAATCTGATTGCACCAAATTTCGTACAAAATGGCTGCCATCGGCCATCTTGAATTTCGGACCAGACCCCAAAACACTCGTTCTCGCCCCACGGTGATAACAAAGGTACCCAAGAAGTTTCATAAAGATCGGTTCCTAAATACGGCCTCTAGCCCGAGCCGTATTGGCATTTGCACTTACAGTGCTGAAAGTAACACCAAAAAACATCAAAGTTAGTCTAATTTGCATAATTTACGCACGAGAAAAAAACCTGCATTATATGTGATGTATTCCATGGTACTAAACATTCATACAAAAAATTATTCAAATCAGAGCTTTCATATGGAAGTTCTGTACAAAAAACAGATTTCTGCATCGTCGGTACAAAATGGCAGCTGGTAGCCATCTTGAATTCCGGACTGCACCCGAAAACACTCGAGCTCGTCCCACAGTCATAACAAAGGTACCCAAGAAGTTTCGTAAAGATCGGTTCATAAATACGGCCTCTAGCCCGAGCCATAGCAGCTTGGAACTTACAGATCTGAAAGTAACACTAAATAAATCAAAGTCAGTCTAATTTGCATAATTTACGCACGAGAAAAAAACCCGTATTATATGTGATGTATCCCATGG
The DNA here is from genome assembly GCA_031216915.1 of Pictodentalium vernedei. NCBI lineage: Eukaryota > Metazoa > Mollusca > Scaphopoda > Dentaliida > Dentaliidae > Pictodentalium > Pictodentalium vernedei. The sequence goes on from CM062293.1 coordinate 548,185,987, forward strand.
TACTAAACATTTATACAAAACTTTATTCAAATCAGAACTTTCATACAGAAGTTCTGTACAAAAAACTGATTTTTGCATCATCGGTACAAAATGGCCGCTGGCAGCCATCTTGAATTTCGGACCACACCTAAAAACACTCGTTCCCATCCCAGGGTCATAACAAAGGTACACAAGAAGTTTCGTAAAGATCGGTTCATAAATACGACCTCTAGCCCGAGCCATAGCCAATTGTTGACGTACGGACAGACGGACAGATGGACGACGGGCCATGACAATAGCTCAAATTTGACTTCGTCAAAGTTGAGCTAAAAATGTTGTAATTCAAGCACAATAAATTTACAGATCTATCAGGCTACACCTTATTTCTACTATTACTGTAGAAAAATATTAGATTAGTATTAATTGGATAATGGAGTTCGTTAGGAATTAAAAATCAATAATTTGGCCAGACTGATATCCTTTGTCTTAAGAATAATCTGTACAATTACAATGTTCAATTTACAGTGAAACAATATTTGAACAATGAAGAGTTTGCTATCAAAAGACAGATAAATAATTGAACTTACCTTCATGTGTAGTATGAAGTTTGATGTACTATTTGATGGACCTGATATGAATGTTGGACAGTGCTTACATTGAACTTTTATAGTACCAGATGGATTATCTGGCATTTTGTAATGAATAAAAACTAGCGATTTGTTCCTTGATGACATCTTGGACAAAAACAAGAAAAGTATTCAAAAAGTATTCAAAAAGTATTCATGAATACACCTCAAATTTGACTGTATTCGAATACGAATACGAATACTTTAAAATTGCATGAATACTGAATCCATTCAAATACTTGAAAAAATGTATTGAATACGACTGAATACCGAATACGAATACGAACACCCCAACCCTGGTTCTTCCACTGTGGTGCAAGCTTGTAGTAAACAACTGTAAGGTAGGTTGATAAGAAACCTGAGACTTGTCCTTATAACCTGAGACCCTTGCCTCATACCTGAAAATTAACAATGTCTTACTTCTGAGTATATTTGTTATGACATTTGGAGCTTTGCGTGAAAACGTACAGTTAAAAGTCCTGTCATGAACTGTGCGCTTATCTAGGCTTAATTGCGTGTAGGAACTGTGTGCTTATATAGGCTTAATTGCGTGTAGGAATTGTGTGCAATTGCTATATCAAATGGCATCCAAAACACGGCAGGTTCTCCTGGTTACTCATAGCAAATACAGACAATGTTTCTGCCAATGGACTTCTGGGTTACCCTGCTTGTGCAGAGGCCATATGTACAGAATTGGTAGCCTTACTATGGTCATAATACATAGATTAACGTGCAAATCGACGTGCTATTTGTGCGCATTTCATGACAAGGCTTCTAGTGTTAACTGTATGTGATCTTTTAATAGCATAAAGGTTATACAGCAAGTCGTCGGAATAAACATCATTCAATATGTCGAGAAGTTACCATGACAACCACAAAATTCTCCTTATTTATAGACCTATTTGACCTAAAGGTATCAGTAACGGTATTTAAATTATTATATCTTGTGTGACAGAATTCCATGCGCTTTATCAAACAAGATATAATAGACTAAATATGTCCCTTTTAATTAAATACACCTATTAATTGAATAATTTTCACAAGGCAAATTACCAGGGTTCCATCATACTTACCCCATTTCTTCTTGCTTGCCTGTACGAACCACTTCATCACATGATTTTGCTGCATGCCATTTGGATTTACAAATTGAACAGAACTGTAAGCCACACTGTAAGACATAGAAGATAAATTATAGAGAATCTACACTAACTGTACCTCTTATAATATATATTTGCCTTTGGGTCAAATAAACCAGAGGCTCAAAACCTGTCTTAAGTTGTCAAAACAGATGAGTCTATTAGTAAGTGATCAGCAGCAAGAGCTATTTTTTTATTTGCTCAGGCCTGGCATTCTGAAAAATGCAGGAGGGCAAAAAATCGCTCTCCTCAATCAGCTTAGGAGAGCAATTAGCTTTACACAGCATTTTAAGTATCCAGTTGAACGAACTCATTGAAACTGAAAACAACAGACTACATCAGTGATTTTATTAACTCTACTAAGGTAAAGCAAAATCTCTTAGACATCTGGATGTCTCACTCAACAACCGAACACACACTTGACAAGACCTGTGTGTCTACCCAGACCTGTTGTCCAAGAAAGTCATATGCCTACCACTACCACCTTCAACCCCCCAAGGGGGGTTGAAGGTGGTAGTGGTAGGCATATGACTTTCTTGGACAACAGGTCTGCTTGAATCTACAGTCACATCCTGGTGCAAGTGCTTCAAGTGACAGGATAGTAGTAATGGTAGTATATTATAGTGTCAATATTCCTTGAATAATTACCCCTCAAACTGTGATGTCAGTTGTTGAACTTGAAACTGACAGAAAAAAAAATATTGCTGTGACCCATTTTGCTTCAAATGATTGCAACTGTGTTTTACCACTAAACCAGTTTCAAAATGAAATTACGTGATGTTATGTGACTTTGAAGTTAAATTACATTTTTGCTTTACAACAAAAATTTAATGTGAGCATAATACATGTAATCTCAACCATCCCAGACCAAAATATTTAGGAGGGCAATTTTTCGCTCTCCTTAATTCTTTCAGGAGGGCAGTAAGGAGAGCTAAAAGATCGCTCTCCTGAAATTGCCAAGCCTGTTTGCTATGATACTACCAAACACAACTTGGAATGCTTTCTAACAAGCTCTGTTCTGTGAAGTATTAAAAAACAATTAAATGCCCCCCCCCCCCCCCCACCCCAAAAAAAAAAATTACAGCATAACTGAAATACTTATGACCCAGTTATATACTACATGACAAATATGGTTCACATCTGCCCATTGAATCTGAAAATAGAAATTTTCAGTGGAGCCCAAATTCTAACTTACTGAGTTTCTTTGAAAAAAAGTGAATCTGCATCACTAAAGTAAGTTCCAAACAAGAAATCTAAGCATTAGTACAAGTGGCTTATACAAAGAGGATTTTAAAAGTATATTACGCTTATGGAGCATTAACCCCACCTTAAGGGATATAGTAATTTCAAGGGAAAAACCAGAGTAAATTCCACCAGCCTGAAGGTGGCGACAGCTTCATTTGAACAAAGGAGAGAAGGTTTACTCCAAAGATGGTCTGTGCCATAAATGAATGAATTTGGCCCAGTGGTTTTAAAGAATAAGAAAGATTTCAAACTAGAGAAACAGAATTTTACTGTCACAAGTAAATTCAAGTCTGTGTGAAAATGGTTAAAGCATCAAAAATAAACAAAACAGAAAGAGAATTTATGAAGGCTTATTTTGAGGGCTAAACTATTTTCAAAGAAATCAGAAATAGGTTTTCATTAATAGTATTACATGAAATAAAATCTTTGGAACCCACACTGAAGCCTTGAGAGGGTTAAATTAAAGATATTCATACAGAATTTAGAGAATTTTTTTCCAGGAGACAAAAATAAAACATATAGTATATGTGCACAGCATTGAAAAGGTTTGATCAAGGCATTAATAAAATCTTTTAAACCCACACTAAAGTCTTGAAGGGGTTAAAGACATCCATACAGGAATCACATAAGTGTTTCTAAGGAACCAGAAACAACATATATGTGCACAGTATTGAAAGGGTTCAACATAAAATAAAATCTTGGAAAACACACTGAAGCCATGAGAGGGTTAAATTAAAGATATTCATACAGGAATCAGATCAATATGTTTTTCCAAGGAATCAGAAAAAAACATATATGTGAACAGCATTGAAAGTGTTTGATCATGGCATCAATAACATCTTTGGAACCCACATTGCAGTCTTGAGAGGCTAAATTAAAGATATACATACAGGAATCTGATAAATGTTCCCAAGAAACCAGAAATAAAACATATATGTCCACAACAGTGAAAGGGTTCAACAAGAAATAAAATCTTTGGAAAACACACTGAAGTCATTTATTTATTTATTGGTGTTTTTAAGGTCATATACTTATGCACAATGGCTAATCATGACCATGACAGTTTTACGGGTGGAGGAAGCCAGAGTACCTAGAGAGAACCACCAAGCAATGACGAGCAGCTGCCAGCTCCTCAACATCGTAACTCCGCACTGCAGCACAGGCAGGGTTAGACTGGCTGAAGCCATGTGCACTATCGACGTGCTGTACTCCTTAGTACACGTCATCATCGTGCCCACATGTGGACAATCGGAGCTAATCTGCCCAAGGACACAATGCAGGAGTCCGAATTGATCACTCAGACGGTCAACCATCCAATGATTAATCAGGCTAGACATTGCTTAACTTCGGTGATCTGATGAGAACCGGTTACTGCAATGCCACCATGCCCCCCACCCACAACCCACCCACCTCCCACCCCACCCCCACTGAAGTCATTCATGAGAGGGTAAAATTAAAGATATAAATACAGGAATCAGATCAGTATTTTTCCTAAGGAATCAGAAAAACATATACGTACAAAGCACTGAAAGGGTTTGATCATGGCATCAATAAAATTTTTGGAACCCACATTGCAGTCTTGAGAGGGTTAAATTAAAGACATGCATACAGAAATCAAATAAATGTTTCCAAGAAACCAGAAAAAAAACATATGTGCACAGCATTGAAAGGGTTCAACAAGAAATAAAATCTTTGAAAAACACACTTAAGTCATGAGATAGTTAAATTAAAGATATTCATACAGGAATCAGATCAATGTTTTTCCAAGGATGGAGAAAAAACATACATGTTCTCAGAAGGGTTTGATCAAATTTTCTGAACAATTTCATTTCCTGATTACAATAACAGATTAGAATGTGTCTGGCAGCAAATTGTTGTGATAGGAATGTTATTCTAGATGTCATTCAAGGTTCTCAGTGAACAAAATTTTTCTCCAGGATAAAGTACTGTAAAAATGCTGACTCATCATTTTTTCCATACCCACTACCAGGCACCCTGATTGAGCCGGTGGCAAATTTTCAACCAATCCCTTTTACTGATCCTAAGGATGCTTTCATTCCAAAGAACAGTTCTCTGTTCCTGGTCATTTGTGAGATATGGGCTTTTGAAGTATGTTTTGTTGTTAGCCCCTGGGGTTGCCTTTTTGCAGGGGGGGGGGGCATGAATCAATTACTTAGGAACCATTTATACCACATGCCAAATTTGGTTGAAATTGGCACACCGGTTCTTGAAACAGAAATTTGGGGCAGAGCTACACAGAGCCCAAATATTGACTTACCACATTCCCTTGAACAAACTTTAAACTTCTACACCAAAGGATGTTCCACACCAAATATCAAGGCATTCCCTCTGGTGGTTCATGAGAAGATTTTTAAAGGTTTTTAAGATTTTGGGGCATAAACCAGAACCCGAATATGGCAGCTGCTTCATTTGAACAAAATAGAAAGGGTATACTCCATAGATGGTCTGTGCAATAGTTTGAATTTGGACTAGTGGGTGTGAAGAAGTCAAGTTTGCAAAAGTTAATGGATGATAGATGACGGACAAAAGTGATGGCAATAGCTCCCACTGACTTGCAGTCAGGTGAACTAAAAATAACATACGAGTCTCTGGTTTACCAACCTCATTAGAAAACTATTAGCCAAACTGGATTTCTCACCTGGTGAGGGAACCTCTGATTATGTCGATCAGAACAGGAGTTAGGTCAAGCAAATCAAATTTACTATCAATTCGCCAGAGATGGCTTTATCTGCAGGGAAATCCAGCAACTAGATGGAATTGTCAGCAGGATAACAAGTTTATCAACCCTGTTAATAGCACTGTCAGGAGGGCAGCGTGTTTTAATAACCAGGAAAATATAGGGGGATTTTTGAAAGAGCAACATGCTTTAATAATCAGGCAAATAGATGGCACTGCTGGAAGAGTGAAGAGTTTTAATAAAGGGGCAACTAGATAGCATTGTTGGCACGGTGAGGTGTTTCATCAATCTGAAAAATGCATGAAATTGGTGGCAGTGGAAGTGTTCTATCAGTCTAAAAAATACATACTGTTGGACAGTGAACTGGCATAGGAGATCCTTGTTCACCATTAGCACTACATACATGACATACAGTCTCGCAACCAACTTCTGGACAGAATGTTCGATTAGGATCCAAATCCACCTCTGAAAAAGTAATAATACTTTAAAACATGAACCCTGTACAAAAGGAATACAAAAAGTTGACCACTTACAGTACACTCACCGTGGATTGGTCGTAATCCACACGTGGGCAGTTATGTCCACGCATCTGTTTACCAGGTAGTAAAAATTATCATTAGCAAAATTTTAATTAATTAAATTTTTGATGATTATTCCTGTAATTAGTGTTTGGAATCTAATATTATTGCACACCCGTGGAAAGTGACCAGTCCACGGCGATTTACTGAATGACAAATGTGTCGCTATGGGTGTCACATGGGCCAAATCAAAAATCCCAAACCCTTATGCATATCTAGAGACTCTACCGGAACATATGAACACACTTTCAACATTTCAAATTAAAACCCCTTGGAGCCTTTTGCCCCAAACCGATTGTCTAATGACAAAAGTGGCACAATGGGAGCCATACAGGGCCAGATCAAAAAATGAACACACTTTAAGCATTTTGATTTAAAACCCCTAGGAGACTTTTGCCAAAAACTGATTCTTTAATGACAATAGTGGTGCTATGGGGCCAAATAAAGAATATGAAACCTTTATGCACATCTAGACACCCAACTGGAACATATGAACAAGATTTAAATGTTTCAAATTTACCCTTCTGAGCTTTTGCCAGAAGCCAATTTTCTAACAACAAAAATGGCACTACAGGAACCACATGGGGCTGAATTAAGAATCCCAAACCTTTATGCACATCTAGACATCCTACTGGAATGTATCAACAAACTTTCAACATTTCGATTTTAAGAACCCCAGGAGCCTTTCGCTGGAAAACAATTTTGTAATGACAAAAAGTGCCGCTACAGGCACCATGAGGTCAAATTAAAAATTTAAAACCTTTATGCACATCTATACAGTACGTGCCAAGAGTTATATTATAATTTCCTTCACATAGCGATATTTCCGCCGTGGAATTCGAGTGAACCCCTGCAAAATTTGGGTGGCAGTTAACTGATGATCCTGTGAGCCCCCATGCCTGCAAGTGTAGTGGATTAAACTTCTAGCTATTAATACCTACTGTACATGTAATTACACATTGAAGTCAGTTACGAAGATCGATATTGACTTCCGTGAAGAAGTGAATGAAGATGGGCTGAACATTCTCAGTAAATTTACCATCCATTTTTGCCTCACAAGAACTTGAAGTCTGGTGGTCGCACTTTAAACTATTCACTGAAGCAACGAAATGTTGCTATCTTGTTATGGTAATTATATTTGGTTGATCCTTTTTGCCACCTCAATCAAAAAATGAAAGTGTCAATGACACTGTAGCTCAACTTGTCAAGACAAAGACATGTACATGTATAGTATGTGACACAGCAATGACAAACATCTAGGTAATGACCTGATAACAAAGGTACATATAAAGTATTGTAACGGTCTGTACATAAATACTGACCGTTGCCTGTAACAAATGTATAGGTAAAGTATTGTAAAGGTGGGTGACAGTCAGATGCTAAACTAGAAAAAAATCTTTGAGTCCCAGAGTGGGTCTGACTGAACCCCAAAATATTTCTTCTCATAGCACAGTGATAACAAAGGCACCCCAAAACACACTCATTCCTGTCCCAAGGTGAAAACAAAGGTACCCAAGAAGTTTTGTGAAGATCAGTTCATAAATACGAGCTGTATAGAACTTGTGACAAAAAACTGATTGGACCTAATTTTGGTACAAAATGGCCACTGGCAGCCATCTTGAATTTTGGACCGTACCCAGAAACACTCATTCTCGTCCCAAGGTGATGAAACAAAGGTACCCAAGCAGTTTTGTGAAGATCGGTTCATAAATACAGCCTCTACCCTGAGCCAAATTGACATGTGTGCTTAAATTGTATAAGTAGCACTGAATAAATCAAAGTTCATCTAATTTGCATAATTTCTGCACGGAAAAAAAGCTCATCAAAGAACAAATGTAATGTTAAATATTTATTATTTATTTATTAAGGTTTAATGACACTTTAACAGCCAAGGTAATATCACGTCCTTGACAGTTTTACGGGTGGAGGAAGCCGAACAGCCAAGGTAATATCACGCCGTTGACAGTTTTATGGGTGGAGGAAGCCGAACAGCCAAGATAATATCACACCGTTGACAGTTTTACGGGTGGAGGAAGCCGAACAGCCAAGGTAATATCACGCCGTTGACAGTTTTATGGGTGGAGGAAGCCAGAGTATCCGGAGAGAACCACAGAGCAACGACTAGCAGCTGCCAGCTCCCCAACAAATAATGACAGCCTGAGAAAAGTGGGGTGGCGGTGGCCGTTAGCATCTACTTCAGCCCTCCATTTAACATGAATGGGAGATGACACCTGCATACTCAGTACAGAAAAGAGGCTAAAATCTATGATTTTGTATGCAAGATTAAGACCCATCTGGAGGAGACCTGGTTGAATGGCTCACCGGCAAAACTCTTGGTGGGTCCCTGTGTGCACTCCCTCTCCTACCCTTTAGTCTTGCACAAAAATAATAATAAACTCAGTTTTATTTCTGTAGTGCGCATTCAGGTGTCTCTCCCATTCGCGTTAGATAAAGTTCCCCCCCCCCCAGGGCACCCCCCATAAGGCCAAAACCAATCACCCCAACAGCTCTTGATACATGGAAATTTGCAAAAATCACAAAAAAGCGAAATGGAATAACGAAATGCTCTACGTGTGGACTGCTATTGGCAATCCACATACATGTAGAGAACATTTTGGTATACTGCCGTTCAGATGCACAGCGTTCTTTTAGTTTGAAAATGTCCTCTATGTGGACTGCTATTGTTCACTCAGATGCAAGGAAGCAGCAGAAAGTTCTTGAAAATCATATCTCTAGTAGTAAAGTCCTGTAAAGTGCTTCAAAAATGCGTAATGTCAACAATCTAGCATGAAATATGCAATGTCAACAATCTAGCATAAAATATGCAATGTCAACAATCTAGCATAAAATATGTAATGTCAACAATCTGGCATAAAATATGTAATGTCAACAATCTAGCATAAAATATGTAATGTCAACAATCTAGCGTAAAATATGTAATGTCAACAATCTGGCATAAAATATGTAATGTCAACAATCTAGCATAAAATATGTAATGTCAACAATCTAGCATAAAATATGTAATGTCAACAATCTAGCATAAAATATGTAATGTCAACAATCTAGCATAATATATGCAATGTCAACAATCTGGCATAAAATATGTAATGTCAACAATCTAGCATAAAATATGTAATGTCAACAATCTAGCATGTTATGGAAAAAACAATGCTGTAATAACCTGCATAATTGCATAGATTGACAGTGAATAAAGTCTGGGGGGTTTTTTATAAAAAAATCAGAGTGTGCCGCCTTAACCCATTACATAACATGAAAAGCAGATGACACTTGCAAACAAAATTCTTGAATAACTATTTTTTTTCATTTTTTGTCTTAAAAACATAGGTTATGACCCCTCTTTGGAGCGAGCTTGTCGAGCTGGTTGGTTTTGGCAGTTACTTTGGGGTAAAGGGTTAATCATGCATCAGGTATTATGTTATCAACAGGTGCGCAGTTATGAAATAGGGTCGGCATTATTTTATCAGGAAGTCCTGGAATATGTTTGGAAAAAGTCTTTGAAAGTCCTGGAATTTTTATAAAGGATGAAGGCACCCTACTGGAATGATAGACACCCTACTGGAACATATTATACATCTAGATACCCCACTGGAACATATTGTACATCTAGATACCCTACTGGAACATATTGTACATCTAGACATCCCACTGGAACATATTGCACATCTAGACACCCTACTGGAACATATTGCACATCTAGACACCCTACTGGAACATATTGTACATCTAGATACCCTACTGGAACATATTGTACATCTAGACACCCTACTGGAACATATTGCACATCTAGACACCCTACTGGAACATATTGCACATCTAGACACCCTACTGGAACATATTGTACATCTAGATACCCTACTGGAACATATTGTACATCTAGATACCCTACTGGAACATATTGTACATCTAGATACCCTACTGGAACATATTGCACATCTAGATACCCTACTGGAACATATTGTACATCTAGACACCCCACTGGAACATATTGCACATATAAACACCCTACTGGAACATATTGCAATTCTATACACCCTACTGGAACATATTGTACATCTAGACACCCTACTGGAACATATTGCACATCTAGACACCCTACTGGAACATATTGTACATCTAGACACCCCACTGGAACATATTGCACATCTAAACACCCTACTGGAACATATTGCACATCTAGACACCCTACTGGAACATATTGCACATCTAGATACCCTATTGGAACATATTGTACATCTAGACACCCTACAGGAACATATTGCACATCTAGACACCCTACTGGAACATATTGTACATCTAGACACCCCACTGGAACATATTGTACATCTAGATACCCCACTGGAACATATTGTACATCTAGATACCCTACTGGAACCTATTGCACATCTAGATACACTACTGCAACATATTGCACATCTAGATACCCTACTGGAACATATTGCACATCTAGACACCCTACTGGAACATATTGTACATCTAGACACCCTACTGGAACATATTGTACATCTAGATACCCTACTGGAACATATTGTACATCTAGATACCCTACTGGAACCTATTGTACATCTAGACACCCTACTGGAACATATTGTACATCTAGATACCCTACTGGAACATATTGTACATCTAGATACCCTACTGGAACATATTGTACATCTAGATACCCTACTGGAACATATTGCACATCTAGATACCCTACTGGAACATATTGTACATCTAGACACCCCACTGGAACATATTGCACATCTAAACACCCTACTGGAACATATTGCAATTCTATACACCCTACTGGAACATATTGTACATCTAGACACTCTACTGGAACATACTGCACATCTAGACACCCTACTGGAACATATTGTACATCTAGACACCCCACTGGAACATATTGCACATCTAAACACCCTACTGGAACATATTGCACATCTAGACACCCTACTGGAACATATTGCACATCTAGATACCCTACTGGAACATATTGTACATCTAGACACCCTACAGGAACATATTGCACATCTAGACACCCTACTGGAACATATTGTACATCTAGACACCCCACTGGAACATATTGTACATCTAGATACCCCACTGGAACATATTGTACATCTAGATACCCTACTGGAACCTATTGTACATCTAGATACACTACTGCAACATATTGCACATCTAGATACCCTACTGGAACATATTGCACATCTAGACACCCTACTGGAACATATTGCACATCTAGACACCCTACTGGAACATATTGTACATCTAGATACCCTACTGGAACATATTGTACATCTAGATACCCTACTGGAACCTATTGTACATCTAGATACCCTACTGCAACATATTGCACATCTAGATACCCCACTGGAACATATTGTACATCTAGACACCCTACTGGAACATATAGCACATCTAGACACCCTACTGGAACATATTGCACATCTAGATACCCCACTGGAACATATTGCACATCTATATACCCCACTGGAACATATTGTACATCTAGACACCCCACTGGAACATATTGTACATCTAGACACCCCACTGGAACATATTGTACATCTAGACACCCCCTGGAACATATTGCACATCTAGATACCCTACTGGAACATATTGTACATCTAGACACCCCACTGGAACATATTGCACATCTAGATACCCTACTGGAACATATTGTACATCTAGACACCCCACTGGAACATATTGCACATCTAGACACCCTACTGGAACATATTGCATAACTAGATACCCTTCTGGAACATATTGCACATCTAGATACCCCACTGGAACATATTGCACATCTAGATACCCCACTGGAACATATTGTACATCTAGACACCCTACTGGAACATATTGCACATCTAGACACCCTACTGGAACATATTGTACATCTAGACACCCTCTGGAACATATTGCACATCTAGATACCCTACTGGAACATATTGTTCATCTAGACACCCCACTGGAACATATTGCACATCTAGATACCCTACTGGAACATATTGTACATCTAGACACCCCACTGGAACATATTGCACATCTAGACACCCTATTGGAACTTATTGTACATCTAGACACCCCACTGGAACATATTGCACATCTAGACACCCTACTGGAACATATTGCACATCTAGATACCCCACTGGAACATATTGCACATCTAGATACCCTACTGGAACATATTGTACATCTAGACACCCTACTGGAACATATTGTACATCTAGACACACTACTGGAACATATTGTACATCTAGACACCCCACTGGAACATATTGCACATCTAGACACCCTACCGGAACATATTGTACATCTAGACACCCTACTGGAACATATTGTACATCTAGACATCCTACTGGAACATATTGCACATCTAGACACCCTACTGGAACATATTGCACATCTAGATACCCCACTGGAACATATTGTACATCTAGACACCCTACTGGAACATATTGTACATCTAGACACCCTACTGGAACATATTGTACATCTAAACACCCTACTGGAACATATTGCACATCTAGATACCCTACTGGAACATATTGCACACCTAGACACCCTACTGGAACATATTGTGCATCTAGACACCCCACTGGAACATATTGTACATCTAGACACCCTACTGGAACATATTGTACATCTAGACACCCTACTGGAACATATTGCACATCTAGATACCCCACTGGAACATATTGTACATCTAGATACCCCACTGGAACATATTGCACATCCAGACACCCCACTGGAACATATTGCACATCTAGACACCCAACTGGAACATATTGCACATCTAGACACCCTACTGGAACATATTGTACATCTAGATACCCTACTGGAACATATTGCACATCTAGACACCCTACTGGAACATATTGTACATCTAGACACCCCACTGGAACATATTGCACATCTAGATACCCTACTGGAACATACTGCACATCTAGACACCCTACTGGAACATATTGCACATCTAGATACCCCACTGGAACATATTGTACATCTAGACACCCCACTGGAACATATTGTACATCTAGATACCATACTGGAACAAATTGTACATCTAAACACCCTACTGGAACATATTAACACAGTTTCAAGATTTCAAATTAAAAACGAGCCTTCCATCGGATACTGCTTTTCTAACAATACTTAGATGTGAGTCTTCCATGGAAGACGTGTGTCGTCTGGCGTTTCAGACAGAATTCTAAGTGGAAAAGGGGCATAACTCTGGAAAAAATACATCGGATCAAAAAATAAAATAGGAGGTGCACAATGCCGTTATGTGATAAAAGAATCACTGAAAGTTTCATCAAAATCCATTCATAGGTTAAAGAGGAGTGGCAGATAAGAGAAGGTGTGACGCGGACGACGCGGACGACGATGTGGACAACTCAAGACGACAAAAGTAATCCCTATATGTCGCTCTGGATCAAAAAATAAAATAGGAAGTGCACAATGCCGTTATGTGATAAAGAATCACTGAAAGTTTCATCAAAATCCATTCATAGGTTAAAGAGAAAGTGTGACGTGGACGACGTCGCGGACACGACACGGACGACGCAAGACGACAAAAGTAATCCCTATATGCCGCTCCCCACTTCGTGGGGCGGCGACACAAAAAGTGGTTCCACTGGAACCACTTGGGGCCAAATCAAAATTCTGAAACCATTATGGACATCCATAGATGCTAATGGAACACCTTAGCATAGTTTAAAGGTTTCAAATTAATGAGGCCTGAGGCACTCACCTCACCATAATTGTATAAAGAAGGATTTAATTAGCATCTACGGCTAGTTAACACTGCAGAGGAATGAAGTTATTTAATTATTTATAACTCTGTTGTCCAGGCCAGATGATTTTTTTTAGTACTGCTATGCTACCACAGAAATAATGCCAAGATTTTCAGTAATGCAAAAACAGGATCAACCCAGGGACTTAACTTGAACAAACTTGAAGGATGTTGAATACCAAATATCAAAAGAGTCTGATTGTATCTCAGAAAGCAGATTTTTTAAGATTATTCCACATATTGGACTATGTTAAAATTCGGGCTCCAATAGAAGCCCAATTATTAACCAAGGGACTTGCTTTGAACAATCTTGACTCTGACTCTTATAACAATGATATATACCAAACATTAAATGATTCTGACTAGTGGTTCTGAAGAAGACTTTTAAAGATTATTCCCTTTCTAGCCCCAAGTTAACAAGAGCGCACGTATCGCTGAAGCAATACAATGTCCCCTACCGGACTAATGAGCATTAATTATTATACAAATATTATAACTTAGATGTGATCAGCATGAATTCCGTTGAAGCATTTCCAAAAAAAGTCCAGAAAACTGATATTTTGGTGCTTTTCCATATTTCCAAGGGTCATAACTCACACAAGAATAATGTAATCAGCATGAAACTCAAACTTGATCTGTAAGTCGTCGTTCTATAGTAGGTTACCAAGAATGAAATCATTCGGTTGAAGCGTTTTCAAAAAAACTCTGGAAAACTGATATTTTGGCACTTTTCCATATTTCCAAGGGTCATAACTCACACAAGAATAATGCAATCAGCATGAAACTCAAAGTTGATCTGTAAGTCATTGTTCTATAGTAGGTTACAAGAATGAAATCATTCGGTTAAAGCATTTCAAAAAAACGTCCGGAAAACTAAAGTATGACTGACAGACTGACTGACAGACTGACGGATGGAGAGTGCAGATGAAACTTGATCTATAAGTCATCGTTCTATAGTAGGTTACCAAAAATGAAATCATTCCGTTGAAGTGTTTCCAAAAAAAAGTCCAGAAAACTAAAGTATCACCGACAGACTGACTGACTGATGGATGGATGGATGGATGATGGATGGACAGAGTGTAAATGATTCTTGATCTGTAAGTCATTGTTTTATAGTAGGTTACCAAAAATGAAATCATTCCGTTGAAGCGTTTCCAGAAAAAGTCCGGAAAACTGATATTTTGAAGCTTTTCCATATTTCCAAGGGCCATAACTCACACAAAAATAATGCAATCAGCATGAAACTCAAACTTGATCTGTAAGTCATCGTTCTATAGTAGGTTACCAAGAATGAAATCATTCGGTTGAAGCATTTCCAAAAAAAAGTCCAGAAAACTAAAGTATGACTGACAGACTGACTGACAGACTGACGGATGGACAGAGTGCAAATGAACCTTGATCTGTAAGTCATCGTTCTATAGTAGGTTACCAAAACTGAAATCATTCCGTTGAAGTGTTTCCAAAAAAAGTCTGGAAAACTAAAGTATGACTGACAGACTGACTGACAGACTGACTGACAGACTGACGGATGGATGGATGGGCAGAGTGTAAATCAAACTTGATCTGTAAGTCATTGTTCTATAGTAGGTTACCAAAAATGAAATCATTCCTTTGAAGCGTTTCCAGAAAAAGTCTGGAAAACTGATATTTTGGTGCTTTTCCATATTTCCAAGGGCCATAACTCACACAAGAATAAGGCAATCAGCATGAAACTCAAACTTGATCTGTAAGTCATCATTCTATAGTAGGCTACCAACAAGGAGGACGCCAACGCCCTATAGCTCACCAACATTCCTCTTTGATAGTAACTTTGGCAAACACAAGAACTCTATCAAACAGGCTCATAACATGTGACAAAGCTTACCTAAACACAACCTCTTAAAAGTAAAACACAGAAACTGACATAAACACTAAGTTAAGCATGAAATTCTGAGCTAAACAGAAAACTAAACGCCACTAAAAATGTCAAGAAAAATGTTTAAAATGCAGGGTATGAGGGATTAATCATGGAACAATGATACTGAGGAACATGTATGATGAATATAAGTGTCATGGGAAGAGAAGGAGCACAGCAGCTGACCTAAACACTAAGTTAAACATGAAATTCCGAGCTAAACAGAAAACTAAACGCAACTAAAAATGTCAAGAAAAATGTTTAAAATGCAGGGTATGAGAGGTTAATCATGGAACAATGATACTGAGGAACATGTATGAGGAATATAAGTGCCATGGGAAGAAAAGGAGCACAGCAGCTGACCTAAACACTTAGTTAAACATGAAATTCTGAGCTAAACAGAAAACTAAACGCAACTAAAAATGTCAAGAAAAATATTTAAAATGCAGGGTATGAGGGGTTAATCATGGAACAATGATACTGAGGAACATGTATGATGAATATAAGTGACATGGGAAGAGAAGGAGCACAGCAGCTGACCTAAACATCAAGTTAAACATGAAATTCCGAGCTTAACAGAAAACTAAACGCAACTAAAAATTTCAAGAAAAATGTTTAAAATGCAGGGTATGAGGGTTTAATCATGGAACAATGATACTGAGGAACATGTATGATGAATATAAGTGTCATAGGAAGAGAAGGAGCACATCAGCTGACCTAAACACTAAGTTAAACATGAAATTCCGAGCTGAACAGAAAACTAAACGCAACTAAAAATGTCAAAAAAAATGTTTAAAATGCAGGGTATGAGGGGTTAATCATGGAACAATGATACTGAGGAACATGTATGATGAATATAAGTGCCGTGGGAAGAAAAGGAGCACAGCAGCTGACATAAACACTTAGTTAAACATGAAATTCCGAGCTAAACAGAAAACTAAACGCAAATAAAAATTTCAAGAAAAATGTTTAAAATGCAATGTATGAGGGGTTAATCATGGAACAATGATACTGAGGAACATGTATGATGAAAATAATTGCCATGGGAAGAGAAGGAGCACAGCAGCTGACCTAAACACTAAGTTAAACATGAAATTCCGAGCTAAACAGAAAACTAAACGCAACTAAAAATGTCAAGAAAAATGTTTAAAATGCAGGGTATGAGGGGTTAATCATGGAACAATGATACTGAGGAACATGTATGATGAATATAAGTGCCATGGGAAGAGAAGGAGCACAGCACTGACCTAAACACTAAGTTAAACATGAA
The DNA here is from genome assembly GCA_031216915.1 of Pictodentalium vernedei. Taxonomy (NCBI): domain Eukaryota; kingdom Metazoa; phylum Mollusca; class Scaphopoda; order Dentaliida; family Dentaliidae; genus Pictodentalium; species Pictodentalium vernedei. Next base: position 548,203,214 of record CM062293.1, read on the forward strand.
ATTCCGAGCTAAACAGAAAACTAAACGCAACTAAAAATGTCAAGAAAAATGTTTAAAATGCAGGGTATGAGGGGTTAAATCATGGTATAGTGATAATAATCATCATATAGCAGCATTATAAAGGCCATGATATGGAAATAGGGTGAGTAAGTGACCTAAACAGAAGCTTTAACATTACTGGACACGTACGCTGACGCCGACGCTGACCGATCGAGCCATGCCATAAGCTCACACAACTAAAGTTGCTGAGCTAAAAATGAAATCATTCCGTTGAAGCATTTTCAAAAAAAAATCCGGAAAACTAAAGCGTGACCGACAGACTGACTGACGGATGGACAGAGTGCAAATGAAACTTGATCTGTAAGTCATCGTTCTATAGTAGGTTACCAAAAATGAAATCATTCCGCTGAAGCGTTTCCAAAAAAAGTCCGGAAAACTGATATTTTGAAGCTTTTCCATATTTCCAAGGGCCATAATTCAAACAGAAATAATGCAATCAGCATGAAACTCAAACTTGATCTGTAGGTCATCATTCTATAGTAGTTTACCAAAAATGAAATCATTCCGTTAAGTGTTTCCAAAAAAAGTCTGGAAAACTGATATTTTGGCACTTTTCCATATTTCAAAGGAACAGACTGACAGACTGAAGGATGGACAGAGTGCAAACCTATAGTCTCCTCCGGCGATGCCGGTAGGGGACTAATAAGCCAGGACATGAATAAAATGTTCCATCTCCAAACATGATTGGTGAATCACACAGTTGTTTCAGATTGTCATTTTGAAGCTTTTCCATATTTCCTAGGGCCATAACTCACACAAGAATAATGCAATCAGCATGAAACTCAAACTTGATCTGTAAGTCATCGTTATCGTTCTATAGTAGTTTACAAAAAATGAAATCATTCCGTTGAAGCGTTTCCAAAAAAACTCTGAAAAACTTATATTTTGGTGTTTTTCCCTATTTCCAAGGGCCGTAACTCACACAAGAATAATGCAATCAGCATGAAACTCAAACTTGATCTGTAAGTCATCATTCTATAGTAGTTTACCAAAAATGAAATCATTCCGTTGAAGTGTTCCCCAAAAAAAGTCCGGAAAACTGATATTTTGGTGCTTTTTCCCATATTTCCAAGGGCCGTACCTCACACAAGAATAATGCAATCAGCATGAAACTCAAACTTGATCTGTAAGTCATCGTTCTATTAGTAGTTTACCAAAAATGAAAGCATTCCGTTGAAGCGTTTCCAAAAAAAACTCCGGAAAACTAAAGTGTGACTGACAGACTGATAGACTGACAGACCTACAGACTGACAGATTGACAGACTGACGGATGGACAGAGTGCAAACCTAGAGTCCCCTCCGGCGATGCCGGTAGGGGACTAAAAATTCAGGCTCCTGTTTAGAGCCCAAATATGAACCAAGAGGCTTCATTTTAACACACTTGTATCTATCAAACTTTATCCACAATTAAGTATTTCTCAATCACTCACTGACACAATTATTCTTTATTTATTGGTGTTTAAGGTTACATACTTATGCACAATGGCTAATCGTGACAGTTTTACCTGTGGAGGAAGCTGGAGTAACCCGACAGAACCACCGAGCATCGATGAGCAACTGTCAGCTCCTCAGTATTCTAACTCTGTTAATGCTCTGCTCAAGCAGGTTTACAGCAGTTGAAGACATGAGCACCATCCACATGCAGTATGCCTTCGAGCACTGCGTCATCGTGCCTCCCATGTATGCAGTTGGGATAAAGAGCTGGGGTAAAGGACACAGCAAGGGTCTCCTCAAGGTGATATATCTCCCATCCATTTAATGAAAAAACTCTACTCATTGTGGTGTATCTCCCATCCACTTAATGATACAAAGTCTGCCCACAGTGATGTATCTCCCATCCATTTAATGATACAAACTCTACCCACACTGGTGTATCTCCCATCCATTTAATGATACAAAGTCTGCCCACAGTGATGTATCTCCCATCCATTTAATGACACAAACTCTACTCACACTGGTGTATCTCCCATCCATTTAATGATTCAAACTCTACCCACAGTGATGTATCTCCCATCCATTTAATGATCCAAAGTCTGCCCACAGTGATGTATCTCCCATCCATCTAATGATACAAACTCTACCCACACTGGTGTATCTCCCATCCATTTAATCAAACAAACTCTACCCACACTGGTATATCTCCCATCCATTTAATGATACAAAGTCTACCCACAGTGATGCATCTCCCATCTATTTAATGAAACAAAGTCTGCCCACAGTAATGTGTCTCCCATCCATTTAATGACACAAACTCTACCCACACTGGTGTATCTCCCATCCATTTGATGATACAGACTCTACCCACAGTAATGTATCTTCCATCCATTTAATGATACAAAGTCTGCCCACAGTGGTGTATCTCCCATCCATTTGATGATACAAACTCTACCCACACTGGTGTATCTCCCATCCATTTAATGATACAGACTCTACCCACAGTAATGTATCTTCCATCCATTTAATGATACAAAGTCTGTCCACAGTGATGTATCTCCCATCAATTTAATGACACAAACTCTACCCACAGTGGTGTATCTCCCATCCATTTAATGAAACAAACTCTACCCACAGTGGTGTATCTCCCATCCATTTAATGAAACAAACTCTACCCACGGTGATGTATCTCTCATCCATTTAATGACACAAACTCTACCCACAGTGGTGTATCTCCCATCCATTTAATGATACAAACTCTACTCACAGTGGTGTATCTCCCATCCATTCAATGAAACAAACTCTACCCACAGTGGTGTATCTCCCATCCATTTAATGACACAAACTCTACCCACAGTGGTGAATCTCCCATCCATTTAATGATACAAACTCTACCCACAGTGATGTATCTCTCATCCATTTAATGATACAAACTCTACCCACAGTGATGTATCTCTCATCCATTTAATGACACAAACTCTACCCACAGTGGTGTATCTCCCATCCATTTAATGATACAAAGTCTACCCACAGTGATTTATCTCCCATCCATTTAATGACACAAACTCTACCCACAGTGGTGAATCTCCCATCCATTTAATGACACAAACTCTACCCATGGTTGTGTATCTCCCATCCATTTAATAAAACAAACTTTACCCACAGTGATGTATCACCCATCCATTTAATGACACAAACTCTACCCACTGTGGTGTATCTCCCATCCATTTAATGACACAAACTCTACACATGGTGGTGTATCTCCCTTCCATTTAATGACACAAACTCTACCCACCATAATGTATCTCCCACCCATTTAATGACACAAATTCTACCCACAGTAATGTATCTCCAATCTATTTAATGACACAATCTCTACCCACACTGGTGTATCTCCCATCCATTTAATGATTCAAACTCTACCCACAGTGATGTATCTCCCATCCATTTAATGATCCAAAGTCTGCCCACAGTGATGTATCCCCCATCCATCTAATGATACAAACTCTACCCACAGTGGTGTATCTCCCATCCATTTAATCAAACAAACTCTACCCACACTGGTATATCTCCCATCCATTTAATGACAGAAACTCTACCCACAGTGATGTATCTCCCATCCATTTAATGATACAAAGTCTGCCCACAGTGATGTATCTCCCATCCATTTAATGACACAAACTCTACCCACACCGGTGTATCTCCCATCCATTTGATGATACAAACTCTACCCACACTGGTGTATCTCCCATCCACTTAATGACACAAACTCTACCCACACTGGTGTATCTCCCAACCATTTAATGATACAAAGTCTGCCCACAGTGATGTATCTCCCATCAATTTAATGACACAAACTCTACCCATGGTTGTGGATCTCCCATCCATTTAATGACACAAAATCGACCCACACTGATGTATCTTCCATCCATGTAATGACACAAACTCTACCCCCACTGGTGTATCTCCCATCCATTTAATGAAACAAACTCTACCTACGGTGATGTATCTCTCATCCATTTAATGATACAAACTCTACCCACAGTGGTGTATCTCCCATCCACTTAATGATACAAACTCTACCCACCCTGGTGTATCTCCCAACCATTTAATGGCACAAACTCTACCCATGGTTGTGTATCTCCCATCCATTTAATAAAACAAACTTTACCCACAGTGATGTATCTCCCATCCATTTAATGACACAAACTCTACCCATGGTTGTGTATCTCCCATCCATTTAATAAAACAAACTTTACCCACAGTGATGTATCTCCCATCCATTTAATGACACAAACTCTACAGATGGTGGTGTATGTCCCTTCCATTTAATGACACAAACTCTACCCACCATAATGTATCTCCCATCCATTTAATAACACAAACTCTACCCACAGTGATGTATCTCCAATCTATTTAATGACACAAACTCTACCCACAGTGGTGTATCTCCCATCCATTTAATGACACAAACTCCACCCATGGTTGTGTATCTCTCATCCATTTAATGACACATACTATACCCACAGTGATGTATTATCTCCCATCCATTTAATGACACAAACTCTACCCACAGTGATGTATCTCCCAACCATTTAATGACACAAACTCTACCCACAGTGGTGTATCTCCCATCCATTTAATGACACAAACTCTACCCACAGTGGTGTATCTCCCATCCATTTAATGACACAAACTCTACCCATGGTTGTGAATCTCCCATCCATTTAATGACACAAACTCTACCCACAATGATGTATCTCCCATCCATTTAATGACACAAAGTCTACAGTCAGTGACGTATCTCTCATCCATTTAATGACACAAACTCTACCCATGGTTGTGGATCTCCCATCCATTTAATGACACAAACTCTACCCACAGTGATGTATCTCCCATCCATTTAATGACACAAAGTCTACAGTCAGTGATGTATCTATCATCCATTTAATGGCACAAACTCTACCCATGGTTGTGTAACTCCCATCCATTTAATGATTTAAACTCTACCCACAGAGATGTATCTCTTATCCACTTAATGAATGTCTTGCCCAAGGACACATAGCCTATGCCCTAGTACATGCTGCCACTAAACTCCCATATAAACAATTGGGATAAAGGGTCTAACGCAACGACACATAACCTATGTCTTAGCAATTACTGCCACTTAACTCACACATAAACAATTGGGGTGAAGTGATTCACCCAAGGACACATACCCTATGCCTTACCACATGTTGCCACTTAACTCACATATAAACAATTGGGATGAAGTGACTTACCCAAGGACACATACCCTATGCCTTAACACATGTTGCCACTTAACTCCTACATAAACAATTGGGATGAAGTGACTTACCCAAGGACGCATACCCTATGCCTTAACACATGTTGCCACTTAACTCCTACACAAACAATTGGGATGAAGTGACTTACCCAAGGACACATACCCTATGCCTTAACACATGTTGCCACTTAACTCCTACATAAACAATTGAAGTGACTTACCCAAGGACACATGCCCTATGCCTTAACACATGTTGCCACTTAACTCCTACATAAACAATTGGGATGAAGTGATTTACCCAAGGACATATACCCAATGCCTTAACACATGTTGCCACTTAACTCCTACATAAACAATTGGGATGAAGTGACTTACCCAAGGACACATACCCTATGCCTTAACACATGTTGCCACTCAACTCCTACATAAACAATTGAAGTGACTTACCCAAGGACACATACCCTATGCCTTAACACATGTTGCCACTTAACTCACATATAAACAATTGGGATGAAGTGACTTACCCAAGGACACATACCCTATGCCTTAACACATGTTGCCACTTAACTCCTACATAAACAATTGGGATGAAGTGACTTACCCAAGGACGCATACCCTATGCCTTAACACATGTTGCCACTTAACTCCTACACAAACAATTGGGATGAAGTGACTTACCCAAGGACACATACCCTATGCCTTAACACATGTTGCCACTTAACTCCTACATAAACAATTGAAGTGACTTACCCAAGGACACATGCCCTATGCCTTAACACATGTTGCCACTTAACTCCTACATAAACAATTGGGATGAAGTGATTTACCCAAGGACATATACCCAATGCCTTAACACATGTTGCCACTTAACTCCTACATAAACAATTGGGATGAAGTGACTTACCCAAGGACACATACCCTATGCCTTAACACATGTTGCCACTCAACTCCTACATAAACAATTGAAGTGACTTACCCAAGGACACATACCCTATGCCTTAACACATGTTGCCACTTAACTCCTACATAAACAATTGGGATGAAGTGATTTACCCAAGGACACATACCCTATGCCTTAACACATGTTGCCACTCAACTCCTACATAAACAATTGAAGTGACTTACCCAAGGACAAATACCCTATGCCTTAACACATGTTGCCACTCTTAACTCCTACATAAACAATTGGGATGAAGTGATTTACCCAAGGACACATACCCTATGCCTTAACACATGTTGCCACTTAACTCCTACATAAACAATTGAAGTGACTTACCAAAGGACACATACCCTATGCCTTAACACATGTTGCCACTTAACTCCTACATAAACAATTGGGATGAAGTGACTTACCAAAGGACACATACCCTATGCCTTAACACATGTTGCCACTTAACTCCTACATAAACAATTGAAGTGACTTACCCAAGGACACATACCCTATGCCTTAACACATGTTGCCACTTAACTCCTACATAAACAATTGGGATGAAGTGATTTACCCAAGGACATATACCCAATGCCTTAACACATGTTGCCACTTAACTCCTACATAAACAATTGGGATGAAGTGATTTACCCAAGGACATATACCCAATGCCTTAACACATGTTGCCACTTAACTCCTACATAAACAATTGGGATGAAGTGACTTACCCAAGGACGCATACCCTATGCCTTAACACATGTTGCCACTTAACTCCTACACAAACAATTGGGATGAAGTGACTTACCCAAGGACACATACCCTATGCCTTAACACATGTTGCCACTTAACTCCTACATAAACAATTGAAGTGACTTACCCAAGGACACATGCCCTATGCCTTAACACATGTTGCCACTTAACTCCTACATAAACAATTGGGATGAAGTGATTTACCCAAGGACACATACCCTATGCCTTAACACATGTTGCCACTTAACTCTTACATAAACAATTGGGATGAAGTGATTTACCCAAGGACACATACCCAATGCCTTAACACATGTTGCCACTTAACTCACATATAAACAATTGAAGTGACTTACCTAAGGACACATACCCTATGCCTTAACACATGTTGCCACTTAACTCCTACATAAACAATTGGGATGAAGTGACTTACCCAAGGACACATACCCTATGCCTTAACACATGTTGCCACTTAACTCCTACATAAACAATTGAAGTGACTTACTCAAGGACACATACCCTATGCCTTAACACATGTTGCCACTTAACTCACATATAAACAATTGGGGTGAAGTGACTTACCCAAGGACACATACCCTATGCCTTAACACATGTTGCCACTTAACTCCTACATAAACAATTGGGATGAAGTGACTTACCCAAGGACACATACCCTATACCTTAACAAATGTTGCCACTTAACTCCTACATAAACAATTGGGATGAAGTGATTTACCCAAGGACACATACCCTATGCCTTAACACATGTTGCCACTTAACTCCTACATAAACAATTGGGATGAAGTGATTTACCCAAGGACACATACCCTATGCCTTAACACATGTTGCCACTTAACTCCTACATAAACAATTGAAGTGACTTACCCAAGGACACATACCCTATGCCTTAACACATGTTGCCACTTAACTCACATATAAACAATTGGGATGAAGTGATTTATCCAAGGACACATACCCTATGCCTTAACACATGTTGCCACTTAACTCCTACATAAACAATTGAAGTGACTTACCCAAGGACACATACCCTATGCCTTAACACATGTTGCCACTTAACTCCTACATAAACAATTGGGATGAAGTGATTTACCCAAGGACATATACCCAATGCCTTAACACATGTTGCCACTTAACTCCTACATAAACAATTGGGATGAAGTTACCCAAGGACACATACCCTATGCCTTAACACATGTTGCCACTTAACTCACATATAAACAATTGGGGTGAAGTGACTTACCCAAGGACACATACCCTATGCCTTAACACATGTTGCCACTTAACTCCTACATAAACAATTGGGATGAAGTGACTTACCCAAGGACACATACCCTATACCTTAACAAATGTTGCCACTTAACTCCTACATAAACAATTGAAGTGACTTACCCAAGGACACATACCCTATGCCTTAACACATGTTGCCACTTAACTCCTACATAAACAATTGGGATGAAGTGATTTACCCAAGGACACATACCCTATACCTTAACACATGTTGCCACTTAACTCCTACATAAACAATTGGGATGAAGTGATTTACCCAAGGACACATACCCTATGCCTTAACACATGTTGCCACTTAACTCCTACATAAACAATTGAAGTGACTTACCCAAGGACACATACCCTATGCCTTAACACATGTTGCCACTTAACTCCTACATAAACAATTGGGATGAAGTGATTTACCCAAGGTCACATACTCTATGCCTTAACACATGTTGCCACTTAACTCCTACATAAACAATTGGGATGAAGTGATTTACCCAAGGACACATACCCTATGCCTTAACACATGTTGCCACTTAACTCCTACATAAACAATTGAAGTGACTTACCAAAGGACACATACCCTATGCCTTAACACATGTTGCCACTTAACTCCTACATAAACAATTGGGATGAAGTGACTTACCCAAGGACACATACCCTATGCCTTAACACATGTTGCCACTTAACTCCTACATAAACAATTGAAGTGACTTACCCAAGGACACATACCCTATGCCTTAACACATGTTGCCACTTAACTCCTACATAAACAATTGGGATGAAGTGATTTACCCAAGGACACATACCCTATGCCTTAACACATGTTGCCACTTAACTCCTACATAAACGATTGGGGTGAAGTGACTTACCCAAGGACACATACCCTATACCTTAACACATGTTGCCACTTAACTCCTACATAAACAATTGGGATGAAGTGACTTACCCAAGGACACATACCCTATGCCTTAACACATGTTGCCACTTAACTCCTACATAAACAATTGGGATGAAGTGATTTACCCAAGGACACATACCCTATACCTTAACACATGTTGCCACTTAACTCCTACATAAACAATTGAAGTGACTTACCCAAGGACACATACCCTATGCCTTAACACATGTTGCCACTTAACTCCTACATAAACAATTGGGATGAAGTGATTTACCCAAGGACACATACTCTATGCCTTAACACATGTTGCCACTTAACTCCTACATAAACAATTGGGATGAAGTGATTTACCCAAGGACACATACCCTATGCCTTAACACATGTTGCCACTTAACTCCTACATAAACAATTGAAGTGATTTACCAAAGGACACATACCCTATGCCTTAACACATGTTGCCACTTAACTCCTACATAAACAATTGGGATGAAGTGACTTACCCAAGGACACATACCCTATGCCTTAACACATGTTGACACTTAACTCCTACATAAACAATTGAAGTGACTTACCCAAGGACACATACCCTATGCCTTAACACATGTTGCCACTTAACTCCTACATAAACAATTGGGATGAAGTGATTTACCCAAGGACACATACCCTATGCCTTAACACATGTTGCCACTTAACTCCTACATAAACAATTGGGGTGAAGTGACTTACCCAAGGACACATACCCTATACCTTAACACATGTTGCCACTTAACTCCTACATAAACAATTGGGATGAAGTGACTTACCCAAGGACACATACCCTATGCCTTAACACATGTTGCCACTTAACTCCTACATAAACAATTGGGATGAAGTGACTTACCCAAGGACACATACCCTATGCCTTAACACATGTTGCCACTTAACTCACATATAAACAATTGGGATGAAGTGATTTATCCAAGGACACATACCCTATGCCTTAACACATGTTGCCACTTAACTCCTACATAAACAATTGAAGTGACTTACCCAAGGACACATACCCTATGCCTTAACACATGTTGCCACTTAACTCCTACATAAACAATTGGGATGAAGTGATTTACCCAAGGACACATACCCTATACCTTAACACATGTTGCCACTTAACTCCTACATAAACAATTGGGATGAAGTGACTTACCCAAGGACACACCTTAGAGGATGTTAGTCCAGATCGAACCATTGACTTCTAGATCTCATGTCCAATTCTCTAACCAATGACCCATCATGCTCCCCATATATATTGATAAGACAGATGACAGCTGTGTATAAAAAGCACTGAGTATGTCACTATTATTATAGTTGTCTGACACAAATGTAACAAGGTTTAACGAAGAGGCCTTGCATTCTAAATAAAAATATCATCCAAATAATAACTGAGTTATTCCCGTAAAAATTACACAAATGCTTACCTTTCAAAAACCTGATGCGTATATATCTGTTATACATTGCTTTGTCAACCAATTTTTCTATCTGAAATACAAAGGATAAAACTTTATGTTAATATAACAAGTCAAAAAATAAAGTATAATTGTAATGAACCAAAATATGGTTAATGTAAATAACGTGTATTTTGATCAGCCAGTTATATGTACACGTATTATTGCGGCCTACAGATGGTTAATGTAAGTAACCTGTACATTTCATTGAGTCAGTCATGTATCCATCACTTTGCACGGACAAGGTAACTGGAGCAGGTACCCTAATTAATGAGGTGGTGTAAACAGAAAACACAGGTTATCATGATCCATCCAGTGTGCCCAGTCGTTGAGTAAAATCATGTTAGGAGCCTGGAATCACATATTAGAGAGCATTTGAAGATCCGATGTTGGTGCTAAAAATTGTCAATTGCAGGACATGAGTACAATGTTGTGTTGTCGATCCACTATGGTGAAGTGAAACGATGCCCTATGGGAATAGTTTAACAATTTAAGGCCAATGTGTAGTGTTGAGAAGTTACGCGACGATGAGCGAGAGGTTACTTAAGTAACATGAGCCGATCCTGAATGGAATTTGGATGGCAGGCTTTGTGTGTAGCTGCTACAGTGATGGCGATTGTATTGATATTCCTATGAGTTTGCAGTAGTCTTATGGTTGCAGTAGTTGACTTGCAGCAATGAGAGGTTTGACAGTTATAACAGGTATTTTCGTGAAATAACTAGGGCTGTCACGATTAATCGATTAATCGACTGTTGATTGGTTATGGCGAAATCAATTAGCAATTTTCGTTGTCGAAAAATCTGTAAATTGTATCCCGTTTTAGACGTTTAATAATTAAAAGAAAATTTGATGAAAAAACTATTGTTTCTAAAGGTAAAGAGTTAAGAACATCGATGTTAAACCCCAAGACGCTGTCGGAAGCAATAGTCTTCCAGGTACATTCATCAAAGCTTTGACGTTCTCAACTTTTGAACCGTCAGTGTAATAATCAAGACCGGTCGGCAGTTGCGAAGTTCGCAACTGCCGACCGGTCTTGATTATTACACTGACAGTTCAAAAGTTCAGAACATCAAAGCTTTGAATGCACCTAAAAAGGATCGTCTTCATTGTTTCCTTGAGGTAGGTCAACTGACTTGAACTTCATTTTTATCAACTTCAAAGAGAGGGAGAGGAGGGGGGGGGGGGCATTTAGGTACGATTAATCATTGATTATTTGTGACGATTAATCGATTCCTAAATTAAAAAATCGTGACAGCCCTAGAAATAACTGGTGGCATTTTCCGTGCAAGTAGGAAGAGAGCATTGTCTATTCAGCCGTATTAACGTTAACATAAATATAGTTAAGGCTGATGTTACACACATTTACGTTATACAGAGCACAGACATTTGACATGTCATTGAACTTTGAACTGTTGTAGAAATGAGCTGGCTATTATTGATCCACTGATATTTTAATAGGCTAGTGAACAAGAAACTGCTTACTAGGTGTGGGGTTAAGGGTTATTTGTGAACAGACAGTGTATATGGAAATGATTTTAACATGACATACACATTTAACGCTGAAGCTTTTTGGTGTGTTAGAACTAGTAAACTTTCATTCCATTGACTGGGCTGACAGATACAGTACGTGGAGAGTGTATTATTACTAAATCATACGCAGAGTGGAGATTCCACCCAAGCAATAATTGCAAATTTGTTGCAAAGCATAACCAGCACCAGCAAAGTTTCAGCCAATGGACCTCCGGGTTAAACCCGGAGGTCCATTGGCTGAAACATTGCTAGTGTTTTTGTCGATATGTACAAAATTTGAAAATTATAGCTTGGGTGATAACTCCACTCCACGGGTGATTTAGTTACAATCCACTCTCCACGTACTGTAGATTCATTTCGTGACATCCTGACGATTTCATTTTTCATTATTATTTATTTATTGGTGTTTAAGGTCACATACTTATGCACAATGGCTAATCGTGACCGTGACAGTTTTATGGGTGGAGGAAGCCGGAGTACCCAGAGAGAACCACCGAGCAACGACGAGCAGCTGTCAGCTCTCCAACATCGTAACTCTGAACTCTGCACCGCAGCACAGGCAGGGTTAGATTGGTTGAAGACATGCGCACCATCGACGTGCAGTACGCCTCAGTACACAGCGTCATCGTACCCCCATGTAGGCAATCGGGGTGAAGTGTCTTGCCCAAGGACACAACGCGGTTGCCGCAGGTGGGATTCGAATCATTTTTCATTTACGGATTGACTGATTCCATTAACCTAATGGGTGTCCATAGTATTTGTATTTGATGTGTATTTAATTTGTATTTTGTTCACTTTAGGTGGTTTGATGTTTATATAAAATGCAATAATTCATTGACTTATTACTTACAACTAATCATAGGCAATATAAAAGTACCCAATTACTTTACAATGATAGAAACAAAACAGCATAAAGGATAAAATACAGTTAAAACTAGAAGTCCTGTCACGAATAGTGCACTTATCTAGGCTTAATTGCACGTTGGAATTGCGCACAATTGCCATATCGAATGGCATCCAAAGCACGGCAGGTTCTCTTGGTTACTCATAGCAAACACATGCAATGTTTCTGCCAATGGACCTCCGGGTTACCCGGAGGTCCATTGGCTGAAACATTGCTTGTGCACAGGCCATATGTACAGAATTTGATAGCTTTACTTGGGCCATAACGCGTACATTAGCGCGCATATCAATGTGCTTTTTGTGCGCATTTCATGACAGGACTTCTAGTTTTAACTGTAGGGTGCTGGTCAAAACAGCCCCTCGCCAAAACGGCCCCTGGAATAGTTGGTCAATACGTTCCCACTTTTGGTCAAAATTGCCCCAGTGATTGGTCAAAACGGCCCCAGTGATTGGTAAAAACAGCCCCACTCATTGGTCGTTTCTTGCAAATTGCTATGTTTCTCATTCAGCTGTTACTAACTCCTGGGTTGCCTGTGTTCATCAAAATTAGCCACAACTATCAGTAGTATTGTGCATGGTAAAACCCTTCGTAGAGTGATTGACTAATTCCTGGGGTGGGCCCCGTGTTCACCAAAATTAGGCACGATAATCGACAGAATCGCAGTAACACCCAAGGTAGAGTGTCGCCATTTTTACCACTTACATTGCTGATTGCCGTCGCAGTGGCCAATTGACTAATTCCCACAGTACCGGTATCAGGGGCCATTTTGACCAATGTTAGGGGCCATTTTGACCAATCACCGGGGCCGTTTTGACCAATGTTAGGGGCTGTTTTGACCAATCGCCGGGGCCATTTTGACCGATGTCAGGGGCCATTTTGACCAAAAATTGGGGCCATTTTGGGGGCCGTTTTGGCCAGCACCCTCAAAAAAGAAAGTTTATTACTTTCTAAAGTGTGATTTACTGGGATTTCTGGGTTTGATTATAAATGATAACTTCACAAGTGAATTATGCAATCAATAATTAGCTCATGTATCCATGTGCACAAACGAAGACACTTTGCCGTGGGTGTAATGGGGACTTCATTGTTTTGTTTTTTTTTAACCCTTTACCTAACATAAAAAGCCAACGACGCTTGCAAAAAAAAAACTCTTGAATAACTAATTTTTTCATTTTTTGCCTCAAAAACATAGGTTATGACCCCTCATTGGAACAAGCTCGATAAGCTTGTTCCAATGAAGGGTCATAACCTATGTTTTAGAGACAAAAAAATTGGCAGTTTTTGAGAATAGCGCTGGCCGGTTTTGGCCATTACGTTAGGTAAAGGGTTAAATAATATAATTATCGTTAATAATGAAACATAATAAACTGAGTAATCGCTTGACTGGATTGGATACAGGAAATAATTCATTCAAGGTGAGGGACTACATTGTAAAACACTTGTGCGCATTCGCGTACTCGTGTTTGTACAACGTCCCTCACCTCTCATGAATTATTTCAGGTATCAAGTCCAGTCAAGCGATTACTCTTTATATATAAGAAACAAATGTGAAAAAATAGCATAAAGGATGAAATATAATAGTTCTAATGTTGCATGTTTGTGGACAAGAAATCATGCAAAGAGTTTAATGACATGTTGTTGTCAACCAAACCATACTGTATACAATTTTGCTACGTGCAAAAATAGCACATGCTACCAGTACTCGAGAATCTCAAATAGAATGGGTGATCGATGATTTTCTTCATGTTATGTTGTGCTAGAGATCATGGGTTTTTGAGAAAACACACTATTTTTGAATTGTGATACAGTGGAACCCTGTTAACTGAATAGCAGCTTTGCCAATGAAAATTATTCAATTAACAGGAGTATTCAATTAACAGGAATTGTGTCACTTTCCTGTATTCTGGAGATAAACTTAGCATTTATTCTATTATATCTTGTTTGACAGAGCTCCATGAGCTCTGTCAAACAAGATATAATAGATTAAATGCCTGTATTGGATGTACTGAGGCCAAACAGGTCTATAAACAAAGGAAAACTGGGGTGAGTCAGGGTAATTTCTCGGCTTATTACAAGATTGTTTATTCAATTAACAGGAGTTTACTCTATAACCTATATTCAATTAACAGGTCAAATTTGTACTGGAGGTATGGTAAATGGTTTTGTGTTGGGAAATTATATTCAATTAACAGGGATATACAATTAAGAGATATCCAATTAAGTGGGCTCCACTGTAATTGGGCATATGTTCATTTTTGTTCCCTGTATGCTATGTTTTTTCTAAAAAATAATATGAGGTGTACAATGTACTAAAGAGCTGACAGGTGGGTTAATATGACCTCACAGTTAATGTATGTGGCCCTCACAGTTAACGTATATCAACGAAAGTTACCAAGTTACAGTGAAATTATTCCAAAGCGAGTCATCCTATCAAGTAACATTGAAAGCCCTTCATAAATATGGCCTGTAGACTGTGCTAAAGGTTTTCAATTTCCCAATTGCGTTCAAAGGAGACGTTCTCATCTAGACATTATATGAAGTCAACTTACCAAGTTACAATGAAATTTCTTCATAAATATGACCTGTAGACTGTGCTAAAAGTTTTTGGGCTCGGGCAGCCATCATGGTTGAATGATTGCAAACAAAAGGGGACATTCTCATCTGGGCATCATCTGGAGTGATCCTACAAAGTTACAATGAAATCCCTTCATAAATATGACCTGTTGACTGTGCTCAAGGTTTTCTGGCTTCAGGCCCCTGAAGCCGTCACAGTTGACCAATCATGACCAAAAGGGGATGTCATCATCTAAGCATTATATGGAGTCAAACTAACAGGTTACAATGAAATCCTTCCATAAATATGACCTATAGACTATGCTAAAGGTTTTGGGGTTTTGGGCTTGGGCAGCCATCAAGGCTGAATTATCGCGACCAAAAGGGGATGTTCTCATCTAGACATTATTTGGAGTCATCCTACCAAGGTACAAAGAAATCCCTTTATAAATATCACCTGTAGACTGTGCTAAAGGTTTTCGGGCTTCAGGCCCCTGTAGCCGTCACAGTTGCCTAATGGTGTCCAAAAGGGGCTGTTCTCATCTAGACATTATATGAAGTCAACCTACCAAGTTACAATGAAATCCCTTCATAAATATGAACTGAAGACTGTGCTAAAAGTTTTCGAGCTTTGGGCTCGGGCAGCCATCATGGTTGAATGATCGCAACCAAAGGTGACATTCTCATCTGGGCATTATCTGGAGTGATCCTACGAAGTTACAATGAAATCCCTTCATAAATATGACCTGTAGACTGTGCTCAAGATTTTCGGGCTTCAGGCACCTGTAGCCATCACAGCTGACCAATCACGACCAAAAGGGGATGTCATCATCTAGGCATTATATGGAGTCAACCTAACAAGTTACAATGAAATCCTTCCATAAATACGACCTATAGACTATGCTAAAGGTCTTTGGGCTTGGGCAGCCATAAAGGCTGAATGATCGCAACCAAAAGAGGATGTTCTCATCTAGACATTATTTGGAGTCATCCTACCAAGCTACAATGAAATCCCTTCATAATTATGACCTGTAGACTGTTCTAAATGTTTTCGGGCTTCGGGCCCATGTAGCCATCACAGTTGCCCAATCGTGTCCAAAAGTGGACGTTCTCATCTAGACATTATATGAAGTCAACCTACCTAGTTCCAAAGAAATCCCTTCATAAATATGACATGTAGACTGTGCTAAAGGTTTTCGGGCTCGGACAGCCATCATGGTTGAATGATCGCTACCAAAGGGGACAATCTCATCTGGGCATCATCTCGAGTGATCATACGAAGTTACAATGAAATCTCTTCATAACTATGACCTGTAGACTGTGCTCAAGATTTTCGTGCTTCGGGCACCTGTAGCCATCTCAGTTGACCAATCACGATCAAAAGGGGATGTCATCATCTAGGCATTATATGGGGTCAACCTAACAAGTTACAGTGAAATCCTTCCATACATACGACCTATAGACTATGCTAAAGGTCTTTGGGCTCGGGCAGCCATAAAGGCTGAATGATCGCGACCAAAAGAGGATGTTCTCATCTAGACATTATTTGGAGTCATCCTACCAAGCTGCAATGAAATCCCTTCATAATTATGACCTGTAGACTGTTCTAAAGGTTTTTGGGCTTCAGGCCCCTGTAGCCGTCACAGTTGCCCAATCATGTCCAAAAGGGGACATTCTCATCTAGACATTATATGAAGTCAACTTACCAAGTTACAATGAAATCCTTTCATAAATAAGACCTGTAGACTGTGCTAAACGTTTTCGGGCTTCAGGCTCGGGCAGCCATCATGGTTGAATGATCGCAACCAAAGCGGACAATCTCATCTGGGCATCATCTGGAGTGATCCTACGAAGTTACAATGAAATCCCTTCATAAATATGACCTGTTGACTATGCTCAAGGTTTTTGGACTTTGGGCACCTGTAGCCATCACAGTTGACCAATCATGACCAAAAGGGGATGTCATCGTCTAGGCATTATATGGAGTCAACCTAACAGGTTACAATGAAATCCTTCCATAAATATGACCTTTTGCCTATGCTAAAGGTTTTTGGGCTCGGGCACTCATCAAGGCTGAATGATCGCGATCAAAATGGGTCATTCTCATCTAGACATTATTTGGAGTCATCCTACCAAGTTACAATGAAATCCCTTCATAAATATGACCTGTAGACTGTGCTAAAGGCTTTCGGGCTTTGGGTTTCGGGCCCCTGTAGCCATCACAGTTGCCCAATCACGTCCAAAAGGGGACTTTCTCATCTAGACATTATATGAAGTTAACCTACCAAGTTACAATAAAATTCCTCAATAAAAATGACCTGTAGACTGTGCTAAAAGTTTTCGGGTTTTGGGCTTGGGCAGTCGTCACAGTTGGCAGATCACGCCCAAATGGGCAAATTCTCATTTGGACATCTTAAGGAGTCATCCTACCAAGTTACAATGAAATCCCTCCATATTAAACATGACCTGCAGACTGTGCTAAAAATTTTTGGGTTTCAGGCTTGGGCAGCCATCACGGTTGACAGATCATGCCCAAAAGGGGATGTTCTCATCTAGGCATTATACAGCAGCATCCTACCAAGTTACAATGAAATCCCTTCATAAATACGATCTGTAGACTGTGCTAATGGTTTTTGGGTTTTGGGCTCGGGCAGCCATACCAGTTGACCGACCGCGACCAAAAGGGACGTTCTCATCTAGACATGACCCCAAATCTGCATATGAAATTTCGTGACGATCTGACAAGAACTGCGGGGTGTAGCCTGTGCTAAAGGGAAATGTGAACAGACTCACACACTAACAGACTCACAGACTTCCGCACGCGTGATGGCAATAGCTTATCTTGACTTTGTCAAGTCAAGCTAAAAATGCCAAGGTTAACTGAAAATCAGAGGATGCATGCTATTGGTATGCTAGCATGATTTCTCAATAACCCAGGCTCTCTAGCACAACATAACACACAGAAAATCATTGGTCACCCATTCAATTTGACATGCTCGGGTAGCATGTGCTATTTTGAGTTTTGTAGCAAAATTGTATATGGTGGGGTGGACAACAACAACATGTCATTAAACTCTTTGCATGACTTCTTGTCCACAAACATGCAAGTATGTAATAGCTCTCATCATTTTCATTTAGTACACTATAGCAAACATTAATCTTCACTGTGGTTTCTGATCAAGTTAATAATTCAAGTCTTAAATAGGCAGCCAAGACTTGATCAGAAACCACAGTGAAGATTAATGCTTGGTAATTAAGACTTGAAGTATTAACTTGAGCACTCTACAACAATGATAAATGATAATCATATATATAATATTTGTAAGAGTGTCTCTCTCGATTATCCATCGAAAGAATATCAAAATATGATCTGAGAAGTTACGAGCCAACTGAGAAGCCTATTTCTGAGATTTAAGAACCAAATGCGCACTGGCGCATGCCCAGGTCGGCCCCTGCCACAGTGACACTGGACTCAGCAGCGAGCTCATCTGGAAGTATCCCAGCCTAATGAATACCAATGACACGCAACCTCTGATTTTCGGTTAGCCTTGGCATTTTTTAAAATGTCGGAAGACAAAAACAAGCGTGTTTTCTCAATAACCCAGGCTTTCTAGCACAACATAACACACAGAAAATCGTCGGTCACCCATTCAATTTAACATTCTCGGGTAGCATGTGCTATTTTGAGTTTTGTAGCAAAATTGTATACGGTTGGGTGGACAACAACAACATGTCTTTAAACTCTTTGCATGACTTCTTGTCCACAAACATGCAACATTAGAACTATTATAGTTCATATTTCCTTATGCTATTTTTTCACATTTGTTTCTATTATACTTTCCTTTCTGACTCAGTATATTAAGCCCCTACTGCCAGTCAACATTAAAGTCTGCACATATGGCCTGTGCACAAGCAAAGTTTCAGCCAATGGACCTCCGGGTAACCCAGAGGAGGTCCATTGGCAGGAACATTGCTTGTGTCTGCTATGGGTAACAAGGAGAACCTGCCATGCTTTGAGTGTCATCCGATATGGTAATTGCACGCAATTCCTACGCGCAATTAAGCCTACAGTTAAAACTAGAAGTCCTGTCATGAATAGTGCGCTTATCTAGGCTTAATTGCGCGTTGGACTTGCGCGCAATTGCCATATCAAATGGCATCCAAAGCACGGCAGGTTCTCCTGGTTACTCATAGAAAACACATGCAATGTTTCTGCCAATGGACCTCCGGGTTACAACAAGTTATAACAAATGAGCACAGTTGTCTCCCTGTTTGTGTATAATTTCCTTGACAACACAGACAACAGCGATAGATGCTTTTCTTCATACTGTCACTTTGTCTTGAGTGTGCAGAAAATGTCCGAAACGTCCATTTTATAGAATTCGAACAAAATAAATGTATCTCGCATCTTTTCCTTCATAGCTGTGATTCATTTCTTACAATTTCATTAGAGTGCAGTCGCTATTTATATTTTATCCATTTTCGAAGCGACGTTATCCATTTACCACAACAGAGACTACAGAATGAGCTCAACGAGAAAAAATGAAATTAATCTATTCCTGGGATAAGACAATTTTTTTCTCAGTTTATTTATTCACACTATATATATTTTTCAACTTTCTAACAATGCATATATGGGTTATATGTTTTTTCTAAAGCTTTTAAAATATCGAGGCGAACACTGTACCCAAACTGTTGTGTATTAGCCTCAATAAGCTTAGACCCTATGTCAAGTTAGGGCCAGACCGACTTATCCGTTATCGGTAGATCGAATACAGTAGTATTTCTCACTTCAAATAATGAAATTTACATTTAGAAAATAAATTTCACAATAAATTTATTATAAAACGAGAGAAAATGAGACATATAGACACGGAGGGACGTTTGATTGTACTGCAATTTCTTCAATGTGGATATAAAAGCACCGCGAGAAGAGGAATTCCACGTCGAAACAAAATGGCGGTACTGACCTAATACGAGTCCAAGGTCGTTCTGCATAGGTGGACAAAATGTCCTTAGGACATAATACCCTTGACAAACTTGCACTGCTGGACTAAAGACCCTCAGGACAAAATACCTCAGACAATGCAAATTGAATGAACATAAGTACGAAATAATATATACAGTACGTGGAGAGTGGATTGTATCTGAAACACCCGCGGAGTGGAGTTATCACCCAAGATATAACTTTCAAGTTTTGTACATACCGACAAAAAACACAACCCGGAGGTCCATTGGCTGAAACTTTGCATGTGCTGGTTATGCTTTGCAACAAATTTGCAATTATTGGTTGGGTGGAATCTCCACTCTGCGGGTGTTTTAGTGATAATACACTCTCCACATACTGTAGCACAGTTTATAGTCTAATCACATGGTGAAGGGAATTCAAAACTTCTGTGATGTTTTTCTTTTTGTCCTTAAAGTCAATGCACAGGTTCTTGAGGCGTTGTTGGTGGTCCTTTGTCACTCGCTTAACCCTCTTCTTTGGTGGTTCACCGAGTGACTCTTTGTACAGATGTGTAATTGCCATGGAATGATGCATGAGAGCAGCCTATGAACTTATTGAATGCACTGTTCCAAGATTCAGAGATATTATTTTTTTTGTGATCGTCATTTAGAGTAGAATCATTAATGTTCCAAAGAGGAGGTGGGTAAAGCGCTGGCACAGAGTGAAACCTAATGCTTGGAATACCATCAGAAGATGATTCTGCTGGAAATTTTATTTGCTGATAAGAACCAGCCACATACGTTTTGTTGAAATTATCCACCAGGGGTTTTCAAAGCTAAATTGGGAACAATATGTCAAAGACCACTCACACATACACCACAAGCTCATCATTGATATTTATGGCAATCTAATAACATGAAAAATACTTAAGTTTCAAAATAATTATCAAAAAATAAAATAAAATCTGGGAAAGTACAAAAAATGGAAAAAAAAATAAAATTGGACATTTTGTCCACCTTAGCAAATTGATCAAGGACATTCTGTCCAAGGACATTATATCCTAAGGACATTGTGTCCAAGGGGTATTTTTTGTAAGGCATTTTATCCTTGGACATTATGTCCTACAATCCTGCCAGTCAACATTATTGGTCTTGATGATAAACAGACAGCCAACAATTATTATACAACGCAGCAGTAATAATTGTAGGCTATGAATTGGAATGATAGCTGAAAATTTCTATATTGTGCATGTTAACCCTTTACCCAATGCAGACAATATAAAAATTTAATATTTTAAATATTATTTTTTCAAAATTTTTTTAAAATCTCAACAAAACCGTATCATGTGACCCCTTGTTGGAACGAGCTCGATGAGCTCGCTCCAACAAGGGGTCACATGATACAGCTTTGTTGAAATTTTTTGAAAAATAATATTTTTTCAACTGCTGAATTTGCATATTACGTGGGCAGATGCGGCTGATTCGTTGGGTAAAGGGTTAAATAATAGTTTCTTCTGTAATCATTACATTTAGACACAGGACAATGTGGATAGTGATGAAGCAGTTAATCAGTATACAATCGGCCATCAGCTGATAAGCACCCATCAGTTGATGACTAGTAGTTGGTAGTGTGGAATCGGCCCTCGCCGATGGTTACATGTAATAAAAGTTGTTGAGATTTCCTCAACTCAACATCCAGATTTAAGATATTTTCTATTAAAATTACTCTTGAATGATTCGTAGTTCCATTAGTTCTCAGCAAATTTCACCAAGCACTGGTGGAAATTGAGAGACAACCATATTCACTCAGGTGATGAGTTTTGGCTTGAAACTGAAATCAAAGAAATCCAAAAACAACAGCATGAAACTGCAGGAACTTGTGACATCTTGTATTTTACCACTGATGCATTTCGGCTATGGCTTCCATAATAGATGAAACTGTATTGTTTGGATTTATGTTAGTTTTGTCTCATTTTTTTCTGCATTGATTCTGATTTATCAAATATTATGTATACAAGATGGCAACATCCATTAGTAAAATAAATGTGCTCCTCATCAATAAATAAACCATTAATTAAAGCCCTCAATATTGATAACAATCACCACTACAACTATTGTCAGGAATGGGGGGGGGGGGGGGGGGGTACACGGTTTGTTACCTGGGTGATTACCATCAATTACACACAAAACACTGACCATCTGACATCGGCATCGACAGATTCCGTATCCAGAACATTGGCATTCGGATGGTGGGTCATTATTTATCTTATCGACTCATCACTAAATGTGGATTTAATCACCTCTGTAGTTTCAAGCTTGCCTAGTTTTCTTGTTTATGAAGGCTAGAATATCAGCTAATCGCAGTGAGACTAACAATATAAATAGCATAGAAGTGCGATGCGAAAGAGAAGATCCCATAAAGAGGTCATTAGGAAAGTGTTTATCTTCTGAATGCTGTTTGTACTCTCCATGACAGAACCTATAAATTAATCAGTGGTGATTCGAGAGGAGAGATAACCATAGCCTCAGAGGAATCATCTATAACTTGTACAGAACCTATAAATCAATCAGTGGTGATTCAACTATAGCCTCAGAGGAATCATGTATAACTTCTACAGAACCTATAAATCAATCAGTGGTGATTCGAGAGGAGATATAACCATAGCCTCAGAAGAATCATCTATAACTTCTACAGAACCTATATATCAATCAGTGGTGATTCAACTATAGCCTCAGAAGAATCATCTATAACTTCTACAGAACCTATATATCAATCAGTGGTGATTCAACTATAGCCTCAGAAGAATCATGTATAACTTCTACAGAACCTATATATCAATCAGTGGTGATTCAACTATAGCCTCAGAAGAATCATGTATAACTTCTACAGAACCTATATATCAATCAGTGGTGATTCAACTATAGCCTCAGAAGAATCATGTATACCTTGTACACAACCTATAAATCAATCAGTGGTGATTCAACTGTAGCCTCAGAAGAATCATGTATAACTTCTACAGAACCTATAAATCAATCAGTGGTGATTCAACTATAGCCTCCAAAGAATCATGTATAACTTCTACACAACCTATAAATCAATCAGTGGTGATTCAACTATAGCCTCAGAAGAATCATGTATAACTTCTACACAACCTATAAATCAATCAGCGGTGATTCAACTATAGCCTCAGAAGAATCATGTATAACTTGTACACAACCTATAAATCAATCAGTGGTGATTCAACTATAGCCTCAGAAGAATCATGTATAACTTCTACAGAACCTATATATCAATCAGTGGTGATTCAACTATAGCCTCAGAAGAATCATGTATAACTTCTACAGAACCTATATATCAATCAGCGGTGATTCAACTATAGCCTCAGAAGAATCATGTATAACTTCTACACAACCTATAAATCAATCAGCGGTGATTCAACTATAGCCTCAGAAGAATCATGTATAACTTGTACACAACCTACAAATCAATCAGTGGTGATTCAACTATAGCCTCAGAAGAATCATGTATAACTTCTACAGAACCTATAAATCAATCAGCGGTGATTCAACTATAGCCTCAGAAGAATCATGTATAACTTCTACAGAACCTATATATCAATCAGTGGTGATTCAACTATAGCCTCAGAAGAACCATGTATAACTTCTACACAACCTATAAATCAATCAGCAGTGATTCAACTATAGCCTCAGAAGAATCATGTATAACTTGTACACAACCTACAAATCAATCAGTGGTGATTCAACTATAGCCTCAGAAGAATCATGTATAACTTGTACACAACCTACAAATCAATCAGTGGTGATTCAACTATAGCCTCAGAAGAATCATGTTTAACTTCTACACAACCTATAAATCAATCAGTGGTGATTCAACTATAGCCTCAGAAGAATCATGTATAACTTCTACAGAACCTTTAAATCAATCAGTGGTGATTCAACTATAGACTCCGAAGAATCATGTATAACTTGTACAGAACCTACAAATCGATCAGTGGTGATTCAACTATAGCCTCCGAAGAATCATGTATAACTTCTACAGAACTTATAAATCAATTGGCAGTAATTCAAGAGGAGAGATAACTATAGCCCCAGAAAATTCATGTCTAACTTCTACAGAACCTATAAATGAGTGGAGATTCGAGAGGAGAGATAACCACAGCCTCAGAGGAATTATGTCTAACTTCTACAGAACCTATAAATGAGTGGAGATTCGAGAGGAGAGATAACCACAGCCTCAGAGGAATTATGTATAACTTCTACCGGAAGAATATTATTCTGATAATCTTCAAGTATCTCTGTACACCGATCAAGTATCTCTGTACACCGATCAAATATCTCTGTACACCGATCAAGTATCTCTGTACACCGATCAAGTATCTCTGTACACCGATCAAGTATCTCTGTACACCGATCAAGTATCTCTGTCTACTGGTCCGACTACATACTGAAGGATCAGAGAGATGAGAATTACTCCCCACAATTAGATCACTTGAAACAACTGTTTGTTTTGATCTGATTTTGAAAGTAAGAGCAATTTTTGAAGCCCAGGAAGGACAACTGAAGCCGATTCATCGTGAAATCAGGACTAGATAGCTGAAAGTCATGCAAATGAAGCTGATTCATTGTGAAGTCAGGAACATATAGCTAAAAATCACACAACCGAAGCCGATTCGAGAACAGATGGTTATTGTATTCTAGAATTGATGATAGTGTTGCTGTAAATAACTGAAAAAGGAAATAAGAAGGCTTTAATTTAAAACTATCATGGACAATAATGTCCCTGGAGCATAAACAAGGGTAGAAACAAAACTTAACACAGATGGACAATAATGTCCCAGGAGCATAAAGATGGATAGAAACAAAGCTTCACAATAATGGACAATAATGGCCCAGGAGCATAAACAAGGGTAGAAACAAAGCTTCACAATAATGGACAATAATGGCCCAGGAGCATAAACAAGGGTAGAAACAAAGCTTCACAATAATGGACAATAATGGCCCAGGAGCATAAACAAGGGTAGAAACAAAGCTTCACAATAATGGACAATAATGGCCCAGGAGCATAAACAAGGGTAGAAACAAAGCTTAACAATAATGGACAATAATGACCCAGGAGCATAAACAAGGGTAGAAACAAAACTTAACACAGATGGACAATAATGTCCCAGGAGCATAAACAAGGATAGAAACAAAGCGTAACACAGATGAACAATAATGTCCCAGGAGCATAAACAAGGGTAGAAACAAAGCTTAACAATAATGGACAATAATGTCCCTGGAGCATAAACAAGGGTAGAAACAAAACTTAACACAGATGGACAATAATGTCCCAGGAGCATAAACAAGGGTAGAAACAAAGCTTAACACAGATGGACAACAATAATGTCCCAGGAGCATAAACAAGGCTAGAAACAAAGCTTAACAATAATGGACAATAATGTTCCAAGAGCGTAAACAAGGGTAGAAACAAAGCTTAACACAGATGGACAATAATGGCCCAGGAGCATAAACAAGGATAGAAACAAAGCTTAACAATAATGGACAATAATGTTCCAGGAGCGTAAACAAGGGTAGAAACAAAGCTTAACACAGATGGACAATAATGGCCCAGGAGCATAAACAAGGATGGAAACAAAGCTTAACAATAATGGACAATAATGTCCCAGGAGCATAAACAAGGGTAGAAACAAAGCTTAACACAGATGGACAATAATGTCCCAGGAGCATAAACAAGGGTAGAAACAAAGCTTCACAATAATGGACAATAATGTCCCTGGAGCATAAACAAGGGTAGAAACAAAGCTTAACAATAATGGACAATAATGTCCCAGGAGCATAAACAAGGGTAGAAACAAAGCTTAACGCAGATGGACAATAATGTCCCAGGAGCATAAACAAGGGTAGAAACAAAGCTTCACAATAATGGACAATAATGTCCCTGGAGCATAAACAAGGGTAGAAACAAAGCTTAACACAGATGGACAATAATGTCCCAGGAGCATAAACAAGGGTAGAAACAAAGCTTCACAATAATGGACAATAATGGCCCAGGAGCATAAACAAGGATAGAAACAAAGCTTAACAATAATGGACAATAATGGCCCAGGAGCATAAACAAGGGTAGAAACAAAGCTTAACAATAATGGACAATAATGGCCCAGGAGCATAAACAAGGATAGAAACAAAGCTTAACAATAATGGACAATAATGGCCCAGGAGCATAAACAAGGATAGAAACAAAGCTTAACAATAATGGACAATAATGGCCCAGGAGCATAAACAAGGGTAGAAACAAAGCTTAAATGATGGGACAATAATGGTCCAGGAGCATAAACAAGGGAAGAAACAAAACTTAAGACAGATGGACAATAATGTCCCAGGAGCATAAACAAGGGTAGAAACAAAGCTTAAATGATGGGACAATAATGGTCCAGGAGCATAAACAAGGGAAGAAACAAAACTTAAGACAGATGGACAATAATGGCCCAGGAGCATAAACAAGGGTAGAAACAAAGCTTAACAATAATGGACAATAATGGCCCAGGAGCACAAACAAGGATAGAAACAAAGCTTAACAATAATGGACAATAATGGCCCAGGAGCATAAACAAGGATAGAAACAAAGCTTAACAATAATGGACAATAATGTCCCAGGAGCATAAACAAGGATAGAAACAAAGCTTAACAATAATGGACAATAATGGCCCAGGAGCATAAACAAGGGTAGAAACAAAGCTTAACACAGATGGACAATAATGTCCCAGGAGCATAAACAAGGGTAGAAACAAAGCTTAACGCAGATGGACAATAATGTCCCAGGAGCATAAACAAGGATAGAAACAAAGCTTAACAATAATGGACAATAATGTCCCAGGAGCATAAACAAGGGTAGAAACAAAGCTTAATAATAAGGGCAATAATGACCCAGGAGCATAAACAAGGGTAGAAACAAAGCTTAACAATAATGGACAATAATGGCCCAGGAGAATAAACAAGGGTAGAAACAAAGCTTAACGCAGATGGACAATAATGTCCCAGGAGCATAAACAAGGATAGAAACAAAGCTTAACAATAATGGACAATAATGTCCCAGGAGCATAAACAAGGGTAGAAACAAAGCTTAACAATAATGGACAATAATGGCCCAGGAGCATAAACAAGGGTAGAAACAAAGCTTAACACAGATGGACAATAATGGCCCAGGAGCATAAACAAGGGAAGAGACAAAGCTTAATGCAGATGGACAATAATGGCCCAGGAGCATAAACAAGGGTAGAAACATAGCTTAACAATAATGGACAATAATGTCCCAGGAGCATAAACAAGGGTAGAAACAAAGCTTAACACAGATGGACAATAATGGCCCAGGAGAATAAACAAAGGTAGAAACAAATCTTAACAATATTGGACAATAATGTCCCAGGAGCATAAACAAGGGTAGAAACAAAGCTTAGCACAGATGGACAATAATGTCCCAGGAGCATAAACAAGGATAGAAACAAAGCTTAACAATAATGGACAATAATGTCCCAGGAGCATAAACAAGGGTAGAAACAAAGCTTAACAATAATGGACAATAATGTCCCAGGAGCATAAACAAGGGTAGAAACAAAGCTTAACACAGATGGACAATAATGGCCCAGGAGCATAAACAAGGGTAGAAACAAAGCGTAACACAGATGGACAATAATGTCCCAGGAGCATAAACAATGGTAGAAACAAAGCTTAACAATAATGGACAATAATGGCCCAGGAGCATAAACAAGGGTAGAAACAAAGCTTAACACAGATGGACAATAATGGCCCAGGAGAATAAACAAGGGTAGAAACAAAGCTTAATGCAGATGGACAATAATGGCCCAGGAGCATAAACAAGGGTAGAAACAAAGCTTAACAATAATGGACAATAATGGCCCAGGAGCATAAACAAGGGTAAAAACAAAGCTTAAGAATAATGGACAATAATGGCCCAGGAGCATAAACAAGGGTAGAAACAAAGCTTAACAATAATGGACAATAATGTTCCAGGAGCATAAACAAGGGTAGAAACAAAGCTTAACACAGATGGACAATAATGGCCCAGGAGCATAAACAAGGGTAGAAACAAAGCTTAACAATAATGGACAATAATGGCCCAGGAGCATAAACAAGGGTAGAAACAAAGCTTAACAATAATGGACAATAATGTTCCAGGAGCATAAACAAGGGTAGAAACAAAGCTTAACACAGATGGACAATAATGGCCCAGGAGCATAAACAAGGGTAGAAACAAAGCTTAACAATAATGGACAATAATGGCCCAGGAGCATAAACAAGGGTAGAAACAAAGCTTAACAATAATGGACAATAATGGCCCAGGAGCATAAACAAGGGTAGAAACAAAGCTTAACAATAATGGACAATAATGGCCCAGGAGCATAAACAAGGGTAGAAACAAAGCTTAACACAGATGGACAATAATGGCCCAGGAGCATAAACAAGGATAGAAACAAAGCTTAACAATAATGGACAATAATGTCCCAGGAGCATAAACAAGGGTAGAAACAAAGCTTAACACAGATGGACAGTAATGGCCCAGGAGAATAAACAAGGGTAGAAACAAAGCTTAACGCAGATGGACAATAATGTCCCAGGAGCATAAACAAGGATAGAAACAAAGCTTAACAATAATGGACAATAATGTTCCAGGAGCATAAACAAGGGTAGAAACAAAGCTTAACAAGATGATAATAAATATAATATTATCACAGTCAAGAATGGGCCAGGCACATAAAAAGGGTAGAGACAAAGCTTAACACGATAATAATACAATATCACTGACAAGAATGGTCCAGGAGCATGAAAAAGGGTAGAAAAAAAGCTTAACAATGATGGACAATAATGGTCCAGGAGCATAAAAAGGGTAGAAACAAAGCTTAACAATGATGGACAATAATGGTCCAGGAGCATAAAAAAGGGTAGAAACTGAGTTATTGATGTTTAAGGTCACATATTTATGCACAATGGCTAATCATGACCATGACAGTTTTACGGGTGGAGGAAGCCGGAGTACCCGGAGAGAACCACCGAGCAACGACGAGCAGCTGCCAGCTCCCCAACATCGTAACTTCGCACTGCAGCACAGGCAGGGTTAGATTGGTTGAAGACATGCGTACCATCGACGTGCAGTACGTCTTAGTACATGGCGTCATCGTGCCCCCATGTGGGCAATGGAGATGAAGTGTCTTGCCCAAGGACACAACGTGGTTGCCGTAGGTGGGATTCGAACCGAGGACCTCTCGGCTTGCAGCCTGCGCCTCTATCTACTGAGCCACCGCGCTACCTACTGAGCCACCGGTAGAAACAAAGCTTAACAAGAATGGATCTTGTTTCTGAAGGAGTGAAGGAGAATAAAATTTACTTCTCCTTCGTTAAGACTGAAAAGTGACGCTAAAACTCTTGATGCATGATCACTGTTATCAGGTGGAATGTAATATTTTTGGAGTGTAGATAGGTTCCATCAGGATTGTAGAACATCATCTTATCTGTGTTGTGCAATCAAGAGAGATGAAATGGTTCTAGTGTGCTGATGCATGGCTACTTATAGTAGATCAAAATCTGAGCTTTAAAAAATCTTGCATTGTTAACTTAATGTTAGTTTAAACGAGATATGATGATGGTTTCCTTGAAGTGATGATGATCTTGAACCCCAGGTACTAGAATTAGGGTGGGATCTAGACCATTGCACCCTGTGTTAACACTATCAATAGTAGAATACAGTTGGTATCGTATGGATGACAACATTGTAGTTGTGGATGTCTTCATTCTTGTACCCTGCGCTGACACTATCAATAGTAGAATATTGTTGCTATCGTATAGATGACAACATTGTAGTTGTGGATGTCTTCATCCTTACACCCTGTACTGACACTATCAATAGTAGAATACAGTCGGTATCGTATGGATGACAACATTGTAGTTGTGGATGTCTATGTCCTTACACCCTGTACTGACACTATCAATAGTAGAATATTGTTGCTATCGTATAGATGACAACATTGTAGTTGTGGATGTCTATGTCCTTACACCCTGTACTGACACTATCAATAGTAGAATATTGTTGCTATCGTATAGATGACAACATTGTAGTTGTGGATGTCTATGTCCTTACACCCTGTACTGACACTATCAATAGTAGAATATTGTTGCTATCGTATGGACAACAACATTGTAGTTGTGGATGTCTATGTCCTTACACCCTGTACTGACACTATCAATAGTAGAATATTGTTGCTATTGTATGGACAACAACATTGTAGTTGTGGATGTCTATGTCCTTACACCCTGTACTGACACTATCAATAGTAGAATATTGTTGCTATCGTATGGATGACAACATTGTAGTTGTGGATGTCTATGTCCTTACACCCTGTACTGACACTATCAATAGTAGAATATTGTTGCTATCGTATAAATGACAACATTGTAGTTGTGGATGTCTATGTCCTTACACCCTGTGCTGACACTATCAATAGTGGAATATTGTTGCTATCGTATGGATGACAACATTGTAGTTGTGGATGTCTATGTCCTTACACCCTGTGCTGACACTATCAATAGTAGAATATTGTTGCTATCGTATGGATGACAACATTGTAGTTGTGGATGTCTATGTCCTTACACCCTGTGCTGACACTATCAATAGTAGAATATTGTTGCTATCGTATGGATGACAACATTGTAGTTGTGGATGTCTATGTCCTTACAACCTGTACTGACACTATCAATAGTAGAATATTGTTGCTATCGTATAGAAGACAACATTGTAGTTGTGGATGTCTATGTCCTTACACCCTGTGCTGACACTATCAATAGTAGAATATTGTTGCTATCGTATAGATGACAACATTGTAGTTGTGGATGTCTATGTCCTTACAACCTGTACTGACACTATCAATAGTAGAATATTGTTGCTATCGTATGGACAACAACATTGTAGTTGTGGATGTCTATGTTCTTACAACCTGTACTGACACTATCAATAGTAGAATATTGTTGCTATCGTATAGATGACAACATTGTAGTTGTGGATGTCTATGTCCTTACAACCTGTACTGACACTATCAATAGTAGAATATTGTTGCTGTCATATGGACAACAACATTGTAGTTGTGGATGTCTATGTCCTTACACCCTGTACTGACACTATCAATAGTAGAATATTGTTGCTATTGTATGGACAACAACATTGTAGTTGTGGATGTCTATGTCCTTACACCCTGTACTGACACTATCAATAGTAGAATATTGTTGCTATCGTATGGATGACAACATTGTAGTTGTGGATGTCTATGTCCTTACACCCTGTACTGACACTATCAATAGTAGAATATTGTTGCTATCGTATAAATGACAACATTGTAGTTGTGGATGTCTATGTCCTTACACCCTGTGCTGACACTATCAATAGTGGAATATTGTTGCTATCGTATGGATGACAACATTGTAGTTGTGGATGTCTATGTCCTTACACCCTGTGCTGACACTATCAATAGTAGAATATTGTTGCTATCGTATGGATGACAACATTGTAGTTGTGGATGTCTATGTCCTTACACCCTGTGCTGACACTATCAATAGTAGAATATTGTTGCTATCGTATGGATGACAACATTGTAGTTGTGGATGTCTATGTCCTTACAACCTGTACTGACACTATCAATAGTAGAATATTGTTGCTATCGTATAGAAGACAACATTGTAGTTGTGGATGTCTATGTCCTTACACCCTGTGCTGACACTATCAATAGTAGAATATTGTTGCTATCGTATAGATGACAACATTGTAGTTGTGGATGTCTATGTCCTTACAACCTGTACTGACACTATCAATAGTAGAATATTGTTGCTATCGTATGGACAACAACATTGTAGTTGTGGATGTCTATGTTCTTACAACCTGTACTGACACTATCAATAGTAGAATATTGTTGCTATCGTATAGATGACAACATTGTAGTTGTGGATGTCTATGTCCTTACAACCTGTACTGACACTATCAATAGTAGAATATTGTTGCTGTCATATGGACAACAACATTGTAGTTGTGGATGTCTATGTCCTTACAACCTGTACTGACACTATCAATAGTAGAATATTGTTGCTATCATATGGACAACAACATTGTAGTTGTGGATGTCTATGTCCTTACAACCTGTACTGACACTATCAATAGTAGAATATTGTTGCTATCGTATAGATGACAACATTGTAGTTGTGGATGTCTATGTCCTTACAACCTGTACTGACACTATCAATAGTAGAATATTGTTGCTATCATATGGACAACAACATTGTAGTTGTGGATGTCTATGTCCTTACAACCTGTACTGACACTATCAATAGTAGAATATTGTTGCTATCGTATGGACAACAACATTGTAGTTGTGGATGTCTATGTCCTTACACCCTGTACTGACACTATCAATAGTAGAATATTGTTGCTATCGTATGGATGACAACATTGTAGTTGTGGATGTCTATGTCCTTACACCCTGGACTGACACTATCAATAGTAGAATACAGTCGGTATCGTATAGATGACAACATTGTAGTTGTGGATGTCTTCATCCTTACACCCTGTACTGACACTATCAATAGTAGAATATTGTTGCTATCGTATGGAGAACAACATTGTAGTTGTGGATGTCTATGTCCTTACACCCTGTACTGACACTATCAATAGTAGAATACAGTCGGTATCGTATGGATGACAACATTGTAGTTGTGGATGTCTATGTCCTTACACTCTGTGCTGACACTATCAATAGTAGAATATTGTTGCTATCGTATGGATGACAACATTGTAGTTGTGGATGTCTATGTCCTTACACCCTGTACTGACACTATCAATAGTAGAATATTGTTGCTACCGTATAGATGACAACATTGTAGTTGTGGATGTCTATGTCCTTACACCCTGTACTGACACTATCAATAGTAGAATACTGTTGCTATCGTATAGAAGACAACATTGTAGTTGTGGATGTTAATGTCCTTACACCCTGTACTGACACTATCAATAGTAGAATATTGTTGCTATCGTATAGATGACAACATTGTAGTTGTGGATGTCTTCATCCTTACACCCTGTATTGACACTATCAATAGTAGAATATTGTTGCTACCGTATAGATGACAACATTGTAGTTGTGGATGTCTATGTCCTTACACCCTGTACTGACACTATCAATAGTAGAATACAGTCGGTATCGTATAGATGACAACATTGTAGTTGTGGATGTCTATGTCCTTACAACCTGTACTGACACTATCAACAGTAGAATATTGTTGCTATCGTATGGACAACAACATTGTAGTTGTGGATGTCTATGTCCTTACAACCTGTACTGACACTATCAATAGTAGAATATTGTTGCTATCGTAT
Organism: Pictodentalium vernedei; assembly: GCA_031216915.1. Taxonomy (NCBI): domain Eukaryota; kingdom Metazoa; phylum Mollusca; class Scaphopoda; order Dentaliida; family Dentaliidae; genus Pictodentalium; species Pictodentalium vernedei. The sequence goes on from CM062293.1 coordinate 548,237,227, forward strand.
AGATGACAACATTATAGTTGTGGATGTCTATGTCCTTACACCCTGTACTGACACTATCAATAGTAGAATATTGTTGCTATCGTATAGATGACAACATTGTAGTTGTGGATGTCTATGTCCTTACACCCTGTACTGACACTATCAATAGTAGAATATTGTTGCTATCGTATAGATGACAACATTGTAGTTGTGGATGTCTATGTCCTTACACCCTGTACTGACACTATCAATAGTAGAATATTGTTGCTATCGTATAGATGACAACATTGTAGTTGTGGATGTCTATGTCCTTACACCCTGTACTGACACTATCAATAGTAGAATATTGTTGCTATCGTATAGATGACAACATTGTAGTTGTGGATGTCTATGTCCTTACAACCTGTACTGACACTATCAATAGTAGAATATTGTTGCTATCGTATAGATGACAACATTGTAGTTGTGGATGTCTATGTCCTTACAACCTGTACTGACACTATCAATAGTAGAATATTGTTGCTATCGTATAGATGACAACATTGTAGTTGTGGATGTCTATGTCCTTACAACCTGTACTGACACTATCAATAGTAGAATATTGTTGCTATCGTATAGATGACAACATTGTAGTTGTGGATGTCTATGTCCTTACACCCTGTACTGACACTATCAATAGTAGAATATTGTTGCTATCGTATGGACAACAACATTGTAGTTGTGGATGTCTATGTCCTTACACCCTGTACTGACACTATCAATAGTAGAATACTGTTGCTATCGTATAGATGACAACATTGTAGTTGTGGATGTCTATGTCCTTACAACCTGTACTGACACTATCAATAGTAGAATATTGTTGCTATCGTATAGATGACAACATTGTAGTTGTGGATGTCTATGTCCTTACAACCTGTACTGACACTATCAATAGCAGAATATTGTTGCTATCGTATAGATGACAACATTGTAGTTGTGGATGTCTATGTCCTTACACCCTGTGCTGACACTATCAATAGTAGAATATTGTTGCTATCGTATAGAAGACAACATTGTAGTTGTGGATGTCTATGTCCTTACACCCTGTACTGACACTATCAATAGTAGAATACAGTCAGTATCGTATGGATGACAACATTGTAGTTGTGGATGTCTTCATTCTTGCACCCTGTGCTGACACTATCAATAGTAGAATATTGATGCTATCGTATGGACAACAACATTGTAGTTGTGGATGTCTATGTCCTTACACCCTGTGCTGACACTATCAATAGTAGAATATTGTTGCTATCGTATAGATGACAACATTGTAGTTGTCGATGTCTATGTCCTTACACCCTGTGCTGACACTATCAATAGTAGAATACAGTCGGTATCGTATGGATGACAACATTGTAGTTGTGGATGTCTTCATTCTTGCACCCTGTGCTGACACTATCAATAGTAGAATATTGTTGCTGTCGTATGGACAACAACATTGTAGTTGTGGATGTCTATTTCCTTACACCCTGTGCTGACACTATCAATAGTATACACATACAATTAATGTCAGTGACAGCAAGATGTATTGAATACTTTCCCCACTGTCTCCTTACACCAAATGGGGGAGGCATCCTTTCGCCCTGTTATTTATTTATGTATTGGTATTTAAGGTTGCATGCTTCTGCAACATGGAGATAAAGTCAAGTCCAGCCAATCGTTTAAACCCATGTTACCCATTTTACAGGATTTACGCCCTGAGCCCTATTTTAACAGTAAAACAGAGCCTGTTTACCACAGTAAACAAGCATTGCTTCACTTTCCAGCATTCACACAGGGATCTTATGTCATGTAAGATTAGTATAAGTACCATCAAAAGCATCCCCAGGGATAGTTCCTAAGGTAATAATTACATCTACTGGTAGTTCCCAAAAGTAATAAATGTGAAAGAAATCCTCTCTCAAAGACCACTGTTGATGTCAGTATAAATCCTCTCTCAAAGACCACTGTTGATGTCAGTATAAAGAAATCCTCTCTCAAAGACCACAGTGATGTCAATATAAATCCTCTCTCAAAGACCACTGTTGATGTCAGTGTTAAATCCCCTCTCAAAGACCGCTGTTGATGTCAGTATAAATCCCCTCTCAAAGACCACTGTTGATGTCAGTATAAATCCTCTCTCTAAGACCACTGTTGATGCCGGTATAAAGAAATCCTCTCTCAAAGACCACTGTTGATGTCGGTATAAATCCTCTTTCAAAGACCACTGTTGATGTCAGTGTTAAATCCCCTCTCAAAGACCGCTGTTGATGTCAGTATAAATCCTCTCTCAAAGACCACTGTTGATGTCAGTATAAATCCTTTCTCAAAGACCACTGTTGATGCCGGTATAAAGAAATCCTCTCTCAAAGACCACTGTTGATGTCGGTATGAAATGAAAAATCCTCTCTCAAAGACCACTGTTGATGTCAGTATAAAGAAATCCTCTCTCAAAGACCATTGTTGATGTCAGTATAAATCCTCTCTCAAGGACCACTGTTGATGTCAGTATAAATCCTCTCTCTAAGACCACTGATGATGTTGGTATAAATCCTCTCTCACAAACCACTGTTGATGTCAGTATAAATTCTCTCTCAAAGACCACTGTTGATGTCAGTATAAAGAAATCCTCTTTCAAAGATCACTGTTGATGTCGGTATAAATCCTCTCTCAAAAAACACTTTTGATGTCAGTATAAATCCTCTCTCAAAGACCACTGTTGATGTCAGTATAAATCCTCTCTCAAAGACCACTGTTGATGTCGGTATAAAGAAATCCTCTCTCAAAGACCACTGTTGATGTCAGTATAAATCCTCTCTCAAAGACCACTGTTGATGTCAGTATAAATCCTCTCTCTAAGACCACTGTTGATGTGGGTATAAAGAAATCCTCTCTCAAAGACCACTGTTGATGTCAGTATATATCCTCTCTCAAAGACCACTGTTGATGTCAGTATAAAGAAATCCTCTCTCAATGACCACTGTTGATGTCAGTATAAATCCTCTCTCAAAGACCACTGTTGATATCAGTATAAATCCTCTCTCAAAACCACTGTTGATGTCGGTATAAATCCTCTCTCTAAGACCACCGTTGATGTCGGTATAAACCCTCTCTCAAAGACCACTGTTGATGTCGGTATAAACCCTCTCTCAAAGACCACCGTTGATGCCAGTATAAAGAAATCCTCTCTCAAAGACCACTGTTGATGTCGGTATGAAATGAAAAATCCTCTCTCAAAGACCACTGTTGATGTCAGTATAAAGAAATCCTCTCTCAAAGACCATTGTTGATGTCAGTATAAATCCGCTCTCAAGGACCACTGTTGATGTCAGTATAAATCCTCTCTCTAAGACCACTGATGATGTTGGTATAAATCCTCTCTCAAAGACCACTGCTGATGTCGGTATAAATCCTCTCTCAAAGACCACTTTGGTGTCGGTATAAATCCTCCCTCAAAGACCACTGTTGATGTCAGTATAAAGAAATCCTCTCTCAAAGACCATTGTTGATGTCGGTATAAATCCTCTCTCAAAGACCACAGTTGATGTCGGTATAAATCCTCTCTCAAATACCACTGTTGATGTCAGTATAAATCCTCTCTCAAATACCACTGTTGATGTCGGTATAAATCATCTCTAAAAGACCACTGTTGATGTCAGTATAAAGAAATCATCTCTCAAAGACCACTGTTGATGTCAGTACAAAGAAATCCTCTCTCAATAACCACTGTTGATGTCAGTATAAATCCTCTCTCAAAGACCACTGTTGATGTCAGTATAAATGCTCTCTCAAAGACCACTGTTGATGTCGGTATAAAGAAATCCAATGACGAATGGGAGCAAAATGAAGGCGAGTAGAAAATCGCTCACCTCAAATCAAGTTTGCGAGAGTGAAAAATGTGAGGAGAGTGAATTTGATTCAATGTTTATCTTCATTTTTTTAATACTGTTGAATTGTACAAAGTGTATTTTTTTTCTAAATTAACTTAAGTTGAGTATTGTTATTGTTTGCCTGTGGCTCAGAATAAAATTGCAAGCTTGAAATCTAGTGTTTCTTTATTAAATGTATTACCAGAATTCCTGAAATGAACTTTTAGATAATCTGAAGTGAACTATATATTACTACATATACAAAAATTTACTTCGCAATTTCCATTGACAAGCGTCCTTCGAAACGAATGTATGAATACAACTGGACACGCATGGAAATTTTGACGGTGAAAATATATGTAACCCACTAAAATTAGTTCTGGATTTTAAATGGCAGATTATTAAAACTGTGGAAAATGGATGTGTAAATTCCAAATCAGGCCCTGATTCACTGGTGAATTGGAGCAACAGGTGTCATGTGTGTAAATGCAAAAAAGGAACGGGGCAACATTCCACATGTCTTCGATAAAAAAAAATATGGAAGTATTAAAACGTTTCTCAGATCTTAGAATGACCACCATTTTTTATATCTGAATACGCGTGTTGGTTTTCTGGCAGGAGTAATTTCTGGGCGAGTTGTCAATGTACAACCCTCTTACTGTTAGCATGTTGTGTGTGGATGTATAAGTGAACTACTGTGTGTCATGTTCATAACGACGAAAAGGAAATTGTTTGGAATTGTACTTTAAACGCATCAAATTGTGAGTGATTAAAAATTTCCCAACATCAAAAATTAATTGAGTGTTTCTGTTGACGCAACTCAAAAGGATAAAAAACACTCAAGAACAGAGGCGAGCGATTATTCGCACACCTTGAACAATTTTTGTGCAAGCGATGGTGCGCGAGAGCAATCGCGCACCTTTCCCATGTCTCACTGGAAATCCTCTCTCAAAGACCACTGTTGATGTCAGTATAAATCCTCTCTCAAAGACCACTGTTGATGTCAGTATAAATCCTCTTTCAAAGACCTTTGTTGATGTCAGTATAAAGAAATCCTCTCTCAAAGACCACTGTTGGTGTCGGTATAAATCCTCTCTCAAAGACCACTGTTGATGTCTGTATAAAATGAGAAATCCTCTCTCAAAGACCACTGTTGATGTCAGTATAAAGAAATCCTCTCTCAAAGACCACTGTTGATGTCAGTATAAATCCTCTCTCAAAGACCACTGTTGATGTCGGTATAAATCCTCTCTCAAAGACCACTGTTGATGTCAGTATAAATCCTCTCTCAAAGACCACTGTTGATGTCGGTATAAATCCTCTCTCAAAGACCACTGTTGATGTCAGTATAAAGAAATCCTCTTAAAGACCACTGTTGATGTCGGTATAAAATGAGAAATCATCTCTCAAAGACCACAGTTGATGTCGGTATAAAGAAATCCTCTCTCAAAGACCACTGTTGATGTCAGTGTAAATCCTCTCTCAAAGACCACTGTTGATGTCAGTATAAATCCTCTCTCAAAGACCACTGTTGATGTCAGTATAAATAACTCCTCTCTCATTGACCACTGTTGATGTCAGTATAAATCCTCTCTCAAAGACCACTGCTGATGTTGGTATAAAGAAATCCTCTCTCAAAGATCACTGTTGGTGTCGGTATAAATCCTCTCTCAAAAAACACTTTTGATGTCGGTATAAATCCTCTCTCAAAGACCACTGTTGATGTCGGTATAAATCCTCTTTCAAAGACCACTGTTGATGTCGGTATAAATCCTCTCTCACAAACCACTGTTGATGTCAGTATAAATTCTCTCTCAAAGACCACTGTTGATGTCAGTATAAAGAAATCCTCTCTCAAAGATCACTGTTGATGTCGGTATAAATCCTCTCTCAAAAAACACTTTTGATGTTAGTATAAATCCTCTCTCAAAGACCACTGTTGATGTCAGTATAAATCCTCTCTCAAAGACCACTTTTGATGTTGGTATAAATCCTCTCTCATTATTTATTTATTTATTGATGTTTAAGGTCACATATTTATGCACAATGTCTAATCATGACCGTGACAGTTTTACGGGTGGAGGGAGCCGGAGTACCCGGAGAGAACCACCGAGCAACGACGAGCAGCTGCCAGCTCCCCAACATCGTAACTCCGCACTGCAGCACAGGCAGGGTTAGATTGGTTGAAGACATGCGTAGCATCGACGTGCAGTACGCCTTAGTACACGGCGCCATCGTGCCCCCACATGGGCAATGGGGGTGAAGTGTCTTGCCCAAGGACACAACGCGGTTGCCGCAGGTGGGATTCGAACCGAGGACCTCTCGGCTTGCAGCCTGCACCTCTACCTACTGAACCACCGCGCCCCCAAATCCTCTCTCAAAGACCACTGTTGATGTCAGTATAAATCCTCTCTCAAAGACCCTTGTTGATGTCGGTATAAAATTATGTTAACCAAATTGAAGAAAAACAAAGCCCAAGAAAATGTAGTAAATGGAGAAAAAAAAAATTGGTAGAAAATGCACTAAGTTCGAATTCGAGCTTCTATACTGAGCCCAAATAAAAACCCAGGGGGCCGATTTGAACAAACTTGAATTAGATCCACCCCACAATGTTGCATACCAAATATGAAAAGATTCTGTCTGCTGGATTTGGAGAAGAAGATTTTTTAAGAAATTTGCCTGAAATGCACTAAGTTCAAATTCGGGCTTCTATAGTGAGCCCAAATATGAATCCAGGGGGCCGATTTGAACAAACTTGAATCAGATCCACCCCACAATGTTGCATACCAAATATCAAAAGGTTCTGCCTGTTGGATCTGGGGAAGAAGATTTTTTAAGAAATTTGCCTGAAATCCACTAAGTTCGAATTCGAGCTTCTATACTGAGCCCAAATATAAACCCAGGGGCCGATTTGAACAAACTTGAATCAGATCCACCCCACAATGTTGCATACCAAATATCAAAAGATTCTGCCTGCTCGATCTGGAGAAGATTTTTGAAGAAATTTGCCTGAAATCCACTAAGTTCGAATTCGAGCTTCTATACTGAGCCCAAATATAAACGCAGGGGGCCGGTTTGAACAAACTTGAATCAGATCCACCCCACAATGTTGCATACCAAATATCCAAAGATTCTGCCTGCTGATCTGGAGAAGAAGATTTTTTAAGAAATTTGCCTGAAATGCATTAAGTTCGAATTCGGGCTTTTATAGTGAGCCCAAATATGAATCCAGGGGGCCGATTTGAACAAACTTGAATCAGATCCACCCCACAATGTTGCATACAAAATATCAAAAGATTCTGCCTGCTCGATCTGGAGAAGAAGATTTTTGAAGAAATTTGCCTGAAATCCACTAAGTTCGAATTTGAGCTTCTATACAGAGCCCAAATATAAACCAGGGGGCTGATTTGAACAAACTTCAATCAGATCCACCCCACAATGTTACATACCAAATATCAAAAGATTCTGCCTGCTGGATCAGGAGAAGAAGATTTTTAAAGAAATTTGCCTGAAATGCACTAAGTTCGAATTCGAGCTTCTATAGTGAGCCCAAATATGAATCCAGGGGGCCAATTTGAATAAACGAATTAGATCCACCCCACAATGTTGCATACCAAATATCAAAAGATTCTGCCTGCTCGATCTGGAGAAGAAGATTTTTTAAGAAATTTGCCTGAAATGCACTAAGTTTGAAATCGGGCTCCTATACTGAGCCCAAATATGAACCCAGTGGGCCGATTTGAACAAACTTGAATCAGATCCACCCTACAATGTTGCATACTAAATATCAAAAGATTCAGCCTGCTGGATCTGGAGAAGATTTATGTTTTTCCCATTGCCTACAGTGTTAAAAAGAGCTGACTCGGCACTTTTTCAAAGTCCTGAAAAAAGTACCTTGTGATCAAACCGATAGATAAAAAGTAAGTTTTATACAAAATAAGAATTCTCTGTGCCGTGTAGTTTTGGAAATATGGCAGTTTTAAGGTTTTTCCTATTTTTAGCTCCTGAGGTTGCCACGGGGCAATGAGAAAATGTTTTTTTTTTGCATCAATCAACTACTTATGAGCCATTATCATCTCATATTAAATTTGGTTCAAATCGACCTCACAGTTCAGAAAATAGAAATTTTAGCCGTGGCCAAAATTTTTGCACCTCCCATAACGAAGGCAAATAATGCCCGACGAACTTCTCTTGAACAAACTTGATTCTACACCTCAAAAGGAAGCTGCATACCAAATATCAAGTGTCTGCTACCGCTGGTTCATGAAAAGAAGATTTTCAAAGATTTTGGTGCCCCTTGGGGGCGTGGCCCCACCCAGGAGGAGGGGCAACTTCATTTGAACAAATCTGAATTGACATTAGGTAATAAACATTTACCCAACATTTGAAAAATATTGGGCCAGTGGTTTCTTCGGAGAAGTTGGTTTTGTAAAGTTTACGCCGGATGACAACGGACGATGGGACGACGGATGGACGACGGATGGAAAGCGATTAGTCTTGAGCTTTGCTCAGGTGAGCTAAAAATGTAGGAGGAGTTAAACAGACAAGCCTTTGTGATGGAAATTTAGATTTCTTGAACGAATTCAATTTTACTGTTTTCTTACCTCTTTCACCTCTCTTGAAAACTGTGTTTCAAGTCATGGATGTCCACAAACGTTTTGAAACTGAATGCAGATAAAACCAAAGTTATCTACATCAGACTTCCAAACCAACTTTCAAAGTTTTTCCGTGTTCATCCTAATTTCAATGGTCAATTAATCTCTCTGGTGACATTCACGCCACACAGGTGTGCCGAAATTCATATCATCATCTGCGGAATATCAGCAGGTTTCGATCTGTGGTTGAGGAGGAGATGGCTAAACAATTAGTTCAAGCTCTTGTCACCAGTAGGCTGGATTACTGCAACTCCCTGCTTGTTGGTTGCAAACAATCAACGATCAAAAGGCTGCAGCTCATTCAAAACTGTGCAGCCAGAATAATAACTTGACAACGGAAATCGCAGCACATCAGTCCTATTCTCTCTCAGCTTCAATGGTTGCCATAGAGGAAAGGATTGAATACAAAAATACAGTGGAGCCCACTTAAATGGATATCTCTTAATTGTATATCCCTGTTAATTGAAAATAATTTTCAAACACAAAACCATTTACCATACCTTCAGTACAAATTTGGTCTGTTAATTGCATATGGGTTGTAGAGTAAACTCCTGTTAATTGTATATAAATTTTTGTAATATGTCGAAAAAATTACTGTGACACGCACCACATTCCCCTTATTTATCAACCTTTTTGGCCTCACTACATCCAATACAGGTATTTATTCTATTATATCTTGTTTGACAGAGCTCTATGAGCTCTGTCAAACAAGATATAATAGAATAAATGCTCAGTTTACCTCCAGAACACAGGAAACTGACCAAATCCCTGTTAATTGTATACCCCTGTTAATTGAATAATTTTCACTGGCAAAATGGATATTCATTTAAGTGGATTCTACTGTACTTCTAACATACAAAGCACTCAATGGTGGGGATCTGCGAATCACAATTTTTTTTTTCGAATCGAATCTCGAATCGAATCGTGTCTCTGATATTGATATCGAATCTCAAATCGAATCTTAAAAGACAAGTTATTTCATATTGCACCAAACGGAAGTTATCGAACACTGTGATGGCCCTTACAAGACTGAGTGAACATCCTAAACATCAATAAATAAATATCTCTGAAGCACTGTCGCTGAAACAGCTAGGCCTATTATCCATAGTTTTAGTTTTTGAAGGCTTAACTTGTTACTATAGTAATAGTAACAAGTTAAGCTTTCAAAAACTAAAACAATGGATAATGTTCTGGGCAAAATTCACTACTTACCTAACAATTAAACATTGTGAATTACTCAATTGAATAGGAATTGAGCCTACATGAATGAATTGTCTAATGACAATTTTATCCAATTTTTTTGGTAATGTAACAAATTGAAGTTAGTACATATGTACGAGACTCAAAAAAATCGAATCTTGAGACTGATTTGGGATCGATCTCGAAGCAGACGTATGGTATCGATATCGAATCTCGAATATTCGCAGGACCCTACTCAATGGTCTGGCTCCCGTTATCTCAGTTGCCTGATACACTCCTACACACTATCCCATCCCCTACACTCGTCGAGTTCGAATCTGCCGTCTTTAAAATTGGGAAGTCTTGTTAGTGTGGGTGACCGAGCATTCTCTGTCGCAAGCCCATCTCTTTGGAACAGACTTCCAGAACATCTGAAGGTGCCACAGACACCTGAATTGTTTAAAAATGCACTCAAAACTTACCTTTTTACCTGCACTTTTGTAAAGCATTGAAGAATTGGCGTCATTATTTTTTGCGTGTGTATGTGTGTGAAGCCTGAGAGCACAATTATGTGGATTCATGGCTCTAAACTGTATGATTATTTCCAAGAGCCGTAACCATGCAAAATTTGTCGCATTGAAAATTCCCAACCACATGCACATCTCCACTTGATACAATACTTCTGAACAAGTTTAGTAAAAATTCACTGAAAACTGTAGGAGGAGTGAAGAAGACAAAGTTTGTTACAGATGGACGGACTGACAGATGAACACCATTTCAATATCCTCTTCCTGACTTCGTTGGCGGGAAATAAAAACAAAAATATAACAAGAGGCCCCAGGGGGCCTGAGGGCGCTCTCCTGACATGGTAGTCTAAATATCAAACCAGGGAATTGAATAAGCTGCATACGCCCCTCCTAAGAAAAGCATTTTCCAACTAGATGAAGCGATTGTGCCCACACAATGCACATGTTTTTCCTTCTATTTTCAGTTCCTGCACTTTTACGTCCCAAATTTGAGATAAACGCATAAAAAACAGATTTTTTTCCCAAACAAAATATTTTCAGCCTAAATTTATTTTTTCTTCTTAAAACGCATAAAAAACAAAAAAAACTAATTTCCGGATTTTGGCACCACCCGGACCCCAAATTTTCAGTGCAGAAAAAAAAAAATTTTGTCTTAAAATTGACCGAAACACATAACCCCCCCCCCCCCCCCCCCCAAATTCTGGATTTTGGTCCAAAATTTTCGAAGTCCAGAACGGGGCCCCAAATTTTCAGCCTAAATATGAACCCAGGGACTTGGCTTGAACAAACTTGAATCTCACCGCCCTAAGGATGCTGCATACCAAATATCAAAAGTTTCTTACCGGTATTGGTAGATCTGAAGAAGAAGATTTTTAAAGAATATTCCTCATACTGCACTAATTTAAACATTTGGGCTCCCATAGACAGCCCAAATATGGACCCAGGGAATTGATTTCAATAAACATGTGAAACAATCTTCCAAAGATGTTATAAGTGAAATTTAAATGCTTTTGGAGCAGAGTTTTAGGAGAAAAGTAGTCTTACATGTTTTTCCCATTACCCACAGTGTTAAAAATGCTGACTCAGCACATTTTCAAAGTCCCCAAAAGGTACCCCATGATAAAACCAATAGCATTTTTTTTTTACCATTCCAGTCTGTCTGTTGGACCTAAGGAAGCTTCACAATACATAAGAATTCTCAGTGCCGTGTAGTTTTGGAGATATGGGCATTTTAGTTTTTTCTATTTTTAGCTCCTGCGGTTCCCATGGGGGTGGGGGTGGTGGGGGTGTGGGGGTGGGGGGGGGGGGGGGGGGGGGGAAGGGGGGGGGAGGTGACGGGAAAAAATTTTTTTGCATACATTAAGTACTTATGACCCAATAAACCCCATAACAAATTTGGTCCAAATCTGCCTCTCGGTTTGGAAAATAGAAATTTTGGGAGGGGCAAATATCCTTGCCCCTCCCATTACGATGCCAAATATAGCCCCACAAACTTCTCTTGAACAAACCTGAGTCTACACCTCAAAAGGAAGCTGCACACCAAATATCAAGTCTCTGCTACTGCTGGTTCATGAGTAGAATATTTTTTAAGATTTCAGCACACTTTTTGGGTGTGGCCCTACTAATGGGCGAGGTAACTTGATTTGAACAAAATCAAATTGCGATGTCATAACAAACTATTATCTCAAATATTAATTAAATTGGTTCAGCGATTTGGGAGGAGAAGATGCAAACACCATGTTCACGGACGACGGACAGTGAGTGATCACTCCCTCAAGACTGGAATATCTTATCCACTATTTCTGTGCTGTTTCTGGCTTGGGATTATTCAAATAAAAATGAAATCTGTTAATTTTAAAAGCCATATAAAATTATGTTCAAATTGGCGATAAGAAATCAAAGCTTTAAGCGCATTTATGGAGGGGTATGGACAAGGAGGTGTTCTCTGGTAGAGAGGAAGAATGGAATGTCAGGTTGTGCATGATGTATTTTTGCCCAAATCGGTCTGGCTTGGTTCATTATTTCGTCTTAATCAATTTTGTTCCTCTTTTTTTTCAGGGTTTATCTTTAAAAAAATTGCTCAAATGGCTATTTTCCAAGCAGAGAGATTAATAAGGAACAAGGCATATTGTGTTGGTGTGGCAGGTTGAATGGAGAAATTAATTGGAAAAGTGCCTGGAAATCAAGGAAAGATGATTTGATGCCAATATTCGACATTGCGCATCCGAACATAGGTTTAAAGATTTTATTACCTCTGTTGGGGGCACAGTGGCTCAGTAGGTAGAGGTGCAGGCTGCAAGCCAAGAGGTCTTCGGTTTGAATCCCACTTGCGGCACCGCGTTGTGTCCTTGGGTAAGACACTTCACTCCCATTGCCCATGTGGGGGCATGGTGATGCTGTGCTCTAAAGCGTACTGCAGTGGTGCGGTGCACCTGTCTTCAACCAATGCTAACCCTGCTTGTGTGGAGTTAGTATGTTGGGGAGCTGATAGTTGCTTGCCATTGCTCGGTGATTCTCTCTGGGTACTCCGGCTTCCTCCACCCATAAAACTGTTGTGGTCATGATTAGCCATAGTGGATAAATATGTGACCTTTGACACCAATAAATACTAATAAATGATAATAATTACCTCTGTTGCTTCAAGCTTGCCTTGTTTTCTACACTGAGCATCAGGACATGTTATAGATGAAACAGTTCCTTCTGTAATCATTACATTCAGATACTGTATAACGCACTGTTCATATAATATAAGAAAAAAAAATCCAGTTAAAGAACAAAAAGAAAATAGAAAAATCTCCATTACATTTGGGTGCAACTTTCAATTTTATTATCCGCAATGTGTGCATACAGATGGGTGACGGAGTGGGGGGGGGGGGGGGGGGGGGGGGGGGGCAGGGACCGACCTGGGCATGCGCCAGTGCGCATTTGGTTCTGAGACACCAGGACCTGGCTCTTAAATCTCAGAAATAGGCTTCTCCGTTGGCGCGTAACTTCTCAGATCATAGTTTGATATTCTTTCAATGGATAATCGAGAGAGACACTCTTACAAATATTATATATATGATTATCATTTATCATTGTTGTAGAGTGCTTAAGTTCCCTTATAAAAAAAGTACCATGGTAAACCATGGTAAATCCCAAAATTCCCTGGTAATACCATGGTATACCATGGTATTACCAGGGCATTTTGGGATTTACGATGGTTTACCATGGTGTTTTTTTATAAGGGTTAATACTTCAAGTCTTAATTACCAAGCATTAATCTTCACTGTGGTTTCTGATCAAGTCTTGGCTGCCTAAATAGGCAGCCAAGACTCGATCAGAAACCACAGTGAAGATTAATGTTTGCAATAGTGTACTAAATGAAAATGATGAGAGGGGGGGGGGGGGGGGAGGGGGGGGCCTGGATCAGGCGATAGATGGTCGTCGGTATAAAAATTTTAAATTCCAAAACCCCCATTTCCATGCATCTGAGTGGATATTTTGAGATTTTTTAGGAGATGTATTTGAAAGATTGCACACTTTGAGAGCCGTTAAAAAACATTGATAAAGCATACAGGTGAGGTCATAATGACCAAAGCTGATAAATAGGCCTCACCTGTATGCTTTACGAGACATTAACAGCAATTATACTGTCTATGAATTATCTTGTCTGGGGTGGATTTGGTACTTGTATGTCTGTAAGATTACCATCTATTTCAGTTAACCGATTTATTGACAGACTGTATACAATTACATGAAACATTTGCTGCCACTTACTGCAAAAAATGATTGAAATCCATTGAAACTGAACCAATACGAGAGAAACATAGCTGGCAAACATATGGGGGAGGCTCTGGACCCGCCTTTTAATTCACCAGTCATTGGTTGTGTTAAAATATATGCATACAAAAAACATGGCCTGGCAAAAAAAGTGGAGGGGCTGAAGCCCCCTCCCCCCCCCCCCCCACCCCCCAGCCTCCCTGGTTCCACCGCCCCTGTTACATAACTGTTAACATTCTTATAAACACATATTAATAACTACAGGCTCTAAAGTGTGAAATCTTTCGTCATAATTTTGTCACTTCCGCGCTGTGGGTTTTCCAATGGGAGCATTCGTGTGTACAAGACTGGAGAAATTCAGAAGAATCTATTCTTCTCGAGTAACTGTGAGTGTTCTTTCTTACACAGTCAGTGACAGCCGTACAGTCTTCCGGATATGAATGTTAACTATGGTTAGATATTTAAAGTTATTCACCTTCATTGATCATTCACCTCACAAAACAATGCAATTTAGCCCCGACGTGTAGTAGACGTGTACCACCTTGAAAATGAACGACGATCGACTAAAAATAAAAAACGTCGACTACTTCAATAGTCGACGGTTAGTCGACTAATCGAATAATCGCGACAGCCCTACTCTAAAGAGCCTGTAATCACTCACCTGGAAGGACTACAGTACGTGGAGAGTGTATTATATCTAAATCACCCCGCAGAGTGGAGATTCCACCCAAGCAATAATTGCAAATTTGTTGCAAAGCATAACAAGCACAGGCAAAGTTTCAACCAATGGACCTCCGGGTTAAACCCGGAGGTCAATTGGCTGAAACATTGCTTGTGTTTTTTGTCCATATATTCAAAATTTGAAAGTTATAGTTTGGGTGATAACTCCACTCTGCAGGTGATTTATTTACAATCCACTCTCCACGTACTGGATATATAAAAATGTGATTTTCCATGGTAAGTATGAGCTGCAATTGTGGCCATGTTTGCAACATTACGTCAACATTACATGAGGATCATTGGTAGGTATCCCAGTCCTCAATCATGTGAAGTTTCAAACAATTGACTTTGTATTTTCCAAGGAGAAGAGTTTTCAAAATTGACCAATCAGAATCAAAGAATGCTTCTGGCAGCCATGTTTTTCATCCAACAGGAATAAAATGAGTATTATATAGTTGTAGAGAACCTCTCACAGACAATGCCTGCCAAATCTGGTTCACATTGGCTCAGTACTTTCAGTGAAGATGATGAAAATGTGATTTTCTATAGGGTTTCTATAGTAACTAAAAGCCACAATTGCAGCCATAATTGCAACCCAATGAAGATTGAAATGAGGATCATTGGTAGAGGGGGTACAGTCATCAGTCACACTAAGTTTTAAAACCATTTGGCCTTGTAGTTTCAAAGAAGCTTTTCTTCAAAATGCACACATTTATGAATTGTTTCAATAAAAAAATCAGTAAAAGAGGTTAAACATTTTGAAAATTACAATTTTTTTCAGACAGTATTCTCTTTCAAATAGCTTTGGATATGTAAAGGGTTACAGGAAACATAACATTTTATTCAAATAATTTGTCATATCTTAAATGATCACATCAACTGGTCAGCTCCACATGATTGGAATACACAATGAACAAAACTTCCATGCTTTCCAAACACCTATCATCAATCAGTATTTCTGATAAGTAACTTGACAGTAATACATGTATTAACATAATTACAGATGCACTTGCTTACAGTATAAGTCAAATTAGGTTATAGGATAACCACTATAAACTACATGTATATATCTTTCTCTTCATACACTGTTAGACCAGAAGCTGACATTATTTTCTGGAAAGCTCTCGCTCATACCTTTCCAGAAAATTATGTCAGATTCTGATCTTGTCAGTGCAGGAGCAGCAGTTTACTTAGTTTACTACAGTTATGCTACAACTTATTTTGACTTGTACTGTACACACAATATTTTGGGTTTTTTTCCCCAGTTCTCAGTCGAGAAAACTGGAACCAACCCTTACCAGATTCTCAAAAAACAAGTATATTGCTGACAGTACTGATCTTCATGCAGACAGGAGAGGCGTTGGGTTAAGCATTAGAATATAGCCTCTGGTGGCCACATTTTTCCATCCTCCCATAGACCGTTCTTGAGAAGTTTGGCTCACATCGGCTCAGTAGTTCCAGAAAAGAAGATGAAAATGTGATTTCCCATAGGGTTTCTATAGTAACTATAAGCCGCAATTGTGGCCATGTTTAGAACCTGATCAACATTACATGAGCATTGCTAGTAGAGAGGGGCCCAGTCATCACTTATGTGAAGTATCAAAACATTTGGCCTGGTAGTTTCAGAGGAGAAGAGTTTTGAAAATCCACCATTCAGAATCAAAGAATGCCTCTGGCGGCCATGTTGTTCAACCCACAGGAACAAAATGAAGATCGTTCGTAGAGGAACTCCCATAGACAATCCCTGCCAGGTTTGGTTCACGTCGGCTCAGTTGTTCAGGAGAAAAAGATGAAAATGTGATTTCCCATAGGGTTTCTATTGTAACTATAAGCCGCAATTGTGGCCATGTTTAGAACCTGATCAACATTAAATGAGGATCGTTGGTAGAGAGGGGCCCAGTCATCACTTATGAGAAGTATCAAAACATTTGGCCTGGTAGTTTCAGAGGGGAAGAGTTTTGAAAATCCACCATTCAGAATCAAAGAATGCCTCTGGCGGCCATGTTGTTCAACCCACAGGAACAAAATGAAGATCGTTCGTAGAGGAACTCCCATAGACCATCCCTGCCAGGTTTGGATCACGTCGGCTCAGTTGTTCAGGAGAAAAAGATGAAAATGTGATTTCCCATAGGGTTTCTATTGTAACTATAAGCCACAATTGTGGCCATGTTTGCAACCCGATCAACATTAAATGAGGATCGTCAGTAGAGGGGGTCCCAGTCATCATTTATATGTGAAGTATCAAAACATTTCGCCTGGCAGTTTCAGAGGAGAAGATTTTTGAAAATCCACCAATCAGAAACAAAGAATGCCTCTGGCGGCCATGTTTTTCAACCCACAGAAACAAAATGAGCATCGCTTGTAGAGGACCTCCCATAGACTATCTCTGCCAGGTTTGTTTTCACATCGCCTCGGTTTTTCAGGTTTTGGTTCACATCAGTTCAGTAGTTCCAGAAAAGAAAATGTGATTTCCCATAGGGTTTCTGTGATAACTATAAGCCACAACTGCAGACATGTTTGCAACCCAAACAACATTAAATGGGGATCATTGGTAGAGGGGAGTTCCAGTCATTGACCATGTGAAGTTTCAAAAACATTTGACTTTGTAGTTTCACGGGGAAGATTTTTTCCAAATCTATCAATCAGAATCAGAGAATGTCTCTGGTGATCATATTTTCCAACCAACGGGAGCAAAAAGAGGATCGTTTGTAGAGGGCCTCCATTCCTGCAAAGTTTGGTTCACGTCAGCTCAGTAGTTCCAGAGAAGATGAGAGTTAAAAAATTTGTAGTAATTTATATATTTTTATACTTACCAATGACCCAGACTTAGCTGGTGCTAACTCTTAAATTCTAGGGCCAAACACAAATTTTAGCCCCCCACCCCCCCCCCCCCCCCCCCCATCCCCAAAATTTGCATCAAAATCCAAAAATTAGATGTCCTATGTGGTCCTCCATACTTTTATCCACTGCGCATGCGCAGTGTCAAGGAAATACCGAAATTGGAGCCAAATCCTCATTCTTACAACCAGTGCCTGGTAAATGCTATGTAAACAGCGGGGTGGTATGAGTTCCCAACTCATGGGAGGGCCATCCCCGTCTGGGTCATTGGAAAGTATAAAAAATATATAAATTACTATAAATTTTTTAACATTTTTATACTGTACCAATGACCCAGACTTAGCTGAATAGAAAAAAGGCTGGAGGGCCTAGGACATAAAGGATAATCCAATAGACTCAATTACATGCAAACAGAATTATCCCCTCAAGGAGAAGAAGAGAACAGGCTTTACATGTATCTTTCTTGTTTTTAGCAAAAAAGAAAGACACAATACAATTTCATAATTGAGCACAAACATCAATGATCTCTATTAACATCCAGTATAACCCATTATACTAATTTATTAAAGGAAAGCCAATAAATAAAGATAGTCCAGAGAATGAGACTCTTTATACTCATTTAAAAGTGTCCGAGTATTGTATATTAACGCTCGTATGACACATGACACATACAAATGCTTCACACCGAGCTACACTTTAAAAATATTACATAAATGAGATAGACATTAGCTTTACACTTTAAAACCATCCCGGCACTGACTCGGAATTACTGACTCCAGAGGAGGTATTCCCTTGCTTTTCACTATAAAGCAGGTGATATAAGGGAACATCATCCCCATCCCCCCCCTCCCCCCCTTCTCTTGCTCTGGGTCAAATACCCCAGAACGAAGAGGGCAGCAGGACAGAGTAAACTACCGGAACAGAAAGCCTGCATAACTATAGTTGCAACTGTTTAGTAGACGGCATTCTGAGCAACAGATAACGGACCTAAACAACGAAGGTCACCAGAAATGGACTCAATATTTATAAGATAAAAATTTGTGAACGTGGAAGGCTGAGACCAATATGCAGCCTACATCAAAGCCCAAGATGTAGACAGCGCTCTTACTTCATGCGCCGAAATCTTAAGCACAGACTGCTGAGTTGAAGATAGCAAAGGCCTATGACCATCTGAAGATGGAAGAGCCTTAATAACAATAGGTTCAGGATACTTATTAGGAGGCTGATTCTTAGCCAAAAATCCAACATTAGTAGTCAAAGTAATAGTATTACCAGCACTACGATAGTTAGAAACATCAACAGATAGTGCATGAAGCTCACTAACTCTTCTGTCAGAAGAGAAGGCTAAGAGAAAAGCTGTCTTATAAGATAAGAATTTGAAGTCCACTGTATCAAGAGGCTCAAATGGCACTTCTTTCAGCTTCAGAAGAACCCAAGCTAAATTCCACTTAGGAATTAACCTAAGGGTTCTAGGTCTATTTATCGAAAAGTTTTTCACTAACTTAGATAAAGAGACATGAGATCCAATCTGTAAGCTATCATGATGAGCATAGGTATCCGATAGCATAGACCTATAACCCTTAATAGTTATTGGCTGCAGTTTGATTTCGTCAAACAAGTAGACCAGAAAATTAGCAATCTCTGGAATGGAGGGATCATAAATATCAATAGAATGATCCCTACATCACCGATAGAAAACCTTCCACTTAGCAGCATAATTTAGCAAAGAGGAGGTCCTCCTACAGTTAGAAATTGCATCCACTGCTCGTCCTGTAAAATGCTCGCCGTGCAAGAAGGACCACACAACGGAAATATGTGAAGGTTGAGACCTTGCAGATTGTGATGCAGTGTGCGCGATTTCCCCTGCGAAAGAAGGTCCTCCTGTGGAGGAAGCTTCCGCAGAATTTCCCACAACAGACACCTGAGTAGATTTATCCATGGTCTCTGGGGTGACAGAGATGCTACCAACAGAATCCTGCAGTGAGATTGCTTGATTTTTAGCAATATCTGTTGAATCAACGGAGCTGGAGGATATGCGTATCCTATCATTCCGTCCCAAGAGATTGAGAGGGCGTCTACTGCAAACACTCGAGGATCTGGGCATGGCAACACATACGTCTGCAACTGATTGTTGAGATGCGTCGCAAATAAGTCTATCATAGGACGATCCCATTGGTAGAAAATCTGATTGAATACTCATTTGTTGAAAGTCAATTCTGACGGCAACATGCGACCTTTCCGAGAAAGGGAGTCTGCTGGAACGTTCAGACGGCCCGGTATTTGATGGACCGATAGAAGAACTTGATGCTCTAGGACAAACAGAAGGATCCTTTCTGTTAAATTGAACAACGGAATGGAATGAGTGCCTCCCTGGTTCCGAATATACGCTACTACTGTCGAATTTTCGGACAGAATTTGAACATGCAAACTCTGAAGAATGTTCATCCACTGACATAGCGCAAGCCAAATTGACATCATCTCGTTGATGTTTATGTGCTTGTTTAGGAAATGCAGATCCCAAAGACCCTGGCACCTCGAATCTGTTGGGCTCAGAGTTGCGCCCCAACCTGTTTGACTCGCATCCGTTATTATCAAAAAACTCGGATCCGGCAGTTGCAGTGGTACTCCTTCGGAATAAGATCTGCAGCGGCTCCGCACAAACCTGTCAGTCTCATGAATTCTCTCACTGTTACTACATCTGAGTGAAGATAAAAGCGAGTGTAACAACTGACTAATTTCGCTCTGGTTGACGGCAGACGAACGAGATTGTTGTGCGTCTCGAAGCTCATTCCCAGGTGGGTGAATGACTTGGACGGCACTGGATCCGACTAAACATTTCGTTACTATGAAACCGAGATGTCGGAGCAGTAGAAGCAGACTCTGAACATCGTTCTGAAGCATTAATTTGTTGCCATACCTCTGAAGAATGTCGTGCAGGTAGGCTTACGTTACTACAGACGAATGAGCTCGGAAATGAGTCATTTCCAAATTCATTATTCGAGTGAATGCCCAGGGTGCTAGATTCAGACCGAAGCACATTGCTTGAAACTGATAGACGACTCCTAGGACAGCGAAGCGAAGATACTTTCTGAACGCCGGATGTACCATGACGTGAAAGTACGCATCTTTGAGATCTATGCTCGCAGCATAATCATTCACTCGAATGCTCGCCTCTGGACCGATCGGATGGTCTCCATATAAAATTTCGGAGCCACAATCAGCTTGTTTATCCAGCTCAGATCTATGACTGGACGAAACAAGCCATCTGGTTTTGGAACCAGAAACAGGTGATTGTAGAAACCTGGAGATTCCTGGTTTTCTGCGACCTCTATAGCATTCTTGTCCAGGAGAGATTGAACTTCTGATAGAAGCGATTCTCTCTTCTGAACATTTGACGGAAGCTGAGTCCAACGTGGACTTCGAGTTAACAGAGGTTTTTCCTTGAAGGACAGTTTTAGACCTTCGGAAATCACCCCTTGCACCCATGGGTCGTCCGTAATTGACAACCAATTGGTTAAGAATCTCGACAGCCTTCTGCCGACTGGAACGCAATAGAGGTTTTGACCATCACCTCCTGGCCCTGCGAGGCTTGCGGGAGGAGAAACCAGTCCTCCACGACCCGCACCTCGTCCAGTCGATCTAGGGGCATCTGACCGGTTATCTCGGCCAGCATAACGGCCCCTACCTGAGTCGCTACTCTGACGGTCTCTGGAGTAAAATGTAGAGGCTTTTTTAGAACCTCTATAGGAACTTCCCTTGGACGTATTCGGCCCCGAAATGCCTGCCTTACTCCTCTCTGCTGAGTCCGACTTTTTTGAAGCGGATTTAAAAAGCAGAGAATCCAAAGCTTTCTTAGTAATCTGATCACAGGTAATAGAAAGCTTTCAGTCGAAGAGAAGCTCTTCGGAGACCGGAGTGACTCGAAGAGAGTTGTTCACCTTACTATCCACTCTAGTGGATGCAGCCAGGGCAGCATCACGTCTGACTAACTCCAGATTTGCCACTGAAAGGGCGGAGTTATACGTAGAATATGCTATAGCTCTCGAAAGAACTCTTAAGGAAGTTTGAACATCCTGGAATTCTTTCCCTTCGAGATGTAATGATAACGCTCTGGTAAGGTGATCTGCATAAGATAATGCGTCTAAATTAATTTTATTAGATGAGATTGTCGTCTCCAGTATACTAGAGTTAATGGACATGGACGCCGGCAATGACAACTCCAAGTCTTCTGCCTGGTCGTCCAAACGCAGAGGAACTCTCGGCACGCCCTGTCCTGCCGTTTCAAATCTATTTCTAATAACGATGAAAGCGCTAGGCGATAAGTAACCAGATTTGCCAGTCTTAGAGGCTAGCTTGAATATAACATCATTCAACAGTTCAAATGTCCGTGTGACATTACTGGACTGTGTCGGAAACTCAGGGGCAGTGTCCCTATTCCAGCTGAAAAAGTCTGTGTCCAGTGACGCTATCAGTCTCTTATCCAGTAATGCAGCATTTTGGTCCGGAGGAACAACTTCTGGAAGGTGTTGCTGGATGAAATCTACGGCCACCTTATGTTGTTCGGAAAGGAAAAATTCCAGCTCCGCTGATTCCCTTTCGCCATCTGACTGGACCACATAAGATTCTCGATCGTCCCTTTCTGACTCTGCAGGGGAGCGAACCGACCCAGCTTCCTCAGACAGTTCCTGTTCCGGAAAAGTTTCTGATGGCTGCTGGGATGCTGCAATGAGTTGAGCTATTTGTGATAGCAAGTCCGTCACGGAGGCCTGTGGAGCCACAGTCTTGCGTGATTTAGCCGCTGGGAGCTCCTGGGATGTTAATTTCTGCATACTTCTTTTATGCAAACGTTCCGACTGGTAAGGCCTCGTGTCCTTGGCTACTGGATGGCGTGACCTGATCGACGTGGAATCCCTGGTCGGTGAAGCAGGCTGGATGTCAGAAGTCACGTAGCCAAGTTGCGGTCGTGTGTGCTGCTGTGAGGATGAGGAAGCCAATAGACTAGTCGCGCCAGACTGTCTATACGACGGAGCGACCCGAGGAGTGGACGCATGCTCCGACTGATGAACGTGACGTTCAGCAACATCTGGTCCCAGATGTTGTTGTAAGAGAGAGGGGCCTCTCTCGCTCGCGGTCCGGGCAGACGTGGATGAGCTAGGTACCGGACTGATTGGCTTTCTCCATTCCATCCTCAGATCCGTTGCCGCCGGGTGTGCACGATCCATGTTTATAGTGCTTGCAACACACAATCTCCTTTCCTGGACCGCAGCGGACGAACCCGGCATCACAACCATTTTGTGAATGATTGCTTCTCCGGGCGAGCTAGCGGGCGACAATGCCGTCGATCCTACGTGGGACCTCTTAGGCATTTGCTGAATCTCATTGAGCACTTTTTCCGCTAGCTCTTCATTTGTCTGTGACGGCGGAGGCACACTTCGTGAAGACATCACAGAAACATCACCCTGTTCTTGTTCCTCTGAAAAAGAGACTGAAAAACTAGAGTGACCCAGTGGAGAGAGGATCGGCATGGACCTCTCACCACTAACAATATACCGTGACACACGTCTCCAACATTTGTCATTCCAATTGGCACACACAGAGGAAGAATTAGTGCGAGTACACTGACTACAAGAAATACACTGAGCATGAGAATCAGAGGAAGACTTCCTCGAATTACAATTTGAACAAACTTCTTTCATTTTGAAAAAAGTTTAACAGTCATCGTACTCGCACTAACCCTTGAAAACAAGATACATGATGATAATGTAATCCATTACAAACATTTCGAAAAATAATTCAAAAGAAAAAATTTTCAAAAAAATTTTCAAGATGAGCCCAAATGGATCCCAAAAAAGCCTAAGTGTGGACAAAAATTTTAAAACATGTCTAAAAATTAATGTTACACTTACGGACAATATAATGTACCTGGCTATGAGCAGAACTAAATAGATGACAAGGAATCACTGTCAGAAGTAACCGTTGTCAATGTTAACAAAAGTGACTAAAACTGGAAACAATACTCCAGGCACTGAAAATATGGCCCGAAATCAGTAACCAATTTTATAACACTATCTGATGTAAAACAGAGGCTACCTGAGAAAAAACTGCAGTACATCGGATGGTAGATGCATGACGGAAATGCCTAACCACCCTAGGGTGAGGACGTAACCATGGGGAAAAACAGAATAAACATTCTGTTACCAAGCCAAAACTCCCAAGAAATTTCAGTAAAAATAATTACAAAAATTATGCCAAAAGCATGGGAGAATAGCAAGGGGGGTATTAAGGAAAGGGAGAGAGGAAACACTGAACAAACAATGGAAATTTCATAGCAAGAATGAAAATATCAGGCCCATGCCCCGAAATTAGGGAACATGAAATAATTTTGCATAAAGATTATAAGTTACAGCTCTGAACACACCCTTCCACTGTTCTTTCCTCTCATCCTTTTCTTTCATCCTTAGATCCACCATTTCTCTCATGATTATGTGTCTGGCATCATTTAAACTGATATCAGTGAGATGTTACTCATTGAAGGGCCAAACAAAGAATGAGAATTTGGCTCCAATTTCAGTACTTCATGACACTGTGCATGCGCAGTGGATAAAAGTATGGAGGACCACATAGGACATCTAATTTTTGGATTTTGATGCAAATTTTGGGGGAGGGGAGGGGGGGGGGAGGGGAGGGGGGGGCAAAATTTGTGTTTGGCCCTAGAATTTAAGAGTTAGCACCAGCTAAGTCTGGGTCATTGGTACAGTATAAAAATATGTGATTCCCCATAAGGTTTCCATAGTAACTATAAGCCACAATTGTGGGCCTGTTTGCAACACGATCAACATTAAATTGTTGGTTTGTTGGTAGAGGGTCATCAACCATGCAAAATTTCAAAACATTGACCCCTGTGGTTTCAGAGAAGATTTTTCAAAATCCACATATCAGAATCCAAAAATGCTTCTGGCTGCCATGTTTTTTCGATGCAAGGTAACAAAATGAGGAGCTTTTGTAGAAGAGCTGCCATAGACTATCCCTGGCAGGTTTGGTTCACGTCAGCTAAGTAGTTCCAGAGAAGAAGATGAAAATGTGATTTCCCATATGGTTTCTATAGTAACTATAAGCTGCAATTGCAGCCATGTTTGCAACCTGATCAACATTAAATAACGATCGTTGGTAGAGGGGGTCCCAGTCATCAAGTATGCAAAGTTTCAAAACATTTGGCACTGTGATTTCAGAGAAGAAGATTTTTCAAAATCCACCAACCAGAATCAAGGAATGTCTCTGAAAGTCATGTTTTTCATCCGATGAGAACAAAATGAGGATCATTTGTGGAGGACCTCCCATAGACACACTGGCTCTGTGGTTACAGAGAAGATGAAATTGTGAAACGTTTACGGGCGATGGATGTCAAGTGTTGTGAAAAGCTCACATGGCCTTTTAGGCCAAGTGACCTAATAATAAGGCTAAAAAAATTGGTCTTTTGAGTCTCGGACAGCAGCGCATTCATTTTTTTGGTGAGCGTTCGTCATATTTACTTCGCAGGTAAAATTCAAAATGTATAAAACTATAACAGGGTGTAATTATAGCAGTATTACATTGTGATTTGCGAGGCAATCTGTCGTATACACTGATACAGAATTGTTATTCTCTTTGCTAAATGCGACACAATTCTCATATGTATGTACAAAATAAATTAAAAAACAATCACAAAGTGATTTATTTTGTTGACACTCTGGGTGATGTTTTCGTGCCTGAAGCCCTAACAAGTATTATCTTAAATTTAGAGTAATTAAATAAATTTTAAAAAATGCCACTGATACTGTATCGTTCAATTTAAGGAGAACATATTTGACACATTTAAAGGTGTTTTGATGAATGTGTTAGCAAAGTTTATCACACAAGGGACCTCACCCTGGTACAGTGGAGCCCACTTAATTGGATATCTCTTTATTGTATATCCCTGTTAATTGAATATAATTTTCAAACACAAAACCATTTACCATACCTTCAGTACAAATTTGATCAGTTAATTGCATATGGGTTGTAGAGTAAAATCCTGTTAATTGTATATAAATTTTTGTAATATGACAAAAAAATTACTGTGACACGCACCAAATCCCCTTATTTATCAACCTTTTTGGCCTCACTACATCCAATTCGGGCATTTATTTTATTATATCTTGTTTGACAGAGCTCTATGAGCTCTGTCAAACAAGATATAATAGAATAAATGCTCAGTTTACATCAAGAACACAGGAAACTGACCAAATCCCTGTTAATTGTATAATCCTGTTAATTGAATAATTTTCACTGGCAAAATGGATATTCAATTAAGAGGATTCTACTGCATTAGACATCACAGGAATGTTTGCCAGTACTCTTTAAGAACTCACGGTGATTTCCATGCCTGATTCAGCTGTTCTGAATCAAGTTTACATCTATAAACAAGATATTTATTAGGAAATTAGAATAATTAGTTTGTTAATAAATAATAGTGTGATATTTTATAGAAAATTATGAAAAATAAAGTTATTTTCTGAGAAAATCCAAGTAAATTAAAATACGGGAACCATGATGTTGCAAAATGACCTAGGATCGATTTTGGGTTATATAAAGTGGAGATAACAAATAATAAAAGTACATGTATTATTTATTTAGACACATATAAAAGTACATGTATTATTTACTTAAACATGGGGCAACCATACCCCCCCCCCCCCCCCATGGGGCCTGAGGATCGAAAGAAGAATATTTTCAAAGATTATTCCTCATATAACAATAAGTTATAATTCAAGCTCCCTTGGAGAGCCCAATTTCTAACAGATGAGCTTGAGTTAAACAAATTGAATCCAACACCTGTAAGGATTCTGTATGCCATATATTAAATGATTCTGACTGGTATTTTGGGAGATTCTGACTGGTATTTTGGGAGAAGAGTAATGATCCTGTATGCCATATATTAAATGATTCTGACTGGTATTTTGGGAGAAGAGTAAGGATTCTGTATGCCATATATTAAATGATTCTGACTGGTATTTTGGGAGAAGAGTAAGGATCCCGTATGCCATATATTAAATGATTCTGACTGGTATTTTGGGAGAAGAGTAAGGATTCTGTATGCCATATATTAAATGATTCTGACTGGTATTTTGGGAGAAGAGTAAGGATTCTGTATGCCATATATTAAATGATTCTGACTGGTATTTTGGGAGAAGAGTAAGGATCCCGTATGCCATATATTAAATGATTCTGACTGGTATTTTGGGAGAAGAGTAAGGATTCTGTATGCCATATATTAAATGATTCTGACTGGTATTTTGGGAGAAGAGTAAGGATCCTGTATGCCATATATTAAATGATTCTGACTGGTATTTTGGGAGAAGAGTAAGGATACTGTATGCCATATATTAAATGATTCTGACTGGTATTTCGGGACATTCTGAGTGGTATTTTGGGAGATTCTGACTGGTATTTTGGGAGATTCTGACTGATATTTCGGGAGAAGAAGAGTTTTAAAGATTACGCCTCATATTGGACTACCGTATTTACTCTATGTATTGAGACACTCTATGATTTGGGACACACATTTTTTCCAGAAAACTATATTTTTTTTTATGCTCCAAAGTTTGGGACATTCAGGAGATTTGTTTCCAGTTGACTCGTCGCTAGTAGCAAATGACACTCAGAAAAAATATTCTCGAGTAACTAAAAAATTTCATTTTTTGCTTCCAAAACATAGATTATGATCCCTCATTGGAACGGGCGCAATGGGCTCGTTCCAATGATGGATCATAAGCTATGTTTTGGAAGCAAAAAATGAAAATCTAAAAAAAATTGGACGGCGATTTTCATAAATAGTGATGGAAAACGAATCACACACAACTTTATTCAGCATCAAATCAAGACCAGGCTGAGTTCTTTCCCCATTTTCTAAGAATTGGGACACCTGTGAAAATAATTATTTTTAGCTGTCCCAATACACAGAGTAAATACGGTAAGTAAAAACTTGGGCTCCAACGGGGACGACAAATATTAAACCAAAGATTTGATTTTAACAAACCTAGATCTAACCTCCCTAAGGATGCTGTATACCAAATATCAAAAGATAGAAGCTGAAGAAGATTTTTAAAGATTATCCCCCATATTGCACTAACTTAAAATTCGGGCCCCCATAGGAAGTCCAATTATTAACCAAAGGAATTCATCTGAATCTTTAATCTGACCCTCATACAGTTAAAACTAGAAGTCCTGTCACGAATAGTGCGCTTATCTAGGCTTAATTGCACGTTGGAATTGCGCGCAATTGTCATATCGAATAGCATCCAAAGCACGGCAGGTTCTCCTAGTTACTCATAGCAAACATATGCAATGTTTCTGCCAATGGACCTCCGGGTTACCTGGAGGTCCATTGGCTGAAACATTGCTTGCGCACATGCCATATGTACAGAATTTAATAGCTTTACTTATGTCGATACACCCACATACCAAATTTTGTGATTCAGTCAACAACAACAAATGTGATTGTGAAACCGAAAAAAAGAGTTGAAGTTGAAAAAGGGGCATAACTGTGGCAAAAATTGTCACACCGTATCCCAAATTGAACTTTGCCTGTATTTTATCTTGATACAGGCCAAGTTCGATTCGGTGTACAGTCAGACAATTTTCATTTCATTTGGCCAATTATAACTAAAGTTATCATCGGGTAACCCAACTGGAGGTTCCAAAGAGCCTGTAATCGCTCACCTGGTAGTTTAATTAGTTTAAATATATTTTATTTGCAAAAAATAGCAAAGTGGATGGACGGATGAAAGTCATGACTATAGCCCTGACTGTAAACAGGCTAAAAATGCATTTTGTACCAAAGAAAAAATATTGCCTAATGGCCCTGGGTGAGGAGGAAGTGGGGGCAGGGGGGGGGGGGGGGGGGGGTTAGGAGAGTCCATTTTTTCTGCATGTGATCAGTTTAAATCCTTCAGAATGCATTTTGAGCAAAGAGAAAAAAAAATGCCAAACTGGCACCGAGGGGGGGGGGGGGGGAGGTGTTTGCCTGGGTTTTTAACCACAAACTTTAAGCAGAAAATGCATTTTTGCCAAAAGAAAAACAAGAGGCCCACAGGGGGCCTGAGTGCGCTCACCTGACATGGTAGTCTAAATATCAAACCAGGGACTTGACTTGAATAAGCTGCATACGCCCCTCCTAAGAAAAGCATATACCAACTAGATGAAGCGATTGTGCCCACACAATACACAGGATTTTCCTTCTATTTTCAGTTCCTGCACTTTTACGTCCCAAAATTGAGATAAGCACATAAAAAACAGATTTTTTTCCCAAACAAAATACTTTCAGCCTAAATTTTTTTCTTCTTCTTAAAACGCATAAAAAAGGATAAAACTAATTTCAGGATTTTGGTCCAAAATTTCCAACCCAGACCCAAAATTTTCAGGGGAAAATGGTTTGGGTTTTTTTTGTCTTAAAATTGACCAAAACGCAGAAAAAACAACAAAAAAAAAAAGTCCCATCTGGACCCCAAATTTTCAGGGGGAAAAATTTTTTTTTTTTTTTTTTTGTCTTAAAATTGACAGAAACGCATAAAAAACAAAAAAAAAATTTTCAGGATTTTGGTCCAAAATTTTCTAAGTCCAACCCGGACCCCAAATTTTCAGGGGAAAAAATTTTTTTTTTTTCTCTTAAAATTGACAGAAATGCATAAAAAAACAAAAAAAAAAATTTTCAGGAGTTTAGTCCAAAATTTTTCTAAGTCCCACCCGGACCCCAAATTTTCAGGGGGAAAAAAATTTTGTTTTTTTTCTCTTAAAATTGACCAAAATGCATAAAAAACAAAAAAAAAATTTTTTGGATTTTGGTCCAAAATTTTTGAAGACCCCAAATTTTCAGGGGAAAAAAAAATTTTTTGTCTTAAAATTTACCAAAACGCATAAACAACAAAAAAAAAAATTTCAGGATTTTGGTCCAAAATTTTCTAAGTCCAACCCGGACCCCAAATTTTCAGGGAAAAAAAAAAAATTTTTTTGCCTTAAAATTGACAGAAACACATAAAAAACAAAAAAAAAAATTTCAGGATTTTGGTCCAAAATTTTCTAAGTCCCACCTGGACCCCAAATTTTGAGGGAAAAATTTTTTTTTTTTTTTTTTTGTCATAAAATTGACCGAAACGCAGAAAAAACCAAAAAAAAAAATTTCGAATTTTGGTCCAAAATTTTGCAAGCCCCACCCGCACCCCAAATTTTCAGGGGAAAAAAATTTTTTTTTTTTTTTTTTTGGTCTTAAAATTGACCGAAACGCAGAAAAAAACAAGTCCCACCTGCACCCCAAATTTTGAGGGGGAGAAAAATTTTTTTTTTTGTCTTAAAATTGACCGAAACGCAGAAAAAAACACAAAAAATTTTTTTCGGATTTTGGTCCAAAATTTCGAAGTCCGCAACGGGACCCCAAATTTTCAGCCTACATATGAACCCAGGGATGTGGCTTCAACAAACTTGAATCTCACCCCCCTAAGGATGCTGCATACCAAATATCAAAACATTCTTATTGCTAGATCTCAAGAAGAAGATTTTAAAAAAATACTCCTCATACTGCACTAATTTAAACATTTGGGCTCCCATAGAGAGCCCAAATATCGACCCAGGCAATTGATTTCAATAAACATGTGAAACAATCTTCCAAAGATGTTATATGTGAAATTTTAAAGCTTTTGGAGCAGTGGTTTCGGAGAAAAGTAGTCTTATGTTTTTCCCATTACCCACAGTGTTAAAAAATGCTGACTCAGCACTTTTTCAAAGTCCCCAAAAAGTACCCCATGATTAAACCGATGGCAATTTTTTTTTTGACCATTCCATTCTGTTGGTCCTAAGGAAGCTTCACAACAAATAAGAATTCTCAGTGCCATGTAGTTTTGGAGATATGGGCATTTTCATTTTTTTCCTATTTTTAGCTCCTGTGGTTCCCACGGGGCTACTGGGACAAAAATTTCTGCATAAATTAGGTACTTATGACCCAATAAGCACTCACGTAAGATTTGGTTCAAATCGGCCTCGCGGCTTGGAAAATAGAAATTTGGGGCGGGGCCAAAATTTTTGCCCCTCCTTTAACATCGTCAAATATAACCCCTCCAACTTCTCTTGAACAAACTTGAGTCTACACCTCAAAAGGAAGCTGCATACCAAATATCAAGTCTCTGCTATTGCTGGTTCTTGAGAAGAAGAGTTTTTAAGAATTGGAGCATTTTTGCCCAATCCCTCTGCTCAATGTGAGCCGAAACCTAATTTGACAAAAAATCAAAATGCCCTTATATAACCCCTACTCACATGAAATTTCATTAATATGTGGCCAGTGGTTTGGGTGAAAAAGGCCCAAACACCACCTTCACGCCGGACGCCAGACGACAGATGACGGAAGAAAAGTGATCAGAATAGCTCACCCTGACTTTCAGTCAGGTGAGCTAAAAAAGTGCCTAACTGGCTCGGGGGGGGGGGGGGGGGGGAGGGGGAGGGACTGGGGAGGGAGGGTTACACAAGTTTTAAGAAAATGTTCTGTAGTAGTAGTTCATGTAGTGACTGTAAATAGTTCAAAATGCATATTGGAGGAAAGAAAAAATAAAATGCCGAATTGGCAGGGGCTGGGCAGGGCAATAACTTCAACTAGATGGTGTCACTTGTGTGCAAAGCACACTATAGTGTATCCCCACTTTTGCATCCTTGACTTTGTATGAATGCTTGATACAAAGATGAAATGTATTATATGACACACTAAAATCATATTGAGTGGCACAGGTGACACAGCTTCGTGCGCACCTACAGACATGACTGCAACATTTGAGCATGGCTTTAGCATTTTGAATTACATACATGTACCCTGGAAACCTTTTGCCGGAAACGGTCTAAGAAAACATGAAAGTGGCAACGGTGGCACAGCCACGTGGCACCACAAAAATCTGAAACCTTTGTGCACATCTACAGACCCTACTGCAACATTTGAGCATAGTTTTAGCATTTCAAATTACATACTCTGTGAGCTTTTTGCCGGAAACGGTCTAAGAAAACATGAAAGCAAAACAGTGGCACCGCCACGTGGCACCTGAAAAATCTGAAACCTTTGTACGCATCTACAGACCCTACTGCAACATTTGAGTATGCGTTTAGCATTTCGAATTACATACCCTAGGAGCCTTTCGCCGGAAACGGTCTAAGAAAACACAAAAGTGGCAACGGTGACACAGCCACGTAGCACCCAAAAAATCCAAAACCTTCCTGCGCATTTACAGACTCTACTGCAACATCTCAGCATGGTTTTAGCGTTTCAAATTACATACTCTAGGAGCCTTTTGCCAGAAACGCTCTAAGAAAACACGAAAGTGGCAATGGGGGCGCAGCCACATGGCACCTGAAAATCCGAAACCTTCCAGTGCATCTACAGACCCTACTGCAACATTTAAGCATGGTTTTAGCATTTCGAATTACATACCCTAGGAGCCTAGGCACCTGAAAAATCCGAAACCTTCGTGCACATCTACAGATCATTTAGCAACAACCCTAGTGCAGTTATACAACTCTGAATTACATAGGTTGGGATTATTCGAAAGAAAAGAGAAAAATTAGCACATTTTTCAAGTGGCTCCACAGGAGCCACCTGGTGGCACAAAACTTTAAAAGTGGTATTTTTGGATTGCACAGACCCTATTCACCAACTGTAGAAAGTTACAGTGTTTCGAATTACAAAACTGGATGTACAGACGGAGATCACGACAATATCCGCGCATTTTTTAAAATGCGGGGATAAAAATGGTGCCACTTGCACCCCTCGGGGCCAAATCAAAAATTCAAAACCTTTATGCACATCTACAGACACTATTGCTTAACATGAACACACATTTAGTGTTTCGAATTGAAACCCCTAGGAGTTTTTCTCTGGAAACCATTCCTCTAACGACAATGAAAGTGTCAATGACACTGTAGCTCACCTTGTCAAGACATGTACATATATAGCATGTGACACAGCAATGACAAACATCTAGGTAATGACCTGATAACAAATGTACATATAAAGTATTGTAACGGTCTGTACACAAATACTGGCCATAGCCTGTAACAAATGTATAGGTAAAGTATTGTAAAGGTGGGTGACAGTCAGATGCTAAATAGAAAAGAAATCTTTGAGTCCCAGAGTGGGTCTGACTGAAACCCCAAAATATTTGTTCTCATAGCACAGTGATAACAAAGGCACCCCAAAACACACTCATTCCTATCCCAAGGTGAAAACAAAGGTAACCAAGACGTTTCGTGAAGATCAGTTCATAAATACAAGCTAGAAGTTGTGACAAAAACTGACTGGACCTAATTTCGGTACAAAATGGCCACTGGCAGCCATCTTGAACTTTGGACCGCACTCAGAAACACTCGTTCTCGTCCCAAGGCCTGAAGCGCTCATCTTGTACAAGAGTGAGTCTACATTAAGCAAGCCATCTCCATAGGCTACATTGTCAATCCTGGAGTCCCTCAGGAGTGACAAAAATAATCTGGGCATCATGCCTTTTCTTCAGTTGATCATAAGTAAAATGTAGAGCTCCCCTATGAAGCCCCTTGATACAACCTATGTGGATTAATCTTAGTACCTCCAGAGGGTACTGAATGCAAATTTTTTAATTCTTCAGCAAAATGGCCAATTCCGGCTCCCATAGAGAGCCCAAATATTAACCCAGGCTCTTGATTTGAACACACTTAAATCTGACTTCCCTAGAGATGTTGTGAACCAAATATGAAAGCATTCTGACTGTTGGATCTGAAGAAGAGAAACTGTAAAGAAATTTCTTCGAATTGCACTAAGTTCAAATTTGGGCTACCATAGCGAGCCCAAATATTAACCTATGGATCCGATTTGAACAAACTTGAATCTGGCCCCCCTAGAGATGTTGTATACCAAATGTGAAAGCATTCTGACAAGTGAATCTGAAGAAGAAGATTTTTGAAGAAATTCCCTCATATTGCACTAAGTAAAAATTTGGGCTACCATAGTAAGCCCAAATATTTACCTAGGGATATGATTTGAACAAACTTGAATCTGACCCCCATAGAGATGTTGCATACCAAATATCAAAGCATTCTGACTGATGGATCTGAAGAAGATTTTTTTAAATTACCCTCCATATTGAACAAAGATAAAATTTGGGCTTCCGTAGGAAGCCCAAATATTAACCTAGGGACTTGGTTTGAACAATATAGAATTTGACCCTCATAACAATGATGTATACCAAATATTAAAAGATTCTGATTGGTGGTTCTGAAAAAGAAGATTTTTAAAGAATATTCCCCATATTACCCTATGTTAAAACTTCGGGCTCCTGTAGAGAGCCCAAATATGAACCAATGAGCTTTATTTCAACAAACTTTTATCTGACTCCCCTATGAATGCTGTATACTAAATATCAAAAGATTCTGATGATTGGTTCTGGGGAAAAGATTTTTTTTAATTTTTGCAAATATGCGGACTCAGCATTTTTTCCATGCCCATTACAGAACACCCTAACATAACCGATGGCAATTTTTTTTTAACATTCAATTCTACTGGTCATAAGGATACTTCATACCAAACAAAAGCTCTCTGTTCCGTGTGGTTTGCAAAATATGGGCATTTGAAAATATTTATATTTTTAGCTCCCAGGGTTCCCATGGGGATGCAGGAATTTTTTTTTTTTTGCATGGGTCAAGTACTTATGACCCAGTACTACCACAAACCAAATTTGGTTCATACCGGACCATCGGTTCAGAAAATAGAAATTTTGGGCGGGGCCAAAAATCTTATCCCGCCTATTACAAAGCCAAATATTACTTCACGAACTTCGTTTGAACAAACTTGATTCTACACCTCATATGGAAGCTCCATACCAAATATCAAGTCATTGTTCACACTGGTTCTTGAGAAGAAGATTTTAAAAATATTTTGGAGCATTTTCCCCCACTCCTTCCCTATGGGGCTGGGCATGCTGAGTTGAACAAAAATGAAATGCCCCTTGGGACCATCACTCACACAAACTTTCACTTGAATTGGCCCAGTGGCTTTGGAGGAGAAGACCAGAACATGGTGTTGACGGACGACGGACGGCAGACGGAGAGCGATGAGATTAGCTCAGCTTGACTTTGTCAAGATGAGCTAAAAACTGATTAGACCTAATTTCAGTACGAAATGACCACTGGCAGCTATCTTGAATTTTGGACCGCACTCAGAAACACTCGTTCTCATCCCAAGGTGATAACAGAGGTACCCAAGATGTTTCATGAAGATCGGTTGATAAATACAGCCTCTAGCCCGAGCCGTATTGACATGTGCACTTAATGTGTGTAAGTAGCACTGAAAAAATCAAAGTTCATCTAATTTGCATAATTTCTGCATGAGAAAAAAACCCGTATTATATGTGATGTATCCCATGGTACTGAACATTCACACAAAAAATTATTCAAGTCAGCACTTTCATATGGAAGTTCTGTGCAAAAATCTGATTGCACCTAATTTTGTACAAAATGGCTGCCATTGGCCATCTTGAATTTCTGACCGCACCCAAAAACACTCGTTCTCATCCCGCGGTGATACAAAAAGTACCCAAGAAGTTTCGTAAAGATCGGTTTATAAATACCTCTAGCCCGAGCCGAATTGGCATTTGCACTTAGAGTGCTGAAAGTAACACTAAATGCATCAAAGTTAGTCTAATTTGCATAATTTACGTACGAGAAAAAAAAACGTATTATATGTGATGTATCCCATGGTACTAAACATTCATACAAAAAATTATTCAAATCAGCACTTTCATATGAAAGTTCTGTACAAAAAACAGATTTCTGCATCGTCGGTACAAAATGGCGGCTGGTGGCCAACTTGAATTTCGGATCGGACCCCAAAACACTCATTCTCGTCCGACAGTCATAACAAAGGTACCCAAGAAGTTTCGTAAAGATCGGTTCATAAATACAGCCTCTAGCCCGAGCCGTATTGAATTGTTGACGGACAGATGGACAGATGGATAACTGGCCATGGCATAAGCTCAAATTTGGCTTCGCCAAAGTTGAGCTAAAAATGGTGCCCCTTGCACCCCTCGGGGCCAAATCAAAAATCCAAAACCTTTATGCACATCTACAGACCCTATTGATTAACATGAACACACTTTTAGTGTTTCGAATTGAAACCCCTAGGAGTTTTTCACTGGAAACCATTCCTCTAACGACAAAAGTGGTGGCCCTTGCGCCCCCGAGGGCCGAATCAAAAATCCAAAACCTTTATGCACATCTACAGACTCAATTGATTAACATGAACACACTTCCAGTGTTTCGAATTGAAACCCTGGGAGTTTTTTTTTTCTGAAAACCATTCCTCTAACGACAAAAATGGTGCCCCTTGCACCCTCCGACGCTGAATCAAAAATACAAAACCTTTATGCACATCTACAGGCCCTATTGATTAACATGAACACACTTTCAGTGTTTCGAATTGAAACCCCTAGGAGTTTTTCTCTGGAAACCATTCCTCTAACGACAAAAATGGTGCCCCTTGGGGCTGAATAAAAAATCCAAAACCTTTATGCACATCTACAGACCCTATTAATGAAGATCAACACACTTTCAATGTTTCAAATTGAAACCCCTAGGAGTTTTTCGCCGGAAACCATTCCTCTAACAACAATTAAAGTGTCAATGACACTGTCGCTCAACTTGTCAAGACAAAGACATGTACATGTATAGTATGTGACACAGCAATGACAAACATCTAGGTAATGACCTGATAACAAAGGTACATATAAAGTATTGTAACAGTCTGTACATAAATACTGACCGTTGCCTGTAACAAATGTATAGGTAAAGTATTGTAAAGGTGGGCTACAGTCAGATGCTAAACTGAAAAGAAATCTTTGAGTCCCAGAGTGGGTCTGACTCAACCCCAAAATATTTGTTCTCATAGCACAGTGATAACAAAGGCACCCCAAAACACACTCGTTCCTGTCCCAAGGTGAAAACAAAGGTACCCAAGAAGTTTTGTGAAGATCAGTTCATAAATACGAGCTGTATCGAACTTGTGACAAAAAACTGATTGGACCAAATTTTGGTATAAAATGGCCACTGGCAGCCATCTTGAATTTTGGACCGCACCCAGAAACACTCATTCTCATCCCAAGGTAATAACAAAGGTACCCAAGAAGTTTTGTGAAGATTGGTTCATAAATACAGCCTCTACCCTGAGCCGTATTGACATATGTGCTTACATTGTGTAAGTAGCACTGAATAAATCAAAGTTCATCTAATTTGCATATTTCTGCACGAAAAAAAAAACCTTACAATATGTGATGTATTCCATGTTACTAAACATTCATACAAAAATTTATTCAAATCAAAACTTTCATACAGAAGTTCTGTACAAAAGACTGATTGCACTAATTTTGGTACAAAATGGCTGCTGGTGGCCATCTTGAATTTCGGACCACACCCCAAAACACTCACTCTCATCCCACGGTGATAACAAAGGTACCCAAGAAGTTTCGTAAAGATTGGTTCATAAATATGGCCTCTAGTCTGAGACGTATAGAAGTTGTGTACAAAAAACTGATTAGACCTAATTTCGGTACAAAATGGCCACTGGCAGCCATCTTGAATTTTAGACCGCACCCAGAAACACTCGTTCTCGTCCCAAGGTGATAACAAAGGTACCCACAACATTTCGTAAAGATCAGTTCATAAATACAGACTCTAGCCCGAGCCGTATTGACATGTGTACTTACTGTGTGTAAGTCGCAATGAAAAAATCAAAGTTCATCTAAT
Organism: Pictodentalium vernedei; assembly: GCA_031216915.1. Classification (NCBI taxonomy): domain Eukaryota; kingdom Metazoa; phylum Mollusca; class Scaphopoda; order Dentaliida; family Dentaliidae; genus Pictodentalium; species Pictodentalium vernedei. The sequence goes on from CM062293.1 coordinate 548,274,583, forward strand.
TTGCATAATTTCTGCACGAGAAAAAAACCTGTATTATATGTGATGTATCCCATGGTACTAAACATTCACACAAAAAATTATTCAAATCAGCGCTTTCATATGGAAGTTCTGTGCAAAAATCTGATTGCACCTAATTTTGTACAAAATGGCTGCCATCGGCCATCTTGAATTTCGGAGCGGACCCAAAAACACTCATTCTCGTCCCACGGTGATACCAAAGGTACCCAAGAAGTTTCGTAAAGATCGGTTCATAAATACGGCCTCTAGCCCAAGCCGTATTCGCATTTGCACTTACAGTGCTGAAAGTAACACCAAAAAACATCAAAATTAGTATAATTTGCACAATTTACGCACGAGAAAAAAACCTGTATTATATGTGATGTATCCCATGGTACTAAACATTCATACAAAAAATTATTCAAATCAGAGCTTTCATATGGAAGTTCTGTACAAAAAACAGATTTCTGCATCGTCGGTACAAAATGGCAGCTGGCGGCCATCTTGAATTTTGGACCGCACCCAAAAACACTCGTTCTCGTCCCACGGTCATAACAAAGGTACCCAAGAAGTTTTGTAAAGATCGGTTCATAAATATGGCCTCTAGCCCAAGCCATATCCAATTGTTGACGTACGGACAGACAGACGACGGGCCATGACAAAAGCTCAAATTTGGCTTCGCCAAAGTTGAGCTAAAAATGGTGCCCCCTGTGCCCCTCGAAGCCGAATAAAAAATCCAAAGCCTTTATGCACATCTACAGACCCCATTAATGAAGATGAACGAACTTTCAGTGTTTCAAATTGAAACCCCTAGACAAAAATGGAGCCCCTTGCGCCCCTCGAAGCCGAATCAAAAATCCAAAACCTTTATGCACATCTACGGACCCTATTGATTAACATGAACACACTTTTAGTGTTTCAAATTGAAACCCCTAGGAGTTTTTCTCAGGAAACCATTCCTCTAACGACAAAAATGGTGCCCCTTGCGCCCCTCGGGGGCGAATCAAAAATCCAAAACCTTTATGCACATCTACAGACCCTATGAATGAACACGAACACACTTTCAATGTTTCGAATTGAAACCCCTAGGAGTTTTTCGCCGGAAACCATTCCTCTAACGACAAAAGTGGTGCCCCTTGTGCCCCTCGGGGCCGAATCAAAAATCCAAAACCTTTATGCACATCTACAGACCCTATTGATTAACATGAACACACTTTTAGTGTTTCGAATTGAAACCCCTAGGAGTTTTTCTCCAGAAACCATTCCTCAAACAACATGAAAGTGTCAATGACACTGTAGCTCAACTTGACAAACTTGAACTTGGTAAGTTATAAATGAAATGGCAAAATTGAAGATCATTGGTACCAATGTCATTTTTTTTGCCAGTGGCAACATTTTTTGACAGAAACCGAAGAAAATCGATAGCTCCCATCTAGAGGCCTCCCCAAACAAGCATGCCAGGTTTCAAAGCAATCCAATCATAAATGTGCCCTGTAGGGTGTACAAAAGGGAAATATTGTGGTCTGACTAGACTGAATTCTAAGAACGTTGGCCGTGGCAACATTTTTTGACAGGAATGGAAGAAAATCGATAGCTCCCATCTAGAGGTCACCGTAAATAAGCATACCAGGTTTCAAAGCAATCTAATCATAAATGTGCCCTGTAGGGTGAGCCAAAGGGAAATATTGTGGTCTGACTAAACTAAGTTCTAAGAATGTTGGCTGCAGCAACATTTTTAGATGGAAATTGCAGAAAATCGATAGCTCCCATCTAGAGGTCACCCCAAACAAGCATGCCAGGTTTCAAAGCAATCCGATCATAAATGTGCCCTGTAGGGTGTACCAAAGGGAAATATTGAGTCTTCTGACTAAACTAAGTTCTATGAACATTGGCCGTGGCAACATTTTTTGCCGGAAATTGAAGAAAATCGATCGCTCCCATCTAGAGGTCACCCTAAATAAGCATACCAGGTTTCAAAGCAATTAAATCATAAATGTGCCCTGTAGGGTGTGCCAAAGGGAAATATTGTGGTTTGTCTAAACTAAGTTCTAAGAACATTGGCCGCGGCAACATTTTTTGACGGAAATTGAAGAAAATCGATAGCTCCCATCTAGAGGTCACCCCAAACAAGCATGCCAGGTTTCAAAGCAATCCGATCATAAATGTACCCTGTAGGGTGTGCCAAAGGGAAATATTGAGTCTTCTGACTAAACTAAGTTCTAAGAACGTTGGCTGCGGCAACACTTTTTGACAGAAATTGAAGAAATTCGATAGCTCCCATTTAGAGGTCTCCCCAAACAAGCATACCAGGTTTCAAAGCCATCTGATCATAAATGTGCCCTGTAGGGTGTGCCAAAGGGAAATATTGAGGTCTGACTAAACTAAGTTCTACGAACGTTGGCCGTGGCAACATTTTTTGCCGAAAATTGAAGAAAATCGATAGCTCCCATCTAGAGGTCACCCTAAATAAGCATACTAGGTTTCAAAGCAATCAAATCATAAATGTGCCCTGTAGGGTGTGCCAAAGGGAAATATTGTGGTTTGACTAAATTAAGTTCTACGAACGTTGGCCGCGGCAACATTTTTGGACGGAAATTGAAGAAAATCGATAGCTCCTATCTAGAGGTCACCCCAAACAAGCATACCAAGTTTCAAAGTGATCTGATCATAAATGCGACCTGTGAGGTGTGCCAAAGGAAATTGTGGACGTACATACTAACGTACTAACGTACGTACGTATGTACATCCGTATGTACGCCAACGGACGAGAAGTGATGGCAATAGCTCAGCTTGACTTTGTCAAGTTGAGCTAAAAAAATGGTGAACCTTGCGCCTGTCAGGGCCGAATCAAAAATCCAAAACCTTTATGCACATCTAGAGACCCTACTAATGAACATGAACACACTTTCAGTGTTTTGAATTGAAACTCCTAGCAGTTTTTCGCTGGAAACCACTCCTCTAACGACAAAAATGGTGCCCCTTGCGCCCCTCGGGGCCGAATCAAAAATCCAAAACCTTTATGCACATCTACAGACCCTATGAATGAACATGAACACACTTTCAATGTTTCAATTTGAAACCCCTAGGAGTTTTTTGCCAGAAACCATTCCTCTAACGACAAAAGTGGTGCCCCTTACGCCCCCGAGGGCTGAATCAAAAATCCAAAACCTTTATGCACATCTACAGACCCTATGAATGAACATGAACACACTTTCAATGTTTGGAATTGAAACCCCTAGGAGTTTTTCGCCGGAAACCATTCCCAGACGTATGGACGTACGGACGGACGGACGGATGGACGGAGACAACCAATATATCCCCGCATTTTTTCAAATGCGGGGATAACAATTTTCATTGGATAATTGTGGTCATCAAACTTGACCTAGAGACATGTACTGAAAATAATTGAAATCCGTTAACTTTTGTTTATATTATGGCATAAAGAAAGTTCAGACAGATGGATGGACTGATGGATGGACTGACAGACAAACTGACAGATAGATGGATGGAGCGAGCTCTGTGCTGTATCCCTCCCTTGTGGGAGGGGATAAAAAAGTAACAAAGTATGTGGTAGAAGCCTAATTTGAAATTTAGAGAAACTAAGTTCAAAAAGCGTTGTAAAAACGGTTAAATTAATGCCAATATCATTTGAAACCACTGTGTAGGCCTTGCCGAAATGAAAAAATGCCAATAGGATCACCGATGACAGCACAAAAGTTGGTTTAATCATTATCAACTTATCGTCCGGAAACCAATTGTTTACAATTTACTATGTGAAGGGTCACTGTGGCCTTGACCTTTGACCTAATGATTCAGAAATAAATAGGGCTCTTTCTTGCACCAAAGCCAACCTACCTATGAAGTTTCATGAACGTAGGTGGAACCATTGTCAAATTATCATCTGGAAACTCATTGTTTATGATTTATTATGTCCAAGGTCACTGTGACCTTGGCCTTTGACCTAGTGAGTCCAAAATAAATAGGGGTCTTCCACTCACCTAGGCCAACCTACCTGTGAAGTTTCATGAATGTGGGTCAAACCATTATCAAGTTATAGTCCGGAAACCAATTGTTTATGATTTACTATAGTGAAGGTCACTGTGACCTTGACCTTTCACCTAGCAAGTCCAAAATAAATAGGGTTCTTCCTCTCACTGATGTCAACCTACCCATGAAGTTTCATGAACGTGGGTCGAAACATTATCAAGTTATCATCCGGAAACCAATTGTTTACGATTTACTATGTTGAAGGTCACTGTGACCTTGACCTTTCACCTAGCGAGTCCAAAATAAATAGGGTTCTTCCTCTCACTGATGCCAACCTAACTATGAAGTTTCATGAACATGGGTCAAACCATTATCAAGTTATCATCCGGAAACCAATTGTTTTGATTTACTATGTTCAGGGTCACTGTGACTTTGACCTTTGACCTTGTGAGTCCAAAATAAATAGGTTTCTTCCTCTCATGAAGGCCAATCTACATATGAAGTTTCATGAATGTGGGTTGAACCGTAGTCAAGATATCATCCGGAAACCAATTGTTTACAATTTACTATGTTCAAGGTCACTGTGACCTTGACCTTTGACCAAGAAAGTCCAAAATTAATAGGGTTCTTCCTCTCATCTACCTATGAAGTTTCATGAACATGGGTTGAATCATTATCAAGTTATCATCCGGAAACTAATTGTTTATGCCCCTAATTTCTAAGTCCCACCCGGACCCCAAATTTTCAATGTAAAAAGAAAAAAATGTTTTATCTTAAAATTGACCGAAACGCATAAAAAACAAAAAACTCATTTCCGGATTTTGGTCAAAAATTTCTGAGTCCGGACCAGGACCCCAAATTTTCAGCCTAAATATGAACCCAGGGACTTGGCTTGAACAAACTTGAATCTCACCCCCCTAAGGATGCTGCATACCAAATATCAAAAGATTCTTATTGGTAGATCTGAAGTAGAAAATGTTTAAAGAATATTCCTCATACTGCACTAATTTAAACATTTGGGCTCTCATAAAGAGCCCAAATATGGACCCAGGGAATTGATTTCAATAAACATGTGAAACAATCTTCCAAAGATGTTATATGTGAAATTTGAAAGCTTTTGGGGCAGTGGTTTGGGAGAAAAGTAGTCTTAAATGTTTTTCCCATTACCTACAGGGTAAATAAATGCTGACTCAGCACTTTTTCAAAGTTCCAAAAAAATACCCCATGATAAAACTGATAGCAATTTTTTTACCACTCAATTCTGTTGGTCCTAAGGAAGCTTCATACCAAATAAGAATTCTCAGTGCCGTGTAGTTTTGGAGATATGGGCATTTTAATTTTTCACTATTTTTAGCTCCTGCGGTTCCCATGAGGCATAAATTAAGTACTTATGACCCAATAAGCCCTCATGTGAAATTTGGTTCAAATCTGCCTCTTGGGTTGGAAAATATAACAACGGCAAATATAGCCCCACAAACTTCTCTTGAACAAATCTGTGTCTACACCTCAAAAGCAGGGCTTGCCTTGAGTCGGGGCTGATCAGCCCAGGCCCCGAGATCAGCCCCGAGGAGCACTTGCCGGGGGCTTTTTTTCAAGCCCAGACATTTTCCACAAAAAAGCACTAACAATAATGGACAAAATGGAAAATCAGCCCCGAAAAGGCCCTGACCTCAATATGTGGGGGACTTTTTTTAGGCCCCGACCATTTTACTCAAGGCGAGCCCTGCAAAAGGAAGCTGCACACCTAATATAAAGTCTCTGCTACTGCTGGTTCATGAGAAGATTTTTTAAGATTTAGGCACACTTTTGGGGCATGGCCCTACCAAGGGACGAGGCAACTTGATTTGATTAAATTCACATTGTGATGTCATAACAAACTATTACCTCAAATATCAATTAAATTGGTTCAGCGGTTTGGGAGAAGACGCAAACGCCATGTTCACGGACGACAGACGGTGAGTGATCACTATAGCTCTCCTGACTGAAAGTTAAGTGAGCTAAAAAAAAAAACCACTTGAACCTTCAGTAAAAAACTTTAACCACAAACTTTAACCAAAACTCTAAATGTTAAGATGGACAGACAGACGGACGAAAGTCATGACTATAGCCCTCACTGTAAACAGTTGGGCTAAAAATTGTATTGATCATGTAATAACAAAAGGTGACAAAGTATGTGTCAGAAGCCCAACTTCAAATTTAAAGAAACTAAGTTCAAAAACCATTTTGAAAAGTGTTAAATTAATGCAGATATTAACTGAAACCATGGTATACAGCATCATCACACCTTGCCCCAAATGAAAAACAATGACGTTGTAACACAGTGTTTGAAGAATGAAAAGTAGAACCTTGAAAAGCAAAACTTTTATCCGAAACTTTAAGCTGGGAACACTAAGTAAAATTGACTCAAAACAAGTGGCCAACCGGGGCCCGATGTGCTCATCTAGAACAGAACACAATATAAACAGAGTCCAAGAATGAATCTACATTAAGCAATCCATCTCCATAAGCTACACTCTCAATCCTGGAGTCCCTCAGGAGTGACAAAAATAATCCGGGCAACATGCCTTTTCTTCAGTTGATCATAATGTAAAATGTAGAGCTCCCCTATGAAGCCCCTTGATACAACCTATATGGATTAATCTTAGTTACACACCTCTAGAGGGTTCTGAATATAAAATTTTGAAATCTTCAGCAAAATGGCCAATTCCGGCAACCCATATGGAGCCCAAATATTAACCCAGGCTCTCGATTTCAACACAGTTGAATCTGACTTTCCTTGAGATGGTGTGTACCAAATATGAAAGCATTCTGACTGTTGGATCTGAAGAAGAGAAATTTTAAAGAAATTTCTTCATATTGCACTAAGTTAAAATTTGGGCTACCATAGCGAGCCCAAATATTAACCTATGGATTTGATTCGAACAAACTTGAATCTGCCCCCCCCCCTCCCCCTAGAGATGTTGTATTCCAAATATGAAAGCATTTTGACTAGTGGATCTGAAGATGAAGAAATTTCCTCATATTGTACTAAGTTAAATTTCAGGTTCCCATATGGAGCCCAAATATTAACCCAGGCTCTCGAATTGAACAAACTTGAATCTGAGCCCCAAGAGATGTTGCATACCAAATATGAAAGCATTCTGACTGGTGGATCTGAAGAAGCTTTTTTAAAATTATCCCCCATATTGAACAAGGTTAAAATTTGGGCTTCCATAGGAAATATTAACCTAGGGACTTGGTTTGAACAATCTTGAATCTGACCCTCATAATAATGATGTATACCAAACATTAAAAGATTCTGACTAGTGGTTCTGAAAAAGAAGATTTTTAAACAATATTCCCAATATTACCCTATGTTAAAAATTCAGGCTCCTGTATTGAGCCCAAATATGAACCAATGGGCTTTATTTTAACAAACTTGTATCTGGCCCCCCTATGAATGCTGTATACCGAATATCAAAAGATTCTGATGATTGGTTCTGGAGAAAAGATTTTTTAAAATTTTTGCAAATATGCTGACTCAGCATTTTTTCCATGCGCATTACAGAACACCCTAACATCAACGATGGTAATTTTTTTACCATTCAATTCTACTGGTCCTAAGGATACTTCATACCAAATAACAGCTCTCTGTTCTGTGTGGTTTGGGAAATATGGGCGTTTGAAAATATTTCTATTTTTAGCTCCCAGGGTTCCCATGGGAATTCAGGAATTTTTTTTTGCATGGGTCAAGTACTTATGACCCAATAATACCACATACCAAATTTGGTTCAAACCAGACCATCGGTTCAGAAAATAGAAATTTTGGGCGGGGCCAAAAATCTTACCCCTCCCATTACAAAGCCAAATATTGGTTCACGAACTTCGTTTGAACAAACTTGATTCTACACCTCAAAAGGAAGCTCCATAGCAAATATCAAGTCATTGTATACACTGGTTCATGAGAAGAAGATTTTAAAAATATTTTGGAGCATTTTCCCCCACTCCCTCCCAATGGGGCTGAGCATGTTGAGTTGAACAAAAATGCAATGCCCTTTCGGGACCATCACTCACACAAACTTTCACATGAATTGGCCCAGTGGCTTTGGAGGAGAAGACCAAAACATGGTGTTGATGGACGACGGACGAGCAACGGGCGGAGAGCAATGAGATTAGCTCAGCTTGACTTTGTCAAGATGTGCTAAAAAGGGTTAAATATTTCCTAAAACCAATACAAGAAATCATTGATGTAAATGCAATCATTAAGTTGTATTGACCATGCAAGAAGTAAAGTAACAAAGTATGTGGTAAAAGCCTAATTTCCAATACAAAGAAACAAAGTCTGAAAACATGTTAAAATCCTGCCAATATTAATTAAAATCACTGGAGAAAGCTTCAGTAGACAGTACAGTTAAAACTAGAAGTCCTGTCACGAAATGCGCGCTTATCTATGCTTAATTGAGCGTAGAAATTGCGCGCAATTGCCATATCAAATGGCATCCAAAGCATGGCAGGTTCTCCTGGTTACTCATAGCAAACACCGGCAATGTTTCGGCCAATGGACCTCCGGGTTACCCGGAGGTCCATTGGCCGAAACATTGCTTGTGCACAGGTGATATGTCCATAATTTGATAGCCTTACTATGGTCATAACGCGTAGAGTAACGCGCAGATCAACGTGCTACTTGTGCGCATTTTGTGACAGGACTTCTAGTTTTAACTGTAGACATTGTCCCAAATGAGAAACCGTGACATTCCACTAAACTGTTTAAAGAATTAAGGGTGTAACTTTGTAAATAAAAAACTTTAACCTAGAAGTTAAATTGAAAAAAAGGGTTAAATGTGTCCCAAAATAACATAAAACATAATGAGAATGACGCAATCAATAGTAATTAATATTAATTAAAAAGGAAAAAAAACTTTAACCTTTACTAAAAAACTTTAACCACAAACTTTAACCAAAACTCTAAATGTTAGCAGATGGACAGACGGATGGACTAAAGTCATGACAAAAGCCCAGACTGTAATTGCCGGGCTAAAAATGTTATTTCCCATACAATTTTCATGTAACTACGAGCCGCAATTGTGGCCATGTTTGCAACCCGATCCACATTACATGAGGACCATTGGTAGAGGGTGTCCCAGTCATCAATCATGTGAAGTTTCAATACAATTGGCTTTGTAGTTTCAGATGAGAAAATTTTTCAAAACCGACCAATCAGAATCAAAAAAATGCCTCTGCCGACCATGTTTTCTATCCGACAGGAACAAAATGAGGATCGTTTGTAGAAGGCCTCACATAGACCATTCCTGTCAAGTTTGGTTCATATCAGCTGAGTAGTTCCAGAGAAGAAGATGAAAATGTGATTGCCTATAGGTTTCTGTAGTAACTATAAGCTGCAATTGTGGCCATGTTTGTAACCTGATCAACATAAAATGAGAATCATTGGTAGGGGGTGTCCCAGTCATCAATAATATGAAGTTTCATAACATTTGGCCTTGTGGTTTCAGAGGAGAATATTTTTGAAAATCCACAAACTAGAATCAAAGAATGCCTCTGGTGGCCATGTTTTTCATCCAACGGGAACAAATGAGGATCGTTTGCAGAGGACCTCCCATAGACCATTCCTGCCAAGTTTGGTTCACACTGGCTCGGCGGTTCTGGAGAAGAAACTGAAAATGTAAAAAGCTTATGGAAGCCGGTTGACGCCGGATACCAAGTGATGGCAATAGCTCACATGGCCCAAAGGATGGGGGGGCATGTGAGCAAAAGAAAAAGTCGAAAAAGGGGCATAACTCAGTCAAAAATTGTCGGACTGCACCTCGATTCAAACTTGACCTTGATTTATGTTGATACACCTACACACCAAATTTCATTTGATTTGGTCAACTATACCTAAAGTTATCATTGGAAAACCAAAGTGGGATGGACAGACACATGGACAGTATAATGGATGGATACACAGAGGGAGGGTCAACAGCTCTTTTAATAGTCCCCCCCACCCCCAATTTTGGGGGGTGGGACAATTAGCATACACATAAAATGCAGTGGCTCAGTGGTTATGGAATTGGACTTAAAACCAAATGGTCCACAGTTCATTCTCCACCAGGGGTCACTGCATTGTGTCCTTGGGAAAGGCACTTCATCCAGATTGCCCACATGGGGCACAGTGTGCTGTGTACTAAGGCGTACTGCACGTCGATGGTGCACTTGTCTTCAACCACTGCTAACCCTGCTTGTTGGAGTTAGTTTGTTGGGGAGTCTGGCATTTGCTGGCCATTGCTCTGTGCTTCTCTGCGGGTACTCCAGCTTCCTCCGCTGTAAAATTGTCTGACATGAGGTGACCCCGGCTGTTGAAAGTGCCATTAAACTCCAATTAATAAATACATAATACAGTGGAACCCTGTTAATTGAATAACCACTTTGTCAATGAAAATTATTCAATTGACAGGAGTATTCAATGAATAGGGATTGTGTCACTTTCCTGTATTCTAGAGATAAAATTAGCATTTATTCCATTATATCTTGTTTGACAGAGCTCCATGAGCTCTGTCAAACACAAGATATAATAGATTAAATGCCTGTGTTGAATGTTCTGAAGCCAAATAGGTCTATAAACAAAGGAAAACTGGGGAGAGTCAGGGTAATTTCTCGACAGGATGCACTATTTTTTATTCAATTAACAGGAGTTTACTCTATAACCTATATTCAATTAACAGGTCAAATTTGTACTGGAGGTATTGCAAATGGTTTTGTGTTGGAAAATTATATTCAGTTAACAGGGTTATTCAATTAAGAGATATCCAATTAAGTGGGCTCCACTGCAGATGTAAAATAAGCATCTGGTAAATCTGTTGTGTTTCACAATAAAGGCATTTACAATGTTGTAATTCGTACATGTCTATCAATGGATACTCACCATTTCACAATAAAGGCATTTACAATGTTGTAATTCGTACATGTCTATCAATGGATACTCACCATTTCACAATAAAGGCATTTACAATGTTGTAATTCGTACATGTCTATCAATGGATACTCACCATTTCACAATAAAGGCATTTACAATCTTGTAATTTGTACATGTCTATCAATGGATACTCACCATTTCACAATAAAGGCATTTACAAGGTTGTAATTCATACATGTCCATCAATGGATACTCACCATTTCACAATAAAGGCATTTACAATGTTGTAATTCGTACATGTCTATCAATGGATACTCACCATTTCACAATAAAGGCATTTACAAGGTTGTAATTCATACATGTCTATCAATGGATACTCACCATTTCACAATAAAGGCATTTACAATGTTGTAATTTGTACATGTCTATCAATGGATACTCACCATTTCACAATAAAGGCATTTACAATCTTGTAATTCGTACATGTCTATCAATGGATACTCACCATTTCACAATAAAGGCATCTACAATCTTGTAATTCGTACATGTCTATCAATGGATACTCACCATTTCACAATAAAGGCATTTACAATGTTGTAATTCGTACATGTCTATCAATGGATACTCACCATTTCACAATAAAGGCATTTACAAGGTTGTAATTCATACATGTCTATCAATGGATACTCACCATTTCACAATAAAGGCATTTACAATGTTGTAATTCGTACATGTCTATCAATGGATACTCACCATTTCACAATAAAGGCATTTACAATCTTGTAATTCGTACATGTCTATCAATGGATACTCACCATTTCACAATAAAGGCATTTACAATCTTGTAATTCGTACATGTCTATCAATGGATACTCACCATTTCACAATAAAGGCATTTACAATCTTGTAATTCGTACATGTCTATCAATGGATACTCACCATTTCACAATAAAGGCATTTACAATGTTGTAATTCGTACATGTCTATCAATGGATACTCACCATTTCACAATAAAGGCATTTACAATGTTGTAATTCGTACATGTCTATCAATGGATACTCACCATTTCACAATAAAGGCATTTACAATCTTGTAATTCGTACATGTCTATCAATGGATACTCACCATTTCACAATAAAGGCATTTACAATGTTGTAATTCGTACATGTCTATCAATGGATACTCACCATTTCACAATAAAGGCATTTACAATCTTGTAATTCGTACATGTCTATCAATGGATACTCACCATTTCACAATAAAGGCATTTACAATCTTGTAATTCATACATGTCTATCAATGGATACTCACCATTTCACAATAAAGGCATTTACAATGTTGTAATTCGTACATGTCTATCAATGGATACTCACCATTTCACAATAAAGGCATTTACAATGTTGTAATTCGTACATGTCTATCAATGGATACTCATCATTCCACAATAAAGGCATTTACAATGTTGTAATTCGTATATGTCTATCAATGGATACTCACCATTCCACAATAAAGGCATTTACAATGTTGTAATTCGTACATGTCTATCAATGGATACTCACCATTTCACAATAAAGGCATCTACAATCTTGTAATTCGTACATGTCTATCAATGGATACTCACCATTTCACAATAAAGGCATTTACAAGGTTGTAATTCGTACATGTCTATCAATGGATACTCACCATTTCACAATAAAGGCATCTACAATCTTGTAATTCGTACATGTCTATCAATGGATACTCACCATTCCACAATAAAGGCATTTACAATGTTGTAATTCGTATATGTCTATCAATGGATACTCACCATTCCACAATAAAGGCATTTACAATGTTGTAATTTGTACATGTCTATCAATGGATACTCACCATTTCACAATAAAGGCATTTACAATGTTGTAATTCGTACATGTCTATCAATGGATACTCACCATTTCACAATAAAGGCATTTACAAGGTTGTAATTCGTACATGTCTATCAATGGATACTCACCATTTCACAATAAAGGCATTTACAAGGTTGTAATTCGTACATGTCTATCAATGGATACTCACCATTTCACAATAAAGGCATTTACAATCTTGTAATTCGTACATGTCTATCCATGGATACTCACCATTTCACAATAAAGGCATTTACAATGTTGTAATTCGTACATGTCTATCAATGGATACTCACCATTTCACAATAAAGGCATTTACAATCTTGTAATTCGTACATGTCTATCAATGGATACTCACCATTCACAATAAAGGCATTTACAATGTTGTAATTCGTACATGTCTATCAATGGATACTCACCATTTCACAATAAAGGCATTTACAATCTTGTTATTCGTACATGTCTATCAATGGATACTCACCATTTCACAATAAAGGCATTTACAATCTTGTAATTCGTACATGTCTATCAATGGATACTCACCATTTCACAATAAAGGCATTTACAATGTTGTAATTCGTACATGTCTATCAATGGATACTCACCATTTCACAATAAAGGCATTTACAATGTTGTAATTCGTACATGTCTATCAATGGATACTCACCATTTCACAATAAAGGCATTTACAATCTTGTAATTCGTACATGTCTATCAATGGATACTCACCATTTCACAATAAAGGCATTTACAATCTTGTAATTCGTACATGTCTATCAATGGATACTCAGCATTTCACAATAAAGGCATTTACAATGTTGTAATTCGTACATGTCTATCAATGGATACTCACCATTTCACAATAAAGGCATTTACAATGTTGTAATTCGTACATGTCTATCAATGGATACTCACCATTCCACAATAAAGGCATTTACAATGTTGTAATTCGTATATGTCTATCAATGGATACTCACCATTCCACAATAAAGGCATTTACAATGTTGTAATTCGTACATGTCTATCAATGGATACTCACCATTTCACAATAAAGGCATTTACAATCTTGTAATTCGTACATGTCTATCAATGGATACTCACCATTTCACAATAAAGGCATTTACAAGGTTGTAATTCGTACATGTCTATCAATGGATACTCACCATTTCACAATAAAGGCATCTACAATCTTGTAATTCGTACATGTCTATCAATGGATACTCACCATTTCACAATAAAGGCATTTACAATGTTGTAATTCGTACATGTCTATCAATGGATACTCACCATTTCACAATAAAGGCATTTACAATGTTGTAATTCGTACATGTCTATCAATGGATACTCACCATTCCACAATAAAGGCATTTACAATCTTGTAGTTCGTACATGTCTATCAATGGATACTCACCATTTCACAATAAAGGCATTTACAATCTTGTAATTCGTACATGTCTATCAATGGATACTCACCATTTCACAATAAAGGCATTTACAATCTTGTAATTCGTACATGTCTATCAATGGATACTCACCATTTCACAATAAAGGCATTTACAATCTTGTAATTCGTACATGTCTATCAATGGATACTCACCATTTCACAATAAAGGCATTTACAATCTTGTAATTCGTACATGTCTATCAATGGATACTCACCATTTCACAATAAAGGCATTTACAATCTTGTAATTCGTACATGTCTATCAATGGATACTCACCATTTCACAATAAAGGCATTTACAATGTTGTAATTCGTACATGTCTATCAATGGATACTCACCATTTCACAATAAAGGCATTTACAATCTTGTAATTCGTACATGTCTATCAATGGATACTCACCATTCCACAATAAAGGCATTTACAATGTTGTAATTCGTACATGTCTATCAATGGATACTCACCATTTCACAATAAAGGCATTTACAATCTTGTAATTCGTACATGTCTATCAATGGATACTCACCATTTCACAATAAAGGCATTTACAATCTTGTAATTCGTACATGTCTATCAATGGATACTCAGACAAACACAGTTTACATGATATTAATGGGTCTATAGCCAGGTCCACATAATTCTTATTGGATGAATATGTTGCCATTTCTGGAAGAGAAAAAAATCGGCATTTGGATAAAATTCCATTTTTTACATACATGAGATGAAGATTATAGGTAATGAAAGAATATTAAATTAAACCAGATGTTCATGTGAGCTTTAAACACTTCCTGGATCAAGTTGTCTAAAGGAAAATTAAAATAAGTTAGAGTGCGGATGCAAGAGAGAAATAAGGGAGTTAGTGTTTAGGGATCAGAAAGACATTGGCAAAAAAAAAGTCTCACTTTGTACATGCGTGCATACTGCAATGACTATCACCAGGTCCATGTTTTCACCAGCACTGCAACCCCCCCTCCCCCCTTCCCCATACACACACAAACACATACACACATCCTGCCACACATCCTATGTTAGACTTAAAATTATCTTGAAAACCAAGAAAAGAGTTTCCATCTGAAAAGATCTCCTATGTTGGTTAGAATTTTTGGTTTAAATTGAGGGAATGTGCTCCCAGAAGCAATCAGCTGTAAAGATCTCCTAGGTTGGTTAGAATTTTTGGTTTAAATTGAGGGATGGTGCTCACAGAAGCCATCAGTTGTAAAGATCTCCTGGGTTGGTTAGAATTTTGGGTTTAAATTGAGGGAATGTGCTCCCAGAAGCAATCAGCTGTAAAGATCTCCTGGGTTGGTTAGAATTTTTGGTTTAAATTGAGGGAATGTGCTCCCAGAAGCAATCAGCTGTAAAGATCTCCTGGGTTGGTTAGAATTTTTGGTTTAAATTGAGGGATGGTGCTCACAGAAGCCATCAGTTGTAAAGATCTCCTGGGTTGGTTAGAATTTTTGGTTTAAATTGAGGGAATGTGCTCACAGAAGCCATCAGCTGTAAAGATCTCCTGGGTTGGTTAGAATTTTTGGTTTAAATTGAGGGAATGTGCTCCCAGAAGCAATCAGCTGTAAAGATCTAGGTTGGTTAGAATTTTTGGTTTAAATTGAGGGATGGTGCTCACAGAAGCCATCAGTTGTAAAGATCTCCTGGGTTGGTTAGAATTTTTGGTTTAAATTGAGGGATGGTGCTCGCAGAAGCCATCAGTTGTAAAGATCTCCTGGGTTGGTTAGAATTTTTTGTTTAAATTGAGGGATGGTGCTCACAGAAGCCATCAGTTGTAAAGATCTCCTGGGTTGGTTAGAATTTTTGGTTTAAATTGAGGGAATGTGCTCCCAGAAGCAATCAGCTGTAAAGATCTCCTAGGTTGGTTAGAATTTTTGGTTTAAATTGAGGGATGGTGCTCACAGAAGCCATCAGTTGTAAAGATCTCCTAGGTTGGTTAGAATTTTTGGTTTAAATTGAGGGATGGTGCTCACAGAAGCCATCAGTTGTAAAGATCTCCTGGGTTGGTTAGAATTTTTGGTTTAAATTGAGGGAATGTGCTCCCAGAAGCAATCAGCTGTAAAGATCTCCTAGGTTGGTTAGAATTTTTGGTTTAAATTGAGGGATGGTGCTCACAGAAGCCATCAGTTGTAAAGATCTCCTGGGTTGGTTAGAATTTTTGGTTTAAATTGAGGGAATGTGCTCCCAGAAGCAATCAGCTGTAAAGATCTCCTGGGTTGGTTAGAATTTTTGGTTTAAATTGAGGGAATGTGCTCCCAGAAGCAATCAGCTGTAAAGATCTCCTGGGTTGGTTAGAATTTTTGGTTTAAATTGATGGATGGTGCTCACAGAAGCCATCAGCTGTAAAGATCTCCTGGGTTGGTTAGAATTTTTGGTTTAAATTGAGGGAATGTGCTCCCAGAAGCAATCAGCTGTAAAGATCTAGGTTGGTTAGAATTTTTGGTTTAAATTGAGGGATGGTGCTCACAGAAGCCATCAGTTGTAAAGATCTCCTGGGTTGGTTAGAATTTTTGGTTTAAATTGAGGGAATGTGCTCCCAGAAGCCATCAGCTGTAAAGATCTCCTAGGTTGGTTAGAATTTTTGGTTTAAATTGAGGGATGGTGCTCACAGAAGCCATCAGTTGTAAAGATCTCCTGGGTTGGTTAGAATTTTTGGTTTAAATTGAGGGAATTTGCTTCCAGAAGCCATCAGCTGTAAAGATCTCCTAGGTTGGTTAGAATTTTTGGTTTAAATTGAGGGATGGTGCTCACAGAAGCCATCAGCTGTAAAGATCTCCTAGGTTGGTTAGAATTTTTGGTTTAAATTGAGGGATGGTGCTCACAGAAGCCATCAGTTGTGTGAAGGGTTTGGGTGAGGGAAAGTGCTCACAGAAGTTGTGTGAAGAAATCGAGTGAAATGGCAGTCAACAAAGACATGAATGAGGTAGATTTTTTGGATAAAATATGGCTTTGTGGTTGTTTGTCTTTACATGTACACAATCAAAAACAAATGGAATCATTAATGAAAACAGAATATTTGTTTTAACCCTTTACCTAACATGAAAAGCAGACGACACTTGCAAAAAAAATTCTTGAATAACTAATTTTTTTCATTTTTTGTCTCAAAAACATAGGTTATGACCCCCTCGTTGGAATGAGCTCGACGAGCTCGTTCCAACAAGGGGTCATAACCTATGTTTTTGAGACAAAAAATATTTTGAAAATTAATTGGCGATTTTTGAGAATATTTGTTTTAAAAAAATTAGTTTTCTTAACCCATTACCCAACATAATGCCCAAAACCACCCAGCGCTATTCTAAACTTGATGGGGTACAGGCCAGCGCTATTCTAAACTTGACAGGGTATCAGTACCACGTGGCTCACCAGCAGGTGGCCAATGTAAAAAGGTGGCTGGAGTAGGGCTATCGCGATTATTCGATTAGTCGACTAACCGTCGACTATTGAAGTAGTCAACGTTTTTTATTTTTAGTCAATCGTCGTTCATTTTCAAGGTGGTACACATCTACTACACGTCGGGGCTAAATTGCATTGTTTTGTGAGGTGAATGATCAATGAAGGTGAATAACTTTAAATATCTAACCATAGTTAACATTCATATCTGGAAGACTGTACGACTGTCACTGACTGTGTAAGAGAGAACACTCACAGTTACTCGAGAAGAATAGATTCTTCTGAATTTCTCCAGTCTTGTACACATGAATGCACCCATTGGAAAACCCAAAGCGCGGAAGTGACAAAATTATGACGAAAGTCAGAACGTCAGATCACTTCTCAAAGTTCGGAACTTCAGACTAAGATCCAATTTTAACAACTGACGAGGGAATGCATAGATCTCAATGTTCAAAATTTCGAGAAACTTATTGCAGAAAGGAAACATATGCAGGAACGTTCTTTGGTAAATTCATTTTAATTCATTGGCTTCAATCTAGTTCAAACTTGGACCCGCAGTCAGTAATATTATTTTGGGGGTTGGTACGTCCTACAGGACGTACCAACCCCAAAAATTATATTACGGACTGTGGGTCCAAGATTGGACTACATGTAGCTTCAGTCGGGACCGATTTGTTGTTCCCACAACCCCACTTCGTCTGAACACACTGGTGCCATTGTCATTTTCAGAGTTTTACAAACAGAAGAATGATTTGCTAAAAAATCATGGGAAGCGACTATTAATCGACTAACCGTCGATTACTGGTCACGATTAGTCGATTACAAAAAATGATAGTCGCGACAGCCCTAGGCTGGAGTAAAAAAAACAAGAGGCCCCAGGGGGCCTGAAAGCACTCACCTGACATGGTAGCCTAAATATCAACCCAGAGAACTGATTTCAACAAGTTGCATTTGCTCCTCCTAAGAAAAGCTTATACCAAATATCCAAAGATTCTGACCAGTGGATCTGAGAAAAAAAGATTTTTAAAAAATATTCCTCATATTCAACTAAGTTATAATTCGGGCTCCCACAGGGAGCCCATATATGAACCCAGGGACTTGGCTTTAACAAACTTGAATCTCACCCCCTAAGGTTGCTGCACACCAAATATCAAAACATTCCGACTGCTGAATCTAAAAAAGAAGATTTTTAAAGAAAATTCCTCATTTTGAACTAAGTTACAATTCGAGCTCCCACAATGAGCCCAAATATGGATCTAGGGACATGGCTTGAACAAACTTGAATCTTACCCCCCTAAGGATGCTGCATGAGAAATATCAAAAGCATTCATCTGCTGGATCTGAAGAAGATTTTTAAAGAAAATTCCTCATTTTGGACTAAGTTGTCATTCGGGCTCCCATAGTGAGCACAAATATGAACCAAGGGACTTGTCTTGAACAAACTTGAATCTCAGCCCCCTATAATTTATAAAGGTTGCTGCATGCCAAATATCAAAACATTCCGACTGCTGAATCTGAAGAAGATTTAGAAAATTCCTCATATTGACTAAGTTATATTTCGGGCTCCCATAGGAAGCCCAAATAGGGACCCAGGGACTTGGCTTTAACAAACTTGAATCCCCCCCAACCCTCCCCCACTAAGGATGCCACACACATATCAAAACATTCCGACTGCTGGATCTGAAGAAGAAGATTTAAGAAAATTCCTCATTTCGAACTAAGTTACAATTCAAGCTCAAGCAGTGAGCCCAAATATGGACCTAGGGACATGGCTTGAACAAACTTAAATCTCCCCCCCCCCCCCCCCCCCCCCCCAAGGATGCTGCATACCAAATATCAAAACATTCCGACTGCTGGATCTGAAGAAAATCTTTAAAGAAAATTCCTCATTTTGAATTAAGTTATAATCCGGGCTCCCACAGTGAGCCCAAATATGAACCCAGGGACTTGGCTTAAACAAAATTGAATCTCCCCCCCCCCCCCCCCACCCCAAGCATGGTGCATACCCAATATCAAAAGATTCTGCCTGCTGGATCTTGAGAAGAAGATTTTTTAAGAAATTTACTTGAAAAGCACTAAGTTCGAATTCAGGCTTCTATAGTGAGCCCAAATATGAATACAGGGGGCCAATTTGAACAAACTTGAATCAGATCCACCCCACAATGTTGCATACCAAATATCAAAAGATTCTGCCTGCTGGAACTTGAGAAGATTTTTAAAGAAATTTGCCTGAAATGCACTAAGTTCGAATTCGATCTTCTATAGTGAGCCCAAATATGAATCCAGGGGGCCGATTTGAACAAACTTGAATCAGATCCACCCCACAATGTTGCATACCAAATATCAAAAGATTCTGCCTGCTGGATCTGGAGAAGATTTTTTAAGAAATTTGCCTGAAATGCACTAAGTTCGAAATCGGGCTCCTATACTGAGCCCAAATATGAACCCAGGGGGCAAATTTGAACAAACTTGAATCAGATCCACCCTACAATGTTGCATACCAAATATCAAAAGATTCTGCCTGCTGGATCTGGAGAAGATTTTTTAATGTTTTTCCCAAATTGCCTACAGTGTTAAAAAGTGCTGACTCAGCACTTTTTCAAAGTCTCGAAACTGTACCCTATGATAAAACCGATGGCAATTTTTTCTTACCAATCCTTTCTTTTGGTCCTAAGGAAGCTTCACGCCAAATAAAAATTCTCGGTGCCATGCAGTTTTGGAGATATGGGTGTTTTAATTTTTTTCTATTTTTAGCTCCTGCGGTTCCCACGAGGCTGAAGGAAAAGATTTTTTGGCATAAATCAAGTACTTATAACCCAATAATACCTCATATTACATTTGGCTCAAATCGGCCTCTGGGTTCAGAAAATAGAAATTTTAGGCGGGGCAAAAATTCTTGCCCCTCTCAGAACAAAGGTAAATATTGCCCGTCACACTTCTCTTTGAGCAGAAATCCCATTTGAAGAAAAACCCAAATGCCCCTATATAACCACTACTTACAGGAAATTGAATTAAAATGTGGCCAGTGGTTTAGGAGAAAGAGGCTCAAACACCACCTTCACGTAGGATGATGGACGACAGACGATGGACGACAGACGAAGAGTGATAAGAAAAGCTCACCCTGACTTTCAGTCAGGTGAGCTAACATGTCCAAACCCTGCACACAAAAGTCCAAAATTAAAGTAAATAAGCAGCTAAAGGGTTAAATAATATAATAATAGCCCCAAGAAGCATGCTAACATAACATAGGAACCATGGCAATATGCTACAAGGTAAGTCTCCACTTTGAAGAAAAGAAAGACAAACCTCAAAACCTGCACATAAAAGTGAAAAAAAAAGTATCACATTTGTTTCAATGGGTTAAAATTGAGAAAATACCCTGATAATGTCACAGTAACCACCATGGCAATATGCCAGTAAGGTGAAACTCCACCTGAAAAATATCCACTTGGAAGAAAAGAAAGAAAAACCTCAAAACCTGCACATAAAAGTCCAAAAAGTATCACATTTGTTTCAAAGGGTTAAAATTTAGAAAAATACCCTAAAAATGTTACAGTGACCACCATGGCAATATGCCAGTGAGGTAAAACTCCACTTAGAAAAAATATCAAAACCTGTACACAAAAGTAAAAATCCTGCACACAAAAGTCCAAAATTAAGGTAAATAAGCAGCTAAAGGGTTAAATAATATAATACTAGCTCTAAGAAGCATCCTAACATAAAATAGGAACCATGGCAATATGCTACAAGGTAAGTCGCCACTTGGAAGAAAAGAAAGACAACCTCAAAACCTTCAAATAAAAGTCAAAAAAGTATCACATTTGTTTCAAAGGGTTAAAATTGAGAAAAATACCCTGAAATGTTAAGGTAACCACCATGGCAATATGCCAGTAAGGTAAAACTCCACTTGAAGACAAAATTTCAAAACCTGTACACAAAAGTCAAAAACCTGCACATAAAAGTCAAAAATCTGTACACAAAAGTCCAAAATTCAAGTAACTAAGCATGGAAAGGGTTGAATAAAATATTACTATCCCTGAAAAGCATGCCGACATAAAAAAAAACAGCAAAAAAAAAAAAAACAAAAATCAAAACCAGCACACAAAAGTTCAAAATGAATTAATCTGGATGCCAATGCATACAGTTAAAACTAGAAGTCCTGTCACGAATTGTGCGCTTATCTAGGCTTAAGTGCACGTATGAATTGCACGCAATTGCCATATCGAATGGCACCCAAAGCACGGCGGGTTCTCCTGGTTACTCATAGCAAACACAGGCAATGTTTCTGCCAATGGACCTCTGGGTTACCCGGAGGTCCATTGGCTGAAACAGGACTTCTAGTTTTAACTGTACGACGACGCCGCCGACGACACCAACATGAGGGCTATGCCATAGGCTCACACAACTATCGTTGCTGCGCCAAAAATTGCCAATTAATTTTCAGTATTTTTTTTTTTTTTGTCTCAAAAACATAGGTAACGACTCCTCGTTGGAACGAGCTCGTCAAACTCATTCCAATGATGGGTCATAAACTGTTTTTTGACACAAAAAATGAAAAAAAAAAAGTTATTCAATAATATTTTTGCAAGTGTCGTCACGTCAGGTGAAGGGTTAAGAAATATGTGTATTACAGCATTCTACCTAGTGAGTCTAAAGAACATTGAAGAGTATTTTTCATATTGCATGAAGTTAAAATTTGGGTTTCATATGAACCTGGAGACTTGCTTTGAACAAACTGGAATCTACATCCTCCCCTCCACCTTTCCCAGGGGATGCTGTACAGTTAAAACTAGAAGTCCTGTCATGAAATGCACACAAATAGCACGTTGATTTGCGCATTAATGTATGCGTTATGGCCCCCGTAAAGTTATCAAATTCTCTACATATGGCCTGTGCGCAAGCAATGTTCCAGCCAATGGACCTCCAGGTAACCCGGAGATCCATTGGCAGAAACATTGCATGTGTTTGCTATGAGTAACCAGGAGAACCTGCTGTGCTTTGGATGCCATTCGATATGGCAATTGCGTGCAATTAAGCCTAGATAAGCGCACTATTCGTGACAGGACTTCTAGTTTTAACTGTATACCAAATAAAAGATTTTGACAGAGGGATCCAAGAATGAGACAATTTTAAAGAATTTTCCTCATATCACATTAAGTCTAATTTCCGCTTCCCATAAGGTGCAAAAAAAGTGGTTTCAGGGACTTAATTGAGTCTGAAATCTCCCCACCCCACATCAATAGGATGCTGAATACCAAATATAAAAAAAATCTCACATAAACCAAGTAAAATTCAGGGTTCCCTATGCATTCAGTATGCACTTAGCTGAATATCCTATCAATTCCCCCCCCCCCCCCCCCACCCCATTTTCCACTATCATGATTAAAAATATGAAAGTAGAGACAGCCAGAGTTGATTTGAATAAACTTGAATCTTGCCCCTATAAGGATTCTGTATACCAAATATCAATAGATTCTGATTCTGACCAGTGGATCGGATTCTGACCGGTGGATCTTACTCTGACTGGTGGATCTGATTCTGACCGGTGGATCTGAAGAAGATTTTTAATGAATATTTTTGAGACTGCACCAAGTTAAAATTTGGCTTTCCTTAAGGAGTCCACATATTAACTCAGGGACTTGCTTCATGGGCACTGGAAGGGAGGGGGAGCTGTTCCCCCACCCTGAGAAAAGATGGGAGGGCGGAGCTGTCCCCCCACACTGAGCAAACATAGGATGGTGCAACTGGTCCCCCACATTGAGACTAGGTGGAAGGGCACAGCTGTTCCCCTACACTTAGACTAGAAGAGAGTGGGCAGCTGTTCCCACACACTCAGATAGGGGATTGGGGCAGCTGTCCCCCCCCCCCCCCCCCACACTGAGACTAGGGGATGGGGGCAGCTGTTCTAAATACTGAGACTGGGGTAATAGGGGCAGCTGTTTCACTCACACTGAGACTAGTGGAAAGCGGGCAATTGTTCCACCACACTGAGACTACAGGGAATGGGGGTAGCTGTTTTCCCCACACTGAGACTAGGGAGAGGGAGTAGCTCTTCCCCCATACTGAGACTATGGGAAGGGGAAGACAGGGGGGAGCTGTTGCCCCATACTAAGGCTAGGGGGTAGGGGCAGCACTAGAACAGATGGTGCAGCTGGTCCCCCACACTGAGACTAGGTGGAAGGGCACAGCTGTTCCCCTACACTTAGACTAGAAGAGAGGGGGCAGCTGTTCCCACACACTCAGATAGGGGGATGGGGGCAGCTGTCCCCCCCCCCCCCCCCACACTGAGACTAGGGGATGGAGGCAGCTGTTCTAAATACTGAGACTGGGGTAATGGGGGCAGCTGTTTCCCTCACACTGAGACTAGGGGAAAGCGGGCAACTGTTCCCCCACACTGAGACTATGGGGAATGGGGGTAGCTGTTTCCCCCACACTGAGACTAGGGAGAAGGGGGTAGCTGTTCCCCCATACTGAGACTCTGGGAATGGGAAGAGAGGGGGGGAGGGGAGCTGTTGCCCCATACTAAGGCTAGGGGGTAGGGGCAGCACTAGAAGAGATGGTGCAGCTGTTCCCCCCCACACTGAGACTGGGGGAAGGAGGCAGCTGTTCTCCCACTCTGAGACTAGGGGGCAGCAGTTCCCCCACACTGAGACAAGAAGGGAGGGTGTAGATGCTCCCCCCACACTGAGTCTAGAGGAAAGTGGGCTGCACATGCACTTTTTCACCAGAAGTGCACATGTTGAATAGATTTTATTTTCCGGGAACTTTTAACCCTTTACCCAATGCAGACGATATTAAAATTAATTATTTTAAATACCATTTTTTTAAAATTTTTCAAACAATTTTGACAAAACTGTATCATGTGGCCCCCTCAATGGAACGAGCTCATTGAACTCATTCCAGTGAGGGGTCACATGATATGGTTTTGTCAAAATGAGGGGTCACATGAATATGGTTTTGTTGAAATATTTTGAAAAATTTAATTTTTTCAACTGCTGAATTTGCATATTACACGGGCGGATGCGGGCAATTCATTAGGTATAGGGTTAAACTGTTAAACTCTACGAGTATTTGTTTCCAACTTTACTTTCTGAGAACTTTTAAACTGTTAACCCTTTACCCAATGCAGACGATATCAAAATTTATTATTTTAAATATCATTTTTTCAAATTTTTCAAAAAACTTCAACAAAACCATATCATGTGACCCCTCGTTCCAACGAGAGGTCGCATGATATGGTTTTGTTGAAATTTTTTGAAAAATAATATTTTTTCAACTGCTAAATTTGCATATTACGTGGGCAGATGCGGCCGATTCGTTGGGTAAAGGGCTAAACTTTAAGAGTATTGTTTCTAACGTATTTTATGTGCGTCAATCTCAATGAGAGAACGTATAAAACAGGTCAATAACCTCCAAAACAAAGAAGCTATATATAAATGGCGTGAAGTTCTAGGACTTTATATATTGCATGTAACACCCAATAATACTTTTATTATATATAATATTTTATGATGGAAGCCGGTCAATAATCAACAAACAAAGAAAGTATATATAAATGGGGTGAAGTTCTAGTACTTTATATATTGTAATGTAACACTAGATAGTGCTCTTATTATATATAATATTATATATAATGATAGAAGCCAGACAATAATCACCAAAGAAAGTATATATAAATGGGGTGAAGTTCAAGCACTTTATATATTGTAATGTAACACTCGATAGTGCCCTAATAATATATAATATATAATGATATAAGCCAGTCCATAATGACCTTTACAATTTCATTATTAAAGACAGAATTTATAAATGATTCACCATTACCTTGCTCAATGACACAAAGAAGGTTATCTGAGGTGCAGAGAGGGCAAATCATTGGCCTCCATTTGGCAGGAATGTCCTTCAAGGCAACTGGATGACAAACAGGCTACCATTTTTCCGTCATTAGCAGACTCGCCAAAAAAATCATGTTCAGACTCATGATGTGAAGGACCTTCCACATTGAGGATGCTCTCCCATGCCATCACAATGAGAAGACAGATCACTAATACAGCTAGTTAGATATCAGTAAAGTACTGTCCTGAAGCGTCAAAGAATAGCACATCGCCGTTTGGGCACCAAATTGCTGAGGAATCGGTTGAAGGTGGCTAGATTGGCTTCAAGAAGGTAATCAGATGTTCCCTGGTGCTTATCAAGAATTTGAGGTCATGACGGAGAATCCACTGGTCCGATTTAAGCCGATTCCTCTTTCATGTCAAGGATGGTCGAGTGAGGATCCTTACGGTGGTGGATCAGTGATGGTGTGGGGATGCTTTTCATATGACTGTAAGTTGGACTTGGTAACCATACAGGGCAATCAAGGTGAACGCTACTTCCGGGAAGAGCTGGATCCTATTGTTCCTCATTTTGACGATCACCCTCCTGAGACTAAAACAGAGTTCATGAATGACAAAGCCAGACCTCATATACTCCTGTGCAGTAACAACCTTTCTCCATAACAATACTGTGGCTAGTACTATATGGCCAGCTATGAGTCCAGATTTGAACCCTCTGGAGCATATTTGGAACATTTTAGTTCATCGTATTCAGACACAGGACCCCCCTGTACAGAACTAGATGGAATTTGAAGCAGCTTTAAATAAGGAATGGCAGCGATTACCC
Organism: Pictodentalium vernedei; assembly: GCA_031216915.1. Lineage (NCBI taxonomy): Eukaryota > Metazoa > Mollusca > Scaphopoda > Dentaliida > Dentaliidae > Pictodentalium > Pictodentalium vernedei. The sequence continues at coordinate 548,300,839 of CM062293.1, forward strand.
ATGTTTCTGTTTCAAGGCCTTATTAGGGGTGTGAGGTGAAGGAAGCACACGTTACTGGCACTCACATGTTTCCGTTTCAAGGCCTTATTAGGGGTGTGAGGTGAAGGAAGCATGTGATACTGACACTCACATTGTTTCCCTTTCAAGGCCTTATTAGGGTTGTGAGGTGAAGGAAGCACACGTTACTGACACTCACATGTTTCCATTTCAAGGCCTTATTAGGGGTGTGAGGTGAAGGAAGCATGTGATACTGACACTCACATTGTTTCCCTTTCAAGGCCTTATTAGGTTTGTGAGGTGAAGGAAGCACACGTTACTGACACTCACATGTTTCCATTTCAAGGCCTTATTAGGGGTGTGAGGTGAAGGAAGCATGTGATACTGACACTCACATTGTTTCCCTTTCAAGGCCTTATTAGGTTTGTGAGGTGAAGGAAGCACACGTTACTGACACTCACATGTTTCCATTTCAAGGCCTTATTAGGGGTGTGAGGTGAAGGAAGCATGTGATACTGACACTCACATTGTTTCCCTTTCAAGGCCTTATTAGGTTTGTGAGGTGAAGGAAGCACACGTTACTGACACTCACATGTTTCCATTTCAAGGCCTTATTAGGGATGTGAGGTGAAGGAAGCATGTGATACTGACACTCACATTGTTTCCCTTTCAAGGCCTTATTAGGGTTGTGAGGTGAAGGAAGCACACGTTACTGACACTCACATGTTTCCGTTTCAAGGCCTTATTAGGGGTGTGAGGTGAAGGAAGCATGTGATACTGACACTCACATTGTTTCCCTTTCAAGGCCTTATTAGGGTTGTGAGGTGAAGGAAGCACACGTTACTGACACTCACATGTTTCCATTTCAAGGCCTTATTAGGGGTGTGAGGTGAAGGAAGCATGTGATACTGACACTCACATTGTTTCCCTTTCAAGGCCTTATTAGGGTTGTGAGGTGAAGGAAGCACACGTTACTGACACTCACATGTTTCCATTTCAAGGCCTTATTAGGGGTGTGAGGTGAAGGAAGCATGTGATACTGACACTCACATTGTTTCCCTTTCAAGGCCTTATTAGGGTTGTGAGGTGAAGGAAGCACACGTTACCGACACTCACATGCTTGTAGACACTCTATATGTACTCCGTGACAAACATCGTCATTTGTTATCATTTACTAAACTGTCCAGATCCATAGATACATGTTGTATTGCTTTTCATTTATTTATTTATTTATTTGTGTTTAAGGTCACATATTTCTGCACAATGGCTACAGTTAAAACTAGAAGTCCTGTCACGAATAGTGCGCTTATCTAGGCTTAATTGCGCGTTGGAATTGCGCGCAATTGCCGTATCGAATGGCATCCAAAGCACGGCAGGTTCTCTTGGTTACTCATAGCAAACACATGCAATGTTTCTGCCAATGGACCTCTGGGTTACCCGGAGGTCCATTGGCTGAAACATTGCCTGTGCACAGGCCATATGTACAGAATTTGATAGCTTTACTTGGACCATAACGCATATATTAACGCGCATATCAACGTGCTATTTGTGCGCATTTCATGACAGGACTTCTAGTTTTAACTGTAATCATGACCATGACAGTTTTATGGGTGGAGGAAGAAGCCGGAGTACCCGGAGAGAACCACCGAGCAACGGCGAGCAACTGCCAGCTCCTCTACACAAGCAGGGTTAGCATTGGTTGAAGACAGGTGCACCATCGACGTACAGTACGCCTTAGTGCACAGCGTCACCGTGCCCCCACATGGGCAATGGGGGTGAAGTGTTTTGCCCATGGACACAACGCAGTTGCCGCAGGTGGGATTCGAAACCGAGAACCTCTCGGCTTGCAGCCTGCACCTCTACCTATTGAGCCACCGCACCCCCTGCTTTTCATTAAAATCCCCCATTTGTTCCCCATACTAAACAGGAAATAATGTGTAAGTGAATTCGTCACTTCACGTGTTCCTGTATAAGTAAATGATGTCTGTCTATCCTACCACAGTTATACTATTTCAAAATTTCTCTATTAGCATGTGTTTATTTCCTGACAGCAAACACCATCCTTAACTTTTTTCTCTATGTATATAAATGGCGTGAAGTTCTTGCAATTTAAATAGATATTATAATGTTATATAGAAGCAGTACTATGGATTGTTACATTATTGCATTAGTCGAAGCCTGCACTCAGTCTGTAGACAAAACCCTGAAAGACAGAGCCTTCAGACTAAATCACCAGAAACTGCAAGATGTATTAATCAAAAGCCTGTAGTCCGTTTGTAAACAAAACCCCAAAGGACAGAACATTCACAATAAATCACTAGAAACAGCATGATGTATTAATCAAAACCTGTACTTACTCAGTTTGGAAACAAAACTCTAAAGTACAGAACATTCAGGATTAATCACCAGAAACAGTACAATGCATTAATCAAAACCTGTACTCACTCAGTTTGTAGACAAAACCCTAAAAGACAGAACATTCAGGATAAATCACCAGAAACAGCAGCACAATGCATTAATCAAAACCTGTACTCACTCAGTTTGTAGACAAAACCCTAAAGGACAGAATTTCCAGGATAAACCACCAGAAATAGCACAATGCATTAATCAAAGCCTGTAGTCAGTTTGTAGACAAAATCCTAAAGGACAGAATATTTAGGATAAATCACCACAAACAGCATGATGTATTAATCAAACTCTGTACTCACTCGGTTTGGAAATGAAACCCTAGAGGACAGAACATTCAGGCTAAATCACTAGAAACAGCATGATGTATTAAGCAAAGCCTGCAGTCAGTTTGTAGACAAAACCCTAAAGGACAGAACATTCAGGCTAAATCACTAGAAACAGCATGATGTATTAATCAAACCCTGTACTCACTCAGTTTGGAAACGAAACCCTAGAGGACAGAACATTCAGGATTAATCACTAGAAACAGCATGATGTATCAATATAAACCCTGTACTCACTCAGTTGGGAAGCGAAACCCTAGAGGACAGAACATTCAGGCTAAATCACTAGAAACAGCATGATGTATCAATATAAACCCTGTACTCACTCAGTTTGGAAACAAAACCCTAAAGGACAGAACATTCAGGCTAAATCACTAGAAACAGCATGATGTATCAATATAAACCCTGTACTCACTCAGTTGGGAAGCGAAACCCTAGAGGACAGAACATTCAGGATTAATCACTAGAAACAGCATGGTGTATCAATATAAACCCTGTACTCACTCAGTTTGGAAGCGAAACACTAGAGGACAGAACATTCAGGCTAAATCACTAGAAACAGCATGGTGTATTAATCAAACATTGTACTCACTCAGTTGGGAAGCGAAACACTAGAGGACAGAACATTCAGGCTAAATCACTAGAAACAGCATGATGTATTAATCAAACCCTGTACTCACTCAGTTTGGAAACGAAACCCTAGAGGACAGAACATTCAGGATTAATCACTAGAAACAGCATGATGTATCAATATAAACCCTGTACTCACTCAGTTTGGAAGCGAAACACTAGAGGACAGAACATTCAGGCTAAATCACTAGAAACAGCATGGTGTATTAATCAAACCCTGTACTCACTCAGTTTGGAAGCGAAACCCTAGAGGACAGAACATTCAGGATTAATCACTAGAAACAGCATGGTGTATCAATATAAACCCTGTACTCACTCAGTTTGGAAGTGAAACACTAGAGGACAGAACATTCAGGCTAAATCACTAGAAACAGCATGGTGTATTAATCAAACATTGTACTCACTCAGTTGGGAAGCGAAACACTAGAGGACAGAACATTCAGGCTAAATCACTAGAAACAGCATGATGTATTAATCAAACCCTGTACTCACTCAGTTTGGAAACGAAACCCTAGAGGACAGAACATTCAGGATTAATCACTAGAAACAGCATGGCGTATCAATATAAACCCTGTACTCACTCAGTTTGGAAGCGAAACACTAGAGGACAGAACATTCAGGCTAAATCACTAGAAACAGCATGATGTATTAAGCAAAGCCTGCAGTCAGTTTGTAGACAAAACCCTAGAGGACAGAACATTCAGGCTAAATCACTAGAAACAGCATGGTGTATCAATATAAACCCTGTACTCACTCAGTTTGGAAACGAAACCCTAGAGGACAGAACATTCAGGCTAAATCACTAGAAACAGCATGATGTATTAAGCAAAGCCTGCAGTCAGTTTGTAGACAAAACCCTAGAGGACAGAACATTCAGGCTAAATCACTAGAAACAGCATGATGTATCAATATAAACCCTGTACTCACTCAGTTTGGAAGCGAAACACTAGAGGACAGAACATTCAGGCTAAATCACTAGAAACAGCATGGTGTATTAATCAAACATTGTACTCACTCAGTTGGGAAGCGAAACACTAGAGGACAGAACATTCAGGCTAAATCACTAGAAACAGCATGATGTATTAATCAAACCCTGTACTCACTCAGTTTGGAAACGAAACCCTAGAGGACAGAACATTCAGGATTAATCACTAGAAACAGCATGATGTATTAATCAAAACCTGTACTAACTCAATCTGGAAACGAAACCCTAGAGGACAGAACATTCAGGATTAATCACCAGAAACAGCATGATGCATTAATCAAAGCCTGTAGTCAGTTTGTAGACAAAACCCTAAAGGACAGAATATTCAGGCCTCAATTGCTCACCTGACAAATTGTTCAAATAAGTATTTTGGATCACAATGAACTGATAATGGCTCATGAAATTATCATAGGAGTCCTTTTTTTAACATAAGTTCACTCTAGTTCCTTCAAAATGCATTTTGTTGCAATTTTTTCCTATACTTAATTGACCCCTGGGGGTGGGGTTGGTGGTCATAGGGACATTTTTTTCAGGGGTGGGGTTGCAGAAAATCACTCTAAATCTTTCAAAATATATTTTGCAATCAAACATTTTGTTACATCTAACTGCCCCCCCCCCCCCCCCCCTCCAAAAAAAAAAAGATTTTTGAATTTTGGTTCAAAATTTTCAAGTCTAAACCGGACCCAAAATTTTCAGGCTATAAAAAAAAACTGTCTCAAAATTGAAAACACATGAAAAAGAAAAAAAAAAAACTCAGAATTTTGGTCCCAAATTTCCAAGTCTGAACCGGACCTAAAATTTGGTGGCTAAAAAATAGTTTTCATCTCAAAATTGAACAAAACACACAAAAAAACCCTCAGAATTTTGGTCCAAAATTTCCAAGTTGGAAGTGGACCCAAAATTTTCAGGCTAAAAAATTGTTTTCATCTCAAAATTTACATAAATGTCTGTACATAAATGCTGACCGTACCCTGTAACAAATGTGTAGGTAAAGTATTGTAAAGGTGGGCGACAGTTAGATGCTAGACGAGAAAAGAAATCTTTGAGTCCCAGAGTGGGTCCCAAGGTGATAACAAAGGTGCCCAAGATGTTTCGTAAAGATCGGTTCATAAATACGGCCTCTAGCAAGAGCCATATTGACATTTACAGTTACAGGGCTGAAAGTAACATTAAATAGATCAAAGTTAGTCTAATTGGTATAATTTATGCACGAGAAAAAAACTTGTATTATATGTGATGTATCCCACGGTACTAAACATTCACACAGAAAATTATTCAAATCAGCACTTTCATATGGAAGTTCTGCACAAAAATCTGATTGTACCTAATTTTGTACCAGTGGCCATCTTGAATTTCAGATCGGACCCAAAAACACTCATTCTCATCCCACGGTGATAACAAAGGTACCCAAGAAGTTTCGTAAAGATCGATTCATAAATACAGCCTCTAGGCCCGAGCTGTATTGGCATTTGCACTTACAGTGCTGAAAGTAACACTAAATAAATCAAAATTAGTCTGATTTGCATAATTTACGCACGAGAAAAAAAAAACATATTATATGTGATGTACCCCGTGGTACTAATCATTCATACAAAAAAATTATTCAAATCGGAGCTTTCATATGGAAGTTCTGCGCAAAAATCTGATTGCACCTAATTTGGGTACAAAATGGCTGCCAGCGGCCATCTTAAATTTCGGACCGGACCCAATAACACTCGTCCTCGTCTCACAGTGATAACAAAGGTACCCAAGAAGTTTTATAAAGATTGGTTCATAAATACAGCCTCTTGCCCAAGCCGTGTGTACGGCGCAACAGGTGGACAGACAGGCGGCGGGCCATGGCAATACCTCAAATTTGACTTCGCCAAAGTTGAGCTAAAAACCAAGAAGAAAATTTCCAAATTTTGGTTCAAAATTTCCAAGTCAGAACCAGATCCACAATTTTCAAAAGTTAACAAAATGCCTAAAAAATTGAAAAAGATTTTTTTTAGAATTTTGGTTACAAATTTCTAAGTCCAAACCAGACACAAAATTTTCAACCCAGGGACCCGATTTGAGCAAACTTGAATCTGAACCCCCGCAGACATTGGAGAAACACACCAAGGGAGGTAGCAAGTTGAAAAATGTACGTTAAATAATAAATTCTGACAGGTCACATGTACATGTATCTGTAAAACATGCTTCATACAACTTCACAACACACATTAATATCAAAATTATTATTCAATTAAGACACAAAGTATGTGTACTTAGTATATTCCTGGTTATTAGAGCCAACATATTGTATTCTTTCACAAAACTGTAATAAAACTATGTACCAGAGTAAACACGATCTTCACGAGAACAATATCATGTGATTGTATCATTAATAATGATCTTCTCCCCTACCCCCCCCCCCCCTAAAAAATGCAAATATTATTTTTGCTAATATTGCCCAGCACTAAACATGTAAACTCTGAGAACTTATGTGGTATTAAACTTTCATAATTAACTGAGATTTATATTGTCTGTATTTTAACTCGCATCTTCTACACACCAAATCACCATGTCTGACTATATTGTCTGTATTCTTAACTTCTACACACCAAATCACCATGTCTGGTTATATTGTCTATATTCTTAACTAAGATCTTCTACACACCAAATCACCATGTCTGACTATATTGTCTGTATTCTTAACTAAGATCTTCTACACACCAAATCACCATGTCTGATTATATTGTCTGTATTCTTAACTTCTACACACCAAATCACCATGTCTGATTATATTGTCTGTATTCTTAACTTCTACACAACAAATCACCATGTCTGATTATATTGTCTGTATTCTTAACTTCTACACAACAAATCACCATGTCTGGTTATATTGTCTATATTCTTAACTAAGATCTTCTACACACCAAATCACCATGTCTGGTTATATTGTCTGTATTCTTAACTTCTACACACCAAATCGCCATGTCTGGTAATATTGTCTGTATTCTTAACTTCTACACACCAAATCACCATGTCTGGTTATATTGTCTGTATTCTTAACTAAGATCTTCTACACACCAAATCATCATGTCTGATTATATTGTCTGTATTCTTAACTTCTTCACACCAAATCACCATGTCTGATTATATTGTCTGTATTCTTAACTAAGATCTTCTACACATCAAATCACCATGTCTGATTATATTGTCTGTATTCTTAATTTCTACACACCAAATCACCATGTCTGATTATATTGTCTGTATTCTTAACTTCTACACACCAAATCACCATGTCTGATTATATTGTCTGTATTCTTAACTTCTACACACCAAATCACCATGTCTGATTATATTGTCTGTATTCTTAATTTCTACACACCAAATCACCATGTCCGATTATATTGTCTGTATTCTTAACTTCTACACAATAGATCACCATGTCTGATTATATTGTCTGTATTCTTAACTAAGATCTTCTACACACCAAATCACCATGTCTGATTATATTGTCTGTATTCTTAACTTCTACACACCAAATCACCATGTCTGATTATATTGTCTGTATTCTTAACTTCTACACACCAAATCACCATGTCTGATTATATTGTCTATATTCTTAATTAAGATCTTCTACACACCAAATCACCATGTCTGATTATATTGACTGCATTCTTAACTAAGATCTTCTACACACCAAATCACCATGTCTGATTATATTGTCTGTATTCTTAACTTCTACACACCAAATCACCATGTCTGATTATATTGTCTGTATTCTTAATTTCTACACACCAAATCACCATGTCCGATTATATTGTCTGTATTCTTAACTTCTACACACCAGATCACCATGTCTGATTATATTGTCTGCATTCTTGATTAAGATCTTCTACACACCAAATCACCATGTCTGATTATATTGTCTGTATTCTTAACTTCTACACACCAAATCACCATGTCTGATTATATTGTCTGTATTCTTAACTTCTACACAACAAATCACCATGTCCGATTATATTGTCTGTATTCTTAACTTCTACACACCAAATCACCATGTCTGATTATATTGTCTATATTCTTAACTAAGATCTTCTACACACCAAATCACCATGTCTGATTATATTGTCTGTATTCTTAACTAAGATCTTCTACACACCAAATCACCATGTCTGATTATATTGTCTGTATTCTTAATTTCTACACACCAAATCATCATGTCTGATTATATTGTCTGTATTCTTAACTTCTTCACACCAAATCACCATGTCTGATTATATTGTCTGTATTCTTAACTAAGATCTTCTACACACCAAATCACCATGTCTGGTTATATTGTCTATATTCTTAACTAAGATCTTCTACACACCAAATCACCATGTCTGATTATATTGTCTGTATTCTCAACTTCTACACACCAAATCACCATGTCCGATTATATTGTCTGTATTCTTAACTTCTACACACCAAATCACCATGTCTGATTATATTGTCTGTATTCTTAACTTCTACACACCAAATCACCATGTCTGATTATATTGTCTGTATTCTTAACTTCTACACACCAAATCACCATGTCTGATTATATTGTCTGTATTCTTAACTTCTACACAGCAAATCACCATGTCCGATTATATTGTCTGTATTCTTAACTTCTACACACCAAATCACCATGTCTGATTATATTGTCTATATTCTTAACTAAGATCTTCTACACACCAAATCACCATGTCTGATTATATTGTCTGTATTCTTAACTAAGATCTTCTACACACCAAATCACCATGTCTGATTATATTGTCTGTATTCTTAATTTCTACACACCAAATCATCATGTCTGATTATATTGTCTGTATTCTTAACTTCTTCACACCAAATCACCATGTCTGATTATATTGTCTGTTTTCTTAACTAAGATCTTCTACACACCAAATCACCATGTCTGATTATATTGTCTGTATTCTTAACTTCTACACACCAAATCACCATGTCTGATTATATTGTCTGTATTCTTAACTAGGATCTTCTACACACCAAATCACCATGTCTGATTATATTGTCTGTATTCTTAACTTCTACACACCAAATCACCATGTCTGATTATATTGTCTGTATTCTTAACTTCTACACACCAAATCACCATGTCTGATAATATTGTCTGTATTCTTAATTTCTACACACCAAATCATCATGTCTGATTATATTGTCTGTATTCTTAACTTCTTCACACCAAATCACCATGTCTGATTATATTGTCTGTATTCTTAACTAAGATCTTCTACACACCAAATCACCATGTCTGATTATATTGTCTGTATTCTTAATTTCTACACACCAAATCATCATGTCTGATTATATTGTCTGTATTCTTAACTTCTTCACACCAAATCACCATGTCTGATTATATTGTCTGTATTCTTAACTAAGATCTTCTACACACCAAATCACCATGTCTGATTATATTGTCTGTATTCTTAATTTCTACACACCAAATCATCATGTCTGATTATATTGTCTGTATTCTTAACTTCTTCACACCAAATCACCATGTCTGATTATATTGTCTGTATTCTTAACTAAGATCTTCTACACACCAAATCACCATGTCCGATTATATTGTCTGTATTCTTAACTTCTACACACCAAATCACCATGTCTGATTATATTGTCTGTATTCTTAACTAAGATCTTCTACACATCAAATCACCATGTCTGATTATATTGTCTGTATTCTTAATTTCTACACACCAAATCACCATGTCTGACTATATTGTCTGTATTCTTAATTTCTACACACCAAATCACCATGTCTGATTATTCTGTATTCTTAATTTCTAAACACCAAATCACCATGTCTGATTATATTGTCTGTATTCTTAACTTCTACACACCAATTCACCATGTCTGATTATATTATCTGCATTCTTAACTGAGATCAACACACCAAATCACCATGTCTGATTATATTGTCTGTATTCTTAACTAAGATCTTCTACACACCAAATCACCATGTCTGATTATATTGTCTGTATTCTTAACTGAGATCTACACACCAAATCACCATGTCTGATTATAACCAAAATAACCCTAAATTAATAGACACACAACTAAGTAAAACCCACGGGGAAACATGCAGCAAACCCTTGTGTGTAGCATATAAGGATCATAGGCTGCTCGCCCTGCATCTTCTCTGTCAACTATCAAATAAGCAAATGTAAGACATCTCCCTCTCCAAAAACCGATCATCTATTAAATAGATACAAAACCTCTCAGGCAACACGAATGCGTGTAAGCAGCAAACACCCTCTGGTGTGGCATATAAGGATCGTAGGCTGCTCTCTTCTCATCGACTATTATATGAACAAAGAAAGACACCTTCCCCCTTAAAACCGATCCTCTATTAAATGGATACACAACTTCTCAGGCAACACGGATGTGTGTAAGCAGCAAACACCCTCGGGTGTGGAATATAAGGATCGTAGGCTGCTCTCTTCTCGCCGACTATTATATGAACAAAAAAAGACACCTTCCCCCTTAAAACCGATCCTCTATTAAATGGATACACAACTTCTCAGGCAACACGAATGCGTGTAAGCAGCAAACACCCTCGGGTGTGGCATATAAGAATCGTAGGCTGCTCTCTTCTCATCGACTATTATATGAACAAAGAAAGACACCTTCCCCCTTAAAACCGATCCTCTATTAAATGGATTCACAACTTCTCAGGCAACACGGATGTGTGTAAGCAGCAAACACCCTCGGGTGTGGAATATAAGGATCGTAGGCTGCTCTCTTCTCGCCGACTATTATATGAACAAAAAAAGACACCTTCCCCCTTAAAACCGATCCTCTATTAAATGGATACACAACTTCTCAGGCAACACGGATGTGTGTAAGCAGCAAACACCCTCGGGTGTGGCATATAAGGATCGTAGGCTGCTCTCTTCTCGCCGACTATTATATGAACAAAGAAAGACACCTTCCCCCTTAAAACCGATCCTCTATTAAATGGATACACAACTTCTCAGGCAACACGGATGTGTGTAAGCAGCAAACACCCTCGTGTGTGGCATATAAGGATCATAGGCTGCTCTCTTTTCGCCGACTATTATATGAACAAAAAAAGACACCTTCCCCTTAAAACCGATCCTCTATTAAATGGATACACAACTTCTCAGGCAACACGAATGCGTGTAAGCAGCAAACACCCTCGGGTGTGGCATATAAGGATCGTAGGCTGCTCTCTTCTCATCGACTATTATATGAACAAAGAAAGACACCTTCCCCCTTAAAACCGATCCTCTATTAAATGGATACACAACTTCTCAGGCAACACGGATGTGTGTAAGCAGTAAACACCCTCGGGTGTGGAATATAAGGATCGTAGGCTGCTCTCTTCTCGCCGACTATTATATGAACAAAAAAAGACACCTTCCCCCTTAAAACCGATCCTCTATTAAATGGATACACAACTTCTCAGGCAACACGAATGCGTGTAAGCAGCAAACACCCTCGGGTGTGGCATATAAGGATCGTAGGCTGCTCTCTTCTCATCGACTATTATATGAACAAAGAAAGACACCTTCCCCCTTAAAACCGATCCTCTATTAAATGGATTCACAACTTCTCAGGCAACACGGATGTGTGTAAGCAGCAAACACCCTCGGGTGTGGAATATAAGGATCGTAGGCTGCTCTCTTCTCGCCGACTATTATATGAACAAAAAAAGACACCTTCCCCCTTAAAACCGATCCTCTATTAAATGGATACACAACTTCTCAGGCAACACGGATGTGTGTAAGCAGCAAACACCCTCGGGTGTGGCATATAAGGATCGTAGGCTGCTCTCTTCTCGCCGACTATTATATGAACAAAAAAAGACATCTTCCCCCTTAAAACCTCTCAGGCAACACGGATGCATGTACATGTAAGCAGCAAATACCCTCGGGTGTGGCATATAAGGATCGTAGACTGCTCTCTTCTCGCCGACTATTATATGAACAAAACAAGAGGCCCCAGGGGGCCTGAGGGCGCTCACCTGACATGGTAGCCTACATATCAACCCAGAGAATTGATTTCCACAAGTTGCATCTGCTCCTCTTAAGAAAAGCTGAAACCAAAATATTCTGACCAGTGGATCTAAAAAAAGATTTTTAAAGAATATTCCTCATATTGAACTAAGTCATAATTCGGGCTCCCACAGGGAGCCCATATATGAACCCAGGGACTTGGCTTTAACAAACCTGAATCTCACACCCCTAAGGATTCTGCACATCAAATATCAAAACATTCCGACTGCTGGATCTGAAGAAGAAGATTTTTAAAGAAAATTCCTCATTCTGAACCAAGTTACAATTCAAGCTCCCACAATCAGCCCAAATATGGACCTAGGGACATGGCTTGAACAAACTTGAATCTTACTCCCCTAAGGATGCTGCATAAAAAATATCAAAATCATTCATCTGCTGGATCTGAAGATTTTTAAAGAAAATTCCTCATTTTGAACTAAGTTGTCATTCAGGCTCCCATAGTGAGCCCAAATATGAACCAAGGGACTTGGCTTGAACAAACTTGAATCTCAGCCCCATAAGGTTGCTCCATGCCAAATATCAAAACGTTCCAACTGCTGAATCTGAAGAAGAAGATTTTTAAAGAAAAATTCCTCATATTGACTAAGTTATAATTTGGGCTCCCACAGGGAGCCCAAATATGGACCCATGGACTTGGCTTTAACACACTTGAATCCCCCCTCCCCTCCAAGGATGCTACTCACCACATATCAAACCATTCCGACTGCTGGATCTGAAGAAGAAGATTTTTTAAGAAAATTCCTCATTTCGAACAAAGTTACAATTCAAGCTCCCACAGTGAGCCCAAATATGGACCTAGGGACATGGCTTGAACAAACTTGAATCTCACCCCCCCCCCCCCCCCCCCCCCCCCTAAGGATGCTGCATATCAAATATCACAAGACTCTGCCTGCTGGATCTTGAGAAGAAGATTTTCAAAGAAATTTGCCTGAAATGCACAACGTTCGAATTTGGGCTTCTTTTGTGAGCCCAAATATGAATCCAGGTGGCCGATTTGAACAAACTGGAATCAGATCCACCCCACAATGTTGCATACCAAATATCAAAAGATTCTGCCTGCAGGATCTGGAGAAGAAGATTTTTGAAGAAATTTGCCTGAAATGCACTAAGTTCGAATTCGAGCTTCTATAGTGAGCCCAAATATGAATCTAGGGAGCCGATTTGAACAAAATAGAATCAGATCCACCCCACAATGTTGCATACCAAATATCAAAAGATTCTGCCTGCTGGATCTGGGGAAGAAGATTTTTTAAGAAATTTGCCTGAAAATCACTAAGTTCAAATTTGGGCTCCTATACTGAGCCCAAATATAAACCCAGGGAGCCGATTTGAACAAACTTGAATCAGATCCACCCCACAATGTTGCATACCCAATATGAAAAGATTCTGCCTGCTGGATCTTGAGAAGAAGATTTTCAAAGAAATTTGCCTGAAATGCACTAAGTTCAAATTTGGGCTCCTATACTGAGCCCAAATATAAACCCAAGGGGCCGATTTGAACAAACTTGAATCAGATCCACCCCACAATGTTGCATACCAAATATCAAAAGATTCTGCCAGCTGGATCTGGAGAAGAAGATTTTCAAAGAAATTTTGCCTGAAATGCAGTAAATTCAAATTTGGGCTCCTATACTGAGCCCAAATATAAACCCAAGGAGCCGATTTGAACAAACTTGAATCAGATCCACCCCACAATGTTGCATACCAAATATCAAAAGATTCTGCCTGCTGGATCTGGAGAAGAAGATTTTTTAAGAAATTTGCCTGAAATGCACTAAGTTCGAAATCGGGCTCCTATACTGAGCCCAAATATGAACCCAGGGGGCCGATTTGAACAAACTTGAATCAGATCCACCCTCCAATGTTGAATACCAAATATCAAAAGATTCTGCCTGCTGGATCTGGAGAAGAAGATTTTTTAATGTTTTTCCCATTGCCTACAGTGTTAAAAAGTGCTGACTCAGCACTTTTTCAAAGTCCCGAAACTGTACCCTATGATAAAACCGATGGCAATTTTTTTTTACCAATTCTTTCTGTTGGTCCTAAGGAAGCTTCACACCAAATAAAAATTCTCGGTGCCGTGCAGTTTTGGAGATATGGGCGTTTTAATTTTTTTCTATTTTTAGCTTCTGCGGTTCCCATGGGGCTACGGGAAAAAAAAAATCAGCATAAATTAGGTACTTATGACCCAATAAGCCCTCACATAAAATTTGGTTCAAATCAGCCTCTCGGTTTGGAAAATAGAAATTTTGGGCGGGGCCAAAAATTTTGCCCCTTCCATAACGACGCCAAGTATAGCCCCACAATCTTCTCTTGAACAAATCTGAGTCTACACCTCAAAAGGAAGCTGCACACCAAATATCAAGTCTCTCCTACTGCTGGTTCATGAGAAGAAGATTTTTTAAGATTTCAGCACACTTTTTGGGTGTGGCCCTACTCACGGGCGAGGCAACTTGATTTGAACAAAATCAAATTGCGATGTCATAACAAACTATTATCTCAAATATCAATTAAATTGGTTCAGCGGTTTGGGAGGAGAAGACGCAAACACCATGTTCACGGACGACGGACGCCGGATGCCGGACGGCGGACGGTGAGTGATCACTATAACTCTCCTGACTGAACGTCAGGTGAGCTAAAAAGACATCTTCCCCCTTAAAACCTCTCAGGCAACACGGATGCATGTACATGTAAGCAGCAAACACCCTCGGGTGTGGCATATAAGGATCGTAGGCTGCTCTCTTCTCGCCGACTATTATATGAACAAAAAAAGACATCTTCCCCCTTAAAACCTCTCAGGCAACACGGATGCATGTACATGTAAGCAGCAAACACCCTCGGGTGTGGCATATAAGGATCGTAGGCTGCTCTCTTCTCGCCGACTATTATATGAACAAAAAAAGACACCTTCCCCCTTAAAACCTCTCAGGCAACACGGATGCATGTACATGTAAGCAGCAAATACCCTCGGGTGTGGCATATAAGGATCGTAGACTGCTCTCTTCTCGCCGACTATTATATGAACAAAAAAAGACACCTTCCCCCTTAAAACCTATCCTCTATTAAATGGATACACAACTTCTCAGGCAACACAGATGTGTGTAAGCAGCAAACACCCTCGGGTGTGGCATATAAGGATCGTAGGCTGCTCTCTTCTCGCCGACTATTATATGAACAAAAAAAGACATCTTCCCCCTTAAAACCTCTCAGGCAACACGGATGCATGTACATGAAAGCAGCAAACACCCTCGGGTGTGGCATATAAGGATCGTAGGCTGCTCTCTTCTCGCTGACTATTATATGAACAAAAAAAGACATCTTCCCCCTTAAAACCTCTCAGGCAACACGGATGCATGTACATGTAAGCAGCAAACACCCTCGGGTGTGGCATATAAGGATCATAGGCTGCTCTCTTCTTGCCGACTATTATATGAACAAAGAAATACACCTTCCCCCTTAAAACCGATCCTCTATTAAATGGATACACAACTTCTCAGGCAACGCGGATGTGTGTAAGCAGCAAACACTCTCGGGTGTGGCATATAAGGATCGTAGGCTGCTCTCTTCTCGCCGACTATTATATGAACAAAAAAAGACATCTTCCCCCTTAAAACCTCTCAGGCAACACGGATGCATGTACATGTAAGCAGCAAACACCCTCGGGTGTGGCATATAAGGATCGTAGGCTGCTCTCTTCTCGCCGACTATTATATGAACAAAATGAAAGTGTCAATGACACTGTAGCTCAACTTGTCAAGACAAAGACATGTACATGTATAGTATGTGACACAGCAATGACAAACATCTAGGTAATGACCTGATAACAAAGGTACATATAAAGTATTGTAATGGTCTGTACATAAATACTGAGCGTTGCCTGTAACAAATGTATAGGTCTTTAAAGTATTGTAAAGGTGGGTGACAGTCAGATGCTAAACTAGAAAAGAAATCTTTGAGTCCCAGAGTGGGTCTGACTGAACCCCAAAATATTTGTTCTCATAGCACAGTGATAATAAAGGCACCCCAAAACACACTCATTCCTGTCCCAAGGTGAAAACAAAGGTACCCAAGAAGTTTCGTGTAGAGATGGGCAATATACCGAAAAACCGAACCGATACCGATATCATGGGGACACCGAAAAACCGAACCGACCCAATCTTTGAATACCGAAACCAACGGTATTTTCAATTTTCCCTGTGCATTCACTATTTATAAGGCCTTGGTGAGGATTGATAGCAGTTGAAGTGTTCATTTTCATGAAAGAAGAGACTGATTTTATTTTTCAGTTTTGTTAAGCCTTAAGGACCAGGGCAGTTGTACTAAATTATCAATAGTCTACGACCTGTACATGTCCAGTTGCTTAGCAGTGATTTCTAGCCAAGTCTTGGCTGCCTTAACAGGCAGCCAAGACTTGGCTAGAAATCACTGACCAGATCATTTTACTACTGTCATCAGACCCACCTAAAGATGACATCTTCAGGACACACATTCTATGATTACAGACGCCTTAAGTGAGCTTGAAAAGTTAAGGCGTATTTAGAACAAGTCACCAAATTACTGTAGATATGATCTGTGTTGACAAAAGATTGACAATGTTGAGCCCATCAACAATGGCATGTGTAGCACTGTGATAGAATGATACAAGAACAACTTATTCTGTATTTTTTCGGACATGGATTCCCCCTTGGTACTATCAGTGAATCTGAAGTCACATACCGAATACCGAACCGATACCGCGGTATGCCCACACAAAAATACCGAAACCGATACCGAACTCAAAATTCCAATACCGCCCATCTCTAGTTTCGTGAAGATCAGTTCACAAATATGAGCTGTGTAGAAGTTGTGACAAAAAACTGATTGGACATAATTTCGGTACAAAATGGCCACTGGCAGCCATCTTGAATTTTGGACCGCGCCCAGAAACACTCGTTCTCGTCCCAAGGTGATAAGAAAGGTACCCAAGAAGTTTTGTGAAGATTGGTTCATAAATACAGCCTCTACCCTGAGCCGTATTGACATGTGCACTTACAGAGTATAAGTAGCTCTGAATAAATCAAAGTTCATCTAATTTGCATAATCTCTGCACGAGAAAAAAACCCGTACTATATGTGATGTATTCCATGTTACTAAACATTCATACAAAAATTTATTCAAATCAGAACTTTCATACAGAAGTTCTGTACAAAAGACTGATTGCACTAATTTTGGTACAAAATGGCTGCTGGTGGCCATCTTGAATTTCGGACCACACCCAAAAACACTCTTTCTCATCCCACGGTAATAACAAAGGTACCCAAGAAGTTTCGTAAAGATCGGTTCATAAATACGGCATCTAGCCTGAGCCGTATAGAAGTTGTGTACAAAAAACTGATTAGACCAAATTTCGATAGAAAATGGCCACTGGCAGCCATCTTGAATTTTGGACCGCACCCAGAAACACTCGTTCCTGTCCCAAGGTGATAACAAAGGTACCCAAGACGTTTCGTGAAGATCGGTTCATAAATACAGACTCTAGCCCGAGCCGTATTGACATGTGTACTTACTGTGTGTAAGCAGCACTGAAAAAATCAAAGTTCATCTAATTTGCATAATTTCTGCACGAGGAAAAAACCTGTATTATATGTGATGTATCCCATGGTACTAAACATTCACACAAAAAATTATTCAAATCAGCGCTTACATATGGAAGTTCTGTGCAAAAATCTGATTGCACCAAATTTCGTACAAAATGGCTGCCATCGGCCATCTTGAATTTCGGACCGGACCCCAAAACACTCGTTCTCGTCCCACGGTGATAACAAAGGTACCCAAGAAGTTTTGTAAAGATCGGTTCATAAATATGGCCTCTAGCCCGAGCCGTATTGGCATTTGCACTTACAGTGCTGAAAGTAACACCAAAAAACATCAAAGTTAGTCTAATTTGCATAATTTATGCACAAGAAAAAAATCTGTATTATATGTGATGTATCCCATGGTACTAAACATTCATACAAAAAATTATTCAAATCAGAGCTTTCATATGGAAGTTCTGTACAAAAAACAGATTTCTGCATCGGCGGTACAAAATGGCAGCTGGCAGCCATCTTGAATTTCGGACCGCACCCAAAAACACTCGTTCTCGTCCCACAGTCATAACAAAGGTACCCAAGAAGTTCCATAGAGATCGGTTCATAAATACGGCCTCTAGCCCGAGCCATAGCAGCTTGGCACTTACAGCTCTGAAAGTAACACTAAATAAATCAAAGTCAGTCTAATTTGCATAATTTACGCACGAGAAAAAAACCTGTATTATATGTGATGTATCCCATGGTACTAAACATTTATACAAAACTTTATTCAAATCAGAACTTTCATACAGAAGTTCTTTCCTGTATTATATGTGATGTATCCCATGGTACTAAACATTTATACAAAACTTTATTCAAATCAGAACTTTCATACAGAAGTTCTGTACAAAAAACTGATTTTTGCATCATCGGTACAAAATGGCCGCTGGCAGCCATCTTGAATTTCGGGCCACACCTAAAAACACTTGTTCCCGTCCCAGGGTCATAACAAAGGTACACAAGAAGTTTCGTAAAGATCGGTTCATAAATACGACCTCTAGCCCGAGCCATACATACGGACAGACGGACAGACGGACGACGGGCCATGACAATAGCTCAAATTTGACTTCGTCAAAGTTGAGCTAAAAAGACACCTTCCCCCTTAAAACCGATCCTCTATTAAATGGATACACAACTTCTCAGGCAACACGGATGTGTGTAAGCAGCAAACACCCTCGGGTGTGGCATATAAGGATCGTAGGCTGCTCTCTTCTCGCCGACTATTATATGAACAAACTAGAACTATCACTGAAGGTGATTAATACCCCCGCTTTGGGTTTTTAGAGGAATTCACTTCTGATCATGTAGGCGAAGGCCATAAGGAAATGTATACATAAAGATCATTTTTTGTTGTTGAAATTTGTATTTGCATGTGGCCTTCCACAGAACAGCACTGAATACTTAAAGAGCCCACACATATATGGTTTACATTTGGAAAAACACATTTACAATGTGCAACATGTATTCAAAATCGGTTCATTAATGTAGGAGGAGTTGCACACACAAGAATCCCATTTGAAAACCCATAATAAATCCAAGTTAAAGGGAGATAACCTGGTTAAAATTGTCGCAGATCAAAAATTTGGGAATATGCGTATGTTCACTTAGCTGTGATAATGTTTGAAAGGTTTCGTCAAAATTGATTGATAAATGTAGGAGGAGTTGCACGCACAAGAATTTCATGTAGAAACCCATAATAAATCTAAGTTAAAGGGAGATAACCTAGTTAAAATTGCCACAGCTCAAAAATTTTGGAATATGCGCATGTTCACTTAGTAGTGATGATGTCTGTAAACTTTTGTCCAAATTGATTGATAAATGTAGGAGGAGTTGCGCACACAAGAATTTCATGCAGAAACCCATATTAAATCAAAGTTCAAGAGAGATAACCTGGTTAAAATTGTCGCAGATCAAAAAGTTTGGAATATGCACATGTTCACTTAGTAGAGATGATGTTTGAAAGGTTTCATCAAAATCGGTTCATTAATGTAGGAGAAGTTGCGCACACAAGAATTTGTTTGAACGGAAAGACATAATAAATCTAAGTCAAAGGGATATAACCTGGTTAAAATTGTCGCAGATCAAAAATCTTGGAATATGCGCATGTTCACTTAGTAGTGATGATGTCTGAAAAGTTTTGTCCAAATTGATTGATAAATGTAGGAGGCGTTGCACGCACAAGAATTTCATGTAGAAACCCATAATAAATCTAAGTTAAAGGGAGATAACCTAGTTAAAATTGGCACAGCTCAAAAATTTTGGAATATGCGCATGTTCACTAAGTAGTGATGATGTCTGTAAACTTTCGTCCAAATTGATTGATAAATGTAGGAGGAGTTGCGCACACAAGAATTTCATGCAGAAACCCATATTAAATCAAAGTTCAAGAGAGATAACCTGGTTAGAATTGTCGCAGATCAAAAAGTTTGGAATATGCACATGTTCTCTTAGTAGAGATGATGTTTGAAAGGTTTCATCAAAATCGGTTCATTAATGTAGGAGGAGTTGCGCACACAAGAATTTGTTCGAACGGAAAGACATAATAAATCTAAGTCAAAGGGAGATAACCTGGTTAAAATTGTTGCAGATCAAAAATCTTGGAATATGCGCATGTTCACTTAGTAGTGATGATGTCTGAAACGTTTTGTCCAAATTGATTGATAAATGTAGGAGGAGTTGCGCACACAAGAATTTCATGTAGAAACCCATATTAAATCAAAGTTCAAGAGAGATAACCTGGTTAAAATTGTCGCAGATTAAAAAGTTTGGAATATGCACAAGTTCACTTAGTAGAGATGATGTTTGAAAGGTTTCATCAAAATCGGTTCATTAATGTAGGAATTGCGCACACAAGAATTTGTTCGGATGGAAAGACACAATAAATCTAAGTCAAAGGGAGATAACCTGGTTGCGCACACAAGAATTTCATATAGAAACCCATATTAAATCAAAGTTCAAGAGAGATAACCTGGTTAAAATTGTCGCAGATCAAAAAGTTTGGAATATGCACATGTTCACTTAGTAGAGATGAAGGTTTCATCAAAATCGGTTCATTAATGTAGGAGGAGTTGCACACACAAGAATTTGTTTGGATGGAAAGATGTACGGACGTACGGACGGACGTACAGGGCGATTCCTATATAGCCCCCACTTCTTCGAAGCGGGGGTATAAAAAAGACATCTTCCCCCTTAAAACCTCTCAGGCAACACGGATGCATGTACATGTAAGCAGCAAACACCCTCAGGTGTGGCATATGAGGATGGTAGGCTGCCCTCTTCTCGCTGACTATTATATGAACAAAAAAAGACATCTTCCCCCTTAAAACCTCTCAGGCAACACGGATGCATGTACATGTAAGCAGCAAACACCCTCGGGTGTGGCATATAAGGATCGTAGGCTGCTCTCTTCTCGCCGACTATTATATGAACAAAAAAAGACATCTTCCCCCTTAAAACCTCTCAGGCAACACGGATGCATGTACATGTAAGCAGCAAACACCCTCGGGTGTGGCATATAAGGATCGTAGGCTGCTCTCTTCTCGCCGACTATTATATGAACAAAAAAAGACACCTTCCCCCTTAAAACCGATCCTCTATTAAATGGATACACAACTTCTCAGGCAACACGGATGTGTGTAAGCAGCAAACACCCTCGGGTGTGGCATATAAGGATCGTAGGCTGCTCTCTTCTCGCCGACTATTATATGAACAAAAAAAGACATCTTCCCCCTTAAAACCTCTCAGGCAACACGGATACATGTACATGTAAGCAGCAAACACACTCGGGTGTGGCATATAAGGATCGTAGGCTGCTCTCTTTTCGCCGACTATTATATGAACAGAAAAAGACATCTTCCCCCTTAAAACCTCTCAGGCAACACGGATGCATGTACATGTAAGCAGCAAACACCCTCGGGTGTGGCATATAAGGATCGTAGGCTGCTCTCCTCTCACCGACTATTATATGAACAAAAAAAGACACCTTCCCCCTTAAAACCTCTCAGGCAACACGGATGCATGTACATGTAAGCAGCAAATACCCTCGGGTGTGGCATATAAGGATCGTAGACTGCTCTCTTCTCGCCGACTATTATATGAACAAAAAAAGACATCTTCCCCCTTAAAACCTCTCAGGCAATACGGATGCATGTACATGTAAGCAGCAAACACCCTCGGGTGTGGCATATAAGGATCGTAGGCTGCTCTCTTCTCGCCGACTATTATATGAACAAAAAAAGACATCTTCCCCCTTAAAACCTCTCAGGCAACACGGATGCATGTACATGTAAGCAGCAAACACCCTCGGGTGTGGCATATAAGGATCGTAGGCTGCTCTCTTCTCGCCGACTATTATATGAACAAAAAAAGACACCTTCCCCCTTAAAACCTCTCAGGCAACACGGATGCATGTACATGTAAGCAGCAAATACCCTCGCGTGTGGCATATAAGGATCGTAGACTGCTCTCTTCTCGCCGACTATTATATGAACAAAAAAAGACATCTTCCCCCTTAAAACCTCTCAGGCAACACGGATGCATGTACACGTAAGCAGCAAACACCCTCGGGTGTGGCATATAAGGATCTTAGGCTGCTCTCTTCTCGCCGACTATTATATGAACAAAAAAAGACATCTTCCCCCTTAAAACCTCTCAGGCAACACGGATGCATGTACATGTAAGCAGCAAACACCCTCGGTGTGGCATATAAGGATCGTAGGCTACTCACTTCTCGTCGACTATTATATGAACAAAAAAAGACATCTTCCCCCTTAAAACCTCTCAGGCAACACGGATGCATGTACATGTAAGCAGCAAACACCCTCGGGTGTGGCATATAAGGATCGTAGGCTACTCTCTTCTCGCCGACTATTATATGAACAAAAAAAGACATCTTCCCCCTTAAAACCTCTCAGGCAACACGGATGCATGTACATGTAAGCAGCAAACACCCTCGGGTGTGGCATATAAGGATCGTAGGCTACTCTCTTCTCGCCGACTATTATATGAACAAAGAAAGACACCTTCCCCCTTAAAACCTCTCAGGCAACACGGATGCATGTACATGTAAGCAGCAAATACCCTCGGGTGTGGCATATAAGGATCGTAGACTGCTCTCTTCTCGCCGACTATTATATGAACAAAAAAAGACATCTTCCCCCTTAAAACCTCTCAGGCAACACGGATGCATGTACATGTAAGCAGCAAATACCCTCGGGTGTGGCATATAAGGATCGTAGGCTGCTCTCTTCTCGCCGACTATTATATGAACAAAGAAAGACACCTTCCCCCTTAAAACCTCTCAGGCAACACGGATGCATGTACATGTAAGCAGCAAACACCCTCGGGTGTGGCATATAAGGATCGTAGGCTGCTCTCTTCTCGCCGACTATTATATGAACAAAGAAAGACACCTTCCCCCTTAAAACCTCTCAGGCAACACGG
This sequence comes from Pictodentalium vernedei, assembly GCA_031216915.1. Taxonomy (NCBI): domain Eukaryota; kingdom Metazoa; phylum Mollusca; class Scaphopoda; order Dentaliida; family Dentaliidae; genus Pictodentalium; species Pictodentalium vernedei. The sequence goes on from CM062293.1 coordinate 548,324,297, forward strand.
ATGCATGTACATGTAAGCAGCAAATACCCTCGGGTGTGGCATATAAGGATCGTAGACTGCTCTCTTCTCGCCGACTATTATATGAACAAAGAAAGACACCTTCCCCCTTAAAACCTCTCAGGCAATACGGATGCATGTACATGTAAGCAGCAAACACCCTCGGGTGTGGCATATAAGGATCGTAGACTGCTCTCTTCTCGCCGACTATTACAAATGTATATGAACAAAGAAAGACACCTTCCCCCTTAAAACCTCTCAGGCAACACGGATGCATGTACATGTAAGCAGCAAACACCCTCGGGTGTGGCGTATAAGGATCGTAGGCTACTCTCTTCTCGCCGACTATTATATGAACAAAGAAAGACACCTTCCCCCTTAAAACCTCTCAGGCAACACGGATGCATGTACATGTAAGCAGCAAACACCCTCGGGTGTGGCATATAAGGATCGTAGACTGCTCTCTTCTCGCCGACTATTATATGAACAAAGAAAGACACCTTCCCCCTTAAAACCTCTCAGGCAACACGGATGCATGTACATGTAAGCAGCAAATACCCTCGGGTGTGGCATATAAGGATCGTAGACTGCTCTCTTCTCGCCGACTATTATATGAACAAAGAAAGACACCTTCCCCCTTAAAACCTCTCAGGCAATACGGATGCATGTACGTGTAAGCAGCAAACACCCTCGGGTGTGGCATATAAGGATCGTAGACTGCTCTCTTCTCGCCGACTATTACAAATGTATATGAACAAAGAAAGACACCTTCCCCCTTAAAACCTCTCAGGCAACACGGATGCATGTACATGTAAGCAGCAAACACCCTCGGGTGTGGCATATAAGGATCGTAGGCTACTCTCTTCTCGCCGACTATTATATGAACAAAGAAAGACACCTTCCCCCTTAAAACCTCTCAGGCAACACGGATGCATGTACATGTAAGCAGCAAACTCCCTCGGGTGTGGCATATAAGGATCGTAGACTGCTCTCTTCTTGCCGACTATTATATGAACAAAGAAAGACACCTTCCCCCTTAAAACCTCTCAGGCAACACGGATGCATGTACATGTAAGCAGCAAACACCCTCGGGTGTGGCATATAAGGATCGTAGACTGCTCTCTTCTCGTCGACTATTATATGAACAAAGAAAGACACCTTCCCCCTTAAAACCGATCCTCTATTAACCCTTTACCCAACTCAGACGATATCAAAATTTATTATTTTGAACATAATTTTTTTAAATTTTTAAAAAAATTCCAACAAAACCATATCATGTGACCCCCTCATTGGAACAAGCTCATTGAGCTCATTCCATTGGGGGTCACATGATATGGTTTTGTTGATATATTTTGAAAAATTTACTTTTTTCAACTGCTCAATTTGCATATTACGAGGGCGGATGCTGGCGATTCGTTAGGTCAAGGGTTAAACAAATACAAAAACATCTCAGGCAAACCAGATGTGCAGAGGCAGCAAAAATCTTCGGGTGTGGCAAACATGTATAAGGATCATTGGCTGCTATCCTCTCATCAGCAAGGGCCCTCTGCGAGCCTGACGGTGACCTTAGATCAGCCAGAGATATGGCATAATCAGTGACTAGGACCAGTGACTTGGCTGCCTTTCCCACAAGCCCACTGCTGGGCAACAAACTTCTTTTTCCATTAGTTGTCACTTTTTTTTCTCTCTTTTCCCCAATAAGCGTTACAGAACTAGTTTAAGTGGTATGGATACTTACAGTATGACTGCCGTGGACTGGTCACTTCCCATAGGTGGGCAATATTACCATGGATGCAATGATATTAGATTTCAAACCCTGTTTACAGCAATAATCATCAAAAATTTAATTAATGAAGCACAGGGCACAATCTGGTGCTTCATTAATTAAAATTTTATTGATGATTTTCTGTTACCTGGTAAAAGCATGCATGGACATCACTGGCCACGCATGGATTATGACCAGTCCACGGCGACTGTACTGTACCACTATGGATTTTGGCCATCCTTCACTCCATCCCCAGGGGTGGTCACCCACCTCCAGGGAGGCGAGCGTTGGTCCTGCATCCCTCTTCCAGGCCTTTTTAAAGCCACTAGTGCACATTCAGGCCCCAGCCAAAAAGGTTAATATAGGACCTGCCTCCGAACCAGAGAAGTTCAGCTCTTTCTTTGGGTGGTCCCCAAAAGGGGCAGTTGATTGTATACTTGTCTCGGTTTACTCCTGTGAAAGAAGCCTGCATGCAGAAGCCAGCTCAACCTCTCCAACAATTGCCAGAGGCAGAATATACTTGCCTGTGAAGGCCTCAGAATAAATACTTAACTAGTGGCAGACTATACTTGCCTAAAACACCAGCACATCACTCTCTGAGAGAGGTACACCTTTGTCGAGAGGACCCCCCCTCTCACACTGGTCCTCACCTGAGGGAAGATATCTACTCAACCAAGAACACCAAGATGATCAGCAAATCCTTCTCCCTCATCCTTTCCTCCTCTACTGCTTCCTGTCATGGTCAGCATCTGGGGAAATCTTCAAAATAACTACTTCAGAGAAAGGTCGAAATGGGCTTGCCCAAAATAGTCCCTGCATGCCTTTGTACGTGCAAACCCACTGATTTGAAACTTTATCAATCATTTTCACTCATTCACCTTAATCACTTGTCAGCATGCCTCTTTCAAGCAAGGTTGGGCGGTTAAAACCGCCCCCGGTTTTAACCGGCGGTTTTAACCGGTTTTAACCGCCCCGGTCAATACTCCCTCAAGTGGTCAATACTGGTCAATACTGGTCAATTGAAATTTTGTAAAAGACAATCAAGTAGTTTTAGTAAAAGAATGTCATATAATATTTGAAAAAACATTTTTTTTATTTATCTCAGTGGTATTTTTATATTAAAGTTGCTATTTATATGAAATATGAAAGAAATTGTATTGTATGTAAATCCTAATAAGGCTGAAAACTTAGTGGTCAATACTTGATACTGGTCTATTTAAATATTTTAAAATATTAAAAAGGTGGATAAAATTTTTAAAGTTTATGGAATAGTATTTGTGCATGTATCACAAATGTCATTTTTACAGGTAAATTACAGGTATCACACAGGTACATGTAAGTACATGACAATTAATTAAACACCTGGATGACAGATGGTCAATTAGAGATTTGATTGTTAAAACAACACCCCTTCAGTACAAGGAAAAGGGGTAATAAAAAAGTGGCTTTAATCCATTGTAATGTGATAATTTATAATTAAGGTAATAAAAACTTTTATAAGTTCTTTCATGTACTAGGTTGTCTAGACAAATTTTAGTCCAAATGCAGGAAATGGATTGTCCTCATGGATATACTCTTCATGGCTTCTTATATGTAGGGTTTCTTTATTTTTCTTTTATAATGAAGTCCAAAACCAACACTTTCATTCTCAGTTTTACACTGCTATTGTCAATAATCCAATCGACCAGTATTGACCAGTATTGACCGGTTAAAACCAGTATTGACCACTGGTCTGGTCAATACTAGTATTGACCGGTTTTTTGCCAACCTTGCTTTCAAGAAAAGTTACAATCTACAGTTAAAACTAGAAGTCCTGTCACCAACTGCGTGCTTATCTAGGCATAATTATGCGTAGGAATTGCGTGCAATTGCCATATCGAATGGCATCCCTAGCACGGCAGGTTCTCCTGGTTACTCATAGCAAACACAGGCAATGTTTCTGCCAATGGACCTCCGGGTTACCCGGAGGTCCATTGGTTGAAACATTGCTTGTGCACAGGCCATATGTACAGAATTTGGCAGCTTTACTATGGTCATAACGCGTAGATTAACGCGAAAATCGACGTGCTATCTGTGCGCATTTCATGACAGGACTTCTAGTTTTAACTGTACAAAAATGCCCTTGTGGTAAATGTTCTTCAAACTGCTCAACAAATACAATTAGTTAAAAAACTTAATTGATGAACATGTATAAATGAAAAACAAATTCCCACATGGAGCAACCCCTTTCCCTCCACCATTCAAAATTTCTCCAAAGGTATGGTTCCAGACCTTCCCCAAAGAGGGCAGAAGGATCCCTGGTTAGCTGATGTGGTACTCATACATGGTAGAGATGGGCGGTATTGGAATTTTGAGTTCGGTATCGGTTTCGGTATTTTTGTGTGGGCATACCGCGGTATCGGTTCGGTATTCGGTATGTGACTTCAGATTCACTGATAGTACCAAGGGGGAATCCATGTCCGAAAAAATACAGAATAAGTTGTTCTTGTATCATTCTATCACAGTGCTACACATGCCATTGTTGATGGGCTCAACATTGTCAATCTTTTGTCAACACAGATCATATCTACAGTAATTTGGTGACTTGTTCTAAATACGCCTTAACTTTTCAAGCTCACTTAAGGCGTCTGTAATCATAGAATGTGTGTCCTGAAGATGTCATCTTTAGGTGGGCCTGATGACAGTAGTAAAATGATCTGGTCAGTGATTTCTAGCCAAGTCTTGGCTGCCTGTTAAGGCAGCCAAGACTTGGCTAGAAATCACTGCTAAGCAACTGGACATGTACAGGTCGTAGACTATTGATAATTTAGTACAACTGCCCTGGTCCTTAAGGCTTAACAAAACTGAAAAATAAAATCAGTCACTTCTTTCATGAAAATGAACACTTCAACTGCTATCAATCCTCACCAAGGCCTTATAAATAGTGAATGCACAGGGAAAATTGAAAATACCGTTGGTTTCGGTATTCAAAGATTGGGTCGGTTCGGTTTTTCGGTGTCCCCATGATATCGGTATCGGTTCGGTTTTTCAGTATATTGCCCATCTCTAATACATGGTTTTATCCGTCCCTCTTACAGTTAAAACTAGAAGTCCTGTCATGAAATGCGCACAAATATCACGATGATATGCGCGTTAATGTACGCGTTATGGCCCCAGTAAAGCTATCAAATTCTGTACATATGGCCTGTACACAAGCAATGTTTCAGCCAATGGACCTCCGGGTAACCCTGAGGTCCATTGGCAGAAACATTGCATGTGTTTGCTATGAGTAACCAGGAGAACCTGCCGTGCTTTGGATGCCATTCGATATGGCAATTGCGCGCAATTCCAATGCGCAATTAAGCCTAGATAAGCGCACTATTCGTGACAGGACTTCTAGTTTTAACTGTAGAACAGGTTGTTGTTTATTTATTGTTTTATTTGTTAACTGCCTGTAAATATGTATGTGATACAATGTGGCACTCAATGACAAATAAAGTATGAAATATACATGTACAGTTAAAACTAGAAGTCCTGTCCTGAAATGCGCACAAATAGCACGTCGAATTGCGCGTTAGTCTACGCGTTATGACGATGGTAAGGCTATCAAATTCTGTACATTCGGCCTGTGCACAAGCAAAGTTTCATCCAATGGACCTCCGGGTAACCCGGAGGTCCATTGGCTGAAACTTTGCTTGTGTTTGCTATGGGCAACAAGGATAACCTGCCATGCTTTTGGTGTCATTCGATATGGCAATTGCGCGCAATTCCTACGCGCAATTAAGCCCAGATAAGCGCACAGTTCGTGACAGGACTTCTAGTTTTAACTGTACTTGCGTTGGTTTTATTATGGACATGTACACTAAAACATTGGTTTCCCCCACCCCAACCCCCATCCCTGACTGTGCCTCGGGAAAGATGTTAAAATACTTAAAAAGAGGCTAAATTTGAGTAAGAAAACCACAACAGGGGTAACTTTAGGGACGGGTTGGGGAGGATCGATTATCTCTATGGGTCATAAAGTATTCTGGTCAATCAATATTCTTAAATACAGATTACAGTACGTGGAGAGTGGATTGTAACAAAATCACACGTGGAGCAGAGTTTGTCAAGGTGATAGCTAAAAATTGCTATTTTTTTTTTGTTTATACCGGTAAGTGTAAATATTTTCAATAATATTTCTGTCAGGGTTAAATATAAAATGTAAAGATAGGCGGAGCCCGAAAACAGATCGGCAATAATTCAAATTCTGCTACATGTGTAATTAGGCATTAAATTTATTGTCCATTATGGCGCACTTGTTGAACGCCGCATGGGCTATCTGATAACAGATCAATATTAAGAGAGACAATATTCTCTTCTGTATCATTATCTGGGTAATTAAGACCAGTTAAATTGTATTTGTTGGAACCAGTGCATCACACATGTTCTGGACACACACCCATATTACGCATCTATCCTGTCTCCGAGATGTCGAAAATTTTTATCTCAAACAAAATTCGCATTTATATCTCTATTCATATCGAATTACAAAGCACTCGTTAAATCAGAATTAATATGTTTAAACTTTGAGTTCCAACTGTATAAAAAGTGAAGCAGAATTCTGAGAGGCAGTTGGCCTGAGGGCACTCCGAGAAGGTCCGAATTTAGCCTTGGCCGTCCAGGGTCATAGGCACCGAGATTGGAAGTCCACGTATTGTCGTAACCCTGTGAGAGTTGTAAGGAACCAATAGTAGTTTGTTAACGGTTGTGAACCGTAGTGGGATAGTAGCCAAAGAAGTAAAAGCTGTAACGTTGAGGTCTAGAAACCGTGTTAAGAGCTTGAGTCAGCGCTGGAATAGCCTGCGAGATAAGATAGTTTTACGCGGTGCGAGAATTGGTGACATTGAGAACACTTTGCAGAATATTATTATGTAAGCTTTGTTAAGTATATATCTGAAGCTGAAGAATAACTTAACCCCATGAGAGCCAGGCAAGGCGCAAAGTGATCGTGAACTGTGGGAGCCGCCGATTGAATTGTGATTGAACTGTGAGAATGCTGATAGAGTCACACAAGCAGAACATTATATGTGTTAAGCCCGGATGACTGTGAAGTAACCCTTTTCGAGGAGGAAGCAACGAGAAGTGAATAGACACTTTGTATTTATCACAAGCCGTGAGAAGATGTGGGAAACATCGAGGGCCCTTAAGAATGAACTTTTATTTGCGTAATTAGTGTATTCTTGTGGATAATTTTGTGAGTAATTTGTTTCATATTATCTTCATACATGTAAATAAATAATCTTCTCAGTGAATTATCATTGATCAGCCTTTGGCGTAGAAAACCACAGGCACCTTCAGGAATCCTAAGAGTCCCAAGTGGATAAGGCATTGATAAGATGGCAGGGTTTACGTTCAAACTGGGGTTCAGACGACAGTCACTGGCTGTCGGCTGAGCACTGATAAGAACATAAATTTTCCTCCATCACTTCGAACATCAATTTAACCCCGTAATCGTGCAACAGAGTTATCACCCAAAGTATCCCTTTCAAATTCTTTACACATGGACAAACAACACAAGCAATGTTTCAGCCAATGGACCGCCAGGTTTTACCCAGAGGTCCATTGGCTGAAACTTTGCTTGTACTTGTTATGCTTTGCAACAAATTTGCAGCAATTATTGCTTGGGTTGAATCTCCACTGTGGGGGTGGGGGGGGGGGGGAGGGGGGATTTAGCGATAATACACTCTACAAGTACTGTACATCATCAAATTATCAATACATTTTTTATTGTATTGATAATTTAACCTGTGTTTAAGAATAGTGATCAACCCTCAAGGGGCAGAGAATCCTCCTGTGGGTCTATTGATCAGAAGTTTCCCCGAGTCTATAATTTTGGGTAGATCTACATGTATCTACCGCTGATTGGACTGCATAACAGAATTCTTTATTAATTTGCCTCTACATGTATGTAGTCCTTTGTGCTGTCTATGTAGTTCTGTGTGTTATCTATGTAGTTATATGTGGTTCTAGGTGCTTCTGCGTAGGTCTATGTGGTAAATACAGTTAAAACTAGAAGTCCTGTCATGAGATGCGCACAAATAGCACGTTGATATGCGCGTTAATGTACGCGTTATGGCCTAAGTAAAGCTATCAAATTCTGTACATATAGCCTGTGCACACGCAATGTTTCAGCCAATGGACCTCCGGGTAACCCGGAGGTCCATTGGCAGAAACATTGCATGTGTTTGCTATGAGTAACCAAGAGAACCTGCCGTGCTTTGGATGCCATTCGATATGGCAATTGCGCGCAATTCCAACGAGCAATTAAGCCTAGATAAGTGCACTATTCGTGACAGGACTTCTAGTTTTAACTGTAGTTGCACACGGCCATACATCATTACATGTATATACATGTATGGACAAACTGATGTGTGAGATGATATATTTGCGATAATAATATACTAATCAACATTGCAGTATAACCACTAAAAGTGATGTATACTACTTTTTTTCAATAAAAAACATAGTTTAGTATCAGATTTTGTTGTTTTTTTCCCTAACAAACAGACATACAGGTTATCATTTTTCACCAGCAGGCAACAACTGGCAACACTTGGACTCTTGGATAATGAAAAACATCACCGAAAATCATAATGATAAAAGTCACATATGTTTGATTTTAGGGATGTTTTTCGTTATCCAAGCATCAGTCAGCTGTGCAATATTTTATTATTGGGTACGTTTTGACTCATGGTTTGAGTACATTTCGATCTGGCTACAGTTAAAACTAGAAGTCCTGTCGTGAAATGCGCACAAATAGCACGCTGATATGCGCGTTAATGTACGCGTTGTGGCCCCAGTAAAGCTATCAAATTCTGTACATATGGCCTGTGCACAAGCAATGTTTCAGCCAATGGGCCTCTGGGTAACCTGGAGGTCCATTGCCAGAAACATTGCATGTGTTTGCTATGACTGAGTAATCAAGAGAACCTGTCGTGCTTTGGGTGCCATTCGATATGGCAATTGTGCGCAATTCCAATGCGCAATTAAGCCCAGATAAGCGCACTATTTGTCAGAGGACTTCTAGTTTTAACTGTAGGTTTCGGTCTGGACACATTTTGACTTGTTGCCATTGGGTACCGCCGGTACGTTTTACTTTCAGTCTACTCTAGGTACGTTTTGACACTCCTGTAGTTAACAAGGAACACTATTTCTGTCCATATCAAATTTCAAATTTCTGTATACACTTTTTTCCGACTTTTTTAGGTGAAATCCTGCAACAAAGCAACATCCAGTACAGAAAAGGTGTCATTTGTGTGTTTTGACATTAAATTTTGGTTGAAATTTCTACCTCTGGTAATATAAATCAACTTACCAATTTCATTTGCACTCATGAAACTTTTAGATTTAATTTTCGACGGAAAAGTTACCAGACATTTTAGTCAGCGCTACCGCCGATCAAATGATTCACGAATCAAGTCCACATGCATAGCGTGAGCGAAGTCTGGAAAAATTAGAGAACATAACTTGCTGAAATTGAAAAGAGATCGTCCATTCCACATAGCTACTTTTTCAATGTTCCCCAAACAGGGACATATTTTCTGCTCGTCACGTCACGCGTATTATTGTAAAGTGTTTACTTTTCAAAATAAACAATGATTATGATCTAATGCTGAAAGACAAAACAATCTAACGGATTGAAAGCTTCCGAGCGATTCCTGTCAAGACAACGTCTTCCATATCTGTTTTTGTGTTCCAAAGTTAGGTTGAGTTGCTTCCCATGTGAAGGTCAAGGCAATTGTGGATGCTAAATTTGGGTACCAGCCCAAACATTAAACCAAATCTCATACATTCTAAAACGACCCTTAACCGGTGTGTGTGGTGGTGGGGGACACCTTTGTGTTTCGACCATTGGCTCACGCAAAGGATTTTTTTGTTGAAACAACCTGTTTTTTACCTTTGTTTTTGGAGGGGCGGGGTGGGGGTTCTTGTCTTTAATGCATATAAGTCACTGCTAAACAACAAAACATTCATTTAAGAGAGTGGCAGGTGGGGGTGGGTTGGGTGGGGAAGATATGCTCCCATTTTTAACTGCTCATGTTTCAACAAAATGTATTAAACAACCTAAAATACATCCGTAAGCTTAATACTCAGTTTCAAAATAAAATACAGAAAAGCAAACCCAAGGTTTCGCGCGCGAGAAGCGCGTAGGAACGGTGTGGGGCTCGTCAAGCCCCTTGCGATCCCAGTTGCCTGAAATATAACAAATGCCAGCCGTGAGTAGGGGGTCGGGAAGTTTCGTCCTCGGGAAGATTCGTCCTCGGGAAGTTTCGTCCCCGGGAAGATTCGTCCCCAGTTAGTGGGAAGTTTCGTCCCCGGGAAGTTTCGTCCTCAGTACTTGTTAAATAATCATAAGCTTAGGGCTGGTGTAGGATTGTAAGGTACATGGACAAGTAATAGTATCTTGGTTAATCACATTTTATTCAATTTGTGCTCAATGGTTTACAGGTCAAAAACTGATAACAACAAAATAGTCTGTTATTCTGAGGTCATTGTCTCTATATCTCATCCAAAGCTGGTCTATCGCTTTGTAATTGCTGTGTATTTCCTCCTTATTTCGGTTTCCAGGTCTCGAGCCTCAACAAACAACTGGAAATGTTGTGCTTCCTGCTGGAGCACCATCACTAGCTTGTAAAAGGACAGTCTAGTTCCCTTGGCATTCATCCTACGGTGCCAAGCTGAAAGTAAAAAAAGCATTGTTATTGATCACAATCCGTTTGTTTTGACAGCACATGAACTTATCTGTAATTTTTTGATATAACGACTAGTGTTTTGACAACATTAATTTGACAACATTAATTTGACGTGAAACTAATGTGTGAACTAAAGAGTGTGAAACTAATTGGGATTTGATCTCATGAAGTTATTAACAGTATTTTACACACCTTCAGTGTGATTATTGGTCCGTATTGTATGCTCGAAGATACACCAAGACGAGATGCTGAAGTGGTCGCTGTTAATCCACTGGTCTTTCACATATTGTACAAATTCTCTAAGACTATGACTATTGACCTTTGGAGCAATATAATCAAACGTCGGCTGTGTGTGGTCTGGTGGCAAGAATGGTAAGGCCAGGAACTGTTTGATATATTTCTTGACTGCCGGGTTGGTGTTATAAGCTGGCTGCAGACCCACATTTCCCACCTTGGCGAATACAGCCTTCGTCCAATGAAACACACACCCCTTTATTTTTTTAACCCTAACTTTCCAAACCAATTTCCAGGGTTTTTTTTAACGCTTTTTTACCGCAAGTAACGCTATTAATAAAACATAACTTAAATATAATGAGGAATGCTTAGAAAATATATTGTTCGAACTTACCAATTTCAAAGTCACTGACGAATGTCTCTACTGAAGGTTCGTCGATACATTGCAAGATTGCCTGCAGAACTTCTTCATAATCGCGTCGTCGTACATGTACATTTTGATTAATTACGATTATAACGTTTCGTTCAGTTTTTTGTGACATATGAAATTTTAAATTGTAAATTCTTAAATTGTAAATCGTATGTCTGCAAGTAAAAATTTGTTTGGTATAAAATGTACACCAACCTTGATGCCATAGGAATTATCAATTTTTCATGCCTCCATGAAATTTATTTTGTGACCATTTAGTAAGTAAGTAAATTTTATTCAACAGAATACAATCATTATGGTTCAAAATGTTTTACATTAATTGTTTGTGAAAGTAATTATATTCTGTTGGGATACAGCATGGCCAGATTGGCCGTCTTCCTGCTGACCCCATTAGTATAAACATAAAGCATGAAACATGGATGTCAGGAGAGAAGTTATGTCATCAACGTATAGTTCTCAGAGGAAAAAAATATGATCTGAGGCTTGTCTTGTTTTTATATGGATCTACGTCTTTAACTTCAAAATTTCTTCCGAGACCGAGCAGTTCCACCCCACTCAACACAACAACAGAAAAAATTGAACTCCTAACCACTGATATGGCAACAGAATGGAAACTAACGTAAAGTGAAATTGAAAAGGAAACACAACCTGGGAATGGATCATGTCACACTTTACGAAGATATTAAGTTAATTTTATTGTTTATTGATATGTAAAAGGTGTTGAACGTACTGATGATAAAGTTGGGGATAGTGAGGTTGAAGTTGAGGTTATTAATGTTAAAAAGGATATAATGAGGAAGTGGTTATGTCACGAGTACCTCACCTTCCGAGCACCTTACAGTGACCACAACATGCGTTTCTCCATCCTGTTGCCATACCACCGACAACTATCTTATAATAGCTAGACTAAGCGAGAGGTAGGTTGAGAAGGGAAGATAATGACAAAAAGATGAAAAGATTTAATGAGATGAGATATGCTCAAATGTGATGAGATAACAGACATTAATATTGAGAGTAAGCCTTCCTAAGTTTCATAACAGTTGTCTTTTATGCCGTTAATTAATAACTGATGCTTTGTCTCACGTAGTGTGTGATTTATTTATTTCTTTATTGTCTACGTTTAAAGTCTCTTTATGCAGCTGTGAAGTATAGTGGCCGCAACAAGGATTAAAGTCAAATTAAGTCGGTCTTTTTTAATGTACTGTATCTCAGGAATTAAAGAGCAGGTGCTATTTTGCCATTGAAGCGGACCCATAGTGCCATAGTAAGTGAGCCATTATTGCGACGGAAGGGGGACTTGTTTTGGCTAGACCACGAAGCGGGGATTTATTGTGGGCTTCTGTACCATGGTACCATAGTAAGTAAGTGAACCTTATCGAACCTACGACCTTTTTTTGGCGTTTTGTAACTGTAATTTAGGAGTGTGCACAATCACTTCAATGTGGATTATTGCACGTAACGGGGGCTGAATACGAATTTATGAATTTTTCGAGGAGTGCTCTCTTGAATACGCCTTTAGAAGGAATCTCCCTTACCTGTTTTTCGATGTTGTTCCATATTCTGGGAAATGCATATTTGGGTAATTGAGTAGAGAATTGGGTCCGTGGTTTACCACATTACAATTGACCTAGTTGTCTTGTCATCATGCCTGCTGGACATGTATTGACTTGAAAGAAGTCACCAAAAGTATCGGGAAGGTTGGAGTGATGCCAATCAAACATGAAAAGAGATACATTCATTTTATACAAGTCATTTAATTTTAATATTTTACTCCTTTTAAATAGCGGGTCAGTGTGACAATTGTATTTTTTGTTATTTATCAAGCGTAGGGCGCGCTTTTGAAGTGTAAATAATGTTGAGGCAGCACTACAATGACCCCATATTTCGATACCATATAATAGATGACTGTGTATCAAGGAGTAGTACAGAGTTTTTAGGGCAGAGAGAGGTAGAAATTTTTTAGCTTTACTTATTGCGTAAAGCCCCCTCGATACTTTGGAATTTATGGCTGACACGTGAAACTTATATTTTAGGTTTTTGTCCAGGTATAAGCCCAGAAATTTTATTACATTCTCATCATTGGAGTTTCTCGCTAACGAAATATCTTGACTGTTGACACTCAACTGTCGATTGTTAATATCATATGTTTTATTAGGCGGACTGAATAGCATATATTTAGTTTTTTGGGCATTCAAAACCAAATTATTGGCTGCGCACCAATCTGTTATCTTTGAAAGTTCAGAGTTAACTAGGTCGAAGCCAGCATCAATGCTATGGTTCGAAGTGTGGACTGAAGTATCATCAGCAAAAGATAAAAGGCCCAACTGTGTAGAGGAGCTAAAGTCATTCACATAAATTAGAAAAAGAAGCGGAACAAGAATGGATCCTTGGGGGACACCACATGTGATTGTAGCAATGCCAGAACTTCTCCCATCATATGTGACATATTGAACACGCCCTTCAAGATAGCTCTTAAACCAGTCATTGGTAATACCCCTGATACCATAAAACTCTAGCTTTTTAAGCAAAATACCGTGGCTAATTGTGTCGAAGGCTTTTGATAAGTCTAAAAATACAGATAAGGTGTAATCTTTTGTCGCCTTGTCGTTGTTGTTTTCTATACTGTTCAGAAGTTGCAATATGGGGTGTATCGTTGTGTGTTTTGTCCTGAAACCATACTGGTGTTGATATAGAAGATTGTGTTTTGTTAAGAAACTGGTTAATCGCTCTAGTGTTATTCTCTCCTGTAATTTTGAGAATGTGGGTAACAGGCTAATAGGTCTGTAATTATTGAATAATTGGGGGTTTCCCGATTTAAAAATTGGTACAACTTTTGCGATCTTCATTTTGTCTGGGACTATTCCACTGGATAACGACATGTTTATTATATGGGTGAGTACTTCTGCTATTTCAGTAATTGAGTGTTTTAAAAGTTTAGTAGATATCCCATCACAGTCTTCACTGGTTTTGGATTTCATTGAATTTGTTATTGAAATAATTTCCTCTGAGGACGTCGGTGCCATGAAAAAACTATTAGAATTTGGCCTGGTCATATATTGAGTGTGGTGCGCATTTGTGTTTGGAATTTGTTCAGAAGCTTTTTGGCCGACTGTGGAAAAGTGGGTATTAAAATGATGGGCAATCTCATTAGGATCACTAATCTCAATGTCATCTATCAAGAAGTTGGTTGTGGATAACCTTCGATTGGAGGACTTATGAATAGCGCTCCTCAGAATTTCCCATGTTTTCTTCATGTTGTTTTTATTCATATTCAAGATGTTTTCATAGTATGTGACCTTACTTTTTCTTTTCACTTTATTCAAAATATCACAATACATTTTATAGTTCTTCTTATTTTGTTCAGTGGGAGATTTTAGCTTTTTTCTGAAAAGTTTTTCTTTATTAATTGTGGACTGTAAAAGGCCTTGAGTTATCCAGGGCTGGCGTTTTATATATTTATTGTCAGGTACTATTTTCTTAAATGGGAAGGCAGTATCGAATGCAGTGAAATATAAGTCTATAAAGATATTGTACGCTTCATTTGCAAAAGTTGATTCTAGTGCTGGTGAAAAGTCTGTTAAGGTCAACAGGTCTTTAAATGTTCTTACATTGACTTCATTAAAATTTCTTTTCATGATATGATTTTTAGTTTCTATCTTTGCTGGAGTCGTTTCGCAATAAAATGTACCAAAGTGATCAGAAAGATCTGTGATTACTATTCCAGACTTGTAATTGGCTGAGGAACTATTAGTGAGAATGTGATCTATTAGAGTTGCAGAATGGTCCGTTATTCGAGTTGGTTTACTAGTGAGCGGGAGAAATCCTTGACTAATAATAGTGTTTATATATTCATTTGTTTTCTTGTGTGTTTGAAACTTCAACAAGTCAATATTCATATCGCCCATAATGTAGGATGTTTTATGTTCCTGGTTCATTGTTTCGATGATTAATGACAATGTGGAAATGAACGTATCAAGGTCGGCCTTGGGTGGGGTGTTTGGCAGATATATTACACCAACAATAAATGGTCGATGATCGTGTGCAATTTGGACGAACAGAGAATCGAAAACGTTGGGAATGAATATAGAGAGGTCCTTTCGTATTTTATACTTTAGGGTGTTCTTAATAAACAAGCCGACGCCTCCTCGTCCATCATCCGGGACGGGGCGCGTGTTGGTTATGACTGGGTGATACCCATTAAGTTCAAATGTCACGTGTTCTGGTACCTTGAAAATTTCAGTAAGCCCAATAATATCAAAAGTTCCACCATTATTTTGCAAACTGCCGAGTAGACTGACCAATGAGTCCCAATGCGCATTTAGACCCTGACAGTTAATATGAAAGAGTGACAGCTGATTGTGTTTGTTAGCAATTAGTTCTCTATACTGATCAGGGGAATAGTATCTACACTCCTCGGTTGAAAGTAATAGGCTGTCATGATCATCCTCACTCGAACTTTGATTTAAATTGAACAATGCTGCAAGATCGTATTTTCTATCAGTCTGTATCTCATCAAAGGAAATACTATCTTGGCCCGCCATTTTTAATAACATATTTTAGTATCAACGTATTGGAAATGAGACTGATCGGTCTAGGAATGTTACCTATAATTATGTAATCTACCTTAAAATTATTATGTTCTCCACCAACTTCTCTTCTGACACACGTAGCGATGATCAACAAATACTGGGAAAAAACACGATAAAAATGAAATATTGTGTAACAAATGTACATAAGAATTACATTTCATTTGAAATGATCCAGCTGCGAGTGATGCACCAAACAACGCCTGTATGAGTCGGATATCATCTTTTGACTGTTTCACTCCACCCTCCCCATCCTACCCCATCACTCTATTTCATCCCTATTATTCAGTCATTTTTCACCTATCTCACTTCATTATCAATGAGAAATGCCCAACAGAGGGGAAAAGTGGTAGTAAATTCTTCACAGATTTTAGAACCAACGCAAGGAAACTGTTCATAAAAATTACGAGAATGGGAATTAGCAAAGAGGTGAGATAGGAGACAAATCAATCAAATAAATTATCGAGGGATCTAAGCAGGTCTCACTGTTTTAATGAGCGGATAACACAATAAATTAGTTTTGGAGTCAAATTACCCATAAGCACTTTACTGCATTTACTACTGTAGGAGTGGTGGGGTGTGAACGCGGGAGGGGGTTGTGGACTTGACGAATGCAATTATAAGACGGGGTGTTATAGGCACAATGTCGGTGAAGATCTATCAACCTGCTATCAGGCTCCATCTCGCCCCCTACCCACCAATGTGCTCCAAGTGTCACATGGCGCATAGAACTCATTGGAACGCATGGGACGAGAAAAGAAAAAGAAAAAACGAGAATAAGAAAAAAAAATTTTTAAAAATCGAACTTGAACAGGCCAATCACTTTCGTTGATTGCGAATGGTCAACCAGTTTGTATCGCGCTTTCATTCTTGTCTCCTTTGATAAATATACAACATAGTCACGGTTTCACGGGTTACTGAGAGCAAGATTGTTGCAACAGACATAATTTGGATAGATAGACGAACAAGTCTTGATTCACGGGTTGACGCGAGGAGGATTGTTGCAGCAGACAAACTGGTGACACACATTCTCTATATTGAGATATTACATCACAGGGAGAAAATTATGAAGCATTAACAGTACAGTTCGTATCGAAATTGTCCGGTCATCCTTGACTTCTTATCTTGACTGTGCATATTGAAATAAATACATACTATATATTTATGTGTACGAGTGATACCTGCTAGAAAATGCAGTAAAGACCCCCAATCACATGTGTTTATATGGAGTAAAAGATTTATGTGTGGATGTGATACATAAAATTTAAGGGCCTATATAATTAATGAAATTTTGTTTATTTTTGAAAATTCTCACCTCTGATATTCCTTCAATTCAAATTAAATATACACAAAATGTACATCAAAATGAAGGTTGGGATGTATAGAACACGAAACACATAAGTAATCAACTCATTGAGTCGACTGTAGGCACCACTGGTTCCTGGAAGTCTGCTGCCGTATTCGCGCCAGAACTGATAATTTAATAATATTTCACGAAAACAACTTGTGGCCAAATGTGCTTTATATATCCAAGAACAAAGCTAGGGGATAAAAATTCTTCAAAACACGGCGACAGAGCTACATTGGGGAAAATTCCAAAGCCCTTGCTTTTGTTTACGTATGAGTCTACTTTCGATTTCCGGTCGACGTCATCGGACAGAAAAAGCATGTAAAAACAACGCCGTCTAAAATCAAATAATGAAAAAGATCGCCTTCATACAGTATACTGTTATTAGATAGAGATTGCATAGTTGCCATATTCAGTGCAAGGTATCATGATGCCTGTTGAAATTTCTTAGAATTACTATTTTGTTTTTGGATGGAAATTCGTGGTAACGACTGATTTGCGCATGTCTGTCGAGCATGGAAACCATCTTCAATAAAAAATGCAGACAGTGTTGTCCTTTTCCAAAATGCAGTCCTGTCAGTGTATTCGAAAGTGTTTTGAATGCCTAGCTTTGTTCTTGGATATATGAAGCACATTTGGCCACAAGTTGTTCTGATGAAATATTATTTTATTATCAGTTCTGGTGCGAATACGGTAGCAGACTTCCAGGAACCAGTGGTGCCTACAGTCGACTCTATGAGTTGATTACATATGTGTTTCGTGTGCTATACATCCCAACCTTCATTTTGATGTATAATTTGTGTATATTTAATCTGAATTTAAGGAATATGAGAGGTGAGAATTTCAAAATAAACAAAATTCCATTACTTATATAGGCCCTTAAAGTAAGTGTTCGGTCAGAAGATGGACGTGTCATATTCACGTGTATTTTTAAGGGTTAAAACATACGATTATAACGAACTTCAAGAGGAAAGAAAAAATGATCAAAGTAACAACAAGAACCCTATCGTATCCCTTTATCACTGCATGGCAGCAGTCATTTCAACTTTGATTGGGATAATATTTCATTGTTTGTCCCCAAACTGCAATTACACAATTACTTAATTACTTGCACAGTCAGGGCACAGAGTAGCTGAGGTAATGGCCGGAAAACTACTTATTTCAGAAAAATAATAGATAGAAACTTCATTGTCTATATCACAACTGCAACTCTACCCAACTGCAGATATAAGACAAACTGAGATAATATTTCATTGTTTGTCCCCAAAGTGCAATTACACAATTACTAGCACAGCCAGGGTACAGAGTAGCTGAGATAGTGGCCGGAGAACTAATTATTTCAGAAAAATAATAGATAAAAACTTCATTGTCTATATCACAACTGCAACTCTACCCAACTGCAGCTATAAGACAAAACAATGAAGCAATACTATTACAGCCGTAGACAATGCGGCTAATCGTTTACACCAACAATGACCATTGCAGTGGTCTTTCACCCCAGGCGTTAGTTATTGTGTCATATTTTACAAATAAATACATTAGTGAATGCTCGCGGCCATTCGCCAATAGATTGTCACAAAATAAAAATCAATGGGCTTTCGTGAACCAACTCCTCGTATATTAAATACAGTGGTGAATGTACAGACAAAAGACTAAAATATTATTAATTTTTCATGCCTCTATGAAATTTATTTTGTGACAATTTATTAGTGAATGTCCATGGCCATTCGCCAATAGCTTGAAACAAAATAAAAATCAATGGGCTTGCGTGGACCAACTCCTCGTATATTAAACACAGTGGCGAATGTACGGACAAAAGACTAAAATATTATTAATTTTTCATGCCTCCATGAAATTTATTTTTTGACAATTTATTAGTGAATGCCCGTGGCCATTCGCCAATAGATTGTCACAAAATAAAAATCAATGGGCTTGCGTGAACCAACTCCTCGTATATTAAATACAGTGGCGAATGCACGGACAAAAGACCGTAAGATCCAACCGAGTGTATTCACATCAAAAGAATTATGCAAACATATTTATATTAATAGGGAAAAATAAAGTCAGAAGAGTGGCATTCCACGCATACATAACATATATGAACATGATACATACAGGTCCTTGATTAATCTTTTTATTAAAAATATGTCAGAATTCTATACAATTTACCATTCAAGTGGGAAGTTTCGCCCTCTATAGAGGACGAAACTTCCCGGGAACGAAACTTCCCACTAACTAGGGGACGAAACTTCCCGGGGACGAACTTCCCTGACCCGTGAGTAGTGAGCAGAGTAGTCAAGGGGTCAGTAGGTTCCCAGTCCGTGTTCGTCTGGTTGAAGAATAGCAGAGTTTCAGAGGGCCTCTTGCAAGTGTTGGTGGAAGTCCTTTTATTTCCAAATGCAACAATATACTACATTTTGATTAGCTGAGAGGTACGGTGTAACTTGCAATCTACAGTGGCTTTTTTACACCATTTTTAACCACGGTGTAGAAACAAGAATATACAAGAGCAAGCTAGATGGCTAAGAAAGTTCCAATTTTTAATTATTAATTCATACTAATAAACCCAGCCTCTTCCCAGAGTTGAAATTATACCAGGAATTTCTGATCACAACATAGTTTTCTTTGAATTTGACGCCCTCCCACAAAACTTGTTCAAAAGCCTCCAAATATACATCTTTATAAGAAAGCGAACTGGGATGCTATGCGTGAAAAGCTCGCTGTAACTCACAACCAACTATTCAGTGATGACCCTGACATAAATTCAATGTGGGACACATTTAAGAACACTCTTCACCAACTAACAAATGACCACATACCCCAAAAACAGTGTGAAAAGAAGGACAAACTACCATGGGTATCTAGCAAGATTAAAAAGCTGATCAATAAGAGAAACCGACTATTCAAAAAAATGCGAAAAAATGGTGACAAGAAACTCGGAAATCATTTAAACATGTCAAATTTTTGGTTCAGAAACTTCTACGTCAAGCCTACTGGAAATATATAAATGACATAATAACACCTGAAGATAATGAAAATAAGCCCAATGGTATGAAAAGATTCTGGACTTATATAAAGCATAAAAAGACAGATTACTCAGGCATTTCCCAACTGAAAGAAAATGGCAAATTATATTCAGATCCTAAAGCTAAAGCCACCATACTTAACTCACAGTTTCAATCGGTTTTTTCACCTGCAGAGGAAATTTCCAATCAGCAATTCCTAGACAATAACTACATGCTTGATAAAAAACTTATCCCACAATATCTAAGCTTACCATAACTACGAACGGAATATGCAAGCTCCTCAAAAAGCTCAACCCAGGTAAATCAGCATGCCCAGATAACATAAAGCCCAGAATACTCAAAGAATTAGCTGATAGTATTGCACCACTTCTAAAAACCATCTTTCAAAAGTCTCTCGATACTGGCACACTCCCTGATGACTGGAAAACTGCCCACGTTACCCCAATATACAAAAAGGCCAGAAATACAAACCGGAAAATTACAGACCAATTTCACTGACCTGCATTTGTTGTAAGATCCTTGAGCACATCATTGTCAGTAAAATCATGAGCCATGCTGATGAGCACAATATTCTATACCCACTGCAGCATGGCTTCCGCAAATCTAGATCCTGCGAGACCCAGCTCCTAGAATTTATTGACGATGTCACCACCAACATGGAAAAAGGCCAACAAACCGACACATTAATCATGGATTTCTCAAAAGCTTTTGACAAAGTCAGCCACTCTCTACTCATTCATAAGCTTGAATTTTATGGCATAAATGGCCCCATTAAAAACTGGATTCAGAACTTTCTTTCTGATCGAAAGTAAGCAGTTGTAGTGGAAGGAGAAATGTCTGGTTATGTGCCGGTGGAATCTGGCGTCCCACAGGGATCAGTACTTGGCCCTTCCCTATTTCATTTTTACATAAATGACATCCCCCACGGCATCTCATCAACTGTCCGATTATTTGCCGACGACACAATTGTATATTCAGTAGTAAACTCAAAGACTGATGACGCATCACTCCAAAATGACCTTGACAAACTTGCAGTATGGGGGGAAAAGTGGAAGATGGCCTTCCACCCAGATAAGTGTAATGTACAGACTGTTCATAATAGGAAATCACCCATAAAATCTAATTACACGCTGCATGGCCAGTCCCTTCACCATGTACAGTCGGCTAAGTACCTGGGGGTTACCATTAGCTCAAACCTCAAATGGGACACACACATTACAAACATATGCAACAAGGTCACAACAACATTAGGGTTCTTGAAACGCAATCTTAAGGCCTGCCCAATATCAGTCAAGGCACTTGCATATAAATCTCTGGTTCGTCCAACACTTGAATACGCCTCTTCAGTATGGGACCCTCATCTGCAAAAGGACATAAATAACATTGAAATGATCCAACGCCGGGCTGCCCGCTATGTCTTCAACAGCTTCTATAACAGCTCTAGTGTGAGTGATATGCTTATCTCTTTGAATTGGCCAGACCTGCGTGAGAGAAGAAAAAATGCCCGACTAGCAATGCTCTATAAAATACATCACCAAATGGCAGCAATTAGCAAGGAAAGTAAACTCATTCCCCCTATAAGGCACTCAAGACTCAGCCACCCCCTCTCATATCAAATTCCATTATGTAAAACCACACAAAGGAAAGAGTCCTTTTTCCCCAAGACAATCTCTGAATGGAACAAGTTACCATCAGAGCTAGCCATGAGTGCCTCTTTGGATGCACTCAGACTTGGCCTCATGAAAAGGCCACCTTCCCCATTGCACATAGGCATTGATCTCGTGACAAGATCTTCAACTTTTTGAAGGTGGTCACTACCTGGTAGAAGTAGAAAAAGATACCTTCTGCTTGGTTATATTAGTAAAAGTAAAATTAAAACGGCATATGCAAATTATATTGAGAATATCTTAGATATTTCACAGGACAACAATCACTCAAAATTCAAGACCAAAAAATTATTTAACCTAATAAAGAACTCAAGACAGGACTCACAGGGCATTGCGCCCCTAGAAGACGCAATTAGTCAAACACTCAAGTCGTGTAATGTAGATAAGGCAAATATTTTAAACAGACAATTTCAATCAGTATTTTCACAAATGTCACCTCTCAGACTCGACCGATCATGTAGAAATAAACTTAACATCAGTAAATTCCCACAGATGCCAGACATAGAGATCAGTAGAAATGGTGTCCATAAATTACTCTCAAACGTAAAGCAAGACAAAGCACAGGCCCCGATAACATCAGACCTATCATCCTGAAAGAACTTTCAAGTGAAATAACCAACATTGTGCAAACTATTTTTAAACGGCCCTTAGAGAGTGGCAAACTACCATCTGATTGGACGAATGCAAATGTTGCTCCCCTATTCAAGAAGGGTGACACTTGCAATCCAGCTAACTATAGACCCATCTCTCTAACATGTATTTTATGCAAACTCTTAGAACATATTATTGCATCAAATCTTGTTTTACACTTCAACCAGCACAAAATTCTTTATAATCTCCAACAAGGGTTCCGGGAAAAACGATCATGTGAAACCCAACTAATCGAACTGATTGATGACCTGGCACGTAGCCTCATGTATGGAAAACAACTGATATGATACTACTAGATTTTAGTAAGGCTTTGGATAAGGTAAACCATCTTAAACTTCTCTACAAACTGCGGGAACATGCTGTATCACCATGTATAATTACCTGGATAAAATCCTTTCTCATAGGCAGAACCCAAACTGTTGATCTTGACGGTGATGCCTCCTCTGTTGTGCCTGTGACGTCCGGTGTCCCACAGGGGTCAGTACTCGGTTCTCTGCTCTTTCTGCTCTACAGAAATAATGATCTTCCTGACTCGCTGACCTCACAGGTCAGACTATTTGCAGACGACACAGCAGTCTACCTTACTGTACAAAATCCCACTGACTGCCAAGCCTTACAAGCCGACTTGCTCCGACTCGAGGCTTGGGAATCAAAGTGGGATATGGAATTTAATCCAAGTAAATGTCAAGTGATACATATATCAAGAAGTAAAAACATCTTAAAACACAACTACATACTTCATAACCACATATTAGATTCTGTCCCGGATGCAAAGTATCTTGGAGTTGACATCTCGCATGATCTCTCCTGGAACAAACATATCAGCAGAATCAGTAACACCGCTAACAAAACTTTAGGCTTTATTAAATGAAACATTCCTTCCAAAAACAAAAAGGTACGCGAATTAGCATATAAGACACTTGTTCGGCCCCAGCTCGAGTACGCCTCAGCCGTCTGGCCCCCCTACACACAATCAAACATACTTAAATTGGAAATGGTGCAAAGGCGAGCTGCCAGATGGGTCAAGAATAATTTTTCACCATATGAAAGTGTAAGTAAAATGCAGTCTGACCTTGGGTGGAGAAGCCTTGAAGAGAGACGTATGTGCTCCAGGCTTGTTATGTTCTATAAAATAATTCACGAACAAGTAGCCATACCACTCCCACCCAACAACCCTCAAGACTTACCAGACACATGCACCCTTTCCACTTCAGACAGATCCACACAGGAGCAAATTTTTACAAATTTCCATTCTTTCCACATGCCATTGTTTTATGGAATGATCTTCCATCAAACACAGTAACACTGCCTGACAGAGTCCTTTGGTAAGACATTGAGAGATTTAACCTATCCCTGAAGCCAGAAAGAACAAAAATAAAAGTACAGGAAATTTAATATTTATGTACAATAAAATATTACAGATATGGAGGTCATTGGAACTGGCTCATTGAGCCAGTTCCAATGACATCCATATTTGTTTGGTTGTATTTAAGAAACTTGCAAGGTACAAATTTTCTGTCAGTTTTTGCCCACAACGTAAGTTAAAGTATCAAGTGCACCAAAATTCTTGGAAATAAATCCGTTACCCTTGTGTTTTCCAGGGTGTATGACAATTTACACCAGTTTGGGAACTCATACACCCTTCGGCTTCGCCTCAGGGTGTATGAGTTCCCAAACTGGTGTAAATTGCCATACACCCTGGAAAACTCAAGGATAACTAATAGTCTCGGATTTTAGTGGCTTCCAGTATACTGTAGGGGAACGTCTTGATTTCATTCTCTTCAGCTTTTTCGCAGTGGCGGGTGGAGACAAATTGGATATATAGTTCGACGTTACCGTTGAAGTCGCGACGTCACCGTTGATGTCGAGTTTGAGCTTACCTCAGTCTGAAATGAAATTTTTGTTCGGTTTGTCAATGCAGTCATCCTCCCCATTCTGTTTCTGAGTCGCTGCTGTCCCCGCTATTGCTTTCCTTCTCGAAGTCCATGGTGGAGTTGATGCCCGTTTGGTGCAAGCCGACTGGGGATCCAGGACTCGATTGGGCGACTTCAGTCTTCCCTACCTCCTCCGCCCTGACCGTTGTCAGCCTTTTCTCCTCCTGAATTCCTGTTTCGGCTCATCCCTTCTCGAGCCACGCCTCTAAACGTTTGGCATCCCGACGTCTGGCTGATGGTGGTTTCCGCTTATTTTGCTGTGGTTGCTGGGTTTTTTCTTTCTGCCACTTTTCAGATTTGTAGTCTGGACTCTTCGCCAGGTGTGAACCAGTGCAGGAGGCTCCGCAAGAGGTACTGCCACTACCTGAAGGTGGTTTCTGAAAATATTTAATGGTTAGCTGAATGCCGTCACTTTCAGCTTGGATATTCCAGTTGAAAGGTGAGCTGGCATTCAGCGCCGTTAAATGTGCTATAACTTGTTTTGGAAGAAAATTCATAGCTTCTAATTAGAGAGCTTTTGACAGGTGCGTCCGATCACTTGGGACAGCCAAGTGATCAAAATGGGGGAAAATGGTGGTCCATAAAAAGGGCAGAATGAAATGAGTTAAATACTTGCACTGGTGTCGTTTTCTCCATCCGAATTGGTATCTTTTTCACCAACCCATGGTATCGTTTTCACCAGCGCAATTGGTGCCGTCTTCGCCACCCATGATGCCGTTTTCGCTCATTTGGTGCCATTTTCGCTTGCTGCAGTTTTCGCACGGTGCCGATTTCACTAAAACCCGAACAGATGACGGGGTGAAAGGAAATAAACGAAAAACGAACAAACACTCTCACAGACAGACACACAACCAAAAGCCCTTAAAGGGGCTGTTATATCTTTATTTATATGTTTATTTATTTAAAATGTACAGTTCTCAGACAAGCTTGTTTCTATCCCCTGCTTGGTGTTTTATAGTTTTCTGTACATGATAACAAGAAGCTTATTTCTATCAATCCTGCTTGGTGTTTTATAGTTTTCTGTATATGATAACAGGAAGCTAATTTCTATCTATCCTTGCATGGTGTTTTATGGTTTTCTGTGTATTTTAACAGGAAGCTTATTTCTATCTATCCCTACTTGGTGTTTTATGGTTTTCTGTATATGTTAACAGGAAGTTTATTTCTATCTATCCTTGCTTGGTGTTTTCTGTGTATGATAACAAGAAGCTTATTTCTATCTATCCTGCTTGGTGTTTTATGGTTTTCTGTATATGTTAACAGGAAGCTTATTTCTATCTATCCTTGCTTGGTGTTTTATGGTTTTCTGAATATGATAACAGGAAGCTTATTTCTATCTATCCTTGCTTGGTATTTTATGGTTTCCTGTATATGTTAACAGGAAGTTTATTTCTATCTATCCTTGCTTGGTGTTTTATGTATATGATAACAGGAAGCTTATTTCTATCTATCCTTGCTTGGTGTTTTATGTTTTTTTGTATATGATAACAGGAAGCTTATTTCTATCTATCCTTGCTTGGTGTTTTATGGTTTTCTTTGTATGATAACAGGAAGCTTATTTCTATCTATCCTTGCTTGGTGTTTTATGGTTTTCTGTGTATGTTAACAGGAAGCTTATTTCTATCTATCCTTGCTTGGTGTTCTGTGTATGATAACAGGAAGCTTATTTCTATCTATCCTTGCTTGGTGTTTTATGGTTTTCTGTATATGACAACAGGAAGCTTATTTCTATCTATCCTGCTTGGTGTTTTATGGTGTTCTGTGTATGTTAACTGGAAGCTTATTTCTATCTATCCTGCTTGGTGTTTTATGGTTTCTGTATATGATAACAGGAAGCTTATTTCTATCTATCCTTGCTTGGTGTTTTATGTATATGATAACAGGAAGCTTATTTCTATCTATCCTTGCTTGGTGTTTTCTGTATATGATAACAGGAAGCTTATTTCTATCTAACCTTGCTTGGTGTTTTATGTGTATGATAACAGGAAGCTTATTTCTATCTATCCTTGCTTGGTGTTTTATGGTTTCTGTGTATGATAACAGGAAGCTTATTTCTATCTAACCTTGCTTGGTGTTTTATGTATATGATAACAGGATGCTTATTTCTATCTATCCTTGCTTGGTTTTTTATGGTTTCTGTGTATGATAACAGGAAGCTTATTTCTATCTATCCTTGCTTGGTGTTTTATGGTTTCTGTGTATGATAACAGGAAGCTTATTTCTATCTATCCCTGCTTGGTGTTTTTTGTATATGATAACAGGAAGCTTATTTCTATCTAACCTTGCTTGGTGTTTTATGTATATGATAACAGGAAGCTTATTTCTATCTATCCTTGCTTAGTGTTTTCTGTATATGATAACAGGAAGCTTATTTCTATCTAACCTTGCTTGGTGTTTTATGTATATGATAACAGGAAGCTTATTTCTATCTATCCTTGCTTGGTGTTTATGGTTTCTGTGTATGATAACAGGAAGCTTATTTCTATCTATCCTTGCTTGGTGTTTTATGTATATGATAACAGGAAGCTGATTTCTATCTATCCTTGCTTGGTGTTTTATGGTTTTCTGTATATGATAACAGGAAGCTTATTTCTATCTATCCTTGCTTGGTGTTTTATGGTTTTCTGTATATGATAACAGGAAGCTTATTTCTATCTATCCTTGCTTGGTGTTTTATGGTTTTCTGTATATGATAACAGGAAGCTTATTTCTATCTATCCTTGCTTGGTGTTTTATGTATATGATAACAGGAAGCTTATTTCTATCTAACCTTGCTTGGAGTTTTATGGTTTTCTGTATATGATAACAGGAAGCTTATTTCTATCTATCCTTGCTTGGTGTTTTATGTATATGATAACAGGAAGCTTATTTCTATCTATCCTTGCTTGGTGTTTTATGTATATGATAATAGGAAGCTTATTTCTATCTATCCTTGCTTGGTGTTTTATGTATATGATAACAGGAAGCTTATTTCTATCTATCCTTGCTTGGTGTTTTCTGTATATGATAACAGGAAGCTTATTTCTATCTAACCTTGCTTGGTGTTTTATGTATATGATAACAGGAAGCTTATTTCTATCTATCCCTGCTTGGTGTTTTATGGTTTCTGTGTATGATAACAGGAAGCTTATTTCTATCTAACCTTGCTTGGTGTTTTATGTATATGATAACAGGAAGCTTATTTCTATCTAACCTTGCTTGGTGTTTTATGGTTTCTGTGTATGATAACAGGAAGCTTATTTCTATCTATCCTTGCTTGGTGTTTTATGGTTTCTGTGTATGATAACAGGAAGCTTATTTCTATCTATCCTTGCTTGGTGTTTTCTGTATATGATAACAGGAAGCTTATTTCTATCTAACCTTGCTTGGTGTTTTATGTATATGATAACAGGAAGCTTATTTCTATCTAACCTTGCTTGGTGTTTTATGGTTTCTGTGTATGATAACAGGAAGCTTATTTCTATCTATCCTTGCTTGGTGTTTTATGGTTTCTGTGTATGATAACAGGAAGCTTATTTCTATCTATCCTTGCTTGGTGTTTTCTGTATATGATAACAGGAAGCTTATTTCTATCTAACCTTGCTTGGTGTTTTATGTATATGATAACAGGAAGCTTATTTCTATCTATCCTTGCTTGGTGTTTTCTGTATATGATAACAGGAAGCTTATTTCTATCTAACCTTGCTTGGTGTTTTATGTATATGATAACAGGAAGCTTATTTCTATCTATCCTTGCTTGGTGTTTTATGGTTTCTGTGTATGATAACAGGAAGCTTATTTCTATCTATCCTTGCTTGGTGTTTTATGGTTTTCTGTGTATGATAACAGGAAGCTTATTTCTATCTATTCTTGCTTGGTGTTTTATGGTTTTCTGTATATGATAACAGGAAGCTTATTTCTATCTATCCTTGCTTGGTGTTTTATGGTTTTCTGTATATGATAACAGGAAGCTTATTTCTATCTATCCTTGCTTGGTGTTTTATGTATATGATAACAGGAAGCTTATTTCTATCTAACCTTGCTTGGTGTTTTATGGTTTTCTGTATATGATAACAGGAAGCTTATTTCTATCTATCCTTGCTTGGTGTTTTATGTATATGATAACCGGAAGCTTATTTCTATCTATCCTTGCTTGGTGTTTTATGTATATGATAACAGGAAGCTTATTTCTATCTATCCTTGCTTGGTGTTTTATGTATATGATAACAGGAAGCTTATTTCTATCAATCCTTGCTTGGTGTTTTATGTTTTTTTGTATATGATAACAGGAAGCTTATTTCTATCTATCCTTGCTTGGTGTTTTATGTATATGATAACAGGAAGCTTATTTCTATCTATCCTTGCTTGGTGTTTTATGTATATGATAACAGGAAGCTTATTTCTATCTATCCTTGCTTGGGGTTTTATGTATATGATAACAGGAAGCTTATTTCTATCTATCCTTGCTTGGTGTTTTATGGTTTCTGTGTATGATGACAGGAAGCTTATTTCTATCTATCCTTGCTTGGTGTTTTCTGTGTATGATAACAGGAAGCTTATTTCTATCTATCCTTGCTTGGTGGTTTATGGTTTTCTGTGTATGATGACAGGAAGCTTATTTCTATCTATCCTTGCTTGGTGTTTTATGGTTTCTGTGTATGATGACAGGAAGCTTATTTCTATCTATCCTTGCTTGGTGTTTTCTGTATATGATAACAGGAAGCTTATTTCTATCTATCCTTGCTTGGTGTTTTATGGTTTTCTGTATATGATAACAGGAAGCTAATTTCTATCTATCCTTGCATGGTGTTTTATGGTTTTCTGTGTATTTTAACAGGAAGCTTATTTCTATCTAACCTTGCTTGGTGTTTTATGGTTTCTGTATATGATAACAGGAAGCTTATTTCTATCTATCTTTGCTTGGTGTTTTATGGTTTTCTGTATATGGTAACAGGAAGCTTATTTCTATCTATCCTGCTTGGTGTTTTATGTATATGTTAACAGGAAGCTTATTTCTATCTATCCTTGCTTGGTGTTTTCTGTATATGATAACAGGAAGCTTATTTCTATCTATCCTTGCTTGGTGTTTTATGGGTTTCTGTGTATGATAACAGGATGCTTATTTCTATCTATCCGTGCTTGGTGTTTTATGGTTTTCTGTATATGATAACAGGAAACTTATTTCTATCTATTCTTGCTTGGTGTTTTCTGTGTATGTTAACAGGAAGCTTATTTCTATCTATCCTTGCTTGGTGTTTTCTGTGTATGATAACAGGAAGCTCATTTCTATCTATCCTTGCTTGGTGGTTTATGGTTTTTGTGTGTATGTTAACAGGAAGCTTATTTCTATCTATCCTTGCTTGTTGATTTATGGTTTTCTGTGTATGTTAACGGGACGTTTGTTTCAATTCCTCTTGCGCTTCAGCTACTACTTTTCCATGCGTCTTTTTGATAAGAGTATTTCAAGAAAGAAAATTTGAGACTGTTCAGTTAGACCAGTAATAGGTGAAGAGAGATAGGAATCCGGTATATTGTGACTGTTGTGTGAACTTGTCTTTAAGTATACTGTTCCGTCGAGAACACAGTAAGTGCCCTGCGGAGGGGCTAGCCATTTTCCCCACCCGGAAATTAATACTCTGGGGATGAAAAACCCGACGCAGGTGGAGAGTTTTCCGTTGTTTGCAGCTCCCACTGGTAGCTGAGGCAGCCTTGTACGTATCGTTACGTGTCACCTTGTGTAAGTTTGAGTCATTCATGTCAATGCTACAGATAAGAAATTTCTGTTGCACCTTTGCAGTAATACCAACAACAGGTCGTGAAATGCAACAGGTTGTGAAATTTAATTTAATTTTCTGTCGTTGTTAAATTGTTTCCACGATGGTGTGTTTTAAACCCTTTACCTAACATGAAAAGCAGACGAAACTTGAAAAATTATTTATTTATTGGTGTTTAAGGTCACATACTTATGCACAATGGCGAATCGTGACCGCGACAGTTTTAAAGGTGGAGGAAGCACGAGTACCCAAAGAGAACCACCGATCATCGACGACCAACTGTCAGCTCCTCAACATTCTCACTTTGTTCAAGCTCCGCTCAAGCAGGGTTTCAGCGGATGAAGACGCGTGCACCATCGACGTGCAGTGCGCCTTAGTACACAGCGTCATCGTGCCCCCATGTAGGCAACCGGGATAAAGTGCCTTGTCCAGTCTACCACTGAACCACCGCGCTCTCGACACTTGCAAAAAATATTCTTGAATAACAATTTTCTTTTCTTTTCAAAGACATAGGTTATGACCCTTCGTTAGAACGAGCTCGTTCCAACGAGGGGTCATAATGTCTGTTTTCGAGACAAAAAATGAAAGTACAATGAAAATTAACTGGCGAATTTTGAGAATAGCGCTGTTCGGTATTTGTCGTTACGTTGGGTTAACGGTTAATGTTATAATTGATGGTGGAAAAGTACCTTAAAACCCACTAAAACAGTTTGATAAAATCATCGTCGTTTGGTCCCTTAAACCAAGTTGGTTTCGCCCCAATATATGGGCGAAGCGACCCCGGGCAAACGGGAATTGCGGCGAAATGACCCGACACCTTAGTAGTAGGAGATGTGGAAATCGGGCCCTATTGGGGGAGCCCGGAAGTGACGTCATGTCACGTGACCTGGTGGCGCCATGTTTGGTTGTCATGCTAACCCCCTTCTGCGGCAATCTTGTGACGTCATCTCCATAGTGATACGTGGTGTGAGTGCGCATGCACAGCGCGTTTTGTTAGGGTGATACGTGTTTCCGTCGTCCATTTTGTATACATGGGGACCATGAGTAATCCCTCAATGAGGTCTAATGCAGTCTTACCAACCGCTTCAATCTTGTCGCCAAAGCTTCAAGGCCACTACTAGTCTATGGTCTATCTGGTCTCATACGACAACAAATGGGTGCCGAAGGCCATGTTTTCCAAAAAAGGATGCCGAAACTGGGGTGCCTCGGGATATGGGTGTTAAATATTGAAATGAGGCTAAGAGTCGCAGTAAATTATACCTCATTGAGGGATTTTTAATGGTCCTCATAACCTCAAAATTCAATGAGGCTATGAGGGATAATAAATGAGGACTCATTGAGGGATTTTTAATGGTCCTCATAACCTCAAAATTCAAAGAGGCTATGAGGCATAATATATGAGGCCTCATTGAGGGCTTTTACATAGCCCTCATGGCCTCATACGACAAAAAAGGGATTCCAAAGCCACGGGTGTTTCCCCAAATGGGATTCCATAGGATATACCTGTTAAATGCCGAAATGAGGCTAAGAGTCGTAGTAAATTATACCTTATTGAGGGATTTTTAACGGTCTTCATAACCTCAAAATTCAATGAGGCTATGAGAGATAATAACTGAGGACTCATTGAGGGCTTTTACATAGCCCTCATGGCCTCGTACGACAAAAAAGGGATTCTCCAAAGGGTATCCTCGATAGGTATCCTCGAATAATACAATAACAGGCCATAGGTATCCTTAAATACTGAAATGAGGCTAAGAGTCGTAGTAAATTATACCTCATTGAGGGATTTTTCATGGCCCTCATGACCTCAAAATTCAATGAGGCTATGAGGGATAATAAATGAGGCCTCATTGGGGGCTTTCACATAGCCCTCATGGCCTCATACGCCAAAAAAGGGATTCCATAGCCACGGGTGTTTCCCAAAAATGGGATTCCATGGGATATGGCCATTGAATATAGAGGCGATGAGAATCGGATACAACTTCGTTGTAATAAAGGGAGATAACTCTGTACGATTAAGTATAGGTTATGGGAAATCAAGCAATCTGATTGGTTAGTTATAATTTATATAAATGATCTAGATAAATGAAACTACAAGAGTACTCGGAATAGGGTCAGAACTAACAAGAATAGACCAGAATAGCTAAATATAGTAATAATAAGGAAAGTTGTTCCAACTAATAGGCTATTCTACGCTACTGGAGTATACTCCAGGGCAAAGGAACACACCCTTTGAACCCCCTTGGTACTATAGCACTACATGTTACTATTATAAACCAAAAGTTTCGCGATCCTAAACAGGATTCTGAAAGAATTCGAAATAGTACAACTAGTCGGGTTTATTTGGGTAATTAAACGAGGATTCTGGGAGAATTCTAAGCCAGAAAATTACTCTTCTACAAAGGAACACACCCCTTGTACCTGCTTGGTACTATAGTACTACGTGCTACACCGATAAATTGGGGAAATAAAGTCAATTTCGGTGATTTGGGGTGAATTTTGGTGATTTGGAAGGAGTGTCGAGTTGTTTGTGGTAATTCGTGATACTCCGATTCAATCGAACATACCCTCCGAATATACCACTGTCTTCTTGTAAGACTTTAGGTCATATAGCAACCACGTGCTACCATAGAAACCAAGATGGCGGCCTCCAGTATACAAAATGGACGACGGAAACACGTATCACCCTAACAACACGCGCTGCGCATGCGCACTCACACCATGTATCACTATGAAGATGACGTCACAAGATGGCCGCTCACGCGAGTTACCATGACAACCAAACATGGCGTCACCAGGTCACGTGACATGACGTCACTTCCGGGATCACCTACGGGGGTCCCCCCAGTAGGGCCCGATCTCCACATTTCCTACTACTCACCTTGTCGGTCGCTTCGGATGGAACCAGTAGTCTCAGGCAAGTATAGTCTGCCACTTATCTTTACTTGTAGGTGTCGGGAGATTACGCTGTCCTTATCGCAGGCGTGGGTTTTTCTTATTTCTTTTTCTTGCCTTTTGTGGTGACTGGTGAGCTTTGTGGTGTGGCGATCTCTTTAGTATGGTGAAAGGTGATGTCGTTTTCTCTTTTCACCTGACAAAATTCAATATTACAAGGGTACAGCTATGGCGTACAAACAGGTTCGAAAATAATTATTGAGGTACATACTATATTATTTGAGGTTCATCCTATATTATTTGAGGTTCATCCTATATTATTTCAGGTCCATCCTATATTATTTCAGGTTCATCCTAAAATAATATTTATGACCCTCTCGTACGCGATCAATAATTTGTCCGACCCTGGATGGACTATAATTATTGGTTCATGTTAAACCAGGTTCGACATAAATATTTCAGGTTCATCCTATATTAATTGAGGATGAACCTAAAATAATTTGTCCGACCCTGGATCGACCATAATTATTGTTTCATGTTGAACCAGGTTCGACATCAATATTTGAGGTTGGTTCATCCTATATTAATTGAGGATGAACCTGAAATAATTTGTCCAATCCTGGATGGACCATAATTATTGTTTCATGTTGAACCAGGTTCGCTATTTTGGGAACTTTTTTGTAGAACCGCTCATCGCTGATACCTTCACCCGACAAACCATGACAGGAATCACAGGATGCAGGTAGTTGATTGGTGACAGATTGGCTCAATATAGTTGACAGTTGCTTCAAACTTACTCCACTTCAATGTATTCACCGTCTATCAAGATGAAATTATCAGTTTGTGCATCATTCGGGAGAGTGCAAAACTTCCCTTTGTGTCTCCCTGGACCGGTCGCTTGTGCCTGTGTACCGGTACAGCAGGGATGGCCCGGTCGTCATCGGACCGTACCGCGGACCACGCCTGGACCGGCCGTTTGTTTGCAGTCCGGTCCGCAACACTATTGGTTAGCGAGTCATATTTCAATATTAAAACACAACTTGTTTGTAACAGTAAAGTGAACAATCAACACTGCCCATTTGACATTTTCATGGCAGCAGATTTTATATGGTGAATGTAGCCTCACAAAAAGAAATAACGAGATTATTTTTCTGCTGTACAGCGCTATATTTCAGATTCAAGGAGCTTGCCAGGTATTTTGAAATACGTTCCGCGTCGTTCGTGGTGTCTGGCTGTGGTATCAAGTTACGTGTTACATCTGTTTTTTTCTTCTTTTCTCTCTCTCTCTCTTCCTTGTTTTGTGCTTTCTTTATCAGTATATTCTCTCCATTTTTGTTTTTCCCCAATTATTCATTTTGTTCACTAATTAATTGTATTGAAGTTATTTTGCTGTCATATAAACTTACAGGCCCTATGATAATTTTTGTTCGCGAGAGGAGTGTTTCTAAGTGGTAAGCATTTGCACTCCAATCCCTTTTGCGATTTTGTTAACAAATAAAATAAGTTAAAACTAACTACCTGTTCGATGTTGTGTTTAGTTTCGCTAACTGTCCTGTATTTCTCCGTGATGCGGTCTTGTTTTCCTTGTAGTTACGTCTGCTGCAGTTTGTATATTCGCAGAAGCTTTTCCAGTCGATGTTTTCTTTAGTTTCGCTAACTGTCCTGTATTTTTCCGCGATGCGGTCTGTTTTCCTTGTACCTACGTTTGCTGCAGCTTGTATTCGCAGAAGCTTTTCCAGTGGGCGCGATGCGATTTGTTTTCCTTGTAGCTACGTCTGCTGCAGCTTGTATTCGCAGATACTTTTCCCGTCAATGTTTTCTTTAGTTTCGCTAACTGTCCTATATATTTCCGCGATGCGGTCTGTTTTCCTTGTAGCTATGTCTGCTACAGATTATATTCGCAGACGCTTTTCCAGTCGATGTTTTCTTTAGTTTCGCTAACTGTCCTGTATTTTTCCGCGATGCAGTCTGTTGTCCTTGTAGCTACGTCTGCTACAGCTTGTATTCGCAGAAGCTTTTCCAGTCGATGTTTTCTTTAGTTTCGCTAACAGTCCTGTATTTTTCCGCGATGGGGTCTGTTTTCCTTGTAGTCTGCTGCAGCTTGTATTCGGAGAAGCTTTTCCAGTAGGTTTAACGTTGGAATTTCCATTTACGTGGGGGACTGGAGGTGGCAATCCGAGGTCCGGGGGGAGAGAGGGGATTGGGAAGTGGGTAGAATATTATTATCCCTGATAGGTGAGATGGGGAGGCTTGACCCGAGGGTGAGATTTCCCCGTCTCACCCCGCCCCCATCACGGATCATACCCAACTTTAGGTCCGGTGTCTACTGCGCATGCGTCACTTTCGAGGAAAAAGTGGGTCTAAATCTTAACACTGATGCCTATGGACAAAATATTTTAAACATTAATTACACAAATAACCTGTTGAAAGACAATGTTTTATGCGTTATTTCCATTTAGTTCCATTATTCTAGTTTAATGTAATATGTTTATGTTGATTATAGCGCAATTATTTTTTGCTTCCTTTTTAATTTGAAAATTGGTCCTGAACATCGTGTAGAACCTTAGTAAATTTTACGAAAAAAGCCGACCCCAAGTGTGTTTAAATGTATTTTTTGACCTTTGAATATGTTAGGTGAAATTTTTAGGCGTTATTTTAGTAATCTGCAATAAATACAGAAAACAGTAATATAAATATAATGAGTGTACGATATTTTGTTTTTGCTTCCTTTTTTTGGCTGAAAAAAGAGCATTTTTCAGAATATTTCAAGTGAGCATCAGATTACGCGTGAACTGAGACTCGTCTTTTTTAGAGGCAGAGTATTTCTCTTTACTTCGGATAAAGTGCAATATTCATGTGCTATGTGATTTTTGTTCACAATTTTCATAATTTTTAATTTTTTTTTTCACTCGTCATTTCTGCTTCTCGATGTATAATGAATCTGAAATTAAAGGCACGTGAGCATTGGTGATTTTTTTCTTGAAATACAATTGAAATAAATATGAAGGGAAAGAAAGAAATCTTTATCAAAGAACACTACTGCTAGGATTAGTTTTACAAAAATGAAATTTCTCCTTATTGTCATAAAGAAAGGTTAAAAATCTTCCGTTGAGTATATTTTTATTAAGGTGATGATAAAGAATACAATCACAGTTCAGAAAATTACACAGGATTACTCTCATGCTATCTTTCTTTACACTTGCAATGGATTAATCCAAGTAATTATAATCCTAAGACATGAAGCCTCGAAGAACAATGGACAAAATATATAAACCAGATCTTCTGTTAACAGCTACAGATTAGAGACGGGCTAAGGTGTTACTAATATTGTTATATGTGATCTTAGTAATAATGAAGATCCGCTTGTACATCTGATTGTTTTTACGGCAATCACAAACCATTCGGTTAATTCTCTCGCTCGTTGATGTTTTCTGCATTCGTTCACCCCGGTATTTCGAGTTAACTCCCCTACCGGACAGAAAGCTGGACATGCCCCCCCCCCCCCCCCCCCCCACACACACACACATACACAAAACGAAACATTCTGACGTCAAAAAGTAATCCAGGGACATGTGCAACTATACCGAACAATTTTATTTTGTCCATTTCTGAAAAAAAAATGATTGCTTATCGGAAAGAGCTCACAAAAGTTCTGTATTTTTTTGGTACGAGGGGAAGTCAAAAGGTTTTGAGCCTAACATAAATAAAGCTGGAATATTGGTACAGAATATATTTATTTTTTTTAACATTTGGAAAGAGATGGTAGTCACTTTGACCACGTAAGTGTTTCTTCAAATTTAGAAAGAGATGGTAGTCACTTTGACCACGTAAATGTTTCTTCAAATTTAGAAAGAGATGGTAGTCACTTTGTGACTACCATCTCTTTCCAAATTTGAAGAAACACTTACGTGGTGAAAGATTTCAAGATGTTGAGGAACTTTCTGCTGCTGTGGGGGCTTGGCTACTGGACAAAGATACGGACTTATACAGACGCGGCATCAACGATTGGCAGACCAGGTGGAACAGGTGTATTAAATTACAAGGGGAATGTGTTGAAAAATAAATATGTTCTGTACCGATATTCCAGCTTTATTTATGTTAGGCTCAAAACGTTTTGACATCCCATCGTATATACCTAAAAATTAAATCCCAACGCCCTCAAAACAGGGGTTATTTATTTGTAACGAAATGGACAGTGGCACATTCCGATGACGTCAGTCGGGCGCGTGCATCAATCGATCGATGAACGCGTAGTGATAGGAATTAAGTGAATAAATTAAACAAACTTTATACAATATACTGTTATTATTAACATCACTTACAACAAACAACAATACTTTGAACATCAACGAAACATAAACAAAATCACGTGGGTCATGTGAGGTAGACATCTATGTCACATGACCTTCTCGCACGAGGCACGCTTATCTTGCATAGGAAGTTGGAAGAGAAAGCAATTTTCATTTCCGCCTCGTATCAACAGGGCGTTCCACATCCGTCGACACCGATGAGGGGCGGTATTTGGATGGGCTGACCTGTGTGAGTGGGGGGAGTGGGGACGTGGCGGGTGTTTCAGCCTCTTTCGATCCTTTCTACAGCTTTGTCTCCCTTCTTCTCCAGAAAAGCCACCAGACGCCAGACATACCTACTCTTGGTGGATGGACTCTTTCTCGTCTTCTTCCTTCTCTCTGTTGGTCCATACTCCCTCGTAATTAAAAAATCCTCGAAATGCACTTCATGAAAATCGCATCATATAAAATCGTTATCCTGAGTTAATTCCATCATTCACAGTTACAAAATGATGAAACATCGAAAATTGATCATTTCTGCATTACATCCGATTTAATGTTAGGAGGGTGTGAATTGCTCAAAGTTCTCATCTTGAGCATTTGTTTAGCACATATTCAATTCCCAGAGTAATACCAAATAATAATAACCTGATAATTTCATCATAAATGTGTTGGCATTTCAGTTACTAGAATTAATTTTATACCCCCTTTCATGGCTCCATTTTCAAAATGTTTCCCGATAGTAAATTTCCAACTAGGGGGTCCAACCTGAAGGGGGTCCCCCCTCCCCCGGATACAGTCATCACAAACGAAGAAGGTACGATATGAGAACTAGAAGTGATAAATCCAATTGTAAAGAGTGACAACTGCATGGTAAAATTTGGATTCAACTGTTATTGCAACAACACATCCGCCAAAGGGACTAAACTGTATAATAAGGGAAACTACGACCCGATGAATGAAGGCATTGATATAAACTGACCTGAGTCAGAAACATAGAGGCTGGACAAGGTATGTGGAAAGGAGAACACAATACAACCACAACCTGTATGCCATATGCAAAAACCAAGTAAAAACACTGACAAGACAGAACCAAAGAAAATTTGAGAAAATAATAATAGCCGAGAACGGGAAATGCACCCGAAGAGGTTCAGAAAATAGGTATCCAGCAGTACAAAGACCAAAACTGGAATAGCTGATCTAGAGAAAGAAGACAAGATACCCAACGTAACATGAGAAGAGAATGCAGAAGTCTTTGCTAGATTCTTCTCAAGTGTTTTACGAGAGAAAAAGTTGATGAACTGATACTTTGACTATAACAGAGTACAAACCACCATACATAGAAAACAAACTGAATTCACCTGCACTGGATACTCTGAATATAACAGAGTACAAAAGCTAAAAAAACTAAATCCGACAAAATCACAAAGTCCAGATAATATACATTCACAATCAGAAAGTCCAGATAATATACATTCAAAGTCACAAAGTCCAGATAATATACATTCAAAGTCACAAAGTCCAGATAATATACATTCAAAATCACAAAGTCCAGATAATATACATTCAAAATCACAAAGTCCAGATAATATACATTCAAAGTCACAAAGTCCAGATAATATACATTCAAAATCACAAAGTCCAGATAATATACATTCACAATCACAAAGTCCAGATAATATACATTCAAAATCACAAAGTCCAGATAATATACATTCAAAATCACAAAGTCCAGATAATATACATTCAAAATCACAAAGTTCAGATAGATAATATACATTCACAATCACAAAGTCCAGATAATATACATTCACAATCACAAAGTCCAGATAATATACATTCACAATCACAAAGTCCAGATAATATACATTCACAATCACAAAGTCCAGATAATATACATTCAAAATCACAAAGTCCAGATAATATACATTCAAAATCACAAAGTCCAGATAGATAATATACATTCACAATCACAAAGTCCAGATAATATACATTCAAAATCACAAATCTCAGATAATATACATTCAAAGTCACAAAGTCCAGATAATATACATTCAAAGTCACAAAGTCCAGATAATATACATTCAAAATCACAAAGTCCAGATAATATACATTCACAATCACAAAGTCCAGATAATATACATTCACAATCACAAAGTCCAGATAATATACATTCAAAATCACAAATCTCAGATAATATACATTCAAA
This sequence comes from Pictodentalium vernedei, assembly GCA_031216915.1. Classification (NCBI taxonomy): domain Eukaryota; kingdom Metazoa; phylum Mollusca; class Scaphopoda; order Dentaliida; family Dentaliidae; genus Pictodentalium; species Pictodentalium vernedei. The sequence goes on from CM062293.1 coordinate 548,363,795, forward strand.
GTCACAAAGTCCAGATAATATACATTCAAAATCACAAAGTCCAGATAATATACATTCAAAATCACAAAGTCCAGATAATATACATTCAAAATCACAAAGTTCAGATAGATAATATACATTCACAATCACAAAGTCCAGATAATATACATTCAAAATCACAAATCTCAGATAATATACATTCAAAATCACAAAGTCCAGATAATATACATTCAAAGTCACAAAGTCCAGATAATATACATTCAAAATCACAAAGTCCAGATAATATACATTCAAAATCACAAAGTCCAGATATATAATATACATTCACAATCACAAAGTCCAGATAATATACATTCAAAGTCACAAAGTCCAGATAATATACATTCAAAATCACAAAGTCCAGGTAATATACATTCAAAATCACAAAGTCCAGATAATATACATTCAAAATCACAAAGTTCAGATAGATAATATACATTCACAATCACAAAGTCCAGATAATATACATTCAAAATCACAAATCTCAGATAATATACATTCAAAATCACAAAGTCCAGATAATATACATTCAAAATCACAAAGTCTAGATAATATACATTCAAAATCACAAAGTCCAGATAGATAATATACATTCAAAATCACAAATCTTAGATAATATACATTCAAAATCACAAAGTCCAGATAATATACATTCAAAATCACAAATCTCAGATAATATACATTCACAATCACAAATCAAAGATAATATACATTCAAAACCACAAAGTCCAGATAATATACATTCAAAATCACAAAGTCCAGATAATATACATTCACAATCACAAATCAAAGATAATATACATTCAAAATCACAAAGTCCAGATAATATACATTCAAAATCACAAAGTCCAGATAATATACATTCAAAATCACAAAGTCCAGATAATATAAATTCAAAATCACAAATCAAAGATAATATACATTCAAAACCACAAAGTCCAGATAATATACATTCAAAATCACAAAGTCCAGATAATATAAATTCAAAATCACAAATCTCAGATAATATACATTCACAATCACAAAGTCCAGATAATATAAATTCAAAATCACAAAGTCCAGATAATATAAATTCAAAATCACAAAGTCCAGATAATATACATTCAAAATCACAAATCAAAGATAATATACATTCAAAACCACAAAGTCCAGATAATATACATTCAAAATCACAAAATCCAGATAGATAATATACATTCACAATCACAAAGTCCAGATAATATAAATTCAAAATCACAAATCTCAGATAATATACATTCAAAATCACAAAGTCCATATAATATACATTCAAAATCACAAAGTCCAGATAATATACATTCAAAATCACAAAGTCCAGATAATATAAATTCAAAATCACAAATCTCAGATAATATACATTCAAAATCACAAAGTTCAGATAATATACATTCAAAATCACAAAGTCCAGATAGATAATATACATTCACAATCACAAAGTCCAGATAATATAAATTCAAAATCACAAAGTCCAGATAATATACATTCAAAATCACAAATCAAAGATAATATACATTCAAAACCACAAAGTCCAGATAATATACATTCAAAATCACAAAATCCAGATAGATAATATACATTCACAATCACAAAGTCCAGATAATATAAATTCAAAATCACAAATCTCAGATAATATACATTCAGAATCACAAAGTCCATATAATATACATTCAAAACCACAAAGTCCAGATAATATACATTCAAAATCACAAAGTCCAGATAATATACATTCAAAATCACAAAGTCCAGATAATATAAATTCAAAATCACAAATCTCAGATAATATACATTCAAAATCACAAAGTTCAGATAATATACATTCAAAATCACAAAGTCCAGATAGATAATATACATTCACAATCACAAAGTCCAGATAATATAAATTCAAAATCACAAATCTCAGATAATATACATTCAAAATCACAAAGTTCAGATAATATACATTCAAAATCACAAAGTCCAGATAGATAATATACATTCACAATCACAAAGTCCAGATAATATAAATTCAAAATCACAAATCTCAGATAATATACATTCAAAATCACAAAGTCCATATAATATACATTCAAAATCACAAAGTCCAGATAATATACATTCACAATCACAAAGTCCAGATAATATACATTCAAAATCACAAAGTCCAGATAATATACATTCACAATCACAAATCTTAGATAATATACATTCAAAATCACAAAGTTCAGATAATATAAATTCAAAATCACAAAGTCCATATAATATACATTCAAAATCACAAAGTCCAGATAATATACATTCAAAATCACAAATCTTAGATAATATACATTCAAAATCACAAAGTCCAGATAATATAAATTCAAAATCACAAAGTCCAGATAATATACATTCAAAATCACAAATCAAAGATAATATACATTCAAAACCACAAAGTCCAGATAATATACATTCAAAATCACAAAATCCAGATAGATAATATACATTCACAATCACAAAGTCCAGATAATATAAATTCAAAATCACAAATCTCAGATAATATACATTCAAAATCACAAAGTCCATATAATATACATTCAAAATCACAAAGTCCAGGTAATATACATTCAAAATCACAAAGTCCAGATAATATACATTCACAATCACAAAGTCCAGATAATATAAATTCAAAATCACAAAGTCCAGATAATATACATTCAAAATCACAAAGTCCAGATAATATACATTCAAAATCACAAAGTCCAGGTAATATACATTCAAAATCACAAAGTCCAGATAATATACATTCACAATCACAAAGTCCAGATAATATACATTCAAAATCACAAAGTCCAGATAATATGCATTCAAAATCACAAAGTCCATATAATATACATTCAAAATCACAAAGTCCAGATAATATACATTCAAAATCACAAAGTCCAGATAATATACATTCAAAATCACAAAGTCCAGGTAATATACATTCAAAATCACAAAGTCCAGATAATATACATTCACAATCACAAAGTCCAGATAATATAAATTCAAAATCACAAAGTCCAGATAATATACATTCAAAATCACAAAGTCCAGATAATATACATTCAAAATCACAAAGTCCAGATAATATACATTCAAAATCACAAAGTCCAGGTAATATACATTCACAATCACAAAGTCCAGATAATATACATTCAAAATCACAAAGTCCAGATAATATACATTCACAATCACAAATTCCAGATAATATACATTCAAAATCACAAAGTCCAGATAATATGCATTCAAAATCACAAAGTCCAGATAATATACATTCAAAATCACAAAGTCCAGATAATATACATTCAAAATCACAAAGTCCAGATAATATACATTCAAAATCACAAAGTCCAGATAATATACATTCAAAATCACAAAGTCCAGATAGATAATATACATTCACAATCACAAAGTCCAGATAATATACATTCAAAATCACAAAGTCCAGATAATATACATTCAAAATCACAAAGTCCAGATAGATAATATACATTCACAATCACAAAGTCCAGATAATATACATTCAAAATCACAAAGTCCAGATAATATACATTCACAATCACAAAGTCCAGATAATATACATTCAAAATCACAAAGTCCAGATAATATACATTCACAATCACAAAGTCCAGATAATATACATTCAAAATCACAAATTCCAGATAATATGCATTCAAAATCACAAAGTCCATATAATATACATTCAAAATCACAAAGTCCATATAATATACATTCAAAATCACAAAGTCCAGATAATATACATTCAAAATCACAAATCTTAGATAATATACATTCAAAATCACAAAGTCCAGATAATATAAATTCAAAATCACAAAGTCCAGATAATATACATTCAAAATCACAAATCAAAGATAATATACATTCAAAACCACAAAGTCCAGATAATATACATTCAAAATCACAAAATCCAGATAGATAATATACATTCACAATCACAAAGTCCAGATAATATAAATTCAAAATCACAAATCTCAGATAATATACATTCAAAATCACAAAGTCCAGATAATATACATTCAAAATCACAAAGTCCAGGTAATATACATTCAAAATCACAAAGTCCAGATAATATACATTCACAATCACAAAGTCCAGATAATATAAATTCAAAATCACAAAGTCCAGATAATATACATTCAAAATCACAAAGTCCAGATAATATACATTCAAAATCACAAAGTCCAGGTAATATACATTCAAAATCACAAAGTCCAGATAATATACATTCACAATCAGAAAGTCCAGATAATATACATTCAAAATCACAAAGTCCAGATAATATGCATTCAAAATCACAAAGTCCATATAATATACATTCAAAATCACAAAGTCCAGATAATATACATTCAAAATCACAAAGTCCAGATAATATACATTCAAAATCACAAAGTCCAGGTAATATACATTCAAAATCACAAAGTCCAGATAATATACATTCACAATCACAAAGTCCAGATAATATAAATTCAAAATCACAAAGTCCAGATAATATACATTCAAAATCACAAAGTCCAGATAATATACATTCAAAATCACAAAGTCCAGATAATATACATTCAAAATCACAAAGTCCAGGTTATATACATTCACAATCACAAAGTCCAGATAATATACATTCAAAATCACAAAGTCCAGATAATATACATTCACAATCACAAAGTCCAGAAAATATACATTCAAAATCACAAAGTCCAGATAATATGCATTCAAAATCACAAAGTCCAGATAATATACATTCAAAATCACAAAGTCCAGATAATATACGTTCAAAATCACAAAGTCCAGATAATATACATTCAAAATCACAAAGTCCAGATAATATACATTCAAAATCACAAAGTCCAGATAGATAATATACATTCACAATCACAAAGTCCAGATAATATACATTCAAAATCACAAAGTCCAGATAATATACATTCAAAATCACAAAGTCCATATAATATGCATTCAAAATCACAAATCTCAGATAATATACATTCACAATCACAAAGTCCAGATAATATACATTCAAAATCACAAAGTCCAGATAATATACATTCAAAATCACAAAGTCCAGATAATATACATTCAAAATCACAAAGTCCAGGTAATATACATTCAAAATCACAAAGTCCAGATAATATACATTCAAAATCACAAAGTCCAGATAGATAATATACATTCACAATCACAAAGTCCAGATAATATACATTCAAAATCACAAAGTCCAGATAATATACATTCACAATCACAAAGTCCAGATAATATACATTCAAAATCACAAAGTCCAGATAATATACATTCACAATCACAAAGTCCAGATAATATACATTCAAAATCACAAAGTCCAGATAATATGCATTCAAAATCACAAAGTCCATATAATATACATTCAAAATCACAAAGTCCATATAATATGCATTCAAAATCACAAATCTCAGATAATATACATTCAAAATCACAAAGTCCAGATAATATACATTCAAAATCACAAAGTCCATATAATATGCATTCAAAATCACAAATCTCAGATAATATACATTCACAATCACAAAGTCCAGATAATATACATTCAAAATCACAAAGTCCAGATAATATACATTCAAAATCACAAAGTCCAGATAATATAAATTAAAAATCACAAAGTCCAGATAATATACATTCAAAATCACAAAGTCCATATAATATACATTCAAAATCACAAAGTCCAGGTAATATAAATTCAAAATCACAAAGTCCAGGTAATATACATTCAAAATCACAAAGTCCAGATAATATAAATTCAAAATCACAAAGTCCAGATAATATACATTCAAAATCACAAAGTCCAGATAATATACATTCAAAATCACAAAGTCCAGATAATATACATTCACAATCACAAAGTCCAGATAATATACATTCAAAATCACAAAGTCCAGATAATATACATTCAAAATCACAAAGTCCAGATAATATACATTCAGAATCACAAAGTCCAGATAATATAAATTCAAAATCATAAAGTCCAGATAATATACATTCAAAATCACAAAGTCCAGGTAATATACATTCAAAATCACAAAGTCCAGATAGATAATATGCATTCAAAATCACAAAGTCCAGATAATATAAATTCAAAATCACAAAGTCCAGATAGATAATATACATTCACAATCACAAAGTCCATATAATATAAATTCAAAATCACAAGGTCCAGATAGATAATATACATTCAAAATCACAAAGTCCAGATAATATACATTCAAAATCACAAAGTCCAGATAATATAAATTCAAAATCACAAAGTCCAGATAATATACATTCAAAATCACAAAGTCCAGATAATATACATTCACAATCACAAAGTCCAGGTAATATACATTCACAATCACAAAGTCCAGGTAATATACATTCAAAATCACAAAGTCCAGGTAATATACATTCACAATCACAAAGTCCAGGTAATATACATTCAAAATCACAAAGTCCAGATAGATAATATGCATTCAAAATCACAAAGTCCAGATAATATAAATTCAAAATCACAAAGTCCAGATAGATAATATACATTCACAATCACAAAGTCCATATAATATAAATTCAAAATCACAAGGTCCAGATAGATAATATACATTCAAAATCACAAAGTCCAGATAGATAATATACATTCAAAATCACAAAGTCCAGATAATATACATTCAAAATCACAAAGTCCATATAATATACATTAAGGCTCTACCGCATGTGTCCTTGGTAATTTAATATTTTGGAAAATTGACAAATAACATTTTCAACTGATTATTAATTGAGAATCAGGCAAATATAAACAAAAAATAAATAAACCATACCAACAAGGTTGGTACTTGCATGGTGTCACTTATGGAATCCATCATGCAGCCTCCTGTCAGAATCAAGTAAAAAATAAATAAATGGATCAGAATGGATTGATTTTTTTTTATCATTTTTAGATTACTCCTATGGTACAAATCAGGGGAATAATTTAAACAATTTTATTTACGTCAAATTTGGGGGAGGGTGAGGTTAGGCATATCTTATGTCATCATTCATAGAGAGCGCAGTCAGAGAATCACGAAGTGAGCTCTGAAGATTACACACATGCTTTTTCGGAGAAACCCGCAATTTCCAATGAATCAGTATATCTGACAAACTAAAAATTGTGTCTTCCGTTTTGTCCATCGGGGCGGCCATTTTTTAGTTCATTATTGAATTCTGAGATAGAAGAAAATAAAAATAGCAACAAAAACAAGAGAACGCATCGTGTGTTGGCCACGTAATCTTTCTGAACAAATAACCTTATTATTTTTTTTAACTTGCAGGCTGGTATCCTAAAATTCAGTATTAAATTGATTTTTGTTACTTGAAAATTTAAAAATCCTACTTTTAACCACGAATTATTTCTCTTGAGATTAACTGTCAGAATCAAAAGTTGACAAAACTATCGGCGGAAGCAAGAATTTTTTTTCTTCAGTTTTACGATACAATAAGCCCATTGCCGATTAGCCATCTTTGACGTTAATGACATGCAAGGTCAGAGGTAGCTTCGGGTAAACAATTCCATCAGACTGTCTGTTAAGACTGTCATACATGCGATAGAAACAACCAAAATGTTTCGCTTGAAATGAGAAAATGTGCATTTTCGATTTTATACTAATAAAGATAGAAAAATAGCACACTTTCAACACTTCATTTAATGGACATGGCAAAATAATATTGATTTGAAATGAATACCGCAATGAACCCCTTCCAACAAGCGAAGGTAGAATCGGAATCATGGTTTTGTTGTGTTGACGAGTGACAAAACTGCAGATATATCACTGAAATGGCACAAAAATGTCTGCGTGAGTGAAAATACAAACCCCAGGTATCCAAACAACCAACCCATACAAATATCAGCCAGATGTTTCAACTGGAAGACATTGGGGTGAAGGGGGCGTGGTCCCTAAGAAAGTGAATGAAAATCGTCTGCTAGTAGCAGTGTCGCGTGTCTACTAATAATATTTTGTCAATATACAGTACGTGTTAAAAATGAGTTGAAGAGTAACCACGACCGGTATAAACTATAGATGGATGTTTCCTATACTAATAACACTAGAATCGGGGAGAGCGGCGTTTCTCCCCCAACAAAATTTTTAAATCAGTTACAAAATGGAGTCTTCTGGTGGCTTTTGGGATAAAAAATCACGTTATTCTTGGCCGTCAAAATGACGTTTTTTAGCAGCATGTTTCAAATTTCCAAATTGATCAATGAGTCTCCAATTAATGACCTATAGCTATATTGATTGCACAATTCTTGAAGTGATAACTTGGTTTCGTCAAGTTGATTTAATAAAGTTATTACTTCAAGAATCAAGCAGTCCAGAATTACAGCCGTTGGTCAAATGCATAGCTTCATTCACGATACAGCCCCCTTCTTAACTGTTGGCACAGGAGTCAGAACCTTGGGGGAGGGGAACTAGGTCAAACATAGCCTGAAAGCCAGTATTTTTGGGGTTTTTTTTTGTTTTGGAACGCCCTTTGAAAGGACGTACCAAACCAAAAAAAAAAATAAAATACAGTCTTTCGGGTAATGTTTGGTCTAGAGGGTAGGCAGACGAAACCAAGATCCTTGACTCCTGGGCCAGCACCCCCCCCCCCCCAAGTTCGAGGCTCTGGGAGTTACTATCCTGGGCCCCACCCTCTCCGCGGCCCCCGATATATGCCCAAAATGTGCATACATCGATATTGTATTACAGAACATACAGGGTGATTTTGTACTTCTCCAAGTAGGTGGATATACATACATATATTTTCAACATATTTTTGTCAGTTTGTAGAAAGTTTGGGGCTCAACAAGCTAATTTGCAATTTATGGACCACCAGATAACTAACTTATCAGTGCTCCTTAAACTGCAGATTTGCTTTGTGGGTTACAAATTTTTACTGGCTGTCAGGTGTGGTCAGTGGTTGATGCCCATGTGCATTGTTTTGCACACAAGTAAAATTCCAGCCAGCGGACCTCCGAGTAGAATCCAGAAATCACTTGACTTACAGTACGAGTGGAAATACGTCGCAGAATAACCACTATAAACTACTAGTATGCATTTTCAACTATACCAGAAACACAAGAACCTGACATCATTTTTGGGAAAGCTCTCACAAAAAGCTTTCCGGAAAATGATTTCGGGTTCTTGTGCTATTGGTGTAATGGCAGAGGGCTTCTTTGTTCATTGCGGTTATGCTACGACTTATTTTGATTCATACATTATTTGTAGACTTGAACATATGCTTATACCTTGTATCGTGCATTTTTTCTCATAAGAAGTCTTTTTTCCAGACATTTCATACTTGGCTATAAAATAAATAATTGTTCATTTACAGATTAGTTCTATTAAAAATTATTCGACTGTAGCTTAACCACATTTCAATATTTCGTGATTATAAAATAAATTTAAAATAAGAAGTTTTGACTTGCTGATATAATCTACAATTATAGTACTCTGATTAGAAAAAAAACAATATAATATATTTTGTACTTTACTTTTTAAACCTTTACCCACAGATAACATTAAAACTGGAAATTTAAATTTAATTTTTTTTCAAATTTACACAAAATGCCTAAAAAAAATCGAATCATGTGATCCTCGGAGGAACAATCATGTTGCGATGATAGATCACATTATGCGTCTTGTACAAAACGTTAAAAAAAAACATTTAATAATAATAATAACTCTTTGGCCAGCCGCTGATTTGTCGCGGTCCTCATAAGAGAAGGCCATCATTCCCCCTGCACCCCACCCCCTCTTCCCCTCCTCTCCTCCCAGCATTCAGATATAAACTGCTTAATAGTGTCCCTCACTTCCTCTTTTTCAATTTCTTCAATAAGCATTCCTACCCTCTCCCTCGTGTCCGCCTTCAGCCATCTATCCTTTGTTTCTTCACCCCACTTCTGCATTATTCTTCCAGTAAATTTTATTCTATGAGGTATATACTGTGGGCATTCCAAGAGAAAATGTTCCAGGGTCTCCACTACTCCAGAGTGGCACATTTGGCATCCCTTTTCCCCATCTCTCCCAATTTTTCCCCGAAGCTCCAGTGATCTTGATCTCAGTTTGAACAGCAGTGACCCTCCAAAGGTGCCATCTAGGTACTTCTCAAAAGCTGGCTTTTCTTTATATTGTAACCCCTGCAGTGATCTTTTCACGCTAACCCCTGCTCGCCAGTTTCGATTGCAATCTTCCATGACTCTCTCTTTGACAAACCTTTTGCCTTCTTTCATTCCTACTTCTATGTTTGTGACCTCTATAGAGTAATTGTCCATTAGTTCCCTCACATGTTTTGACCACCCCGTTTCTATATTAGAATTCCAAATGGTATCGAGCATCAATTTGCACCACCGGTTGTCAGGCAGGTTTCTCAAGTAGTTAAAGTAACACAGTTTTCCCAAATCTACCCTGTCCTTGATTTTCATCCACCCAAGCTCCCCCCTTACTGCTTCCAAAGCTGCAGCATTACTTGACCCTGTTATCCATCTGCCGGCATCATTCTGAGTACTTTCCAACTTCTTAATAACGGTTTGGTTTAATGGAATCACGTCCGTGCCATACGTTATACTTGGTAAACCCACCCTCTCCCATAGTGTTTTCCCCACAAAGACCTTGTTGAAACTATTTTTCCCTAAAAGTTTTAGTTGGTTCAGGATTCTTTTCCCTTTCAGAATCAGTTTGGCTGAGTAATTTCTGTACACCCCTCTTCCCGTTATATTTATGCTTACCCCTAGATACTCATACTCTCCCTTTTCTCCTACAGTGATTTGTTTGCTTTCCCCTTCGGGGATTGAGAACTCCCCCACTCTCCATCTCTTCGTCATATCTACCTTACGTCCAACGGGTATTACCTTGCTTTTATTTTCATTTAGTTCGAGCCGCCAAGTGTTCCCATAACTACCAACAATTTCCAGCAATTTCTCTAGCCCCTGTTCAGTTCTAGACATTAACACCATGTCGTCCGCAAAGAATAAGCCTGGTATCTTTATGTCTCCAACATTTACCCCCTCCGCGCTCTGAATTAGTTCGTCCCCTAAATCTTTAACATACAATGCAAACAAAATCGGTGAAAAGATACACCCCTGCTTGAGGCCTATATCCATAGGGACTCGTTTTGTAGTGATACTCCCTAAACTGAGTTGGCTTTGCACATCTGTATACAGTGCTTTCATGATTCCCACAAAGTCACCCCCCAGTCCGATGCCCTCGAGCTTTCGCCACATACCTTCCCTCCACACTCGGTCGTACGCTTTTTTCACATCTAGAAATGCCAGAAACATCTTTTTCTTTTCAGCCCTTGTTGATTCTATCAGTTGGGTGAGTGTAAATAGGTGATCAGTGACTCTTCGTCCTTTCCTGAAACCATTTTGAATTTCTCCTAGAAAACCTTTCTCTTCAATAACTTCCTCTAGTCTACTGTATATGACCTTACAGAATACTTTTCCAATGTTACTACTAACTGATATCCCCCTATAGTTATCTAGAACTTCCTTATCCCCCTTTTTGTGTATGAACGACACCTTACTTTCCCTCCACTCTCTGGGGACCTCTTGCTTTCGCAGAGCCAGGTTGAAAAGGTTTGTCAGGACTTCAATAAGTGCCTCCCCTCCATTTTTGAGGAATTCGTTCGGAATTTCATCAGTCCCTCCCGCTTTACCATTTTTTAATTTCGAGACCACGTTCCGCACTTCTTCTGCCGTTATTTCGCTACATACACGATTGGATAGGTTCTCCTCCACCAGTGTATTTCTTTTTGGTGGGGACCCACTGCCCCATCGCCTATCGTTTATCTTTTCCCAGTGCTTGACTAACTCTGAAGCGATACGGCCTTTATCTTCTGTACTTTCCCCATCCACTTTGATACTCTGCACACTACTTTTCCCCCGTTTATTTACCCAGTTCCAAAATACGTTTGAGCTCGAACCCCCCGTTTTCTTTATTGTTCTGGCAAGACTGCAATTGCGCTCCTTCCTATTATTATTCTTTATCTCATTCACCTTTTTCCGTGCCAGTTCATATTCTCCTTTCATTAGTCTCGTGTCATTGTTATCCACCCCTTTAAGCTTCCTACTTCTTCTGTAAGCAGCGCATTTTTTTTTACCTGCTAATTCATGAATTATGTGTGAAGTTGCAGTCAATTTGTTAATTGAAGGTTAGGCAGTGAAGTGTATGGATTATGGAGATTCTTATCAATCCATTTTCCAATGTTTGAGAAAAAAAAGAATTCACAATACCAAAAGGGTAAATTCCCACCACTCATAGGTATGGTTTTTGGCATATGAAAGCTACGTCAACCAAAAAAAAAAAAAAAATAGATTTCCTGAAATAATATTCTTTCGTGGACATTATAAATTACATTTTGAATTTATGTATTGGAAAAATATAATGCAATAGGAATTCCAGTGCAATTAACTCTCTTAACCCTTTACCCAACGTAACGGCCAAAACCGGCCAGCGCTATTCTCAAAAATCGCCAATTAATTTTTAAAATATTTTCATTTTTTTGTCTCAAAAACATAGGTTATGACCCCTCGTTGGAACGAGCTCGTCGAGCTCGTTCCAACGAGGGGTCATAACCTATGTTTTTGAGACAAAAAATGAAAAAAATTAGTTATTCAAGAATTTTTTTTGCAAGTGTCGTCTGCTTTTCATGTTAGGTAAAGGGTTAAATGCTGTGTATAAACCCAAAACATGTTAATTAGGTTACAGCATACATGTACATATATTTTTATGTCCGATTCTAGTGTTATTAGTATAGGAAACATTACATCCATAGTTGATACCGGTAGTGGTTATTCTTCAACTCATTTTGACTTGTACTGTACATGTACAAAATATTATTAGTAGACAGGCGACAGTGCTACTAGCAAAAGATTTTCATTCACTTTTTAGGAACCACGCCTCCTCCAAACCCAACCTCTTTCAGCTGGAACATCTGTGTGTTATGCTTGAAAATATTTGTATGGGTTGGTTGTTTGGATACCCAGGGTTTGCATTTTCACTCACTCAGACATTTTTGTGTTATTTCAGTGATATATCTGCAGTTTTGTCACTCGTCAACAAAACAAAACCATGATGCCGAGTCTACCTTCGCTTGTGGGAAGGGGCTCATTGCGGTATTCATTTCACTATCAAATCAATATTATTTTGCCCTGTCCATTAAATGAAGTGTTGAAAGTGTGTTATTTTTTCTATCTTTATTAGTATTAAATCGAAAATGCACATTTTCTCGTTTCAAGCGAAACATTTTGGTTGTTTCTATCGCATGTATGACAGTCTTGACAGAGAGTCTGATCGAAGTGTTTACTCGAAGCTACCTTTGACCTTGCATGTCATTAACCCTTTACCTAACATGAAAAGCAGACGACACTTGCAAAAATAATTCTTGAATAACTAAATTTTTTCATTTTTTGTCTCAAAAACATAGGTTATGACCCTTCGTTGGAACGAGCTCGACGAGCTCGTTCCAACGAGGGGTCATAACCTATGTTTTTGAGACAAAAAATGAAAATATTTTGAAAATTAATTGGCGATTTTTGAGAATAGCGCTGGCCGGTTTTGGCCGTTACGTTGGGTAAAGGGTTAACGTCAAAGATGGCTAATCGGCAATGGGTTTATAGAGTCCTTTGCGGTTGCGTTCTTTTCTAGGTCTAACCTAATGCATATTACTTTTGTTGACACTGAGTTATGATTTTTTTTTTTTTTTTTTTTTTAAGATTTCCGAAGTGAAGCCTCATTTTGCAAACAGGAAGTGAAACTAACTTTTCTGGGTAACAAAAAAGTTGTAACAAATACTTGGAATCACTGAGGGCATCAAACTAATCAGCGAACTACACTTGTTTCCATACCTATGATGAGGTTTGTCAAAGCAATTCGTAATTTCAATGGGAGAGAGGGGTGGTGTCTGAAAACGAGAGTAGAAAAAATACACAAGGTGGTGGGTGGGTGTAAAAAAGGGCTAAACCAACAAATGGGACCTAAGGTCTGCCAATTTTCGACTGCCCCCACCTCCCCGGATAACAAACATAACAAGAGGCCCCAAGGGGCCGTAATCGCTTACCTGCCAAAGTGGTTAAACGAAGTTTTTCGGGTCAAATTCAGTTAGATATGATTTATCAACACTACAAAAGAATGAAGTCATGAAAGGTAAATCTTATGGAAAAATACTAAGGAATGGATTTGAACAAACCTGAACCTAACATCCACCTCCTGCCATCCCAGCACACCCATAGAGAGACCAAATATTAAGCCAGTAACTCAAATTGAACAAACTTGAATCTGCCCCCCCCCCCTCCCCCTCCCGAGATGTTATATATCAAAAATGAAAGAATTCTGATTGGTGGATCTAAAGAAGAAAGTTTTTAAAGAAATACCCTCACACTGCACTAAGTTATAGTTTGGGTTCAAATAGGGAGCCAAAATTGTCACCCAGGAACCCTATTTGAACAAACTTGAATCTGACCCACCTAGAGATGTTGTATACCAAATATGGAAAGATTCTAATTGGTGGATCTGAAGAAGATTTTAAAAGAAATTCCCTCAAATTGCACTAAGTTAAAATTCAGTAGTGCTGGGCGGTTTATCACTCTAAATCCTTCAAAATGTATCTTGCAGCCAAACTTTTGTTACATCTAACTGTCCTCCCCCTCTCTCAACAAGGAAGGAAGGGGATGACATTTTCACATTAAACCACTCTAATTCACCTACGAACACGATTTTGAAAAGAATCGAAAACAAAATTCCGAATTTCGCTCCAAAATTTCCAAGTCAGAATCGGTTCAGGCTATAAAAAAAATTCCGTCTCAAAATTGAACAAAACGCATAGAAAACGGAAAATATTTTTCAAAATTTTAGTCCAAAATTTTCAAGTCGGAACCGAACCCAAAATTTTGAGGCTCAAATTTTTTCCCCGCTTCAAAATTGAATTAAACGCATAAAAAAACAAAAAAACATTTTCCAAATTTTGGTGCCAAATTTTCGTCGGACCCGGACCCAAAATTTTCAGGCTAAAAATTTTTTTCCATCTCAAAATTTAACAAAACGCATAAAAAATCGAATTTTTTTTTTTTTGCGAATTTTGGAGTCCGAACCAGACCCAAAATTTTCATCCCACGGACCCAAGTTGAACAAACTTGAATCTGACTCCCCTAGAGGTGATGTACACCAAATGTTAAAGGATTCTGAGTGCTGGATCTGAAGAACAAGATTTTTTAAAGAAATTTTCTCATATTGCACTAAGTTAAAATTTAGGCTCCCATAGGACTCCCAAATATTAAACGAGGAACTCGATTTGAACAAACTTGAATCCGACCACCCACCCCTCCCCCCCCCCCCCCCCCCCGAGATGATGTATACTAAATATGAGAGGATTCTGGTGAATCTGAAGAGGACTTTTAAAGAATATTCCACACATTGCACAAAGTTAAAATTTGGGCTCTCATAGGCAGCCCAAAATATTAACCCAGTGACACGATTTGAACAAACTTGAATCTGACCCCCTATAGATGTTGTATACCAAACACGAAAGGATTCTGTCTGGTGGATCTGAAGAAGAAGATTTTTAAAGAAATGCCCTCAAATTGGTCCAAGTTAAACTTTGGGTTCCACTTGAGACCCCAAATACTAACTCAGGGGCCCTATTTGAACAAACTTGAAACGGCCCCCTCCCCTCCCCCCCGAGATGTTGTATACCAAACATGAAAGTATTCTAAGGGTGGATCTGAAGAAGATTTTTAAAGAAATTTCCTCAGTCCAATTATTAACCCAGGGACTCGGTTTGAACTAACTTGAATCTGATCCCCAAGAGATGTTGTACACCAAATATCAATAGATTTCAACTGGTGGATCTGAAGAAGAAGATTTTTAGATAATATTCCACATATTGCACTAAGTTCAAATTCGGGCTCCAATAGAGAGCCCCAAAATTTACCTTGTGTTAATCGGCTTGTTCCCGGAACGTCGAAAACTAATTAAGAAGATCAGGAGTGTTTGTACAAGAGAAAAATAGGCTAATCCGTATTGTCTGTTTCAATCTGATGGGGGAATTTGTACTCTTAATCGGTTGCTCGTGGACTATGTTGTTGTTGTTCTATAAAAAAAAGTGTTCCAGGGTCTCCACCACGCCCAAGTGGGCGTGGTGGAGACCCTGGAACACTTTCTTATAGAATGCCCAAAATACCAGTCTAAAAGGACAAGATTCACGGGGAGTATAATGGGGAAGTGGGATGGGAGAATGAAGGACATGTGGTTAGGGGGCGACTCAAAGGAGAAGGTTAATATACTAATCTAAGAGATTGGGAAGAATGGGGCAAGGGATGCCATCAAGCAGTTCGTCTCCGAGTGTTGGGAGGAGAGAAGAAGCGCGGGAATAGGGAGGCAGTTGGTAGAACATGGGTAACAAAGGCCTTCTCATACGAGAACCGCAACAAATCAGTGGCCGGCCGAAGTGTTATTATCATTATGAAGAAAAACGAACAAGTCTGTCATTTTGAATAATTTTATTTTAACTATTATAATCGTTTAAAATGGTTACAATGGTTAAATGGTAATGATTCATACAGAATTATACACATGGAATAAATGGTAATGATTCACACAGAATTATACACAAGGAATAAATGGTAATGATTCATACAGAATTATACACAAGGAATAAATGGAAATGATTCATACAGAATTAAACACAAGGAATAAATGGTAATGATTCATACAGAATTATACACAAGGAATAAATGGTAATGATTTGTACAGAATTATACACAAGGAATAAATGGTAATGATTCATACAGAATTATACACAAGGAATAAATGGTAATGATTCATACAGAATTAAACACAAGGAATAAATGGTAATGATTCATACAGAATTAAACACAAGGAATAAATGGTAATGATTCATACAGAATTATACACAAGGAATAAATGGTAATGATTCATAAAGAATTATACACAAGGAATAAATGGTAATGATTCATACAGAATTATACACAAGGAATAAATGGTAATGATTCATAAAGAATTATACACATGGAATAAATGGTAATGATTCATAAAGAATTATACACAAGGAATAAATGGTAATGATTCATACAGAATTATACACAAGGAATAAATGGTAATGATTCATACAGAATTATACACAAGGAATAAATGGTAATGATTCATACAGAATTATACACAAGGAATAAATGGTAATGATTCATAAAGAATTATACACAAGGAATAAATGGTAATGATTCATACAGAATTATACACAAGGAATAAATGGTAATGATTCATACAGAATTATACACAAGGAATAAATAGTAATGATTCATACAGAATTATACACAAGGAATAAATGGTAATGATTCATACGGAATTATACACAAGGAATAAATGGTAATGATTCACACAGAATTATACACAAGGAATAAATGGTAATGATTCATAAAGAATTATACACATGGAATAAATGGTAATGATTCATACAGAATTATACACAAGGAATAAATGGTAATGATTCATACAGAATTATACACAAGGAATAAATGGTAATGATTCATACAGAATTATACACAAGGAATAAATGGTAATGATTCATACAGAATTATACACAAGGAATAAATGGTAATGATTCATACAGAATTATACACATGGAATAAATGGTAATGATTCATAAAGAATTATACACGAGGAATAAATGGTAATGATTCATACAGAATTATACACATGGAATAAATGGTAATGATTCATACAGAATTATACACAAGGAATAAATGGTAATGATTCATACAGAATTATACACATGGAATAAATGGTAATGATTCACACATAATTATACACAAGGAATAAATGGTAATGATTCATACAGAATTATACACATGGAATAAATGGTAATGATTCACACATAATTATACACAAGGAATAAATGGTAATGATTCATACAGAATTATACACAAGGAATAAATGTTAATGATTCATACAGAATTATACACAAGGAATAAATGGTAATGATTCACACAGAATTATACACAAGGAATAAATGGTAATGATTCATACAGAATTATACACAAGGAATAAATGGTAATGATTCATACAGAATTATACACAAGGAATAAATGGTAATGATTCATACAGAATTATACACATGGAATAAATGGTAATGATTCACACATAATTATACACAAGGAATAAATGGTAATGATTCATACAGAATTATACACAAGGAATAAATGTTAATGATTCATACAGAATTATACACAAGGAATAAATGGTAATGATTCACACAGAATTATACACATGGAATAAATGGTAATGATTCACACATAATTATACACAAGGAATAAATGGTAATGATTCATACAGAATTATACACAAGGAATAAATGGTAATGATTCATACAGAATTATACACAAGGAATAAATGGTAATGATTCATACAGAATTATACACATGGAATAAATGGTAATGATTCACACATAATTATACACAAGGAATAAATGGTAATGATTCATACAGAATTATACACAAGGAATAAATGTTAATGATTCATACAGAATTATACACAAGGAATAAATGGTAATGATTCACACAGAATTATACACAAGGAATAAATGGTAATGATTCATACAGAATTATACACAAGGAATAAATAGTAATGATTCATACAGAATTATACACAAGGAATAAATGGTAATGATTCATACAGAATTATACACAAGGAATAAATGGTAATGATTCATACAGAATTATACACAAGGAATAAATGGTAATGATTCATACAGAATTATACACAAGGAATAAATGTTAATGATTCATACAGAATTATACACATGGAATAAATGGTAATGATTCATACAGAATTATACACAAGGAATAAATGGTAATGATTCATACAGAATTATACACATGGAATAAATGGTAATGATTCATACAGAATTATACACATGGAATAAATGGTAATGATTCATACAGAATTATACACAAGGAATAAATGGTAATGATTCATACAGAATTATACACATGGAATAAATGGTAATGATTCATACAGAATTATACACAAGGAATAAATAGTAATGATTCATAAAGAATTATACACATGGAATAAATGGTAATGATTCATACAGAATTATACACAAGGAATAAATGTTAATGATTCATACAGAATTATACACAAGGAATAAATGGTAATGATTCATACAGAATTATACACAAGGAATAAATGGTAATGATTCACACATAATTATACACAAGGAATAAATGGTAATGATTCATACAGAATGATACACAAGGAATAAATGGTAATGATTCATACAGAATTATACACAAGGAATAAATGGTAATGATTCATACAGAATTATACACATGGAATAAATGGTAATGATTCACACAGAATTATACACAAGGAATAAATGGTAATGATTCATACAGAATTATACACAAGGAATAAATGGTAATGATTCATACAGAATTATACACAAGGAATAAATGGTAATGATTCATACAGAATTATACACATGGAATAAATGGTAATGATTCATACAGAATTATACACATGGAATAAATGGTAATGATTCATACAGAATTATACACAAGGAATAAATGGTAATGATTCATACAGAATTATACACAAGGAATAAATGGTAATGATTCATACAGAATTATACACAAGGAATAAATGGTAATGATTCACACAGAATTATACACATGGAATAAATGGTAATGATTCATACAGAATTATACACAAGGAATAAATGGTAATGATTCATACAGAATTATACACAAGGAATAAATGGTAATGATTCATAAAGAATTATACACAAGGAATAAATGGTAATGATTCATAAAGAATTATACACAAGGAATAAATGGTAATGATTCATACAGAATTATACACATGGAATAAATGGTAATGATTCATACAGAATTATACACAAGGTATAAATGGTAATGATTCATACAGAATTATACACAAGGAATAAATGGTAATGATTCATACAGAATTATACACAAGGAATAAATAGTAATGATTCATAAAGAATTATACACATGGAATAAATGGTAATGATTCATACAGAATTATACACAAGGAATAAATGGTAATGATTCATAAAGAATTATACACATGGAATAAATGGTAATGATTCATACAGAATTATACACAAGGAATAAATGGTAATGATTCATACAGAATTATACACAAGGTATAAATAGTAATGATTCATACAGAATTATACACAAGGAATAAATGGTAATGATTCATACAGAATTATACACAAGGAATAAATGGTAATGATTCATAAAGAATTATACACATGGAATAAATGGTAATGATTCATACAGAATTATACACAAGGAATAAATAGTAATGATTCATACATAATTACACACAAGGAATAAATGGTAATGATTCATACAGAATTATACACAAGGAATAAATGGTAATGATTCATACAGAATTATACACATGGAATAAATGGTAATGATTCACACAGAATTATACACAAGGAATAAATGGTAATGATTCATACAGAATTATACACAAGGAATAAATGGTAATGATTCATACAGAATTATACACATGGAATAAATGGTAATGATTCATACAGAATTATACACAAGGAATAAATAGTGATGATTCATACAGAATTATACACAAGGAATAAATGGTAATGATTCATACATAATTACACACAAGGAATAAATGGTAATGATTCATACAGAATTATACACATGGAATAAATGGTAATGATTCATACAGAATTATACACATGGAATAAATGGTAATGATTCATACAGAATTATACACATGGAATAAATGGTAATGATTCATACAGAATTATACACAAGGAATAAATGGTAATCATTCACACAGAATTATACACAAGGAATAAATGGTAATGATTCATAAAGAATTATACACAAGGAATAAATGGTAATGATTCATACAGAATTATACACAAGGAATAAATGGTAATGATTCACACAGAATTATACACAAGGAATAAATGGTAATGATTCATACAGAATTATACACATGGAATAAATGGTAATGATTCATACAGAATTATACACAAGGAATAAATAGTAATGATTCATACAGAATTATACACAAGGAATAAATGGTAATGATTCATACAGAATTATACACAAGGAATAAATGGTAATGATTCATACAGAATTATACACAAGGAATAAATGGTAATGATTCATAAAGAATTATACACAAGGAATAAATGGTAATGATTCATACAGAATTATACACAAGGAATAAATGGTAATGATTCACACAGAATTATACACAAGGAATAAATTGTAATGATTCATACAGAATTATACACAAGGAATAAATGGTAATGATTCATACAGAATTATACACAAGGAATAAATGGTAATGATTCACACAGAATTATACACAAGGAATAAATGGTAATGATTCACACAGAATTATACACAAGGAATAAATGGTAATGATTCATACAGAATTATACACAAGGAATAAATGGTAATGATTCATACAGAATTATACACAAGGAATAAATGGTAATGATTCATACAGAATTATACACAAGGAATAAATGGTAATGATTCATACAGAATTATACACATGGAATAAATGGTAATGATTCATACAGAATTATACACAAGGAATAAATGGTAATGATTCATACAGAATTATACACAAGGAATAAATAGTGATGATTCATACAGAATTATACACAAGGAATAAATGGTAATGATTCATACAGAATTATACACATGGAATAAATGGTAATGATTCATACAGAATTATACACAAGGAATAAATGGTAATCATTCATACAGAATTATACACAAGGAATAAATGGTAATGATTCATACAGAATTATACACATGGAATAAATGGTAATGATTCATACAGAATTATACACAAGGAATAAATGGTAATGATTCATACAGAATTATACACAAGGAATAAATGGTAATCATTCATACAGAATTATACACAAGGAATAAATGGTAATGATTCATACAGAATTATACACATGGAATAAATGGTAATGATTCATACAGAATTATACACAAGGAATAAATGGTAATGATTCATACAGAATTATACACAAGGAATAAATGGTAATGATTCATACAGAATTATGACAAGGAATAAATGGTAATGATTCATACAGAATTATACACAAGGAATAAATGGTAATGATTCATACAGAATTATACACAAGGAATAAATGGTAATCATTCATACAGAATTATACACATGGAATAAATGGTAATGATTCATACAGAATTATACACATGGAATAAATTGTAATGATTCATACAGAATTATACACAAGGAATAAATGGTAATGATTCATACAGAATTATACACAAGGAATAAATGGTAATGATTCATACAGAATTATACACAAGGAATAAATGGTAATCATTCATACAGAATTATACACATGGAATAAATGGTAATGATTCATACAGAATTATACACAAGGAATAAATGGTAATGATTCATACAGAATTATACACAAGGAATAAATGGTAATGATTCATACAGAATTATACACATGGAATAAATGGTAATGATTCATACAGAATTATACACAAGGAATAAATGTTAATGATTCATACAGAATTATACACAAGGAATAAAAGGTAATGATTCGTACAGAATTATACACAAGGAATAAATGGTAATGATTCATACAGAATTATACACAAGGAATAAATGGTAATGATTCATACAGAATTATACACAAGGAATAAATGGTAATGATTCATACAGAATTATACACAAGGAATAAATAGTAATGATTCATACAGAATTATACACAAGGAATAAATGGTAATGATTCATACAGAATTATACACAAGGAATAAATGGTAATGATTCATACAGAATTATACACAAGGAATAAATGGTAATGATTCACACAGAATTATACACATGGAATAAATGGTAATGATTCATACAGAATTATACACAAGGAATAAATGGTAATGATTCATACAGAATTATACACAAGGAATAAATGGTAATGATTCATACAGAATTATACAGAAGGAATAAATGGTAATGATTCATACAGAATTATACACAAGGAATAAATGGTAATGATTCATACAGAATTATACACAAGGAATAAATGGTAATGATTCATACAGAATTATACACATGGAATAAATGGTAATGATTCATACAGAATTATACACATGGAATAAATGGTAATGATTCACACAGAATTATACACAAGGAATAAATGGTAATGATTCATACAGAATTATACACATGGAATAAATGGTAATGATTCACACAGAATTATACACAAGGAATAAAAGGTAATGATTCATACAGAATTATACACAAGGAATAAATGGTAATCATTCATACAGAATTATACACAAGGAATAAATGGTAATGATTCATACAGAATTATACACATGGAATAAATGGTAATGATTCATACAGAATTATACACAAGGAATAAATGGTAATGATTCATACAGAATTATACACAAGGAATAAATGGTAATGATTCATACAGAATTATACAGAAGGAATAAATGGTAATGATTCATACAGAATTATACACATGGAATAAATGGTAATGATTCATACAGAATTATACACAAGGAATAAATGGTAATGATTCATACAGAATTATACACAAGGAATAAATGGTAATGATTCATACAGAATTATACAGAAGGAATAAATGGTAATGATTCATACAGAATTATACACATGGAATAAATGGTAATGATTCATACAGAATTATACACAAGGAATAAATGGTAATGATTCATACAGAATTATACAGAAGGAATAAATGGTAATGATTCACACAGAATTATACACAAGGAATAAATGGTAATGATTCATACAGAATTATACACATGGAATAAATGGTAATGATTCATACAGAATTATACACAAGGAATAAATGGTAATGATTCATACAGAATTATACACAAGGAATAAATGGTAATCATTCATACAGAATTATACACAAGGAATAAATGGTAATGATTCATACAGAATTATACACATGGAATAAATGGTAATGATTCATACAGAATTATACACAAGGAATAAATGGTAATGATTCATACAGAATTATACACAAGGAATAAATGGTAATGATTCATACAGAATTATACAGAAGGAATAAATGGTAATGATTCATACAGAATTATACACATGGAATAAATGGTAATGATTCATACAGAATTATACACAAGGAATAAATGGTAATGATTCATACAGAATTATACACAAGGAATAAATGGTAATGATTCATACAGAATTATACACATGGAATAAATGGTAATGATTCACACAGAATTATACACAAGGAATAAAAGGTAATGATTCATAAAGAATTATACACATGGAATAAATGGTAATGATTCACACAGAATTATACACAAGGAATAAATGGTAATGATTCATACAGAATTATACACAAGGAATAAATGGTAATGATTCATACAGAATTATACACAAGGAATAAATGGTAATGATTCATACAGAATTATACACAAGGAATAAATGGTAATGATTCATACAGAATTATACACAAGGAATAGATGGTAATGATTCATACAGAATTATACACAAGGAATAGATGGTAATGATACATACAGAATTATACACAAGGAATAAATAGTAATGATTCATACAGAATTATACACAAGGAATAAATGGTAATGATTCATACAGAATTATACACATGGAATAAATGGTAATGATTCATACAGAATTATACACAAGGAATAAATGGTAATGATTCATACAGAATTATACACATGGAATAAATGGTAATGATTCATACAGAATTATACACAAGGAATAAATAGTAATGATTCATACAGAATTATACACAAGGAATAAATGGTAATGATTCATACAGAATTATACACAAGGAATAAATGGTAATGATTCATACAGAATTATACACAAGGAATAAATGGTAATGATTCATACAGAATTATACACATGGAATAAAAGGTAATGATTCATACAGAATTATACACAAGGAATAAATGGTAATGATTCATACAGAATTATACACATGGAATAAATGGTAATGATTCACACAGAATTATACACAAGGAATAAATGGTAATGATTCATACAGAATTATACACAAGGAATAAATAGTAATGATTCATACAGAATTATACACAAGGAATAAATAGTAATGATTCATAAAGAATTATACACATGGAATAAATGGTAATGATTCATACAGAAT
The DNA here is from genome assembly GCA_031216915.1 of Pictodentalium vernedei. Classification (NCBI taxonomy): domain Eukaryota; kingdom Metazoa; phylum Mollusca; class Scaphopoda; order Dentaliida; family Dentaliidae; genus Pictodentalium; species Pictodentalium vernedei. The sequence goes on from CM062293.1 coordinate 548,389,079, forward strand.
TATACACAAGGAATAAATGGTAATGATTCACACAGAATTATACACAAGGAATAAAAGGTAATGATTCATAAAGAATTATACACATGGAATAAATGGTAATGATTCACACAGAATTATACACAAGGAATAAATGGTAATGATTCATACAGAATTATACACAAGGAATAAATGGTAATGATTCATACAGAATTATACACAAGGAATAAATGGTAATGATTCATACAGAATTATACACAAGGAATAAATGGTAATGATTCATACAGAATTATACACAAGGAATAGATGGTAATGATTCATACAGAATTATACACAAGGAATAGATGGTAATGATACATACAGAATTATACACAAGGAATAAATAGTAATGATTCATACAGAATTATACACAAGGAATAAATGGTAATGATTCATACAGAATTATACACATGGAATAAATGGTAATGATTCATACAGAATTATACACAAGGAATAAATGGTAATGATTCATACAGAATTATACACATGGAATAAATGGTAATGATTCATACAGAATTATACACAAGGAATAAATGGTAATGATTCATACAGAATTATACACAAGGAATAAATAGTAATGATTCATACAGAATTATACACAAGGAATAAATGGTAATGATTCATACAGAATTATACACAAGGAATAAATGGTAATGATTCATACAGAATTATACACAAGGAATAGATGGTAATGATTCATACAGAATTATACACAAGGAATAAATAGTGATGATTCATACAGAATTATACACAAGGAATAAATGGTAATGATTCATACAGAATTATACACATGGAATAAATGGTAATGATTCATACAGAATTATACACAAGGAATAAATAGTAATGATTCATACAGAATTATACACATGGAATAAATGGTAATGATTCATACAGAATTATACACAAGGAATAAATGGTAATGATTCATACAGAATTATACACAAGGAATAAATAGTAATGATTCATACAGAATTATACACAATGGTTAAACGGTAATGATTCATACAGAATTATACACAATGGTTAAATGGTAATGATTCATACAGAATTATACACAAGGAATAAATGGTAATGATATTCATACAGAATTATACACAAGGAATAAATGGTAATGATATTCATACAAAATTATACACAAGGAATAAATGGTAATGATTCATACAGAATTATGACAAGGAATAAATGGTAATGATTCATACAGAATTATACACAAGGAATAAATGGTAATGATTCATACAGAATTATACACATGGAATAAATGGTAATGATTCATACAGAATTATACACATGGAATAAATGGTAATGATTCATACAGAATTATACACAAGGAATAAATAGTAATGATTCATACAGAATTATACACATGGAATAAATGGTAATGATTCATACAGAATTATACACAAGGAATAAATAGTAATGATTCATACAGAATTATACACGAGGAATAAATGGTAATGATTCATACAGAATTAAACACAAGGAATAAATGGTAATGATTCATACAGAATTATACACATGGAATAAATGGTAATGATTCATACAGAATTATACACAAGGAATAAATGGTAATGATTCATACAGAATTATACACAAGGAATAAATGGTAATGATTCATACAGAATTATACACAAGGAATAAATGGTAATGATTCATACAGAATTATACACATGGAATAAATGGTAATGATTCATACAGAATTATACACAAGGAATAAATGGTAATGATTCATACAGAATTATACACATGGAATAAATGGTAATGATTCATACAGAATTATACACATGGAATAAATGGTAATGATTCATACAGAATTATACACATGGAATAAATGGTAATGATTCATACAGAATTATACACAAGGAATAAATGGTAATGATTCATACAGAATTATACACAAGGAATAAATGGTAATGATTCATACAGAATTATACACAAGGAATAAATGGTAATGATTCATACAGAATTATACACAAGGAATAAATGGTAATGATTCATACAGAATTATACACAAGGAATAAATGGTAATGATTCATACAGAATTAAACACAAGGAATAAATGGTAATGATTCATACAGAATTATACACATGGAATAAATGGTAATGATTCATACAGAATTATACACAAGGAATAAATGGTAATGATTCATACAGAATTATACACAAGGAATAAATGGTAATGATTCATACAGAATTATACACAAGGAATAAATGGTAATGATTCATACAGAATTATACGCATGGAATAAATGGTAATGATTCATACAGAATTATACACAAGGAATAAATGGTAATGATTCATACAGAATTATACACAAGGAATAAATGGTAATGATTCATACAGAATTATACACATGGAATAAATGGTAATGATTCATACAGAATTATACACAAGGAATAAATGGTAATGATTCATACAGAATTATACACATGGAATAAATGGTAATGATTCATACAGAATTATACACATGGAATAAATGGTAATGATTCATACAGAATTATACACATGGAATAAATGGTAATGATTCATACAGAATTATACACAAGGAATAAATAGTAATGATTCATACAGAATTATACACATGGAATAAATGGTAATGATTCATACAGAATTATACACAAGGAATAAATAGTGATGATTCATACAGAATTATACACAAGGAATAAATGGTAATGATTCATACAGAATTATACACATGGAATAAATGGTAATGATTCATACAGAATTATACACAAGGAATAAATAGTGATGATTCATACAGAATTATACACATGGAATAAATGGTAATGATTCATACAGAATTATACACATGGAATAAATGGTAATGATTCATACAGAATTATACACAAGGAATAAATGGTAATGATTCATACAGAATTATACACATGGAATAAATGGTAATGATTCACACAGAATTATACACAAGGAATAAATGGTAATGATTCATACAGAATTATACACAAGGAATAAATGTTAATGATTCATACAGAATTATACACAAGGAATAAATGGTAATGATTCATACAGAATTATACACATGGAATAAATGGTAATGATTCACACAGAATTATACACAAGGAATAAATGGTAATGATTCATACAGAATTATACACAAGGAATAAATGGTAATGATTCATACAGAATTATACACATGGAATAAATGGTAATGATTCATACAGAATTATACACATGGAATAAATGGTAATGATTCATACAGAATTATACACAAGGAATAAATAGTAATGATTCATACAGAATTATACACAAGGAATAAATGGTAATGATTCATGCAGAATTATACACATGGAATAAATTGTAATGATTCATACAGAATTATACACATGGAATAAATAGTAATGATTCATACAGAATTATACACAAGGAATAAATGGTAATGATTCATACAGAATTATACACATGGAATAAATGGTAATGATTCATACAGAATTATACACATGGAATAAATGGTAATGATTCATACAGAATTTAAAGTTTGAATCTGGGTGAATATATTTGATGGGAGTTCTGAATTATTTTTTTTTTTCAATTTTAGGTGTCAGGCTTCTAGGTGATTGTTGGTTCTCGGCCCATCGTTGTCAAAGTGGTTCTCCTTACTCTCTCTGTCTTCTATGTTTAAACAATATTTTACTAAGTGTTTGCAGCTACTATCAAACTTCGTCAGTAATCCAGAGGAGACGGCTTATAAAAGCTAAAAGCTTATTGCTGAATCCTTTCAACAAATCTCGTTGTTGACTCATTACTTTAATGCATACCATTGTACTGCGCACTCTGTATGGTAATCATGTTGTAGTTTATTATATGTATGCATCATACTTTTTCATGAATAAATATTGTTTAAATTAAAGTGGTTCCATAGTTCCCTTTCATCGTCTATCCACTGCGTCTGCACATATTCCACAAAGTCCTCTGTGGTTGATGGATGCACAGAAATATAATTTAGTTCATCCAACATTTCAAACCATGCATCCTCCATGGCATCAAGAGGCACTAATGGTAGGGCCGCTGTCCTGATGACAATTTTAGTTTAAACAATATTTATTCATGAGAAAATATGATACATACATATCATTATCTACAAGATGGTTGTTACACAGAATACGTAATACAATGGTATGCATTAAAGTTATGTGTCAAGAACGAGATTTGTTGGAAGGATTCAGCATTAAGCTTTTAGCTTGTATAAGCTGTCTCCTTGGGAAGACTGACGAAGTTTAAAGGTAGCTGGAGACACTAAGTAAAATATTGTTTAAGCATGAGAAATAGAGAGAGTAAGGAGAGTAATAGAGAGAATAGAAGAATAAAAAGGGACAAGGAACTTAACCCCTTTCCCAACACGTGTGGAAGACGACACTTGAAGAATAATTTTTGAATAACTAGAAATGTTCAATGTCCGTCTCAAAAGCACAGCCCATGACCCCTCACCGGAACGAGCTCATCGAACTCGTTCCATTGAGGGGTCACTAGACATGTTCCTGAGACGAAAACTGAAAATATAAAGGGGGTTAAATGGTGATTTTCTTGGATAACACTGACCGTTACATTGGGTAAAGGGTTAACTAGGAAATGGGGAAACAACCTGAATTCAATGTTGGCTATCACAGAATATTCAATAGGGCAGCCTCAATGAACAAATCGGTAACGGTGGCCCATATGTATGGCAAATAATACCATAATGTCTTTGGGCTCACTGTTACGTATTAAAACGTCCACTCACCATGATGAAGTCCTGCACAGCTCTGAAGACAAGAAAGTTTTCATTGTTATTCAAATGTTCGGATCCAAATAAAAGTGTTGAAAGCTCAAAAGTAAATGGCAATGTATTGATTGTGGAATCACGAGCATCGTCATAGATTGGGCAATGCATAAGAAAGTGCTCAGTATTTTCAAGATCCCCACACTGGCAACGTGGAGATGGTGAGAGATGGTTATCGTATAAGTGGGCGTTGATATTACTGCAATGCAGGCGTAACCTGCAATGATAAATCTGGGCAGCACGAGATTTGGCGCCATAGTAGAAAATTGGTGGTCGCAGGTTCGCACTATTTATAAACGTCTTGAAGTTTATGAGGGAACAATTTTCTCTTACTGAGGGGGGTATTCCATTCCACTGGTCGGTAACTTGCGGGATAAACGAGGACTTATATAAATTGGTGTGGCAAAAAGGAACACGGTGGTTATTTTCCGATCGCAGATTGTGGTTTTGGGTGATAGATGAGATAATTGGTGGCACCTTGTTGGAGATATATGGAGGCGTTAATTTATGATACATCTTAAAAAATTAAATGACAATTTTGCGAATGTCCTCATCCTCTCTATATAATATTTGGAGACCAGTGCCTTGGGCTTTCCTCCATATACACTGGGTGAAATGAAAGAAGCACCCCCCTAATTTTCACATTTGGTATAATGCGTCGGTGCGCATTGTGGACAGCCGTCTCAAAATCGACGAAAACACTTTCTGGGTTCAACACTAAGCCTTTGTCAGACATCTCTTGTTTTATTCTTAAAAACAGTTTTTCGTAAATTTGTTGCGCCTTTCCGGGTAACAAAGCAAACACTACAGGTGTCATTGTCCCATTGATCATAAAAGGAATAGAGTATAACTGGTGGAATAAAGTTGAACAAGTATAAAATGTTCCATCACAGTAAAAAGTTGGTCAGTTGGCCAAATGCGCAAGGTTGCAGGGCTTAAAATTCGTCTGGCATCACGCGAATCTAACATAATTCTCGCGAAATATTTTCACGCGAATCCATTTAAACCATGATATGAAATCCCCCGTGGGGACCCGGGAAGTAAAGCCAATGATTGAGGTGGAAATCCTCTAAAATGTGCAACATGAGGTATAAAATGATTGAAAACCCTTCACTTTATATCCATGTTGCGGTCATGATTAGCCGTTGTGCATAAGTATGTGACCTTAAACACCCTTAAATAAATAAATAAATAAATAATGATATGAAATTCTTCAAAAACTAGCTGAATGTTGCTGGTGAGATCACGAAATAAGTTGTCAAAATCTCCACCCATGATTTACCACATGCTTCACATTTTCTTGAGTTTGGTATTAAATTAAGTCATGGCTGCTACAGCAGCCATGACTTGATTTGATACCAAACTCAAGAAATATGAATAGACAGTTTTTCATAATTATATATTTTATGATAACCCAGGTCAGAACTTCATCATGAATCAACGACATCATACATAAAGTGAATCCAAGCAGTAAATTGACGCGAATCCACTTGGATTCGCGCCAGTGTAGTTCGCCAGAATCATTACGAGAATCGATTCGCGGATTCGCGTGCAATTTTAAGCCCTGGGTTGGCGTCGGTTGCAAACACTATCATTTGTTTATTGGTGCCCATGTTTTCACCAAAAAGAAGACATCTTTGACCTGTAGAAGTCTCAGTCAAAAATCATCTTGTCTTGATCAAAAAAAAAATAATTCACACAAATTTCAAAAATTGTTATTCTCATGAAAACAGTGTGACTATTTCTCACAAACTATAAAAAATAAAAAGAAAAATCTTTCCCCGACAACACCTTTAAAAATCAGTGATTGTCTCTCACAAACTTTCCTCCTAATCACACAAACTAGTCAAACATTAAGATATGGACTATAATGACTATCAAAACACTCCTGATGAGGTGCGAAAATTAATTTTTCGACGTTCCGGGAACATCAAACTCAAAACCGATATAGTGGTTTGAGCGGCAGGTACATCACAGACGATTGCAATGATCACATAAAGGCACAGTTAAAAAAGACAGTTTGTAGATGTTGTTTATAATGCAATAACATTGCTGATTAATTGTTATCACTTGATTAAAGTTTGAGACATTCATGTCAGTACTAACAAGAGATTTTTTTACATTTTCATTTCCATAACAATATATACACCCGACACAACAGCTAGTGCAATACAAATTTCTGCCTTCTGATTCTTTTTGTTCCAACTTCTTCAAGCTTTTCCAAAAAGGTAAGGTTTCTAGTTGTAATTTTTACTGTCCAAATAGATGGTGAAAAGTGGGAAAAGTCCGAAAAACAGTTCAAACCCATTCAAATAATAATAAAAAATCACCTCTGACCCAGGTCGTTTCGCCCTGCTCTTGGGGGCAAAACGACCGTGTACTGGGGCAAAACGATCCGACACCTATTGATGTGTTCTCCCCGACCCTGTTGTGACTAGGGGAGGGATGGAGAGGTGTGATCGATGTGACTGGGAGAGGAATGGAGTGGTGCCCCTGGTGTGACCGGGAGAGAGGTGAAGTGATGTCCCCGAGTGACCTGATGTGACCGGGAGAGGGATGGAGTTGTGTCCCTGGCCCTGGTGGGAACGGGGGAGGGATGGAGTTTTGTCCCTGGCTCTGATGGGAACGGGAGATTGATGAATAGTATCCTTGGTGGGGCCGGGAGATTGATGAGTGGTATCCTTCGTGGGACCGGGAGATTGATGAGTGGTGTCCGTTATGTGACCAGGAGAGAGATAAAGTGGTGTCCTTGATGTGACTGGGAGAAGGATGGAGTCGTACACGTCCCTGACCTTGATGTGACCGGGAGGGGGATTAAATGGTGTTCCTGATGTGACCGGGAGAGGGATGGCGATATTTGGAAATATTTTGAGATTCGAAACAAATTCATGTTCCACCATGCGTGGTATGTGGTCCAAAATGTCATTAATTGACGTCCAATGCAGATGACGGAATTCATGATTTTTTTAGGTACGCGTGGAAATATTCTGATTGTGTATGTGTGTGTGTGGGGGGGGGGGGGGGGGGGGGGTGTTGCATGGCTACGGGCTCCTGGACGTTTCGTTCGTCCCAAAACCAGTTCGTCCCGGGACGATTCGTCCTAAATATATTATCGAACCGGGGCGGTTCGTCCAGAACGATTCGTCCCGAAAAGTAATTTGGTGAGATAAATGATCATACACTTATGGTTATTTTAAAAATGAATTATCGCGAAAATCGGCTATTTCGGAGGATCAGTTAAGTTGAAAAATATCAATCACTAAGTGCCGGTGTCTGATATTTCGGCCGTTCTGCTGTAATAATAATAACGCTTTGGACGGCCGCTGATTTGTCGCGTTTCAAGGCTACTCCCGGCTACAACTAATTTTCTTCTTCTTCCCCAGTTCCTATATCATCTGTAGCTCGCCTTTTTTGCATGCCCCCGCCCCCCTCTTTCTCTTTACCGACCTCCTTACCCCGTCTGACCTCTTAAGATCAGCAACCACATCCCCCCTCACTGTCCCCCCCCCCCCACTTTCACCCTATGGGTATCGGAATCTAAAACACTGAACCTATTCTCTAAACACCGCCTAGCAACCTTGGTAGCATTACGCCGACTCTGGCCTCTTGATCCTTCTCAATTACATCCCCACATCAAGTGTTCATCCCACGCTGTTCCAGTTAAAACTGGCATCAAGATATCACTGACTTCAAAAGTGTGTTTGTGCTAATTAGACCATTCCTGTAATTGTCCAAAATTTTATTTAGGCGTAGCTGCGACTTGCAGTATTTCTGTTGATTGTCCCAACTGATAAGGTTATCTGCACTAGGCGAACTTGGTGGTTCATTAACTCTGTATTGAGAAATAGTTGAAGTCCATATGTTCGTTTGGTGATTCACACCGATGAATGAATGAATGAACGTTAAAAGATTATTGGGACGAATCGTCCCGATATTTGGGATGAATCGTCCCTGTTGTAATTTTGTGACCAAATATCCTGGACGAATCGTCCCTGGACGAATTGGTTTGGGACGAAACGACCCGTAACCTGGCTACACAACTGGGAAGCATATCGGCCAGCTTATGGTTCGTGTTTGAGCTGTTCATTCTCGAGTGGCACGGCGGGGGTTGCCAGTTCGCGAGAGTTTCCTTCTCTGCAAGGTGCGTATGTGTGCACCAATGGAATGCCTTCTAACGACGCATCCTTTTGTTTTGTTTTGAAGAGTTTCATTGGCTGATTCATATTCAGCAGCCATTTTGCCGCCGTTTGAAAGTGTTTAATCTATTTCTTCGAAAAAATAAAAATGTCCGATGAAGACAGCAACCCTCCATCACCACCAAAAGAGGTAATGAAGAAGAATCCATACACAATTAGAGGAAACCCTCCTTGGATTGACATTGGAATAATCGGTCGCAACTTGCACTGGCGCCACTTTGCCCCCCCAAATCAGCGATTTTTTGTTTACATGTGCCTACGTTGTCAGTTCATGTATGAAATAAGTTGCGTGCCATCTTTGCACAACATAAATGTAGCTTTTATTTTCAAGTTTAATGCGGAATATAGTTCGTTGAATTTGATTTTGTTTGTGAAGTTTTGATATGATCGATGCATATTCATACGTCGAAATTACGCCACTCGCTGATCCGACAACGTGCGAATGCACGGTAATTCGCCCTCCACTTATTTTGCACAAATTTATGTTAAACGTCATTTTTTGATAGAATTTGAAGTAAGCCTGGATAGCCGTGGAAGAGAATATTTTGCAGTATTTCATGAAAAATAAGAGGCGCTCTAAACACCCAAATATAGGGTTGACACTCAAAATTTCAATCCACAAGAATCTGATTGTTTTTTAGCTTTTATTATAGGGCAGGTCATGACATTTACAAAACTGAAAACCTTTTCAAAATCGGACAACTGGTTGCAAAGTTATCTCCATTTTTATACCCCCAAAATGGGCCTTTTTTCCGACATGCGAGTACGCAATTTACAGAATGTAACAACACCCTACATTCCAGGACCTATAACTTGTAAAAGTGAAGTGCAATAACAACCTTTGTTCTCTCTGTATACTAAATCCACTTTGTACATTATAATAAAGAAGGAATTACCTTTATAATGGACATATTTCTCTTTTTATAGGATCCAGAACATGGGGTCTCATTTTGTGGACTTAGTTTAGTTTTCCTTTGTAACTTCCTTATCGCAGCTCAAGTACCCATATATCTGATGTCAGTATGTAAAATTATCATCTCTAATTCCAGGTATGTCCCCATATTATCAATGTCCATACTTGATAGAGTACATAAATCAAAGTATTTCCTTTCAGTTGGACTCAACTTGATTTTTAGGGAGGTTGGAAAGGTAGGGGGAAGGCCAATGTGAAAAATACAGATATTTTTTGATGATTTTTCCTGAAATTGCAAATATTTTGTCTGTATCAGAATATAAAATGGCTTAACATCTCAGAACCAGTTTGCATTATGATAATATGATATATGTGTCTTGAAAAATTACTGTTTAGAGTAATTTTACATGAACAAAGTGTTTATATCCTTCTTTATATGACACTTTGTAGTGAAAAACGTCAATGTTAATTTGTAGCCGAGAGATGATAATATTGTAAATAACTCTAAAGCTGAGCTATATTCTTGCAAGTTAGCCTCACGCATTTGTGTAGGTGACCCCTTTGAAGGAATGTGTGAGCATTAAATGTCACTGTGGGACTTTGTGTATTGTTTTAAGTTACTTTTAACAAATAAATTGTGTCATTTTTGTGAAATTTAAAATATATGGATTTGGGCATGTTTTTACGCTCTACTGGCAATAACTTGGGAAATGTGATGGATAGAAAATCAGGAAAAGTGGCATAAGATGGCCAAATGTGTACTACAGATAATACAATAACCAACTACGAAGATCTTCTCATTAAAGAACATATATTCTGCTTTTCCCTACCCCTACCCCCTGAAATGTTGAGATTTGAATTCTCTCAAATAAATTTAATTTTCAGAGTGACAAGTTTGAAGATATTGATTGTGACCAACAATTTCTAACTAACATCCCTTCAGTCTGCATACTCTTTTAACAGGAATTACAACCAGCATGCTGAACAGAAATGGAGCCAGTAAAATTAAAAATATGTAATGTAGTAAATTCTCTTAAGGTAGAAGGAATGGGGAAAGGTTTTGGGAAATGGAGGCCTAAAGCAGGTCTAAGTATTCAGCATTATACATTCACAAGACCGTGTGACGGTATGTTGAAGTAACATATTTTTTGTACACTTATCAATATTATGTATACATTTAACTAATACAGTATGTGTTGGGCGGATTTTTTGTTGATGCTAAAACACTTTTGAAGTGGATTTTCCACCCATGCAGTAACTCTAAAGTTCCACTAAAAATGTTTAGGAAACTTAAGTATTTTGGAGATTGGCCTGAATGTCCATGGGCTGGAACATGGATGCATCTACTTTTTCTACTGTGCTTGTTCACAGATATTTACATTTATTGCATGCGTTGGAAACTGCAATCCATGCATGTTTGGGTGAAAATCCACTCTGGGTAATGAACGTACTGTAACTAATAACACCCTACAGATTGTTTCTTGAACAAACATTTCCTGTCAGTGTGGCAGCGATATGGGGGGGTGTTGTTTGTTTTATTTATTTATTAGTATTTAAGGTCACATATTTCTGCACAATGGCTTATCATGACCACAACAGTTTTATGGGTGGAGGAAGCTGGAGTACCTGGAGAGAACTACCAAGCAATGGCAAGCAACTTTCAGCTTCCCAACAAACATACTAACTCCACACAAGCAGGGTTAGGATTGGTTGAAGACAGGTGCACCATCGACGTGCAATGTCTTAGTACACAACATCACCATGCCCCCATGTGGACATTGGGGGTGAAGGGTCTTGCCCAAGGACACAGCATAGTTGCAGCAGGTGGGATTCAAAGTGAGGACCTCTCGGCTCGCAGCCTGCAACTCTACCAACTGAGCCACCGCATCCCCCGAATGTTTGTTTTAATTGACACCTCTGGTTTTGATATCTTCATTGTTTAAAAAATTTTATTTGTGGCCAGGGATTCATCTACCCTCTTTGGGAAAGGGCCTGGGACCCATGCATTTGGAAAATTCTCAACAACGAAGGCTCCAATTTGGAATTGTTTTGGGGAGAAGAAACATACAGAGCATAAGAAATATTACCTTCAATATGAACTGAGAACACTTTTACACTGTATGACTTTGCTGTTGTGTCAAGACAAGTCTTGGCAGTCTATACAGGCAGCCAAGACATGTCTAGAAAGTACTTACAAGATTCTCGGAATGTAACTTGCATGTTACGACGGCTTGTTGGGGCACTGGTTTGGTTGCAGAAAAATGTGCTCACTCTCAGAATTAGACCTTTAAGGTTTAAAGAACCTGCTGTTTGCCCTAAATTTAGAAACTTGTTGTGCTTCGATAGGTTGCTTAATATTGCTTAATGCTATCTCAGGATACCAATAGTGAATTAAAATTTTGTTTGAATGGGGAGTGAGCTTGAGAAATTTGGGTTTCAATTGAGAAAACTGTGCCCAAATTACCTTTGGGAAAGGGGTCCACATTTGACCCTATAGACACCAAAAAAAAAATTCCTGGTGGCTCATAGGAGATATTTATTTTTGTAAAATACAGTTAGAACTAGAAGTCCTGTCATGAAATGCGCACAAATAGCACGTTGATATGCGCATTAATATACGCGTTATGGCTCAAGTAAAGCTATCAAATTCTGTACATATGGCCTGTGCACAAGCAATGTTTCAGCCAATGGACCTCCGGGTAACCCGGAGGTCCATTGGCAGAAACATTGCATGTGTTTGCTATGAGTAACCAGGAGAACCTGCTGTGCTTTGGATGCCATTCGATATGGCAATTGTGCGCAATTCCAACGCGCAATTAAGCCTAGATAAGCGCACTATTCGTGACAGGACTTCTAGTTTTAACTGTAGATTGTCATTGCTATTCTGTGCATTCTTCATCTACCTTTATATGCAGTAACCACGTCCTAACTTTCCTTGGACACATTCCACCAAACTATATTCTATGTATACAGTTAGTTATGCCATGCAGCAAGAACTCAATTTTGGGTCTCCATAGTTTTTTAAGCAAATTCACACCATAATTAATTTTTTAGGTGTTGGTATAAACTACCCTTATATATATGCTTGTAGATGGATGTTATTGACATTAGAAATTTAAATAAAAGGCAATAAAATATTTTGTTCAATCTTTTATTATATTGGGATGGAAGAATGAAGGATATGTGAGTATTGAACGACACAAAGGAGAGGGTTAGTATTTTTTTTCTTTCAGAAAGATTGGAAAGAATGATGTGCGCAGTGTTATCAGTTTGTTTCTGGTGTTTGGAGGAGAGATGAAGTGTGGGGATAGGGATGCATTTGGGAGTACAGGGTTAATTAAGGCCTTCTAATGCAGGCCTGGTATTTTCAGGAGAGCGATTTATTCGCTCGCCTACTGCTCGCCTTAAAAAAAATGAGAGCGAAAAATAGCCCTCCTAGCCTTAGAAAATAATAATTACCACAATAGCCTGTTCCTAAAAGCCACAGGTTTTTCAGATCTGTGCTATGTTAGTGTCCTCTGCAAGGTGGCCACACTGTTCCTCCCACACCTCCGGGCCTTCAAGGCCCGGAGGTGTGGGAGGGAAAGTGTAGCCGTCTCGCAGAGACTACCTTGTGAGCAGCACCAAATAAAATGAACAAATACCACTAGGCAGAATTCATTAATAGTACAACTTCATTTTGCCACTTTTAGCTTTTGTAGGCTTCAGGAGAGCTAATCGCCCCCCTCGGCTATGTGAGGAGAGCGATTTTTAGCCCTCCTGCATTTTTAGGAACGCCAGGCCTGCTAATGTTGGGAGTCTGCTTGCCTTTGCTTACTAATTCTTACTGGGTACTCTGGCTTGCTCCACCTGTAGAACTATCTGAGACGAGGTTCCCCTAGCTGTTGAAAGTGCCATTAAACCCCAATAAATAAGGCCTTCTAACCTGAGAACCTAGGCCTGGCATTCTGAAAAATGCAGGAGGGTAAAAAATCGCTCTCCTCAATCAGCTTAGGAGAGCAATTAGCTTTACACAGCATTTTAAGTATCCAGTTGAACAAACTCATTGAAACTGAAACCAACAGACTACATCAGTGATTTTATTAACTTTACTAAGTTAAAGCGAAATCTCTTAGACATCTGGATGTCTCACTCAACAACCGAACACACACTTGACAAGACCTGTGTGTGTACCCAGACCTGTTGTCCAAGAAAGTCATACGCCTACCACTACCACCTTCAACCCCCAAGGGGGTTGAAGGTGGTAGTGGTAGGCGTATGACTTTCTTGGACAACAGGTTTGCTTGAATCTACAGTCACATCCTGGTGCAAGTGCTTCAAGTGACAGGATAGTAGTAATGGTAGTATATTATAGTGTCAATATTCCTTGAATAATTACCCCTCAAACTGTGATGTCAGTTGTTGAACTTGAAACTGACAGAAAAAAAAATATTGCAGTAACCCATTTTGCTTCAAATGATTGCAACTGTGTTTGGGTATGGTTGCCGCCATTACCTTTTACCACTAAACCACTTTTAAAATGAAATTACTTGATGTTATGTGACTTCGAAGTTAAATTACATTTTTGCTTTACAACAAAAATTTAATGTGAGCATAATAGATAATCTCAATCATCCCAGACCAAAATATTTAGGAGGGCAATTTTTCGCTCTCCTTAATTCTTTCAGGAGGGCAGTAAGGAGAGCTAAAAAATCGCTCTCCTGAAATTGTCAAGCCTGCTGAGAACCGTTACAAAACAATGGCTGACCAAAGTTTTATTATAGTGGAAACACATAAAACTGCCAATAAAAAAAAATTGGAAAGGCTTTCTTTATTTTAAGTATTCTAACACACAAATTAATACATAGGTGATGGACAGTGCTTCTCTTGGGGAACAGACAGGTCCTAACATTGCAAAAACATGTATGCCAGAGAATGAAAGTGTGGGTATTGGAACTATATTGTTCCAGGTAGAAGCACAATCTACTGCTACACCAGTTACACCCTCCCCCCCACCCCCACCCAAGACCCTAGGATTTCCTACATGAGAGTCTGGGCTCTCTGATGGGGGTGGGGGGGGGGGGGAGATATTCCGCTCACAACACCACAAAAAATAAAGGAATTTGCCCAGGGAGAGGATGTTCCCAACAATGTCCCTTTTAATATCCACTGCTCCCCTGCACCCCACCTATCAGTGAAAAACAAATGATATAAATATCCCCCCCCCCCCACCCCAGTCCAAAGTGAACACAAAATAATGAAAATATTAAAATAAGCTAAATCAACAAATGCTTCCCCCAAAAAAGCTATAGCTGCCCCCCCCCTCCCCCCCCCCCCATAAACAATTACTCGAAACTACTCCAGATGGAGGAGAGCATGAAAATTAAATAACTTCCACTTTCAGCAGAACTCTGCTTAATTTTATCCTCCTAACCCCCTACCCAGATAAGACTGGCTACGCAACAAGACACTGGATTCAGTCATCTAAAATGAATGTGAAAAAACTTGATCTCGCTCACACTCAAATTTATTTTTAAATATTCTGTACCCGAGAAAAAAATAACTCTTTCGTCGGATGACTCCCATGTTGTACTGAGAGTGTTGAACAACAAAAGTAATTTGCCTTAAAATTAAGCTTTTTAACTAACGAAGATTGGAAAGAAAATAATGGGCAGTTCGCTCAAAAGTTCTGCTCAGGTGCTTGTTTATCATCGAAAAAGCATGTGTTGTTTGTTGACTTCTGTCACTGTTGACATGTTTTATTTATTTTTTTTGAGCATTTTTTTTTACAATTCTACATTTTAATTTAAACCCCGTTAAGCGTGTTTCGCGAAAAAGGTGCGGGTCCCAAAATATTGCGATGAAATTTAAACTTGAAAGCCTCCACCCGATACGGGAACAAAATTTGAAATCTTGAAAACACACGTGGCCTGCTGGAAATTTCGGGAATATGGGCGGAGTTTTCAGCCTACAACCAAGACAATCAAATAAATGTGTTTTGATAACTTTTTTGAGTGTTTTACTATTTGCAGTTATGGTGAATTGTAAGCCAAATTATTTCAGTTGTTTATTCATTTCCGTTACGAGAGGAAATTTGAATTTACTTGCACAAGCGAATGCTGCACTGTGCACATGTTTATAAAATTATGTGCTCTCGTGGAGCAGAATTCTTGGAAGGCGGTTTATTTTTGTCACCGTTTTTTGACAAGTCATCGACTGGAAGATCCTAACATTAGCCAATCGACATCCAGTATTTTCGATAGGCTGGAATCTCCTCTATTTAAATATGCATGATACTTTTGCGTCCATTTATGGGTTAAAAAGTTATGCGCGATCAAAGTTTTTCTTCGAAAAATAAATCATGACCAAATTGAAAAATTCCAAAGTATCATGGACCGTTGTGAAGGTGAGAATATGATCTTTAAATTGATTGTACTCACGTTTTCCTGTGAAAAATATCTCCCAGTCGACAGCTCCTTGAAAACGGTTAAAAAAAAGTTAAATGATTTTTTTTGACTCGAAAATACGTGTTTTGCTTCCACTTTGACGTCGTCGTTGTTTTTAAATAATTTGCGTATCGATGTCATCCAATTCGTTTTAGGTGGAATGTGAACCCGTGAATAACCTACACCTTTTATCTAGTGCAAATATTTGAAAATAAATGAATAAGAGAAGTTTGAAAAAGGTGTATATTTGCCATTTTTTACGCAAATCAGAAAACTGCACAACGTTATCGTGACGTCCCTACCAAATACACCCAGGGGCCGACCTGGGCACGCGCCAGTGCGTATTTGGTTCTGAAACATCAGGACCTGGCTCTTAAATCTCAGAAATAGGCTTCTCAGTTGGCGCGTAACTTCTCAAATCATATTTTGATATTATTTCGATGGATAATCGAGAGAGACACTCTTACATGTATTATATATATGATTATCATTTATCATTGTTGTAGAGTGCTTAAGTTAATACTTCAAGTCTTAATTACCAAGCATTAATCTTCACTGTGGTTTCGGATCAAGTCTTGGCTGCCTAAATAGGCAGCCAAGACTTGATCAGAAACCACAGTGAAGATTAATGTTTGCTACAGTGTGCTAAATGAAAATGATGAGAGCTATTACATACTTGCAGTGTGTGTTACAAACAGCAGTGTGACTCCGTAAATTGAAATCTGGCGCATGAATTGAAAAAATAGGCTCCGAGGCTAGAGCGTATTTTAAATAGTCCTGATCGGTCCCTGTACACCCATATTCTTTTATTTGAAAGATGAATAAATTTTCGGTTGTACTAAATACAGCAAGTCCCTTCGGATACAAAATACATCTAGTCCCTCAAACACACCGCTAATAACGTCAAAAATAAAAAATTAGAGACTTTATCATAGAACTGCATGTTGACTATTTATGTTTTTATTTGTTTTTTTTTCAAATTTAAAAGCAGTGAATGCTAGTCTTTGTAAGACTGACCCGGGCCTTCCTGGCCCTCACAGTCTTTGAGCAACCTGTTCAAATTTCATCTGACTAAAACTGAAAGAAACTGGCCGCATTTGGGTCAACGCGGTTCACGCTTCATATCGAAGACAAAAATCACACAATCAACATTCTACTTGTTGTACTCACCCCAAATATAATTTATTTACATGTCTGCATCATTATTTAACGCAAACACAGCTTCAAATTCAAGAAATGTTGAAAAATATCCGACATCACCAGGTTAAAAAACATCATGTTTCAAAGATAATTAAATTGTACCATGCATGCGTACAGATACTGTGCGCATGTGTGGTACAATTTGTTTATCTTTGAAATCGATGTTTTTTAACATGAAGTCAGATATTTTTCAACTTTTCTTGAATTTGATGCTATGTTTGCGTAAAAAATGATGCAGACACGTAAATAAATTATATTTGGGCTGAGTACGACAAGTATAATATTGGTTATGTGATTTTTGTCTTCGATATGAAGCGTGAACTGAGTCGACCCAAATGCAGCCAGTTTCTTTCAGTTTTAGTCAGATGAAATTTGAACGGGTTGCTCAAAGACTGTAAGGGCCAGGAGGGCCCCAGGTCGCAGTCTTACAAAGACTAAGTGAATGCTTGACAATCTTTTGTTTTGAACAGCAGTTCCGGCGATCTACGAGTCGTGTGTGTGTAAAATAAAAGTACAACTTTTAAAAGAGATGCTTTTGAAATGCTATCTGAAAATGTTTTTTTGATACTTGATTGTTTTATTTTTAGTCCAGTCGACGCAAGTCGTTACAGGTCAAACAAATGCAAACACCGAATAGCAGGCAACCTTTAATTTCATCATGTTCTGCGAATTAAATGTAGAAAATAATTTATGAAAATCATCATTGAGAAGCATGCTTTGAAAATTACAATTTCAGTAAATAATGTAATCAATAATTAGAAACAACGAAACTGCCAACCCGAATTTCTGAAGCGTTTGTTTATAAAGTCAAAAAAGTTAGGAATTTATCGATGAAAACGCTTGATATATACTTAATAATTGCACATAATTAACAAATTTGACAGTCCTTTGCAAATTCATGTCTAAGGTTAAATTTTGTGAGTGCTTTACATGATAATGGTGTGCTTTTTAGAGACTTGCTGTAATTAGTACATGAGGGGACTTGCGACTTATTAGGGACTTGATTTATTTAGTATGACCCATAAATTTTGGTTTCCAGTGGGACCTAAAATTTTCTGAGGCATACAGTATGGCCATCATGGATTGGTCTCTTCCATGGAGGGTCAGTATTTCCATGGACACAATAATATTGAATTACAAACACTACTAGTAGGGTTGACACTCAAAATTGCAATCCATAAGAATCTGATTGTTTTTTTTAGCTTTTATCATACAGTACGTCCAGAGTGTATACCATATGAAACACGGGACGCAGTGTTTACATTTCATCAAAACACAGAGTTATCCGGTGAAACTCGGTGTGACTGCAGAGATAACTAACACTGTTGGTGGGTGATTTTGTGTGAAAGAGATTAGTATTGTTGATTGGCAATAAACACAGTCTCACAAAAATTGCTACTGTATTCATGTCAGTGTTTTGTGTGTGACGTTGATCTCGTGGTTTGAATCATAGAAATCGGTTATAAAAAGACTTTTCTGATTTATATGGTTTGAATGGCAACTTACACGGTAACTGCACAGTTTGCAAGTCGGTGTGCATTAATTTGGTAATAACTGTGCATGCAGCGTAATTTTTTGACGACGAGCCACAGAAACTGGCAAAGAGGCAATTTAAAAACTCGGAAGACCAATCCCGTATCCATCAAACAACTGGATGGGACGAAGTTTTAGAGACTCTGAAGGCAGATTCACGAGAATAATAAAACAGTCTTAACTAAATTTCCTGAATCTCGCTCAAAATTTTGTACGCCATTTGCCAAACCCATATAGAATGTATACCATTACAAATACTGTGAAATAACACCTAGGCTAGCCGCCAATGTGTCGGCAGGATATACTCGCAGCAAGATGATTTTATCGTCTTAGAAAATGTACAGAATTTGCTTTCAGCTGATGCATTGTAATAGAAAACAAAAACAGAACAAAACATGCAGACTTAAGCAATCTGGATGTACCAAAAAACCTTATTAATATTTACAAGAATATATCAATTGTACGGGCATGCTACATGTACAACAAACAAAACTAGAAAGAAGACTGCTGATATAAATTTTACAGCATCGGGGAGTCGAGCAGAAAATCATAGCCTCGTGAGGTTCTATCACCAGGACTTGCCTTGAGTAAAATGGTCGGGGTCTAAAAAAAAGCCCCCCAGATGTTTAGGTCGGGGCCTGTTGGGAGCCTGAAAAAGTCCCCCCAGATATTGAGGTCGGGGCCTTTTGGGACAGCTCATTTGATTTTCAATATGTCTCCTTTTTATTGTATCAAAGACTTATTTTCAACTTCGCGCAGTGCGAGAGTTAATATCTCACGTGCGGTAAATGTATTAACAAAGCAGTTAGCTCCCTTTAGCTGTAACAGACAATCCTCTTTCTCAGAATCGAAACAAATTAATTGTTTTGAGAGCCAGAGGGCACCGCGAGTTGGTACTGCAGATCCTCAGTACCGCTAATACTATAGATTTATACCCCTACAAGTACAGTAATGATTGAAACACGTTGTATGATAACCACATGAGTGTTTTGTTATCTGCAGTGCTTCTTTTAAATCAGTGGGAGGAAAAACGTTGAAAACTTTTCTCATCCCGTAACAACTAACTTCGTCGGTTATTGACTCGATTTTTTGTTAACCGATCGAGCATTCGCCTGAAAACAAATCTGCATAACTTATTTCGAGGCCTGATCACTACGAGTAAAAATCCTTCAACGAAAGGCCTTCTCATATCAGAACACTAGAGTCTAGGCTTGCATCCATATCCGTACGAGGAGTGAATCATGGGAAACGAACTATCAACTCTCCAAACACCACAGAACAACCCACCCTCACCCCCAACCCCCTTTTCCACCACTAGCTTTGCTTTGGAAGCAAAAAATAACAAATGATATTCTCGGGTTTTGCGGGTGGTCAGTATCATCTTCGATCAAGATTTGTAAGATTTATTCAAGCAATTAACACCAACAGATACCGATTGCAAAAACAGTTACAATGACAGAATTAAATCTTGAAACATTGAAAAGAAAAAAGATGTTGAAAGTACACAAAAATATGGGTAATTATTTTATCCATCTCAAGTGCCTGTGTGAATTTGCATGATAGAGAGAAATTGTGCCCCCAGCACACCAAGCACGCAGCCAGAACATCAAAGTTAGGGGGCAAGAGTAATATCTAGGGAGGTGTACTCTGCATAGTCCTAAATCCGTATTCCCAGGTTTTGCGGGCGGCCAGTATCATCTTCGATCAAGCTGTGTAAGTGTTCAAAATGCAGAGACAAGAAAAAAAAATGGTCTGCATTCTCGTGATAGAAAATCGATTGAAATTAGTTTTTCATTTTCTGTCCATGGGAGGCTTTTTTGGGTGGATTGATATTCTGGCGCGGTATTCATGAACTTCTATTTGATGGTTTAATATGAGGGGAGACATTTCCAAAGGACAGAGAACAATCAAAAGCATGTAACAACTATTTATTCATGAAAAATATCTGAAAGGAAGTTTTAGAAAACTTAGTTTTTCATAACATTGCAGGCAACTTTCTCGTTCACACCATGACACGTGGTTCGAGAATTTTCTGTATCCCCTCTGTTTCGCACCGCATGTGGCTCGACCCATCGTTCATGTGAATTGAACATTCTCTGACACTTTGAACGCCTGTGCTTTTGATTGTGAGTATTCTGTAATCTGTCTCAAATCCACCCACAGTACATGGAGAAGGTTTTGGCGCAGAAACACCTCCAGAGTGGAATTCCCACACATACTGGTCCGGATTATGTTATGTTAAAGGAAACATCATTTTCAAATGAGCTTCGAACTATTTCCAAAAGCCCATCCACTGAACCATACTGTGTTTGTTTCCACTTTCCCTTTGTGTTTACTTTGTCACAGAAACTGAGTATACCATATGGGTGGATATTCCTTCTCCGAGTGTTTTTGCAAACATCACAATTTCATGATTGGGAGTTCTGTACGTAGTTAATTAAGATTCTATAGTGCTCAACAAGGGTTTTATTTTTTATTTTCTTCTTCGTTTTGGGTTTTTCTGGTGTGTGTGAGAGGGGGGGGGGGCATTGTATTTGGAAGCCCTTGGTGAGGGGATGCCCCCCCCCCCAGAAGCTTTTATGATTTTTAGCTCAACTTTGGCCGTCAACAGTTCAATACGGCTCGGGCTAGAGGCCGTATTTATGAACCAATCTTTACGAAACTTCTTGGGTACCTTTGTTATGACTGTGGGACGAGAACGAGTGTTTTTGGGTCCGGTCCAGAATTCAAGATGGCTGCCAGCCGCCAATTTGTACCGACGATGCAGAAATCTGTTTTTTGCACAGAACTTTCACATGAAAGCGCTGATTTGAATAATTTTTAATATGAATGTTTAGTACCATGGGATACATCACATATAATACTTTTTTTTTCTCGTACGTAAATTATGCAAATTAGACTAACTTTGATATATTTAGTGTTACTTTCAGCACTGTCAGTGCAAATGCCAATACGACTCGGGCTAGAGGCTGCATTTATGAACTGATCTTTACGAAACTTCTTGGGTACCTTTGGTATCACCGTGGGACAAGTACAAGTGTTTTGGGGTGTGGTCCGAAATTCAAGATGGCCGCTGGCAGCCATTTTGTTCAAAATTAGGGGCAATCAGATTTTTGCACAGAACTTCCACATGAAAGCTCTGATTTGAATAATTTTTTGTGTGAATGTTTAGTACCATGGGATACATCACAAAAAATACGGGTTTTTTTCTCGTGCAGAAATTATACAAATTAGATGAACTTTGAATTTTTCAGTGCTACTTACACACAGTAAGTACACATGTCAATACGGCTTGGGCTAGAGGCTGTATTTATCAACCGATCTTCACAAAACTTCTTGGGTACCTCTTCTATCACCTTGGGACGAGAACGAGTTTTTCTGGGTGCGGTCCGAAATTCAAGATGGCAGCCAGTGGCCATTTTGTACCAAAATTAGGTCTAGTCAGTTTTTTGTACACAACTTCTATACATCTCAGGCTAGAGGCCGTATTTATGAACCGATCTTTACGAAATGGCTTGGGTACCTTTGTTATCACCGTGGGATGAGAACGATTGTTTTGGGGTGTGGTCCGAAATTCAAGATGGCCACCAGCAGCCATTTTGTACCAAAATTAGTGCAATCAGTCTTTTGTACAGAACTTCTGTATGAAAGTTCTGATTTGAATAAATTTTTGTATGAAGGTTTAGTAAAATGGAATACATCACGTACAGTACGGGTTTTTTTCTCGTGCAGAAATTATGCAAATTAGATGAATTTTGATTTATTTAGGGCTACTTATACACTGTAAGTGCACATGTCAATACGGCTCAGACTAGAGGCTGTATTTATCGACCGATCTTCACAGAACTTCTTGGGTACCTTTGTTACACCTTGGGACGAGAACGAGTGTTTCTGAGTGCAGTCCAAAATTCAAGATGGTTGCCAGTGGCCATTTTGTACCGAAATTAGGTCCAATCAGTTTTTTGTCACAACTTCTATACAGCTTGTATTTATGAACTGATCTTCACGAAACTTCTTGGGTACCTTTGTTTTCACCTTGGGACAGGAATGAGTGTGTTTTGGGGTGCCTTTGTTATCACTGTGCTATGAGAACAAATATTTTGGGGTTCAGTCAGACCCACTCTGGGACTCAAAAAGATTTCTTTTCTAGTTTTGCATCTGACTGTCACCCACCTTTACAATACTTTACCTATACATTTGTTACAGGCAACGGTCAGTATTTATGTACAGACCGTTACAATACTTTATATGTACCTTTGATATCAGGTCATTACCTAGATGTTTGTCATTGCTGTGTCACATACTATACATGTACATGTCTTTGTCTTGACAAGTTGAACTACAGTGTCATTGACACTTTCATTAAGAGAATACATTTGATGAAAACAAAAGTGGCTCTAAAATTATTTCTGTTGAATATCCTTTGGAGATTTATTGCTATCGGGGCAACTCGGTCCCAATGATGTGACATTTCGGACTGACCAAAACTACGAAAATTGTCTGGGTTGAGTTACAACGGAACCAGAAAACAATGAGAGGCTTTAAAAAAAATCATTGGCAATATCTTATATATTCCCGATTTGATGTTTACCTAACTTGACATCATCGCATCGAAGTCTATCTGAAGAAGGGGAGGGGGGGGGGGGGGGGGGGGGGGTCGCCATACTGTCGATTGTCGAATTAAATTTCTTTTTTTTCTTTTCAACTTCATACCATCCTTTATTCTTGTAGTAGATTTATCCACGCGGGTTTTAATTTAATTGTCACCGAGCACAGGATCAATGTTAATAATAAATAACAAGCTATTAAATGGCTTAGTTCTCAAGTCAATTCATCAAACTCAAATATACAAGATTTATTTAAATGATATGTACTCGGTGAAACACCGAGGCACTTCAATCAACAGAACGAATAAGCCATCGCCACTGTTTATCACCTTGGACTTTAGCTGCTAATCTTTTTACGCACAGCAAACGCGGTGTGTGAAAGTCGACAGTGTTCCATGGAGTCAATTTAGGTAAAATCACCTGCCACTGCGCTGAGTAGATGAGACGCTATACACTATGGACATACTGTAGGGCAGGTCATGACATTTACAAAACTGAAAACCTTTTCAAAATCGGACTACTGATTGCAAAGTTATGTCCATTTTTATACCCCGAAAATGGGTCTCTTTCCCTATTCGCGAGCTTGTAGTTTGCAGAATTTAGCAACGCCCAACATTCCAGGACTTATAACTTGTAAAAGCGAAGTGCAATAACAACCTTTGTTTTCTCTGTATACTAAATCCACTTTGTACATTATATTAAAGAAGAAATTACCTTTATAATGGACATTTTTTGTTTTTTATAAGGCCTAAAAAAAATTATACGTTTGTTTCCGCTAACCTGACCGACCATATTTCAAACTGCCGAGTCTTAAGCATTTTATTGAAATCGCAAAAAAGTGAAAAAAATGTGACATTATTGCCACTTTCTAAATCGTGCCACGATATTGATCGTCAAAAAATTAAGAATTTATAAAAAGAAACCCTATTTTATATAAAAGCCTATTGAGCCACAGAACTTCTTCATAATATAATATTCAGCAGTCCTTGTATTCTGAATTGTGTTTTCACATGCCTCACTTTATCACGGCACCAAAAAATTAGCACACCTGAGTACTTGAAATAAATTGCCTTTTTAAATGATTGTGGTAATGGATTGGTTAAGTATACACATGTAACATTGTATTTGTCTTGGCTAAGAAAGCACAAATGACTTGTTTTTGTTTATTTGAAGACAATAAAGTTCCCTGCTTTGTACTTTAATGAAAAACTTTTGAGCACACTATATGTATTTTGAAGGCATGATGAAATCGTGATGTCATCGAGTGCAAACAGCCAATCACTTTTCAGTACAAGTGTCAATTTACAGGGAATCCCTTGGCATTTGCCAAGGAAAATTTCCAGGTTTTAAATAGCATGCATGCTATTGGTCAAAATGTACAATATGATAACTGTACATGCTTACTGGAATACAGTCCATGTATCTTGTTTCAAAATCGAGGTAAAAAATATTCAATCACTTGCGTAATAATGGCCACTGTTGAGACAAAACGCTTGAACAATTGAAGAAAATTAATAGGTAAAATTTCCATTGTCTTCAAGGGCAGACAAGGTGGTACATGCAGGGCACATTTATGATCAGATCACTTTGTGCATCAATATCTCCCCTTGGAACACCATGCAGGGCACATTTATGATCAGATCGCTTTGTGCATCAATATCTCCCTTTGGAACACTATGGAGGGCACATTTATGATCAGATCACTTTGTGCATCAATATCTCCCTTTGGAACACCCTGCAGGGCACTTTCTTGATCAGATCGCTTTGTGCATCAATATCTCCCTTTGGAACACCACGCAGGGCACATTTATGATCAGATTGCTTTGTGCATCAATATCTCCCTTTGGAACACCATGGAGGGCACATTTATGATCAGATCACTTTGTGCATCAATATCTCCCCTTGGAACACTCTGCAGGGCACTTTCATGATCAGATCACTTTGTGCATCAATATTTCCCTTTGGAACACCATGCAGGGCACATTTATGATCAGATTGCTTTGTGCATCAATATCTCCCTTTGGAACACCCTGCAGGGCACTTTCATGATCAGATCGCTTTGTGCATCAACATTTCCCTTTGGAACACCATGTAGGGCACATTTATGATCAGATCGCTTTGTGCATCAATATCTTCCTTTGGAACACCATGCAGGGCACATTTATGATCAGATCACTTTGTGCATCAATATTTCCCCTTTGAACACCATGGAGGGCACATGATCAGATCGCTTTGTGCATCAACCTTTGGAACACCATGGAGGGCACATTTATGATCAGATCGCTTTGTGCATCAACCTTTGGAACACCATGCAGGGCACATTTATGATCAGATCGCTTTGTGCATCAATATCTCCCTTTGGAACACCATGCAGGGCACATTTATGATCAGATCGCTTTGTGCATCAATATCTCCCTTTGGAACACCATGCAGGGCACATTTATGATCAGATCACTTTGTGCATCAATATTTCCTTTTGGAACACCATGGAGGGCACATTTATGATCAGATCACTTTGTGCATCAATATCTCCCTTTGGAACACCATGCAGGGCACATTTATGATCATATCGCTTTGTGCATCAATATCTGCCATTGGAACACCCTGCAGGGCACTTTCATGATCAGATCACTTTGTGTAGCAATATCTCCCTTTGGAACACCATGTAGGGCACTTTCATGATCAGATCACTTTGTGCATCAATATCTTCCGTTGGAACACCCTGCAGGGCACTTTCATGATCAGATCGCTTTGTGCATCAATATCTGCCTTTGGAACACTATGGAGGGCACATTTATGATCAGATCACTTTGTGCATCAATATTTCCCTTTGAAACACCATGCTTTGTGCATCAATATCTCCCTTTGGAACAGCCTGCAGGGCACTTTCATGATCAGATCGCTTTGTGCATCAATATCTCCCTTTGGAACACTAAGCAGGGCACATTTATGATCAGATCGCTTTGTGCATCAATATCTCCCTTTGGAACACCATGCAGGGCACATTCATGATCAGATCACTTTGTGCATCAATATCTCCCTTTGGAACACCATGCAGGACGCATTTATGATTAGACCACATTGTGCATCAATATTTCCCTTTGGAACACCATGCAGGGCACATTTATGATCGGATCGCTTTGTGCATCAATATTTCCCTTTGGAACACCATGCTTTGTGCATCAATATCTCCCTTTGGAACACTATGCAGGGCACATATATGATCAGATCACTTTTGCATCAATATTTCCCTTTGAAACACCATGCTTTATGCATCAATATCTCCCTTTGGAACACCTTGCAGGGCACTTTCATGATCAGATCGCTTTGTGCATCAATATCCCCCTTTGGAACACCATGCAGGGCACATTTATGATCAGATCACTTTGTGCATCAATATCTCCCTTTGGAACACCATGCAGGGCACATTTATGATCAGATCACTTTGTGCATCAATATCTCCCTTTGGAACACCATGCAGGGCACATTTATGATCAGATCGCTTTGTGCATCAATATCTTCCTTTGGAACACCATGTAGGGCACATATTTCCCTTTGGAACACCATGCAGGGCACATTTATGATCAGATCACTTTGTGCATCAATATTTCCCTTTGGAACACCATGCTTTGTGCATCAATATCTCCCTTTGGAACACCATGCGGGGCACATTTATGATCAGATCACTTTGTGCATCAATATCTCCCTTTGAAACACCATGCAGGGCACATTTATGATCAGATCGCTTTGTGCATCAATATCTCCGTTTGGAACACCATGCAGGGCACATTTATGATCAGATCGCTTTGTGCATCAATATCTCCCTTTGGAACACCATGCAGGGCACATTTATGATCAGATCGCTTTGTGCATCAATATCTCCGTTTGGAACACCATGCAGGGCACATTTATGATCAGATCGCTTTGTGCATCAATATCTCCCTTTGGAACACCATGCAGGGCACATTTATGATCAGATCGCTTTGTGCATCAATATATCCGTTTGGAACACCATGCAGGGCACATTTATGATCAGATCGCTTTGTGCATCAATATCTCCGTTTGGAACACCATGCAGGGCACATTTATGATCAGATCGCTTTGTGCATCAATATCTCCCTTTGGAACACCATGCAGGGCACATTTATGATCAGATCGCTTTGTGCATCAATATTTCCCTTTGGAACACCATGGAGGGCACATTTATGATCAGATCGCTTTGAAATTAGATGTGCTTGTTTGGTATGATCTCTTGATGGGAGCTATCGATTTTCTTCCATTTCTGTCAAAAAATGTTGCTGCTGGCAATGACTTTCGATGAACTTGGTGCAATTATGAATCAATATTTCCCTTTGGCACACCCTGCAGGGCACTTTTATGATCAGATCACATTGAAACATGGTATGCCTGTTTGGGGTGACCTCTAAATGGAAGCTAGTGATTTTTTTCCATTTACAGAAAAAATTGTTGTCCAACGGCCTTTGAACTTTGTTCAGATAGGCATCAATGTTTCCCTTTGGCACACACTACAAAGCACATTTATGATCGATTCGCTTTGAAACTTTGTATGCTTGTTGGGTGTGACCTCTAGATGGGAGCTATCGATTTTCATCAAAAAATGTTGCTGCTGGCAACGACCTTTGTTCTTAGTTCAGTCAGGCATCAATATATTCCTTTGATAATTTCCAGGTTTTAAATAGCAGGCATGCCATTGGTCAGAATGTACAATGTGACTAACTACATATGCTTACTGGAAGACAGTCCATGTGTCTTCAATTTGAGGTAAACAGTATTCAATAGCTTGCATAGTAATGGCCACTGTTGAGACAAACCATTTAGGAAAGAAAAGTAAGAAAGAAACGTTTCTTGGTCTGCAAAGGCAGACAGGGCGATAAAAAGTAAGAAAGAAACGTTTCTTGGCCTGCAAAGGCAGACAGGGCAATAAAAAGTAAGAAAGAAACCTTTCTTGGCCTGCAAAGGCAGACAGGGCAATAAAAAGTAAGAAAGAAACCTTTCTTGGCCTGCAAAGGCAGACAGGGCGATAAAAAGGAAAAAGACCCAATCTTAACCCTTTACCTAACCTGAAAAGCAGACGACACTTGCAAAAATAATTCTTGAATAACTAATTTTGTTCATCTTTTGTCTCAAAAACATAGGTTATGACCCCTTGTTGGAACGAGCTCGTTCCAACGAGGGGTCATAACCTATGTTTTGGAGACAAAAAATGAAAAAAATAATGAAAAGTAATTGGCGATTTTTGAGAATAGCGCTGGCCGGTTTTGGCCGTTATGTTAGGTAAAGGGTTAAACCAAAAATAATCCACATCAGTAAATAAAATCACTTGTAAACTGTGATAAGCAAATCGAAATTTGGCTAAATCAACTTTTCAGTATACCGATTATGATTTAATGTGACGATGTTAAAAATTAAACTGATTATAATCGGTATACTCCCCCCCCCCCTCCCCCCCCAATGATACAGGGCTCTATTTAACCGATGTTGCATTGCTTTTTGTAATCATTTTGATGAAGAGCTTGGTTTAGGAGTTGCATTGCACCCTGTAAAGATTTGAATGCAGGGCTCGATTTGCACTACATAATACTATTGAATACTTTTAGGACAAAATGGACAACATATCTGATGAAGAGAAGGATGTATCGGGTGATGAGGAAATTCAGTCTGAAGAGGAAGAAGACAAAGTGAAAGAAAAGGATGTCCCCAAAGAAAATAATAAAGAATCCCACATGGAAAATGAAGAAGAAAAAGTGGAAGCATCACCAGGACATGAGAATGATGATAATGTTAATGATGATAAGGAAGAGAAGACTCCGGTAAAAAGATCCCACAAAAAAGAAACTCCTCCCGTGGAAAGTGATGAGGAAGAATTAAAATGTAAGTGAAAAATTATACTTCCTGATCCAAAAAATCCCACAAAAAGCATCTCTTCTCGTGGAAAGTGACGAGGAAGAATTAAAATGCAAGTTAAATTATACTTCCCTGTCAAAACATTCCCACAAAAAACAGGTCTCGCCTTGAGTAAAATGGTCGGTGCCTAAATAAAGACCCCCACATATTGAGGTCGGGGCCTTTTCGGGGCTGATTTTCCATTTTGTCCATTATTGTTAGTGCTTTTTTGTGGAAAATGTCGGGGCTTGAAAAAAAGCCCCCAGCAGGTGCTCCTCGGGGCTGATCTCAGGGCCTGGGCTGATCAGCCCCGACTCAAGGCAAGCCCTGAAAAAAGCATCTCTTGCCGTGGAAAGTGACGAAGAATTAAAATGTAAGTCAAATTATACTTACCAAAAAAAAAAAATCCAATAAAAAAAACCTCTCTTCCTGTGGAAAGTGACGAAGAATTAAAATGTAAGTCATATTATACTTACTGGTCCAAAAAAATCCCACAAAAGAAAACACTCCTCCTGTCGAAAGTGACCTGGTGTGTGTTTTTAAATAATAACTGCCATACTGACTTAAATATTTTGTAGGATAACCACAAGAAAATGTTGATGTCCCTTAACCCTTTACCCAACACAGACGATATCCAAATTTATTACTTTAAGTATCTTTTTTTAAAATTTTTCAGATATTATCAACAAAACCATATCATGTGACTCCTCGTTGGAACGAGCTCGACGAGCTTGTTCCAACGAGGGCTCACATGATATGGTTTTGTTGAAATTTTTTGAAACATAATAATTTTTCAACTGCTGAATTTGCATATTACGTGGGCAGATGCGGCCAATTTGTTGGGTAAAGGGTTAAGAGATTAACGTGATTTCGTCTGATACTGTAATTTGTAAAAGCCTTTGGTACACGCAGGTATCATGAGTGTTCTTTACTCAGTGTTCTGAAGTACATTTTTATATTGATACTTTTCTCAATTCTTCAGCTGGACAGAAGTGTGTATATACTTTAATATATAAAAATTTATGAGGCCATTTGACAATTAACATGATTTTACTTGTAACATACGTAACATATTCCTTCTAAAAGCTGTAAGTACAGGATTTGCCCTCAGCATAAGCCAAACTTTAATTTCAAAGTTTCTTTTACCCATATCAGCATTGAACACTTGAAATAAAACATGCACAGTTGCTTGTAAGTTTTCTGTCGAGACATCTAAAATCTGTAATCACACTAACGTACGTAACATTTTTTCTGTAACGTATGTAACATTGAATTTTTTAGTAGCAAATGTTCCAGACCCAAAATACCGGTTGCAAGAATATTTTTTTTTCAAATTTACATTTCTTCTTATGTGGAATTGCAATGTCTATGTATCAAACAGTACCAAATCAGAGGAAATCATATTGAAATACAACAGGTATATATTTTTCTGAGTAACGGACGTAACGCAGCACTCAACCACCTTTATTGTTCAGAAGTAAACAGGAAAGTATCTCTGCTTTAGTCCGGAAGATACCACTAGGTGAGTGCTTTCAAACTGTACCATACTTTACTCCATATCAACTTACTGTATTATTTTTATTTCGGCTCAAACACTGAAAAAAGTTTGCAAATGTAACATACCAGGGCTCAAAATAAGCGGTGTCGCGTTGCTTTTTGCTATGCAAAAAGCTGTACAATGTTCAATTATGTACAGCATTTTGCGATACAAGATAATCAACTGCAGCCTATTAGGCTGCAGTTGATTATCTTGTATCGCAAAATGTAAATAAAAATTTGCAAACAAATTTGAAAACTAGTTCAATGATGCTTTACTTCTGATTGTGGAACATTCCAGGAATAACTCAGATTAACTCTCCATCAAGTATCATTACCAACTTCATATGTAAGATGAATTCTATTGGTTTAAATTCTTCTACAACATTTTGCATAAAATATCCATTAAAATAACTTCAAGCCCATCAAATTAAAAATCCCAACTTCAATTTTGAGAACTCTGTTAAACAACCACAACGTCATTTGAAATATCCAAGTCCATGCAACCTTAAGCTTAAAGGCAGTTCAGTTAAAAAAAAACATAGTAAATGTTTCATGTGTTGCAGATCATTTGGAAATGCCCAGAAATGGATGGAAACTATTCTATCTACTTGGAAGAATTCAGTACAAAACAGCATAACATAACTCCGGTATTCAAAAATAGCTATGCAATTTTTACAAAATGCTATTCATTTTTTGGAAATGTGTAGCATTTTGCTACGCATAGAAAAAAAGTTATTTTGAGCAATGTAACATATGTAACGGGAGAATCGCCCTTCACTATGATACCCTGAGTCTGGACATCATATTAAACTGAGTTGAGGGGTGTAGTTCCAAAAATTAATCAATAACTAGAGCTGTGTGCTATTGAAATTTCAGATTCGGTATCTGTATCGTTATTTTCCAGTAGTACTCAAACGATTAGTCTACTAGTCGATGTCGACTCTGAGCAAACCAGTAGTCGACTCTCAATTGTGCAGTCGACTACTAGTTGGAGGAGTTCAAGCTTTTAGGTAAATAGTATCCCTTCTGTGCCACTGTCAGACAGTTTGAACAGCAATATTGGGCAATCAATGTATACATCTATTGCCATCTAATAGTAGTGACAGTAGTTTGTTTTAACTGGTACTAGTAGAGTGCTGAATTATTTTGGGCTATCAGGATATGTTATTAATTTGCCTTGTTGCACTTATAGGCACTCTCCCATAAATCGCAACAAGTCAAATTAAAGACTATATAATTTCACTCTTAGCATAATTAGAATCACATTAACAGAATAATGTTCCAGTAAGTTGGAATTTTGGTGCCACATTAAATTATATTTGGAAATATAATCAGTGCCAATAACGTAATTCAGCATGGCTTTTGTGGCTTTCCCTGTGCAGCTGCCATGTGATTTTATTGCATGAGCATTCTGCCTTCTGTGAACAAATTTTGCACTGACTGATTGACAAATACTCCTTGTCTCTGATCATAACATTCTTTAATTGAAAATACTTCTAATAGCTCACCGAAAGGAGCTCAACTTATCACTTCCCATCCATTGTCATCCGTCGTGAATTCTACATTATCAACTTCTCACAAACTACTGGACCAAATTAAACCAAATTTGGTGTGCATGTTCCTTATCAAATGTCAATTCAAGTTTGTACAAATAAACTTGCCGTGCCCACAGGAGGCAGTGCAAGGGGCATAACTCTGATATCACCCATAATTTTTTTCAAAAATTCAAAAAAATCTTCTTCAGATCCTCCAGTCAGAATTTTTTCTTATTTGTTATACATCTCTAGGGGGCTCAGTTCAAGTTTGTTCAAATCAAGTCCCTGGGTTAAGAATTGGGGTCTCTATTGGAACCCAAAGTTTAACTTGGTGCAATTTGCGGAAATTTCTTTAAAAATCTTCTTCAGATCCACCAGTCAGATCCTTCATGTTTGGTATACAACATCTGTTGGGGGGGGGGGGGGGGGGGGGGGGGGGCAGATTGAAGTTTGTTCAAATCCAGTCCCTGGGTTTATAATTGGGCTCCCTGTAGGAGTCCAAATTTTAACTTACTGAAATATGAGGAAATTTCTTTAAAAATCATCTTCAGATCCACCAGTCAGAATGCTTTCATAAACAACATCTCTAGGGGTATCAGATTCTTTGTTAAAATCGGGTCCCTGAGTTAATATTTGGGCTCTCTATTGGAGCCCAAATTTTAACTTTGTGCTATTTGTGGAATATTCTTTAAAAATCTTCTTCAGATTCACCAGTCAGAATCCTCTCATATTTGGTATGCATCATCTCTAGTGGGACCAGATTATAGTTTGTTCAAATTGAGTTTCTCGGTTAATATTTGGGTTCCCTATAGGAGCCCGAATTTTAACTTAGTGCAATATGAGAAAACTTTTTAAAAAATCTTCTTAAGAATCCTTTAACATTTGGTATACATCATCTCGCTCGGGTGGAGGAGGGGTGGGTGGGGAGTCAGATTCAAGTTTGTTCAAATCGGTTCCCTGGGTTCAACATTTTGGGTCTGGTTCGGATTTAAAAATTTTTTACCAAATGCTGAGAAATTTTTTTTCCGATTTTTATGCGTTTTGTCAATTTTGAGACGAATAAACCTTTTAGCCTGAAAATTTTGGGTCTAGTTCGGACTCCAAAATTTTGGACCCAAATTCAGAATTTTTTTTCTTGATTTTTTATGCTCTTTGTTCACTTTTGAGATGGAAAAAAACATTTGAGTCCTGTTCCGAATCTTCCTCAGACCCTGTAGTCAGAATGCTTTCATATTTAGTATACAACATCTCTAGGAGGGTCAAGTTCAATCCTAGTCCCTGGGTTGATATTTGGGCTCCCTAGGGGAGCCGAAATTTTAACTTAGTACAATATAAGGAAATTTCTTTAAAAATCTTCCATCAGATCCACCAGTCAGAATCCTTTCATATTTGGTATACATTTCTTGGAGGTAAGGCTCAAGTTTGTTTGCTTAACTTCACAAAATCAAGATAAGCTATTGCCATCACGTGTGCGTAAGTCTGTTAGTCTGTGAGTCTGTTCACATTTTCCTTCAGCACAGACTACACCCTGTAGTTCTTGTCTGATCATCACGAAATTTCATATGCAGGTTTGGTGGCATGTCTAGATGAGAATGTCCCATTTTGGTCGCGATCAGTCAACCGGTATGGCTGACCGAGCCCAAAATCCAAATGCCATTAGCACAGTCTACAGGTCGTATTTGTGGAGGGATTTCATTGTAACTTGGTAGGATGACTCTATAATGCCTGGATGAGAACATCCTCTTTTGGTCATGATCTGTCAACTGTGATGGATGCCCAAGCCTGAAACCCTAAAAGTTTTAGCACAGTCTGCAGGTCTGACTTAAAATGGAGGGATTTCATTGTAATTTAGTAGGACGACTCCGTATGATGTCTAGATGACAACTTCCCCATTTGGTCGCGATCTGTCCGCCGTGATGACTCCCCGAGCCCAAAACCCCAAAACCTTTAGCATTGTCAAAAGGTTGTATTTATGGAAGGATTTTATTGTAACTTGTTAGGTTGACTCCATATAATGCCTAGATGATGACATCCCCTTTTGGGCGTGATTGGTCAACTGTGACGGCTACAGGGGCCCGAAGCCCGAAAACCTTGAGCACAGTCTACAGGTCATATTTATGAAGCAATTTCATTATAAGTTCGTAGGATCACTCCAGATGATGCCCATATGAGAAAGTCTTCTTTTGGTTGCGATCATTCAACCATGGTGGCTGCCCGAGCCCGAAGCCCAAAAACCTTTAGCACAGTCTACAGGTCATATTTTTGAAGGGATTTCATTGTAACTTGGTAGGTTGACTTGATGGATTTTCCAAAAATCTCCTCTGAAACTGCCAGGCCAAATATTTTTAAACTTCACATAAATGATGTACTGGGACCCCCTCTACCGACGATCCTCATTTAATGTTGATCGGGTTGCAAAAATGGTCACAATTGCGGCTTATAGTTACTATAGAAACCCTATGGGAGATCACACTTTCATCATTTCTACTGAGCTGACGTGAACCAAACTTGGCAGGGTTGGTCTATGGGAGGTCCTCTACAAACGATCCTCATTTTGTTCCTGTGGGTTGAAAAACATGGCCATCAGAGGCATTCTTTGATTCTGATTGGTGGATTTTCAAGAATCTTCTCCTCTGAAACTGCCAGGCCAAATGTTTTGATACTTCACATAAGTGATGATTGGGGCCCCTCTACCAACGATCCTCATTTAATGTTGATCGAGTTGTAAACATGGCCACAATTGTGGCTTATAGTTACTATAGAAACCCTATGGGAAATCACATTTTCGTCTTCTCTGGAACAACTGAGCCGATGTGAACCAAATTTCGCAGGAATGGTCTATGACAGGATGGAAATATGTGGCAACCAGAGGCTATATTCTAATGCTTAATCCAATGCCTCTCCTGTCTGCATGAAGATCGGTACTGTCAGCGAAATACTTGGTTTTGAGAATCTGGTAAGGGTTGGATCCAGTTTTTCTCCACTGAGAACTGGGGAAAAAAATCCCCAAATATTGTGTATACAGTACCAGAGACCAGCCGTGAGGGCGACTAGGGCGATTAAGTCGCCCTTCTAAGCCCAAAGTCGCCTAGAAAAATAGTCGGGGCGATTACAAGTCGCCCTGTAAAAATTGGCCAAAATGAGAAAAGGCTGAACTGAGTGATGTGAGGTTTACATGAAAACGAGTATTTTCAAAAATCGAATGTGCTCGAGTGTGATAAATGGGCATTTTAATTCGTCAAATAAACGTCCATTTATTTGAAATCACACGACAAGCAATTGTCCATTGTCGCTTTTGGCGGATTTTTTTTATTTCTATTTTGTTGCGTTCCAGTCGGAGCTTCAAGTGTCGAAACGAAAATAAGTGACTTACGCGACTCAACAAAACAACCCAGTTTGGAAGTAGGTTACGTCGCTTAGGATGCCGAAAATGTATACACAACGGACGTATTTTATAACACATTATTTTCATTTCGATTTGCTGACGACTGTTAACTGTTGGGCTGTCTATTCCCAGAAAAACACGAATGGAATTGAAACACATGAAAAAAAGCTTTAGTGATGTCAAGAAAAGCTTTGTACAGGACACAAGTGTGCATGTGGACGATCTTGAAAAAGGGTCCTCCTAAACATCGGAATGACATGAAATGACGTGGAATGACACCGGAATGCCATAAAAATGATGCGGAATGACTTTTCTTTTACAAAATACTCGACCCCAGAATGTATTTTGTTTATTAACTAACAAAGTACCCCCCAAGCAACCTTCTTACATCTGGTCCTGTTCACATTTTCAGACTTAGGAAATTATTAGCTTAGTAGACTTTGTTGAAAGGCAACCAC
Source organism: Pictodentalium vernedei (assembly GCA_031216915.1). Classification (NCBI taxonomy): domain Eukaryota; kingdom Metazoa; phylum Mollusca; class Scaphopoda; order Dentaliida; family Dentaliidae; genus Pictodentalium; species Pictodentalium vernedei. The sequence continues at coordinate 548,425,561 of CM062293.1, forward strand.
AGGAGGGTGATGGGGGGATTGGCACGAAGAAGAGGTGAGGGGTCATGAAGGAGAAGGTAGCAGTGGGGGATTTTCAGTCAATAATTACATTGTGATTTTTTTTAACCTGGCACAGATGCATCATAGACAACTGGACCTGGATTATTTGTACGTTAATGGAGGACCATAAATTGAAAATATGAAGGCGGCGGGGGTGGTACATGAATATTCTTAATTTTCCCCACTTGCCTATGAAGTCTCCCTACATGACTCTGCAGTCTCCCTATTTTTTTCTGGAGGGAGACTTGAAGTCTCCCTAAAATTCCCCCCTAGGCTGGTCCCTGTACAGTACAGGTCAAAATAAACTGTAGCATAACTGCAATAAACTAAGTAAACTGCTGCTCCTGCACTGACAAGATCGGAATCTGACATTTTCTGGAAAGCTATCAGTGAGAGCTTTCCAGAAAATGGTGTCAGCTTATGGTCTTATCAGTGTAGGAAGAGAAAGATACATAGTTTATAGGATTAACCTAACTTATTTTGACTTGTAGTAATGTACTGTAAAACAACTTCAACTGTAAAGTAATTATCTATTCTCTCTAACTTATCAGAAAAATAGTGACTGTTGACAGGTGTTTGGAGTTTGTTTATATTCTGTTCCCATCATGTCGGCTTAGATGACAGTAATTATATATATCTTTTAAAATCTGACAAAATTGAGTAAAATGTATTTCCTCGGGCGAGCGGTTTTTTTATTTTATTTTTTAATTTCAGTAATTACTTTTTTGCTATCAAAAGTTCATGTTCTTGGTTCAAGTTTTAGGCCCCATAATCTACAGAATAGCATGGGTGGTGGTGTATTTCATCCCTTGAGTGCAAGAAGACTTTGCAAAGCTAAAGCATTGCAAAGCCTTCTTGCACTCCAGGGACAAATTCATCAATTTTTTTAACTTGGGTAAAATATCAGACATAAACCATTTAATTTTTATTTTTAGCTCAACTTTGACGAAGTCAAATTTGAGCTATTGTCATGGCCCGTCATCTGTCTGTCCGTCCGTCCGGCCGTCTGTCCGTACGTCAACAATTGGCTATGGCTCGGGATAGAGGTCGTATTTATGAACCGATCTTTACGAAACTTCCGATGATGCAAAAATCAGTTTTTTGTACAGAACTTCTGTATGAAAGTTCTGATTTGAATAAAGTTTTGTATAAATGTATAGTACAGTGGGATACATCACATATAATACAGGTTTTTTTCTAGTGCGTAAATTATGCAAATTAGACTAACTTTGATTTATTTAGTGTTACTTTCAGAGCTGTAAGTGCCAAGCTGCTATGGCTCGGGCTAGAGGCCGAATTTATGAACCAATCTTTACGAAACTTCTTGGGTACCTTTGTTATGACCGTGGGACGAGAACGAGTGTTTTTGGGTGCAGTCCCAAATTCCAGATGGCTGCCAGCAGCCATTTTGTACCGACGATGCCGAAATCTGTTTTTTGTACAGAACTTCCATATGAAAGCTCTGATTTGAATAATTTTTTGTATGAATGTTTAGTACCATGGGATACATTACATATATTACAGGTTTTTTTCTTGTGCGTAAATTATGCAAATTAGGCTAACTTTGATTTATTTAGTGTTACTTTCAGCACTGTGAGTGCAAATCCCAATACGGCTCGGGCTAGAGGCCGTATTTATGAACCGATCTTCACGAAACTTCTTGGGTACCTTTGTTATCACTGTGGGATGAGAAGGAGTGTTTTGGGGTCCAGTCTGAAATTCAAGATGGCCGCTAGCAGCCATTTTGTTCAAAATTAAGTGCAATCAGATTTTTGCGCAGAACTTCCAAATGAAAGATCTGATTTGAATAAATTTTTGTATGAATGTTTAGTACCATGGGATACATTACATATAATACAGAGTTTTTCTCGTGAATAAATTATGCAAATTAGGGGTCCGGGTGGACTTAGAAAATTTTGGACCAAAATCCGGAAATTAGTTTTTTGGTTTTTTATGCGTTTTGGTCAATTTTAAGACAACAAAAAAAAAAATTTTTTTTACACTGAAAATTTGGGGTCCGGGTGGGACTTAGAAAATTTTGGACCAAAATCCGGAAATTAGTTTTTTGTGTTTTGATGCATTTTGGTCAATTTTAAGAAGAAGAAGAAAAAATTTTAGTCTGAAAATATTTTGTTTGGGACTGAAAATTTCCACACAAAAATAATAATCTACAATGATTGGTCTTAATCTGTAGTCCATTACAGTCACCTTGTAATTCTTTTATTATTGTTGACTGGGCCAAAACATATACTAATTCCTGTCATATTCATTATTCAGTTGTCTTGGTCACAGCAAGTACTAATTCCTGTCATATCCAAGTTGAGCCACAGAGTCATTGACTCTTTCATTTTTAAGTTTAAATTGGTTATAAAAAGAGAGCATGCAGTAGCCAAAAGGACCATGCGGAGGGCCTGAGAAACAGATTTTTTATTTTTTTAGGCCAAAAATTGTAATTTTCAAAATATTTTAACCCTTTTTTACTGATTTTTTTTAAATAGAATTCATATAAATGTGTGCATTTTCAAGAAAAATCTTCTTTGAAACTATAAGGCCAAAGGTTTGAAAACTTAATGTGACTGATGACTGTAACGCCCTCTACCAATGATCATCATTTAATCTTCATCGGGTTGCAATTATGGCTGCATTTGTGCTTATAGTTGCTATAGAAACCCTATAGGAAAATCACATTTTCATCATCTTCCCTGAAAGTACTGAGCCAATGTGAACCAGACTTGGCAGGTATGGTCTCTGAGAGGTTCTCTTCAACTGTTAACTCATTTTATTCCTGTTGGGTGAAAAATGTGGCCACCAGAAGCATTCTTTGATTCTGATTGGGCAATTTTGAAAGATCTTCTCCTCTGAAAGCACAGGGCCAAATGTTTCTGAAATTTCGCATGGTTGATGGCTGGGACACCCTCTACCAACAGTCCTAATTTAATGTTAATCGTTTTGCAAACATGGCCACAATTGTGATTTATAGTTACTATATATAGAAAACCCCTATGGGAAATCACATTTTCATCTTCTCTCTGGAACTACTGAGCCGAGGTGAACCAAAAACTTGGCAAGAATGATCTATATGAGGGCCTCTACAAACGATCCTCTTTTTGTACCTGTTGGTTGGAAAATATGGCCACCAGAGACATTCTATGATTCTGTTTGGTGGATTCAGATGTTTTGAAACTTCACGTCATTGAAGACTGGGACACTTTCTACCAATGATCCTCATGTAATGTTGATGTAATGTTGCAAACATGGCCACAATTGCAGCTTCTAGTTACCATGGAAAGCCTCTGTGAAATCACATTTTTAGCTCATCTTGACAAAGTCAAGCTGAGCTAATCTCATCGCTCTCCGTCTGTCGTCCATCAACACCATGTTTTGGTCTTCTCCTCCAAAGCCACTGGGCCAATTCAAGTGAAAGTTTGTGTGAGTGATGGTCCCAAAGGGGCATTGCATTTTTGTTCAACTCAACATGCCCAACCCCATAGGGAGGGAGTGGGAGAAAATGCTCCAAAATATTTTAAAAATCTTCTCAAGAACCAGTGTGTACAATGACTTGATATTTGCTGTGGAGCTTCCATATGAGGTGTAGAATCAAGTTTGTTCAAACGAAGTTCGTGAAGTAATATTTGGCTTTGCAATAGGAGGGGTAAGATTTTTGGCCCTGCCCAAAATTTCTATTTTCTGAACCGATGGTCCGGTATGAACCAAATTTGGTTTGTGGTATTATTGGGTAATAAGTAATTGCCCCATGCAAAAAAAAAAAAAAAAAAAATTCCCGCATCCTCATGGGAACCCTGGGAGCTAAAAATAGAAATATTTTCAAACACCCATATTTCCCAAACCACATGGAACACAGAGCTGTTATTTGGTATGAAGTATCTTTAGGACCAGTAGAATTGAATGGTAAAAAAAAATTGCCATCGGTTATGTTAGGGTGTTCTGTAATGGGCATCGAAAAAATGCTGAGTCAGCATATTTGCAAAAATGTAAAAAAATCTTTTCTCCAGAACCAATCATCAGAATCTTTTGATATTTGGTATTCAGCATTCATACAGTTAAACTAGAAGTCCTGTCACGAAATGCGCACAAATAGCACGTTGATATGCGCGTTTATGTACGCGCTATGACCCAAGTAAAGCTATCAAATTTTGTTCATATGGCCTGTGCACAGGCAACGTTTCAGCCAATGGACCTCCGGGTAACCCGGAGGTCCATTGGCAGAAACATTGCATGTGTTTGCTATGAGTAACCAAGAGAACCTGCCGTGCTTTGGGTGCCATTCGATATGGCAGTTGCACGCAATTCCAACGCGCAATTCAGCCTAGATAAGCGCATTATTCGTGACAGGACTTCAAGTTTCAACTAGAAGTCCTGTCATGAATAATGCGCCTATCTACAGTTAAAACTAGAAGTCCTGTCACGAAAAGTGCGCTTATCTAGGCTTAATTGCGCGTTGAAATTGCTCGCAATTGCCATATCGAATGGCATCCAAAGCACGGCGGGTTCTCCTGGTTACTCATAGCAAACACAGGCAATGTTTCTGCCAATGAACCTCCGGGTTACCCGGAGGTCCATTGGCGGAAACATTGCTTGTGCACAGGCCATATGTGCAAAATTTGATAGCTTTACTGGGGCCATAACGCGTACATTAACGCGCATATCAACGTGCTATTTGTGCGCATTTCATGACAGGACTTCTACTTTTAACTGTAGGGGGTCAGATAAATGTTGAAATAAAGCTCATTGGTTCATATTTGGGCTCTCTGCAGGAACACGAAGTTTTAACATAGGGCAATATGGGGAATATTCTTTAAAAATCTTCTTCTTCAGAACCACCAGTCAGAATCTTGTAATGTTTGGTATACATCATTGTTATGAGGGTCAGATTCAAGATTGTTCAAACCAAGTACCTAGGTTAATATTTGCAACATGGAGGGTAATTTAAAAAAATCTTCTTCAGATCCACCAGTCAGAATGCTTTGATATTTGGTATGCAACATCTCTAAGGGGGTCAGATTCTAGTTTGTTCAAATCAGATCCCTAGGTATATATTTGGGCTCACTGTGGTAGCCCAAATTTTTACTTGGTGCAATATGAGGAAATTTCTTTTAAAATCTTCTTCTTCAGATCCACCAGTCGGAATGCTTTCATATTTGGTATACAACATCTCTAGGGGGTCAGATTCAAGTTTGTTTAAATCGGATCCATAGGTTAATATTTTTGCTCGCTATGGTAGCCCAAATTTGAACTTTGCGCAATTCGAAGAAATTTCTTTACAATTTCTCTTCTTCAGATCCAACAGTCAGAATGCTTTCATATTCGGTACACAACATCTCTAGGGAAGTCAGATTTAACTGTGTTCAAATGAAGAGCCTGGGTTAATATTTGGGCTCTCTATGGGAGCCAGAATTGGCCATTTTGCTGAAGAATTAAAAATTGTGTATTCAGTACCCTACCTTAAACACCAATAACTAACTAAATTCAGTACCCTCTAGAGGTGTGTAACTAAGATTAATCCACATAGGTTGTATCAAGGGGCTTCATAGGGGAGCTCTACATTTTACTTTATGATCAACTGAACAAAAGGCATGATGCCCAGGTTATTTTTGTCACTCCTGAGGGACTCAAGGATTGACAGTGTAGCCTCTGGAGATGGCTTGCTTAATGTAGACTCATTGTTGGACTCATTTTAAATTGTTTTCTGTTTAAGATGAGCGCTTCATATGTTATATGTATTTCCAGGTGAGCGATTACAGGCTCTGTAGAGCCTCTAGTTTTTTTGGCCTTACACTCTAGTGTGAATGTTACAAACATTCACTATGCTGCCATCCATAAATGTAGACTGGCTGGGAAGACTTCATAATGCCCTATCAAGTAGGGCTGTCGCGATTATTCGATTAGTCGACTAACCGTCGACTGTTGAAGTAGTCGACGTTTTTTATTTTTAGTCGATCGTCGTTCATTTTCAAGGTGCTACACGTCTACTACACGTCGGGGCGAAATTGCATTGTTTTGTGAGGTGAATGATCAATGAAGGTGAATAACTTTAAATATCTAACCATAGTTAACATTCATATCCGGAAGACTGTACGACTGTCACTGACTGTGTAAGAAAGAACACTCACAGTTACTTGAGAAGAATAGATTCTTCTGAATTTCTCCAGTCTTGTACACACGAATGCACCCATTGAAAAACCCAAAGCGCGGAAGTGACAAAATTATGACGAAAGTCAGAACGTCAGATCACTTCTCAAAGTTCGGAACTTCAGACTAAGATCCAATTTTAACAACTGACGAGGGAATGCATAGATCTCAATGTTCAAAATTTCGAGAAACTTATTGCAGAAAGGAAACATATGCAGGAACGTTCTTTGGTAAATTCATCTGCTTCAATCTAGTTCAAACTTGGACCCGCAGTCAGTAATATTATTTTTGGGGTTGGTACATCCTACAGGACGTACCAACCCCAAAAATTATATTACGGACTGTGGGTCCAAGATTGGACTACATGTAGCTTCAGTCGGGACCGATTTGTTGTTCCCACAACCACACTTCGTCTGAACACACTGGTGCCATTGTCATTTTCAGAGTTTTACGAACAGAAGAATGATTTGCTAAAAAAACATGGGAAGCGACTATCAATCGACTAACCATCGATTACTGGTCACGATTAGTCGATTACAAAAAATGATAGTCGCGACAGCCCTACTATCAAGTATCTTCTATCACATTTGATTACATATGAAGTGATAGAAGATACTTCAAAGTGCTGTATAATGTTTTTGACTGGTCCGTCCGTCAGTTCGTCTGTCAGTCAGTCCTACTTGTTTTCCGGACTTTTTTTCCACACGCTTCCAGATATTGAGCTGATTTTTGGTATGTGAGTCTAACATGGTGGTCTAGAGATCAAGTTTGCATTTTGTTCCGCTCCAGTGATTTTTACTGAAATTATGGCCCCATAGACTTTGAAAAGTTCATCAAAATTACAGTTTTCCGGGCTTTTTCTCTACATGTTTCCAGATATTATCGAAATTACGGCCATTTTAGTATGTGAGTCTACCACATTGACTTACAGATCAAGTTTGCATTTCGTTCTGCTCGGCTGATTTTTGCGGAAATTACAGGCCCTGGACTCTGAAAAATGCAAGTAACAGATTTCCGGGTCATTTTCCTAAAAATTACAGTTTTCCAAGCTTGAAATATCGGGGCGCGTGGGATATGTGAGCGTGCTCACTAAGGTTCTATATTTTGGAGAAACTGTAGTTTTTGGCAAGTTTACATGCTTTTTTAAAGTACCAACTGCCTTTTGTTTGGCTAAAGCAAAAGGAAAGTGAACAACTTCATGTCAGTGTGAATTCCTAATCAATTTTCGGCAATCACCAAAAAACTGCTAATCAATTTTTTGAAAACAAAAAATAACCTGTTCAACCATGATGGCTGCCCGAGCCCAAAAACCTTTAGCACAGTCTACACGTCATATTTATGAAGGGATTTCCGCTGACTGCCACTTGACAACTTGGTGTCTGCCTGAAAGGCGATTGCTATTATATTTTGGCAAAGGACATTCCATGTAAATCATTTTTCTGGTAGTCGTTCAGCTTCCCCCTTTATCGGGTTACAATGATGTAAATATTCGTCATATTTCATTTTTTACCAAAATCAAGCGCGTGGCAAATAGCTTGACAAAAAATGGAATTAAGTGCAAAATTGGCATGAGCGAGTAACTATCTGCCTCTTATATCCATGCCTGGAGGTATGGATTGAGCTAAGCAATAGCTGTACAGTTAAAACTAGAAGTCCTGTCACGAAATGCACACTAATAGCACGTCGATCCGCCCATTAATATACTCGTTATGACCACAGTAAGGCTATCAAATTCTGTACATATGGCCTGTGGACAAGCAATGTTTCAGCCAATGGACCTCCGGGCAACCCGGAGGTCCATTGGCAGAAACATTGCCTGTGTTTGCTATGAATAACGAGGAGAAACTGCCGTGCTTTGGATGCCATTCGATATAGCAATTGCGCGCAATTCCTACACGCAATTAAGCCTAGATATGTGAACAGTTTGTGACAGGACTTCTAGTTTAAACTGTAGCTGTAGTATTTAAAAACCTACAGTTAAAACTAGAAGTCCTGTCACGTATAGTGCGCTTATCTAGGCTTAATTGCACGTTGGAATTGCGCGCAATTGCCATATTGAATGGCATCCAAAAGCACGACACGTTCTTCTGGTTACTCATAGCACACACATGCAATGTTTCTGCCAATGGACCTCTGGGTTACCCATATCAACGTGCTATTTATGCACACTTCATGACAGGACTTCTAGTTTTAACTGTAACTGATGCAAAAACAGAAAACAAAGAAAGCCTGACAACCTCTATAGTAAATCATATTGGTATTAATATCAATAATTTGTTATTTAATTTCAGTGGGACTCTTAGAACAACCTGTTGTCATAGAATCTGGGAAGAGGGAGAAAAAAAAAGTTGAGCGACTCTCAATGACAGGCAGTTTTACACCAACAGAGAAAAAGAAAGTAGAAATTCCTGAAGGACGAGGAGAGAAATTGGGAGATATACCCATAAGTAAGTAATAATTTAGAATGATCAGAAAGATTGCTTGTAGATGAAGGATAGAGGTAGAGTCAGATAACAATTCTTCAGTGTAGTTTTATGACATCACCTCTTTTAAAATTATGAAAAACAAAAAAGTGTATACATAAGAATTGAAGTGAATTATCTGTCACCTTATCAGGTTACTGATATGGACTGCACATGTTACAAAGCACTTCAATTATGTCACCTTATCAGAGGGCTGATGTGGGCTGAGCGTATTGCAGAGCACTTCAGTTATCTGTCACCTTACAGGATTCCTGTGCCTCCTTGGTTTTCTTGAAAGCCCTTGAATTTTAAAATCTCCTCCCCAGGACCTGGAAACCCCTTGAATTTGAAGCCCCCCCTTGAAACTCCTGGAAACAGAAGTGCTATTTCAAAACACGTCCGAGGTGCAGTCTTTTAAGTTACTCTATTTTACGTCGACGAAATAAACGATAACTTCCGAAAATTAATGACCGCATGGTTTCAGCCAAATGAAGCGTAGATTTTGTTTTTATGACGGCATTGTTAACATTTTGACTGCGTGAGTTGGTAAGTGATTCAATTTGAAAGTGAAATGCCAGGTGGAAAGTATAAATTCCAAGAACAGTGGCTGCAAAAGCAAGAATATGCCACGTGGTTGGAGCCGGTAGCTGGTGACAAAAACTGTGCACGCTGTCGTCTGTGTTTGAAAAATTTCAACGTTGTGAATATGGGAGAGTCTGCACCGAGATCGCACCTGATATCGACAAAGCATGTAAAAAATGAGAAAGAAAGATCCCAATCAATGTCTGTTAGTAACCTTCATGACAGAATAAAGTGTTTAGAAGAGGAAAGCCTAAAGTCAAATGACAAGTTTTAAATTTTTCTTTTCAATCATTCAAGAAAATACACTTTTTGTTCTCAAAGTTGTGAATGTTGATGTGAAATTAATAGGAGGACGCAGCATTATGGAATTTAAATTTGAGCATAATTTGTTTCTTCTGACCATCCATGTACATAACTGGAAAATACAGACGGATTTAGAACTTTCCTAAGTAAAATGACCGTGAGTAACCTGCATTATTATTATTATTCAAAAATAGTTTTGACTTCCATACACCATTCATACATGAACCTCTGGTCTGGTATTTGCTGCTCAGAAGTCAATACAGTGGAACCCTGTTAATTGAATAGCCACTTTGCCAATGGAAATTATTCAATTAACAGGGATTGTCACTCTCCTGTATTCTAGAGACAAACTTAACATTTATTCTATTATATTTTGTTTGACCGAGCTCAGTGAGCTCTGTCAAACAAGATATAATAGATTAAAAGCCAGTTTTGGGTGTACTGAGACCAAGTAGGTCTATAAACAAAGGAAAATTGGGGAGAGTATGGGTAATTTCTCGAAAGGTTACAAGATTTTTTATTCAATTAACTGGAGTTTACTCTATAACCTATATTCAATTAACAGATCAAATGTACTGAAGGTATGGTAAATGGTTTTGTGTTTGAAAATTATATTCAATTAACAGGGATATACAATTAAGAGATATCCAATTAAGTGGGCTCCACTGTACATTATACACCGTCATGTATATCTAACAGTGGTGTTGATTTATTTAGGGTTTTTTTTTTATCCATTTTGGGGTCTTTATTATAGTGTTTGCACATGTTCATGGTTTTCATTAACATTATCAAGCTTTAGCTCCCTTGATATTTTCAGCTAAGATAGCTGAAAGAAGCCTTCAGTGCTGTTTTATCATCTGTAAGTTGCAATTGTGATAGTACAGGTTCAGCTCATGTTTATGCAGTTTACTGTGCAGGGATAATAAATCAACAACATAACCCCGAGGGGATTCCTGTAAGTGAAGCAGTGCTTGTTAACTGTGGTAAACAAGCCCTGTTTCACTGGTAGAATAGGCTTCAGTAACAGTCCAATGCTTGGGGTAGAAGTCCTCTAGAATGGGTAGCATGGGTATAAATAAAATACATTTGAGTGTGTTGCAGTCATGATTAGCCACCGTGCAGAGATATGACCTTGAATAATAAATAAATTAAATGAATGGCTTGTCTGTGTACAGTACACGCCAGGGGGATGATCCTTCGATCGCCCATCACCGGTACAAGCAAAAGAGATTAAAATGACCCGGCGGCATCTGGTGTCGATGCGGTGTTGAAGTTTACTACTGCGATCTCCAGGATGAGAGATTAATACTCATTAGTACAGTAGTTATTCTGATGTATTAAGTGCTAATATATTTCCCGTGCATTCTCGCTCATCAACGCGTTAGCATTTCTGATGTAAATGTGTTAACGCGAAGCAATGTCTGAAACACAAGTAACCAACTCAAGATTGAAGATGAATCTTTTCGTGTCAATTTTATCGACATTAAATATTTTTTCTCTCCACTGTCAAGACAGCAAACACACCCTACAACATTTTCAATAAAAGTACAAGCTTCTTCAAAAATGCCTCAGGACGTTTCGAAATCAAACATGAGAAACGTTTTTCTTTTGGGTAATATGCTGCCCCGAATAAATGTATGAAGGTGATATTTTTAGACGGAAATATGTTAAGAACGATGCTCGTCTGACTGAAAACAAACAGTGGTCATTTTCCCTTATTTATTTCTACAAGTAACTCATGTGCGCTGGAAAAAAACATCATTGTAATGTCAACAGCCATGTGCTTCAAACTGCGCAAATTGTTTTCAAACCCGGCGATTCCGTTCCATCAACTCGACCCGTCAGAAATTATTTTCTCCCTATATACCGTGGCGTGCTCATGCACATCGACTGAATTATGAAGAAATCTGTGTTTAACACATGGAAATAATAAAAATAAATAAATACTAAATATTCATTGTTGACGTTTCGATGGCCTGGTCGGATCCTAACAGGTATCAGCAAAGAGGAGAATTCCAATCTTCTTAATGTTCGCGACTTTAATATTTTATCTGTGGCATTCACGTAGAATACGTGAGTACTTTGTTAGCTGTATAATCTGGCATAACAAAAGAATAATCATTTGGGATTACCCTGAACTGTATTCACACATTTGCAATTTTAGCTTCAAAACGTTGTTTTAGCCCACATGCCCGTTGCCTTCTCAGTGATCCCCTAATAAGATCGCCTGCATCACGTTCTCAAATTGGAAAATGTTGCTCTTTCAATTGCTGAACAAACTTCTAGAATTATTAATTACAGTTAAATGTGCTAACTCTACTAGTAAGGATGTTGAGGTGTGACTTCTCTATCCAAAGTCGATTAATTGGGAATAAGTGTCAAAATTATCAGCTGTCCGAATTCAATGAACTATTTCTTGAGTTGAAGAAAAAAGCCTCATTCTAATCCTTCAACATGCCTAAGACATGAAAGTAGCAGATCACGAACAGTCATTGAGGGTCGAAAGGGGCTTGCCCCTCAGCCTCCATGAGTGCCTACCCCCCCCCCCCCCCCCCCCCAGCCTGATTCTAAATTTCATCTGTCTGTGTTTTCAAAGCAAGGCTGTTATCCAGAAGCGAAGCTAGGATTTTATTTTTTTTTGGGGGGGGGGGGGGGGAGCATGTGTTTCTTTTGGCGGCGGGGGGGGGGGGGGGGGGGGGGGGGGGGTCTCGATTTATGCCACATGCATATCCGATGGTCATAGGCCTCAGGTGGGTGTGGACTTCCCGCTTGTGGAGCTTCGATGCAATTGTAGATCAGTCCTACTTCATTTTTTTGAAAGTGCAAAGTCTCTGACAGAACTTTTATTTATTTAACTACAGGGGATGTAAATATACCAGGTGCACAGTCGGGGGATGGGGGGGGGGGTGTCTTGCATAGAGTCAATGTTTTTTGGTGGGGGAACAACACTGAATTTTACTGGTAACCCCCCCCCTCCCCCCCCCCCCCACACACACACACACACACACACACACACACACAAACACACACACCACTCCGCCGGTCTTCTACACATGATATTGTAGACTCTAGGCATTGTTGATGCAGTGCCCGACTGTGCATGTCCATAATTTACCTATAGTACACACTGAGTGGCTGGGATTAGAAGAGGGAGTAAGTATTGGTTGATTACGACAAAAACACTCATGCAGTGCAGTTTCCACTCACACACAGTGTGCTCAGGTTCTGTGAAAAAAGCTTACAGCACACTGGGGACATACTTCAACTTAACGACTCCAGAATTCGTTTCAAAGCCTCTAGACCAAAATACTTATGTTATTTTACTTTAACTCAGCGAGGCGAACTGTGCGGAGCGAAAAGCATTCAAATGATAAAATGGCTGACTCCTCGTACACGTGTTGTTTGAAAGTTATGAAAAAATAATGCCCTCGTATTTAAAAAACACACTTTCAGGGGTGTTCTGTCATATGATATTGATGAATAAATAGTCAAAATGTACGATCACTGTTTTTCTTTCATTCGAATGTGCTTTTCTTTAACCATTTAACTCAGAAATGCATGTCCGATCACAATATCGATTCACCCCAAAACAGCCAACTTTGTGGTGAGATAACGTCCAACCTTAAAATTGGCTTTTGACTGATTTCTAATGTTAGGTAAATAACTTCCATTTGAAGTAATTTGTATATCGCCGATGGACATGGCTGCCTTTTTATTTTATTATTTTTTATAATAATTTTACCAATTGACAGTAATATTTCTATCGACACCCAACTGGGCGTGGGAGAGGGGGGGGGGGGCAATTCAGATACAATTTTTTTTTTGCCCAACCCCACTTTTGAAAATGGAAGTAGTTTTAATCATTTAATTATTTGTTAACCCTTGGCTGCATTGAATGGTAGGTGAAACAGATAGTTTTGTAGAAAGCTCAGCCAAGTCTCTGAAAAAAATCTTCTTTTTTTTTTTGCATCAACTTAACTATAGCTCAGGTCGTGAGCTCTCATTGGACCAAGCGCGTTCCAGTTGGGAGTCCACAGACATGTTTTTTTTCAGGAAATCATTTTTATGTGTACCCATACTATGTATGGTACACATAATGCCGGCATCCGGGGTGGCTATCCGGCGTTCGTCCATCCTTTGTCTGTCCATCCGTCCTGCGTCTGTATCCATTTCTTTGTCATTCGATAACTTGAAAAATATTGCTTGGATTTTCAAGTTACTTTATATTTATGTTCAGGTTACTGATGTGCCGAGCTGTATAGTTTTTGGTGGAAATCTGATAATTTGATCCTGAGATATTAACCCTTTATCTTCAAATTGAAAATTCCTCCAATCCCTTTGGCATTCGATAACTTGAAAAGTATTGTTTGGATTGTCAAGTTACTTTGTATTTGTGTTCAGGTTACTGATTTGCCGAGCTGTATAGTTTTTGGTGTAAATCTGTTATTTTGATCCTGAGATAATAACCCTTTATCCTTCAAATTGAAAATTCCTCCAATTCCTTTGGCATTCGATAACTTGAAAAATATTGCTTGGATTGTCAAGTTACTTTATATTTGTGTTCAGGTTACTGATGTGCCAAGCTGTATAGTTTTTGGTGTAAATCTGATAATTTGATCCTGAGATATTAACCCTTTATCCTTCAAATTGAAAATTCCTCCAATCCCTTTGGCATGAGATAACTCAAAAAATATCAATCCGATTGTCATTTTACTCTATATATTTATTCAGGTTACTGATGTGCTGTGCTGTATATTTTTTCTATGTAAATCTGATAATTTGATCCGGAGATATTAACCCTTTATCCATCAAATTAGACACTCCTCCAATCCATTTCTATATGTACCCATACCAAGAATGGTGTACATAATGTCGACATCCGTGGGGCCCTCTGTCATACAGCTTTCTACTAGTTGCACGTATGGGTACACATCTGACGAATTCATCAGCCTGTTTTTTAAAAATAATTGAATATGCCTAGGGATCGGGCCATCACTTTCTGAATTTAAAAAAAAAAATGAAGCTTATATAATTTCATTTTCACTTTTAACCGAAACTCCGGCAGAGTAGGCCTTATGGCTTCACCAAACTATATTGCAGGACATTTTATTGGGGGTGGGGGGGGGGGGAGGGGGGGGGGGGTACTTATCCTGCAGAATCCTTCAGGATATTCATTGATGGACATTGAAATACTCTGCTTCTTTTAGCTACCAGGGATGTCACAAGGTACCCTATAGGCTATATTTCCATAATGTAAAAGACGGGTGGAGTTAAGACTGTAGGCTTAATACTTTTCGTTCTCAGTTTGATGCACTGAGGATTTACCCGCACAGACCAAGTCGCTTCTTGTGATAGTGTTGACCTGTTCGCATCCATTTATATCCCCGCACACTTTTGTTTCCAAATTTTTACTTTTGTCGATTTGAAAAGGGGGGGGGGGGTTCGGTTTCTCAGAGTACATGTTGCCTACTCTGTGTTTTCTTTGGAATTACGGTTATTGGTTTAACACTTCTTGTGTTTCCATTTCATATTTAAAATTAACTGTAATGTCGCCGAACTTTCGATAAATTGGAACTTTTCAGATCCACGCAGCATCAAATGTCAACATTGTGTCTGTCAAGGTATTTTTTATTTCCGATTTTAATTGCATGTGAGATTGCTGTCTATTCTGTTCAATCTGAGTATTTTCATTCCGGTCACACGCTGGAGGTTGAATAATATCGCTTTTTAAAAAGCAGATTTCTGAAACCTACAATATAATCAGAAATATAGTTTATTCGAGTTTCCCACGACGAATTTTGGGCCTTTGGGTTCAAAATTCTTGTGAATAATTTATTGTTCAGCTTTCACACAAATGCATATTTTTATTACAGAAAACCAACTACATGTGTGTCTTGAAATTTAAACTTTCATTATTAATAGTGGAGCGTTCCGAATTCGCTCGCAACGTTTTCAATACACTGTCTGTTCGGCATTCTGTGGAGAGTGTTCTTTCTTTCCAACCATGCCTGCCACTCCCACCGTTGCTCCATTAGAACGGCTGCGATTATAGCAGGCTAATATTCTCGAAATGCAAACGTTTTTACTAATGCCTTCTCCCACAACACGTATGTACCGTCCTTTACAAAATACTGGGTGCAGGTTCCCACTCCTGTGTGGTTGCAGGAAATCCACTCTTGTCTTCAAAACGTATAAATTTTACGCAGGCCACAGCTGTTCGATGCTCTTTCTGGTTGTTTCTTGACGAAGAGAAACGACTCGAAACGCGACGAGCAAAAAAAATTCATACGTGATGCAGACATTTGTGTCAAATTCGTCACAAATAGTCGCGATACGAAACGCGGTAACAACGCCGGGTTTTATTCCGGAAGCCGACAGTTCTCACCTACAGCAATTATCTGTACCTATTGATTAATTGGGACTAATCTTCTATGCACCAGGATGCAGGGTCGACGCCGGGATCTTGTTCCTGAGTCACCCCAGGTTTCCACAGGTTTTTCAAGAGGAAAATGAAAAAACTGTCCCGTTGATAGGTGATCACTGGATCATCCCCCTGGCGTGTACTGTATCTCTTTATTGTTGTGTGTACGTGTGGTACATATACTGTATTTACTGCATATACTAATGCATAACAGCCTTGAAATACTTTACAGTATTTCAAGGCTGTTATGCACAAGTATATGCAGTTTTATTTTAAGTGTAAGCAGGGACCAGCCGTGAGGGTGACTAGGGTGATTATATCGCCCTTCTAAGCCCAAAGTCGCGTAGAAAATAGGGCGATTATAAGTCGCCCTCTAAAAATTGGCCAAAATGAGGAAAGGCTGAACTGAGGGATGCGAGGTTTTAATGAAAACAATTATTTTCAAAAATCGAATGTGCTCGAGTGTGATAAATGGGCATTTTAATTCGTTAAATAAATGTCCATTTATTTGAAATCACATGACAATCAATTGTCCATTGTCGCTTTTGGCAGATTTTTAGTCGAGTTGTGACGAAGTCAAACTCGACTTATAGTTTGGTGAATGGCGGGCGGGCGGGCGTAAACAATTGGTTTCCGGATGATAACTTGATAGTGGTTCAACTCACATTCATGAAACTTCATAGGTAGATTGGCCTTGGTGAGGGGAAGAACCCTATTGATTTTGGACTCGCTACGTCAAAGGTCAAGGTCAACGTGACCTTGAACATAGTAAATCGCAACAATTCCTTTCCGGATGATAACTTGATAGTAGTTCAACCTACATTCATGAAACTTCATAGGTGTGTTGGCCTTGGTGCGAGGAAGAACCCTATTGATGTTGGACTCACCAGGTCAAAGGTCAAGGTCACAGTGACCTTGAACATAGTATATCGCAACAATTGGTTTCCGGATGATAACTTGATAGTGGTTCAACCTAGAGTCATGAAACTTTACAGGCGTGTTGGCCTTGGTGCGAGGAAGAACCCTATTGATGTTGGACTCACCAGGTCAAAGGTCAAGGTCACAGTGACCTTGAACATAGTATATCGCAACAATTGGTTTCCGGATGAGAACTTGATAGTGGTTCAACCTAGAGTCATGAAACTTCATAGGTGTGTTGGCCTTGGTGCGAGGAAGAACCCTATTGATCTTGGACTCACCAGGTCAAAAGTCAAGGTCACAGTGACCTTGAACATAGTATATCGCAACAATTGGTTTCCGGATGATAACTTGATAGTGGTTCAACCTAGAGTCATGAAACTTTATAGTTAGGTTGGCATCAGTGAGAGGAAGAACCCTATTTACATTTGGCGCTCTACATAGTAAATCATAAACAATTGGTTTCCGGACGATAACTTGATAATGGTTTGATCCACATTCATGAAACTTCATGGTAGGTTGGCCTAGGTGAGTGGAAGACCTCTATTTATTTTGGACTCACTAGGTCAAAGGCCAAGGTCACAGTGGCCTTGAACATAATAAATCATAAACAATTGGGTTCCAGATGATAATTTGACAATGGTTCCACCTACATTCATGAAACTTCATAGGTAGGTTGGCATTGGTGCATGAAAGAGCCCTATTTATTTCAGAATCACAAGGTCAAAGTTCAAGGCCGCAGTGACCCTTCACATAGTAAATTGTAAACAATTGGTTTCCGGACGATAAGCTGATAATGATTAAATCCACTTTTGTGCTGTCACAACTCGACATTGGATCGGTGATCCTATCGACATTTTTTTTATTTCTATTTTGTTGCGTTTCAGTCGGAACGAAAATAGGTGACTTACGCGACTCAACAAAATAACCTAGTTTGAAAGTAGGTTACGTCGCTTAGGATGCCGAAAATGTATACACAACGGACGTACGGACAGTATTTTCATTTCGTTTTGCTGACAACTGTTAACTGTTGGGCAGTCTATTCCCACAAAAACACGAATGGAATTGAAACACACAACAAAAAGCTTTAGTGCTGACAAGAAAAGCTTTGTACAGGACACAAGTGTGCATGTGGACGATGTTGAAAAAGGGTCCTCCAAAACACCGGAATGATACGAAACCGCGCGGAATGACACCAGAATGCCATAAAAATGATGCAGAATGACATTTCTTTTACAAAATACTCGACCCCAGAATGTATTTTGTTTATTAACTAACAAAGTACCTCCCACGCAACCTTCTTACATCTGGTCCTGTTCACAATTTCAGACTTAGGAAATTATTAGCTTAGTAGACTTTGGTGAAAGGCAACCACAGGAGGGTGCTGGGGGATTGGCACGAAGAAGAGGGGAGGGATCATGAAGGAGAGGGTAGCAGTGGGGGGAGGGGGGAGTTTCAGTCAGTAATTACAAAGTGAAAATATGAAGGGGCGGCGGGGGTGGTACATGAATATTCTTAATATCTTCCCCACTTGCCTATGAAGTCTCCTTACTTGACTCTGCAGTATATCTATTTTTCCTAGAGAGAGACTTGAAGTCTCCCTAAAATTCCCCCAGAGGCTAGTCCCTGATAAGTGGAAAATATTTCCTGGAGTTTCCTGGAAAATCCTTGATTTTTATTCGCTTTACTCCTTGAAATTCCTTGAAAGAGCACTAAAAACCTTGAAACTCCTGGAATTCGTTCTGAAATTTGGTGCAGGAACCCTGCCTTATCAGAGGACTGATGTGGGCTGGGTGTGTTGCAGAGCACATCACTTATATGTCTTATAAGAGGACTGATGTGGGCTGGGTGTGTTGCAGAGCACTTCAATTATCTCACCTCATCAGGATACTGATGTGGGCTGGGTGTGTTGCAAAGCACTTCAGTTATGTCACCTTATCAGAGGACTGATGTGGGATGGATTTGTTACAGAGCACTTCAATTATCTGTCACCTAATCGGGGGACTGATGTGGGCTGGACATGTTACAGAGCACTTCAATTATCTGTCACCTTATCAGAGGACTGATGTGGGCTGGACGTGTTACAGAGCACTTCGATGTACATGTTACAGAGCACTTCAATTATTTGTCACCTTATCAAGGGACTGATGTGCACTGAGCATGTTGCAGAGCTTTTCGATTATCTGTCACCTTACCAGAGGACTGATGTGGGCTGGACATGTTATGGAGCACTTCAGCTGTCTGTCTCCTTATCAGGGGGACTGATGTGGGCTGGGCTTATTGCAGAGCACTTCAATTATCTGTCACCTTATCAGGGGATTGATGTGGGCTGGACATGTTGCAGGACACTTCAGTTATCTTGTCACCTTATCAGGGGACTGATGTGGGCTGGGCTTATTGCAGAGCACTTCAATTACCTGTCACCTTATCAGGGGACTGATGTGGGCTGGACATGTTGCAGAGCACTTCAGCTGTCAGTCTCCTTATCAGGGGACTGATGTGGGCTGGACATGTTGCAGAGCACTTCAGCTGTCTGTCTCCTTATCAGGGGACTGATGTGGGCTGGACATGTTGCAGAGCACTTCAATTATCTGTCACTTTACCAGAGGACTGATGTGGGCTGGACATGTTGCAGGACACTTCAGTTATCTTGTCACCTTATCAGGGGACTAATGTGGGCTGGGCTTATTGCAGAGCACTTCAATTACCTGTCACCTTATCAGAGGACTGTTGTGGGCTGGGCTTATTGCAGAGCACTTCAATTACCTGTCACCTTATCCGAGGACTGATGTTGGCTGGGCATGTTGCAGGGCACTTCAGCTGTCTGTCTCCTTATCAGAAGACTGATGTGAGCTGGGCATGTTACAGAGCACTTCAATTATCTGTCACCTTATCAGGGGACTGATGTGGGCTGGACATGTTGCAGAGCACTTCAGCTGTCGGTCTCCTTATCAGAGGACTGATGTGGGCTGGGTGTGTTGCAGAGCACTTCAATTATCTGTCTCCTTATCAGGGGACTGATGTGGGCTGGACATGTTACAGAACACTTCAATTATCTGTCTCCTTATCAGGGGACTGATGTGAGCTGGACATGTTACAGAGCACTTCAATTATCTGTCACCTGATCAGGGGACTGATGTGTGCTGAGCTTGTTGCAGAGCACTTAAATTACCTGTCTGCTTATCAGGGGACTGATGTGGGCTGGACATGTTGCAGAGCACTTCATTTATCTGTCCCTTTACCAGAGGACTGATGTGGGCTGAACATGTTGCAGAGCACTTAAATTATCGGTCACCTTATCAGAGGACTGATGTGGGCTGGGCATGTTGCAGGGGTGTGATTCAAGTTTGTTCAAGCCAAGTCTCTCTGTCCATATTTGGGCGCCTTGTGGGAGACCGAATTGTAACTTCAATATGAAGAATTTTCTTTAAAAATCTTCTTCACATCCACCAGTAAGAATCTTTTGATATTTGGTATGCCACATCCTAAGGGAAGGGGGCGGGGAAAGATTCACTTTCAAGCCAAGTCTCTGGGTTCATATTTGGGCTCCCTTCTTGTTCAGATCCAGCAGTTGGAATGTTGGGAGTCTGAATTGTATGTTAGTTTAATATGAGGAACATTCTTTAAAAATCTTCTTCCCAACCACCATGTGAGAATGTTTTCATATTCGGTAGACTGTATCGTTAGGGAGGTGAGATTCAAATTTGTTAAAGCCAAGTCCCTGGTTTCATATTTGGGCTCCCCACAGGAGCCCAGATTATAACTTAGCTCAATCTGAGGAATATTTTTGAAAAATTATTTTTTCAGATCAACTGGTCAGAATATTTTGATATTTGGTATGGGGTTTTCTTAATGGGGCGGATGCAAGTTTGTTCAAATCAGGATCCTCGGTTGATAGTTGTCCAGGGTTCATACAGCTCTTGAAAAACCCTTGAAAATGAGTTTTTTCTTGAAAACCCCTGGAATTTGAAATTAGCCCTTGAGAAACCCTTGAACTTTCATAAATCTCTTGAAAAACCCTTGAATACCAAGCTATTTCCTGGGCATTGTAAATATGTGTACTTGCCTTTTACTTGTTTGTTGTGCTTGTGTCGCTCAGTTAAAAAAAAACATAAAAAAGTATGGAACGTTTTCCCAAGATTACTCTAACACAGATCACACTTTGGATACCAGTACTTCCTGACTTCCAAAGTCAGATCCTTGTGACATGAATCTTAGATTTTTGAGCTCCTACAACTAGCTGAATAGTATATGTAGCCCTTGAAAAAAAAGAAGCCCTTGAGAAACCCTTGAACTTTGTGAGCAAATTTTTGTATGAACCCTGTAAACATAGAATGACACAAGTGTGTGAATGGCTTAATAAATATTGCACTTGTGCCATCGCGGAAGGATAAAACTTGAGGCCTGTGGCATCTTGTTTTATCCTTCCACACTGGCACTCATGCCATATTGATTAACCCATTCATGTGTCTTTCTGTGTTTGTTATGTATATTTAATCTTCTAATTACATTCCGTAACTGTTTAAAGTACTTTTTACCAAACAACAAAGCAGAAAGACAAAATAAAACATGTACGAACGAATGAGGCAAAAACCCACCCTCACACAAAAGACAAAGCACACAACTCTTCGAGCGCTGGTCCAAATTTGTCAAATTGTCGTCTTTCGCAACAAAACTTGGAATGTTCAAAACAGTTTTAACATATCAGTAAACTATAATCACTGATCACTGTGAGAGGCGCTAAAAGTTATAAACCCGCCCAAAGACCGTCCGAATTACATTCTGTCAACTGCACTCTACCGTAAATGTGGGTCAAAGTTCGACCAAATGTATTCATTGGAAAATGAATTGCATTTGGTCATGACGTTTCATCCAGCTGACCAATGGGAATTGAGTATTTGGACTCAAAATGTATAACTACATTAACAATGTAATTATTCATTTTTACAGATACAAAAGTAAGTCCTTGAAATTAATGTTTCAGGTTACTGAAAGTGCTAGAATTCTGAATTCTGCCTTTTATTTATTTCAGTTGAACACAATTTATCAAACACAAAAGCCGAGGAATTAAAACCATTATACCAGTTTTTGTTTGCAAGACTACAAAAAGTTTCTGTAAGTATCTACAGGCTATTAACATAGTATAAAAACAATTCCAATAGGTTGGTGTACACAAAGTTTCTGTAAGCATCATGATATGAGAGACTCCATGTTTGTGAAGCATACAAAATGTTTCAGAATGCAACTATCGGCAGATTCCAGTATGTTTGGGTACAGATAGTGTAAGTATGATCAGGCCTTTAAATTCTTCCCAACTAACGATGGTAAACGCTGTGCCCAAATAAGATAATTGCACCCAAATTATGCGGAGTTTGAAACTTTTTCCAACATTTTGCAGTGTTTCGACGATATATAGTTTGGCCACGTTTCCCTGATGCTTGCAGTATAGCTTAGAGCTTATCTTAGCAGCAAACAATGTAACAGATAAATAATGTCTTTAAAAACCCATAGAGTTCGCCACAGAAAAGCAATCGACAGTGTATACAACACTGTCAACGGCGATTGCTTTTCTGTGGCAAAATCTATCTGATCATACACTTGAAGCATGAGATCTATCATATTTATGTTTGTAGCATTTCTCAGTAAATGCCATGCGTAATTTACTTTCAAATGGACTTGATTTGACTCTGGGAAACTAAGAAGCCTTCTCGAGTTAGTCGAGTAGACTTACGTCACAGAGTGGTGGGAGGGAACCAGTGATAATGGTGAAGACCTATACTAAGGGGTTGTAAACACCCATTTTAAGACGGGGGATGGGGGGCTAAAAACTTAAACCAACGCCAAGAAGAAGAAAATACTGGTGCTTTTCCTCCAACCATGCAGGCCACATCTATATTTGCCGTTGTGCCCAGATTAGCCTGATCTAAAGGTCTGAGTGTGATATTAGAGACTCCATATTGTTTGTGTACAAATGCCTCATTCAGCAGCTATCAAGAGATTCCAGTATGTTTGTGTAAAGAAAATGTAATTAACTATCAAGATATTGAAAATTTCCAGGTTTGTAATGTCTTGTTACAACAATTCTAGTATATGTTTGCAATCACTCAGCATCCTTCGAATGTCTTCTGTCGTCCATCATTTGATAGCTTTTTGAATTTCAGTTTTCTTTTGAACCACTTGCTAAAGATGAATCATGCTTTGCATACCATGACAATTTTGAACAATAGAAGTCGATAAACCTGTAGTGTGCAGTGTCCCAAAAATACGAAATCATTTTAAAATCTTCTCATGAATTACCAGTCGCAATGCTTGAAAACTTTGTTTACAAATTCCTTTAAATGGGAGGGAGAGCGGTGGCTCAGTGGTAGACTGTTGGACTTCTATGCTAGAGAGGAGCTCGGTGGCTCAGTGGTAGACTGTTGGACTTCTATGCTAGAGGGGAGCGCGATGGCTCAGTGGTAGACTGTTGGACTTCTATGCTAGAGGGGAGCGCGGTGGCTCAGTGGTAGACTGTTGGACTTATATGCTAGAGAGGAGCGTGGTGGCTCAGTGGTAGACTGTTGGACTTCTATGCTAGAGAGGGCGCGGTGGCTCAGTGTTAGACTGTTGGACTTCTATGCTAGAGAGGAGCGCGGTGGCTCAGTGGTAGACTGTTGGACTTCTATGCTAGAGAGGAGCGCGGTGGCTCAGTGGTAGACTGTTGGACTTCTATGCTAGAGGGGAGCGCGGTGGCTCAGTGGTAGACTGTTGGACTTCTATGCTAGAGGTCCTGAATTTGATCCCTGTCTGGGGACGACCCTCATTGTGTCCTTGGGCAATAGTGCTGGGCGGTTTGCCAATATACCGACTTAGCCGGTTTTAAAGTCAGTACCGTTAGTAATATCGTCTCATTTTCGAAAAACCGAAATATCGCCAACGTCATTGGCATTACTTGACAACGACACCAACATTGACCTACCGGTACATAATTTGACAAAAGACGCAATACTTCGTGAATGAGCATCTGTATTGGTAAGGAATGGGCATTAACTTCTGAAATATACTGCACTGTTAATTGGGGACCCTCCAAAAGTGTTTACCGGTAAACTATTTTGTGAACCGATTCCCATGTAATAGCAGCAATATTCCCCCGACGTAGAACAAATTGGGAACTCTTACAATTGATTGGACAAACAATGACGTAAATGTCTCAAGATCCCCACAAGGTGAATTTACATAGATTCTCGCATTGGAGAATGTCTGATTCTGTATCCCCACATTAACCATCTGTTTAAAAATGGCTTTTTACAATTTTAACCAAAGACAAAAGAGAAAACACAGTTTGTGTGCTGTATGTCTAATATGGCTGCGCCCATGTTCAAGTGAAAATCTACAGAACTATCAAGTTGCGCTTGTTGTGCTCATTCATAATAAATTTTTCAGCTTTCTATTTAAACACACCACATGGTTGATTTGTGTTTTCGCTGATGCAGATTGTTTGACCTGCAGCAATATTGTTTTGCCGAGGCTATTCTTCCAAATTAACAGGGCTGCAGTGACTCAATGACTGTTTTGCACTAATTCCCCAAATATATAATAATACCGTAAACCGCGATATCATCCCGAAAATATCGCGGTTTTTATTTGGTCGATATCGCCCAGCTCTGTTGGGCAAGGCACTTTATCCCCAGTTGCCTACATGGGGGCATGATGACGATGTGTACTAAGGCATACTGCACGTTGATGGTGCACATGTCTTCAACTGCTATAATAACCCTGCTTGAGTGGTGTTTGAACAGTGTTCGAATGTTGAGGAGCTGACAGTTGCTCATCGATGATAGGGGTTCTCTCTGGGTACTCTGGCTTCCTAAACCCGTAAAACTGCCATGGTCACGATTAGCCACTGTGCATAAGTGACCTTAAACACCAATAAATAATTTAAATGAGGCTTTCGTGCTAAGGATACAACAAGTTTGTTGAAGGAAAGTTTCTCTGGAAATATTTGCACTCCAGTTGGGAGAGGCACAATTTCTGTTTTCAGTGCCATTTGACCAATTTGAATCAAAATTATCTCTACCATAAACTCAGAATTAAACATACTCCAGTGTACGTACAGATGTTAAGGTCTGTCAGAAGGTACATTGTGTATAATGTTGGGGCTGCACGGTATATCGATAAACCGATGTATACCGGTATTCAAATCAATATCGATTGAATACCAGTGTAATTATACCCCCGCTTCGAAGAAGTGGGGGCTATATAGGAATCGCCCTGTACGTCCGTCCGTCCGTCCATCCGTCCGTCCGTCTGTCCGTCCGTCCGTACGTCCGTCCGTACGTCTTTCCGGACATGAAATTCTTGTGTGCGTAACTCCTCCTACATTTATCAATCAATTTGGACAAAACTTTTCAGACATCATCACTACTAAGTGAACATGCGCATATTCCAAGATTTTTGATCTGCGACAATTTTAACCAGGTTTTCTCCCTTTGACTTAGATTTATTGTGTCTTTCCATCCGAACAAATTCTTGTGTGCGCAACTCCTCCTACATTAATGAACCGATTTTGATGAAACCTTTCAAACATCATCTCTACTAAGTGAACATGTGCATATTCCAAACTTTTTAATCTGCGACAATTTTAACCAGGTTATCTCTCTTGAACTTTGATTTAATATGGGTTTCTACATGAAATTCTTGTGTGCGCAACTCCTCCTACATTTATCAATCAATTTGGACAAAACTTTTCAGACATCATCACTACTAAGTGAACATGCGCATATTCCAAGATTTTTGATCTGTGACAATTTTAACCAGGTTATCTCCCTTTGACTTAGATTTATTATGTCTTTCTGTTCGAACAAATTCTTGTGTGCGCAACTCCTCCTACATTAATGAACCGATTTTGATGAAACCTTTCAAACATCATCTCTACTGAGTGAACATGTGCATATTCCAAACTTTTTGATCTGCGACAATTTTAACCAGGTTATCTCTCTTGAACTTTGATTTAATATGGGTTTCGGCATGAAGTTCTTGTGTGCGCAACTCCTCCTACATTTATCAATCAATTTGGACGAAAGTTTACAGACATCATCACTACTAAGTGAACATGCGCATATTCCAAAATTTTTGAGCTGTGGCAATTTTAACTAGGTTATCTCCCTTTAACTTAGATTTATTATGGGTTTCTACATGAAATTCTTGTGCGTGCAACTCCTCCTACATTTATCAGTCAATTTGGACAAAACTTTTCAGACATCATCACTACTAAGTGAACATGCGCATATTCCAAGTTTTTTGATCTGCGACAATTTTAACCAGGTTATCTCCCTTTGACTTAGATTTATTATGTCTTTCCGTTCGAACAAATTCTTGTGTGCGCAACTCCTCCTACATTAATGAACCGATTTTGATGAAACCTTTCAAACATCATCTCTACTAAGTGAACATGTGCATATTCCAAACTTTTTGATCTGCGACAATTTTAACCAGGTTATCTCTCTTGAACTTTGATTTAATATGGGTTTCTGCATGAAATTCTTGTGTGCGCAACTCCTCCTACATTTATCAATCAATTTGGACAAAAGTTTACAGACATCATCACTACTAAGTAAACATGCGCATATTCCAAAAATTTTAGAGCTGTGGCAATTTTAACTAGATTATCTCCCTTTAACTTAGATTTATTATGGGTTTCTACATGAAATTCTTGTGCGTGCAACTCCTCCTACATTTATCAATCAATTTTGACGAAACCTTTCAAACATTATCACAACTAAGTGAACATACGCATATTCCCAAATTTTTGATCTGCGACAATTTTAACCAGGTTATCTCCCTTTAACTTGGATTTATTATGGGTTTTCAAATGGGATTCTTGTGTGTGCAACTCCTCCTACATTAATGAACCGTTTTTGAATACATGTTACACATTGTAAATGTGTTTTTCCAAATGTAAACCATATATGTGTGGGCTCTTTAAGTATTCAGTGCTGTTCTGTGGAAGGCCACATGCAAATACAAATTTCAACAACAAAAAATGATCTTTATGTATACATTTCCTTATGGCCTTCGCCTACATGATCAGAAGTGCATTCCTCTAAAAACCCAAAGCAGGGGTATTAATCACCTTCAGTGATAGTTCTAGTTTCAAAAATATCGGTTCATAGTCATTATTTATTTACCCACAATTTAACTTTCAAGATGTCTGGAGTTTTAACTGTAGCCTCGAATGAATAATATTATACCTTTAGGGAATTGTCGCATTGTGCCGCGTAATATACCAATTCAGAAGTTGAAAAAATAATTTTCAAAAATTTCAACAAAACTATATCATTTGACCCTTCATTGGAACGAGCTCGCTGAGCTTGTTCCAATGAGGGCTCTCATGCTAGTTTTTTAGAAATTTTTGGAAAAATCTGCTAAACTATTATTTAAAATAATAAATTTTGATATCGTCTGCATTGGGTAAAGATGTTACGAACCACATCATCAGGGCATGCTGATTCGTTTCGATTGTGATGCCTCAAGTCTCGATTGTGGTACTTATGTTCAGATATCTGAACAGTTGTCGTTATACCGGTGTACCGCGGTATTTCTTTGAATACCGATACCGGTATTCAGTTATGAATAGCGTGCAGCCCTATATAATGTTTATGCATCTTCATTGTCAAGGTCATACTTTCATACTTTATATGATTTCTGTATGTTGCCAGTCACAAATCATATCCCTGCCATTATATTCAGAAACTGTTGCCCCTATAGTCATTAAATTCAATGCAATCATTAAGAACCGTTCCATTGGATGGGATGGGATGATTCACAATGTATTGCGATACAATTATCCATGATTTTTGTTTGGGTACAGTACTAGTTCAAAAACCATGAAATCGCTGTATGAGCCTGTGGTCAAATATAAATAAGGTTACAATATATGGTTAAAGTCTTTACCATTGCCTGGTAATACTGGCTACTTATAAACATAAATACCGGTACTGTTATAATACCTGGTACTGGCTACTTAGAAATATAAATACTGTTATAATACCTGGTACTGGTTACTTAGAAATATAAATACTGTTATAATACCTGGTACTGGCTACTTAGAAATATAAATACTGTTATAATACCTGGTACTGGCTACTTAGAAATATAAATACTGTTATAATACCTGGTACTGGCTACTTAGAAATATAAATACTGTTATAATACCTGGTACTGGCTACTTAGAAATATAAATACTGTTGTAATACCTGGTACTGGCTACTTAGAAATATAAATACTGTTGTAATACCTGGTACTGGCTACTTAGAAATATAAATACTGTTATAATACCTGGTACTGGCTACTTAGAAATATAAATACTGTTATAATACCTGGTACTGGTTACTTAGAAATATAAATACTGTTATAATACCTGGTACTGGCTACTTAGAAATATAAATACTGTTATAATACCTGGTACTGGCTACTTAGAAATATAAATACTGTTGTAATGCCTGGTACTGGCTACTTAGAAATATAAATACTGTTATAATACCTGGTACTGGCTACTTAGAAAAAAACTGTTATAATACCTGGTACTGGCTACTTATAAATATAAATACTGTTATAATACCTGGTTCCCCGTGGGAACCCCGGGAAGTAAGCAGCACTTGTTTACTGTGGTAAACCAGTTCTGCTTTACTAGTAAAATAGGACCCAGTCACCAATGCTTGGGGTGAAAGTCCTCTAAAATGGGCAACATGTTGATCAACGATTGACTACACTTGACTTCCTCTCCATGTTGTCACGATTAGCCATAGTGCATAAATATGTGACGTTAACCACCAACAAACAAACATAATACCTGGTACTGGCTACTTAGAAATATAAATAATACCTGGTACTGGCTACTTAGAAATATAAATACTGTTATATACCTGGTACTGGCTACTTTCCCCGTGGGAACCCCGGGAAGTAAGCAGCACTTGTTTACTGTGGTAAACCAGTTCCGCTTTACTAGTAAAATAGGATCCAGTCACCAATGCTTGGGGTGAAAGTCCTCTAAAATGGGCAACATGTTGATCAACGATTGACTAAACTTGACTTCATCTCCATGTTGTGTCACGATTAGCCATAGTGCATAAATATGTGACATTAACCACCAACAAACAAACAATACTGGCTACTTAGAAAAATACTGTTATAATACCTGGTACTGGCTACTTAGAAATATAAATACTGTTATTATACCTGGTACTGGCTACTTAGAAATATAAATACTGTTATAATACCTGGTACTGGCTACTTAGAAATATAAATACTGTTATAATACCTGGTACTGGCTACTTAGAAATATAAATAGTGTTATAATACCTGGTACTGGCTACTTAGAAATATAAATACTGTTGTAATACCTGGTACTGGCTACTTAGAAATATAAATACTGTTATAATACCTGGTACTGGCTACTTAGAAATATAAATACTCTTATAATACCTGGTAATATAAATACTGTTCCATTATTTGGTCAATCTTTACTGTCACCTGGTACTGGCTACTACTTAGAAATATAAATACGGTTACATTATTTAGTCACAAGCTTTACTGTCACCTGGTAATGCTACTACTTAGAAATATAAATACGGTTACAATATTTGGTCACCGTCTTTATTGTCACCTGGTACTGGCTACTACTTAGAAATATAAATACGGTTACATTATTTAGTCACAAGCTTTACTGTCACCTGGTAATACCACTACTTAGAAATATAAATACCGTTCCATTATTTGGTCATTCTTTTCTGTCGCCTGGTAATGCTATTGCCAAGAAATATAAATACGGTTACATTATTTGGTCAGTCTTTACTGTCACCTGGTAATTCTACTATTTAGAAATATAAATATGATTACAATATTTGGTCACAGTCTTTACTGTCACCTGGTATTACCACTACTTGGAAATATAAATACCGTTCCATTATTTGGTCACAGTCTTTACTGTCGCCTGGTAGTGTTGGGTGTCGGATCTGACGAGTGTGGGAAATCCGATCCGCCTCAGTTTCATCAAATCCGAATCCGAAACATCTCCTGAATCTGAACGAAATCCGAATCCGAAATCGCCCCCTAAATCCGACCCGAATCCGATCTGAATCCGACAAATCATGTTTATTTTTAGTTATGAATCTTTAAGTCTCACACAACGCAGATTTGTGCAGCGAATGCTGCAAAATTCGAACATATGCAAGATTCTGAACCTTTTATTTGTGAAGGAACCTTCCATTAAATTTGTTCATTTATAGTATTTTATACAATTACCCATTACCCAACGGTTTTGCGACAGTACATTGAACACATGCACGACTGCACGTATCATAGATTCATAACCGTATTACGTAATTTACATTCCAAGAATAATATCAAATTTAGTAACCCTGGCAGTTGGCAGTAACACTCACCTCATAGAATATATCATATGGCATCGATCAATTTTGTACAATCTTTGACAGAGAATAGTTGGGTGGGGGGGGGGGGGGGGGGGGGGGGGGGGTGGGCAGACCATCCATTCTCCGATGGGAAGTTTGGAAAATAACCTATATTACTTGGAACCTTGGGCTATAGCGTACTAGAAATTTTCTGAGAAGTGATGAAGAGACAGGTAGAATGTTGAATAAACGATAATGACCATCCACCAACAAGGGTGGTTCCAGGGTTTCTGAATAGAAGGGGCGCCCCACGTGCGAAGCGCCATGGTGTGAGTAATTTTGAGATCGACTTACCCTATAACTGAGAGGGATTTAACGAAATCAGCCATTAACTTTCATAAAATTAGGGCGGCGAAGGCGTCTGCAACTTCGTGGCCTAACCTAACCTATTCAAATTTCTTGGATATGTACATGACTACGCGTGTGTGTGTGTGTGTGCCTGTGTGATCTTGTTCAATTAGGAGGGGGGGGGCGATAAGTGCTGGTCGAGTGTGATTTGCAATTTTGAATGTTTAATTGTTTATCAGCAGTCGGATTTGTTCGGATCCGACATGTTGAAAACTCCAGTCCGAGGCAGAATCCGATTGCCTATCATGAATCCGACCCGAACCCGAATCCGAAACACAATTGAAAATCCGAATCCAAATCCGTTCGGATTCGGATCGGATTCGGATTATCGGACCCGACGCCCAACACTATCGCCTGGTATTACCACTACTTAGAAGTATAAATACTGTTCTATTATTTGGTCACATTCTTTTCTGTCACCTGGTAATGCTATTGCCAAGAAATATAAATATGGTTACATTATTTGGTCACAGTCTTTGCTGTCACTTGGTAATGCTACTATCTAGAAATATAAATACGGTTACAATATTTGGTCACTGTCTTTAGCATTGCCTGGTGTTGTTACTATCTAGAAATATAAATACGGTAACATTATTTGGTCACGGTCTTTAGCATTGCCTGGTGTTGTACTACCTAGAAATATAAATATGGTTACATTATTTGGGCACGGTCTTTAGCATTGCCTGGTGTTGTACTACCTAGAAATATAAATATTGTAACATTTTTTGGGCACGGTCTTTAGCATCGCCTGGTGTTGTTACTACCAAGAAATATAAATATGGTAACATTATTTGGGCACGGTCTAGCATTGCCTGGTGTTGTTACTACCTAGAAATATAAATATGGTAACATTATTTGGGCACGGTCTTTAGCATTGCCTGGTGTTGTACTACCTAGAAATATAAATATTGTAACATTTTTTGGGCACGGTCTTTAGCATCGCCTGGTGTTGTTACTACCAAGAAATATAAATATGGTAACATTATTTGGGCACGGTCTAGCATTGCCTGGTGTTGTTACTACCAAGAAATATAAATATGGTAACATTATTTGGGCACGGTCTTTAGCATCGCCTGGTGTTGTTACTACCTAGAAATATAAATATGGTAACATTATTTGGGCACGGTCTAGCATTGCCTGGTGTTGTTACTACCTAGAAATATAGATGTGGTAACATTATTTGGGCACGGTCTTTAGTATCGCCTGGTGTTGTTACTACCAAGAAATATAGATGTGGTAACATTATTTGGGCACGGTCTTTAGCATCGCCTGGTGTTGTTACTACCTAGAAATATAAATATGGTAACATTATTTGGGCACGGTCTAGCATTGCCTGGTGTTGTTACTACCTAGAAATATAAATATGGTAACATTATTTGGGCACGGTCTTTAGCATTGCCTGGTGTTGTTACTACCTAGAAATATAAATATGGTAACATTATTTGGGCACGGTCTAGCATTGCCTGGTGTTGTTACTACCTAGAAATATAAATATGGTAACATTATTTGGTCACGGTCTTTAGCATTGCCTGGTGTTGTACTACCTAGAAATATAAATATGGTTACATTATTTGGGCACGGTCTTTAGCATTGCCTGGTGTTGTACTACCTAGAAATATAAATATGGTAACATTATTTGGGCATGGTCTAGCATTGCCTGGTGTTGTACTACCTAGAAATATAAATATTGTAACATTATTTGGGCACGGTCTAGCATTGCCTGGTGTTGTACTACCTAGAAATATAAATATGGTAACATTATTTGGTCACGGTCTTTAGTATCGCCTGGTGTTGTACTACCTGCAAATATAAATATGGTAACATTATTTGGGCACGGTCTAGCATTGCCTGGTGTTGTTACTACCTAGAAATATAAATATGGTAACATTATTTGGGCACGGTCTAGCATTGCCTGGTGTTGTTACTACCTAGAAATATAAATATGGTAACATTATTTGGGCACGGTCTAGCATTGCCTGGTGTTGTTACTACCAAGAAATATAAATACGGTAACATTATTTGGTCACGGTCTTTAGCATTGCCTGGTGTTGTACTACCTAGAAATATAAATATGGTTACATTATTTGGGCACGGTCTTTAGCATTGCCTGGTGTTGTACTACCTAGAAATATAAATATGGTAACATTATTTGGGCACGGTCTAGCATTGCCTGGTGTTGTACTACCTAGAAATATAAATATTGTAACATTATTTGGGCACGGTCTAGCATTGCCTGGTGTTGTTACTACCTAGAAATATAAATATGGTAACATTATTTGGTCACGGTCTTTAGTATCGCCTGGTGTTGTACTACCTGCAAATATAAATATGGTAACATTATTTGGGCACGGTCTAGCATTGCCTGGTGTTGTTACTACCTAGAAATATAAATATGGTAGCATTATTTGGTCACGGTCTTTAGTATCGCCTGGTGTTGTACTACCTGGAAATATAAATATGGTAACATTATTTGGGCACGGTCTAGCATTGCCTGGTGTTGTTACTACCTAGAAATATAGATGTGGTAACATTATTTGGGCACGGTCTAGCATTGCCTGGTGTTGTACTACCTAGAAATATAGATGTGGTAACATTATTTGGGCACGGTCTAGCATTGCCTGGTGTTGTACTATCTAGAAATATAGATGTGGTAACATTATTTGGGCACGGTCTTTAGCATTGCCTGGTGTTGTACTACCTAGAAATATAGATGTGGTAACATTATTTAGTCATAGTCTTTAGCATCGCCTGGTGTTGTACTACCTAGAAATATAGATGTGGTAACATTATTTAGTCATGGTCTTTAGCATTGCCTGGTGTTGTACTACCTAGAAATATAAATATGGTAACGTTATTTGGGCACGGTCTTTAGCATCGCCTGGTGTTGTTACTACCAAGAAATATAGATGTGGTAACATTATTTGGGCACGGTCTAGCATTGCCTGGTGTTGTTACTACCTAGAAATATAGATGTGGTAACATTATTTGGGCACGGTCTAGCATTGCCTGGTGTTGTTACTACCTAGAAATATAAATATGGTAACATTATTTGGGCACGGTCTTTAGCATCGCCTGGTGTTGTACTACCTAGAAATATAAATATTGTAACATTATTTGGTCACGGTCTTTAGCATCGCCTGGTGTTGTTACTACCAAGAAATATAGATGTGGTAACATTATTTGGGCACGGTCTAGCATTGCCTGGTGTTGTACTACCTAGAAATATAAATATTGTAACATTATTTGGGCACGGTCTTTAGCATCGCCTGGTGTTGTTACTACCAAGAAATATAGATGTGGTAACATTATTTGGTCACGGTCTTTAGCATCGCCTGGTGTTGTACTACCTAGAAATATAAATATGGTAACATTATTTGGGCACGGTCTTTAGCATCGCCTGGTGTTGTTACTACCAAGAAATATAGATGTGGTAACATTATTTGGGCACGGTCTAGCATCGCCTGGTGTTGTTACTACCAAGAAATATAGATGTGGTAACATTATTTGGGCACGGTCTAGCATTGCCTGGTGGTGTTACTACCAAGAAATATAGATGTGGTAACATTATTTGGGCACGGTCTAGCATTGCCTGGTGTTGTTACTACCTAGAAATATAGATGTGGTAACATTATTTGGGCACGGTCTTTAGTATCGCCTGGTGTTGTTACTACCAAGAAATATAGATGTGGTAACATTATTTGGTCACGGTCTTTAGCATCGCCTGGTGTTGTACTACCTAGAAATATAAATATTGTAACATTATTTGGGCATGGTCTTTAGCATCGCCTGGTGTTGTTACTACCAAGAAATATAGATGTGGTAACATTATTTGGGCACGGTCTAGCATTGCCTGGTGTTGTTACTACCAAGAAATATAGATGTGGTAACATTATTTGGGCACGGTCTAGCATTGCCTGGTGTTGTTACTACCAAGAAATATAGATGTGGTAACATTATTTGGGCACGGTCTAGCATTGCCTGGTGTTGTTACTACCTAGAAATATAGATGTGGTAACATTATTTGGGCACGGTCTTTAGTATCGCCTGGTGTTGTTACTACCAAGAAATATAGATGTGGTAACATTATTTGGTCACGGTCTTTAGCATCGTCTGGTGTTGTACTACCTAGAAATATAAATATTGTAACATTATTTGGGCACGGTCTTTAGCATCGCCTGGTGTTGTTACTACCAAGAAATATAGATGTGGTAACATTATTTGGGCACGGTCTAGCATTGCCTGGTGTTGTTACTACCTAGAAATATAGATGTGGTAACATTATTTGGGCACGGTCTTTAGTATCGCCTGGTGTTGTTACTACCAAGAAATATAGATGTGGTAACATTATTTGGTCACGGTCTTTAGCATCGCCTGGTGTTGTACTACCTAGAAATATAAATATTGTAACATTATTTGGGCACGGTCTAGCATTGCCTGGTGTTGTTACTACCAAGAAATATAGATGTGGTAACATTATTTGGGCACGGTCTAGCATTGCCTGGTGTTGTTACTACCTGGAAATATAGATGTGGTAACATTATTTAGTCATGGTCTTTAGCATTGCCTGGTAATGCTACTGGGCAATTCCATGCAAGGTAGGACATGAGAGGTGAAAATTATAATTGGCTATATCCATTATAAATTGCTTGATTTGTGTAGCCAATATATCAAAGTTAACTGAAATAACAAAATTTACCGCGAGTTTGTAAGTACTTCTGAAATTTTTAAACATTATTTGAGGCTGTACATTTTAAAGTGTGTTATAACTACACCATGGATGTTATTTGCAAAAGAAGTATTCATGTTTTTAGATTGATAGACTATTATTTCATGATGTTTATTGAAGAATAAGGTTGTGTGATAATTATTTAGAAGTTTGGATCTTTATTCAAACAAACATATTAATACTCCATTCTTCTGAAGTTATAGGTGTTTATAATGTTACGTCAGTCACGATAAAGTACCTTACATTGATGCCATAGAGATGGATATGAACAGAAACCAATGGCATTGTAAAATCTCCTCCTTTATTACAGTTGAAATAAATTGAACAAATTATTATTTGACTTTATGAGATAGAACATAGATATTTTGGCCATCGAAAAATGTCATGTCAGTCACATGTTACGTCAGTCACAGACTGTTACGTCAGTCACATTGTGAAATTTTCGCAGACTGCACGTATTAATTATACAAGACCCTAATTTTGTACAAATTCATTTTTAGCTCAACTTTGGCGAAGCCAAATTTGAGCTTATGCCGTCTGGCCGTCTGTCCGTCAACAATTCAATACGGCTCGGGCTAGAGGCCGTATTTATGAACCAATCTTTACGAAACTTCTTGGGTACCTTTGTTATGACCGTGGGCCGAGAACGAGTGTTTTTGGGCCCGATCCGAAATTCAGGTTGGCCGCTGGCGGCCATTTTGTACAGACTTAGGTAAAATCAGATTTTTGTGCAGAACTTCCATATGAAAGCGCTGATTTGAATAATTTTTTGTATGAATGTTTAGTACCATGGGATACATCACATATAATACAGGTTTTTTTCTCGTACGTAAATTATGCAAATTGGACTAACTTTGATGTATTTAGTGTTACTTTCAGCACTGTAAGTGCAAATGCCAATACGGCTCGGGCTAGAGGCCGTATTTATAAACCGATCTTTACAAAACTTCTTGGGTACCTTTGGTATCACCGTGGGACGAGAACGAGTGTTTTTAGGTGCGGTCCAAAATTCAAGATGGCCGATGGCAGCCATTTTGTACAAAATTAGGTGCAATCAGATTTTTGCACTGAACTTCCATATGAAAGCGCTGATTTGAAAATTTTTTTGTGTGAATGTTTAGTACCATGGGATACATCACATATA
Organism: Pictodentalium vernedei; assembly: GCA_031216915.1. NCBI lineage: Eukaryota > Metazoa > Mollusca > Scaphopoda > Dentaliida > Dentaliidae > Pictodentalium > Pictodentalium vernedei. The sequence goes on from CM062293.1 coordinate 548,462,102, forward strand.
ATACAGGTTTTTTTTCTCGTGCAGAAATTATGCAAATTTGATGAACTTTGATTTTTTCAGTGCTACTTACACACAATAAGTACACATGTCAATACAGCTAGGGCTAGAGGCTGTATTTATCAACCGATCTTCAGGAAACTTCTTGGGTACCTCTGTTATCAACTTGGGACGAGAACGAGTGTTTCTGAGTCCGGTCCAAAATTCAAGATGGCTGCCAGTGGCCCTTTTGTACAGAAATTAGGTCCAATCAGTTTTTTGAACACAACTTCTATACGGCTCAGGCTAGAGGCTGTATTTATGAACCGATCTTTACAAAAGTCATTCAAGTGGATTTTAACTTGTAAAGTGCTGAGTTTTTTCTGACAAATCGAAGCTCATCATATACTGCTCTATTACATTTAATTGGATAATGCCTTATAGGCACTATCCAATTAAATGTCAGAGAGAGCAAGGTATTGTATAAAAAATCTGATTCATATCAGGGACAATAAAGGATTCCTCAGGCAGAATGTAGCTACAGACAGTTATTGCCTGTCACTTTTAGTAAAGCCCAAAATAGGGCTTCCAGCACTCTACCAGTTAATACTTGATTCTATAGAATTCTATGAGCTAAGAGGGAAATAATGTAATAAAAGAAAACACAAAAAGCAGAAAAGATTAAAATAAGTCAATTAGATAAACAATTTTACATAATTGTTCCAATCTGAAGACACAGAAATCTTTGTTCCATCTTGTTACGTCAGTCACATTACGTCAATCACGCAAACTTTTCATCCCTCACTGTAATATACGTAATGTTCCTCAAAAACAGTGATCATGTTTTATCATGTGTTCATTATAGATATATATAAACTGGACATGTCCTGCGAATAGTTTGAGGAGACTATTTAATAATCTGAACCACCAGAAAAAGTCATGTCCTTTTTGTGTTACGTCAGTCACGACATAAAATTCCACCCTGCTTCCAGATATTTTCTAGAAGGATGTTCTTTCTTATGCTACTGTATAGTTTGGAGGCATGACATAATACTAAGGCAAATTTAATTTAAATTTACAGTCACTAGGTATATAAAAATAAGTAAAATATGTCAACCTGTTACGTCAGTCACGCGTGGAACAGCCCTACTAAGAAATCTAAAAACGGTTGCATTATATGGTCACAATCTTTACTGTTGCCTGGTAATGCTACTACTTAGAAATATAAATACCAGTGATGAACCGATATGGCAAACAAACCATCAGGCAATACCGATGTTAAAAATCTAATAATCTGCCAATGCCGATGTTTTAAGTTCCGTGAAAATGCGTGAATTTCTTGATCGAACCCTGCAAAGTTGCAATTGGAATCTCAAAGTGGGGTTTTCTTTCTTGCCACCAATCCCCCCCACCCCTCCCCCACCCCCCCACCCCCACCCCCCACCCCCTGCTGACAATTTATCCGGGTGAACTCTCTCCTCGGTCGGGGCAAGTTTACCCGCCTTCTGGGGAGAGTTGACCCGGGAAATGTTTCTTCTTTAAATCTCCCATTTTTCAATTAGATAACATCATACCAACTGAAATACTCACCTTTGATGTTTTTGAAATCCTTTTACTTTTAAAATATCCGAGAATTAAAAAATGCAAGTAAATTCAACAAAAATGAAAATAAATCCAGGATATGCACTTGAAGAAATGAACCAATGAGGGCACACAAAACCCACAGTATACTTTAGGGATGTTACAACTTCAGAAACTGGGCCGGGATTTCCATGTAATGAACCAATGAGGGCACACAAACGCCCACAGTATACTTTAGGGATGTTACAACTTTAGAAACTGGTCCTGGATTTCCATGTAGTGAACCAATGAGGGCACACAAACGCCCACAGTATACTTTAGAGATGTTACAACTTTAGAAACTGAGCCGGGATTTCCATGTAATGAACCAATGAGGACACACAAATGCCCACAGTATACTTTAGGGATGTTACAACTTTAGAAACTGGGCCTGGATTTCCATGTAATGAACCAATGAGGGCACACAAACGCTCACAGTATACTTTAGGGATGTAACAACTTTTGAAACTGGGCCAGGATTTCCATCTAATGAACCAATGAGGGCACACAAATGCCCACGGTATACTTTAGAGATGTTACAACTTCAGAAACTGGGCCGGGATTTCCATTAAATGAACCAATGAGGGCACACAAACGCCCACAGTATACTTTAGGGAGGTTACAACTTCAGAAACTGGGCCGGGATTTCCATGTAATGAACCAATGAGGGCACAGAAACGCCCACAGTATACTTTAGGGATGTTACAACTTGAGAAACTGGGCCGGGATTTCCATGTAATAAAAATCATACATGACCGTGTGACAAATAGAAATTGTGGCTAAGCTTTAAATTATTCATAGAATATCAAACCGCACAGAATTCTGGTATCAATAGTATTCACACATTCCCCAGAAGTTTCATGTGTAAGGCCTAAAAAAATAAAAAATCTGTTTCTCAGGCCCTCCCACATGGTCCTTTTGGCTGCCGCATGCTCTCTTTTTATAACCAATTTAAACTTTAAAAAAATAAAAATTAAATGGTTTATGTCTGATATTTTACCTAAGTTAAAAAAAATTATGAATTTGTCCCTTGAGTGCAAGAAGGCTTTGCAATTTGAGTGCAAGAAGGCTTTGCAATGCTGTAGCATTGCAAAGCCTTCTTGCACTCAAGGGATGAAATACACCACCACCCATGCTATTCTGTAGATTATGAGGCCTAAAACTTGAACCAAGAACATGAACTTTTGATGGCAAAGAAGTGATGACTGAAATAAAAAATAAAATAAAAAAACACTCGCATGCATGCATGCATGCAATTTCACAAATGATGGCCTGAGAAACAGAAGATCTACTTTGTGTGGCCTAAACTCTGTTTTTGACGATGCGGCTGTTAGTAAAAGTACTGTTTATTTTGACCTTATAATAATTGGTGCACCCCTATCGGCAAAGCATGCCCTGTTATGCCGATGCCGATAATTTGCTGATTACCCCATTATGAGCCGATGCCAATGCCGATAATAGGTTCATCACTAATTAATAAATACGGTTATAATATTTGGTCACAGTCTTTACTGTCGCCTGGAAATGCTACCACTTAGAAATATAAATTCAGTGACATTATTTGATCACAGTTTTTATCATTGTCTGGTATTTGTATTACCTAGAAATATAAATACAGTTATAATGTTTGGTCAGTTTTTACTGTTGTCTGGTAGTGCAACTGCTTAGAAATATAAATATGGTTACATTATTTGGTCACAGTTTTTTATAATCTGGTACAGTAGAATCTTCTTAATTGAATATCCATTTTGCCAGTGAAAATTACTCAGTTAACAGGAGTATACAATTAACAGGGATTTGGTCAGTTTCCTGTGTTCTGGAGGTAAACTGAGCATTTATTCAATTATATCTTGTTTGACGGAGCTCATAGAGCTCTGTCAAACAAGATATAATAGAATGAATGCCTGTATTGGATGTAGTGAGGCCAAAAAGGTTGATAAATAAGGGGAATTTGGTGTGTGTCACAGTCATTTTTTCGACATATGGCACAAATTTATATACAATTAACAGGAGTTTACTCTACAACCCATATGCAATTAACAGATCAAATTTGTACTGAAAGAATGGTAAAGGGTTTTGTGTTTGAAAATTATATTCAATTAACAGGGATATACAATTAAGAGATATCCAAATAAGGGGGCTCCACTGTACTTATACAACCTGGAAATATAAATACGGTTACATTATTTGGACAGTCTTTATCATCGTCTGGTACTGCTGTTACCGGTTACATTATTTGCTCACAATCTTTACTGTTTTTTGGCATTGCCACTACCTAGAAATATAAATATGGTTACATCAGTTGCTCACAATTTTTAGTCGAGTTGTGACGAAGTCAAACTCGACTTATAGTTTGGTGAATGGCGGGCGGGCAGGTGGGCGTAAACAATTGGTTTCCGGATGATAACTTGATAGTGGTTCAACTCACATTCATTAAACTTCATACGTAGGTTGGTCTTGGTGGGAGGAAGAACCCTATTGATTTTGGACATGCTATGTCGAAGGTCAAGGTCACAGTGACCTTGAACGTAGTAAATCTTAAACAATTGGTTTCCGGATGATAACTTGATAATGGTTCAACTCACATTCATGAAACTTCATAGGTAGATTGGCCTTGGTGAGGGGAAGAACCCTATTGATTTTGGACTCGCTACGTCAAAGGTCAAGGTCAACGTGACCTTGAACATAGTAAATCACAACAATTCCTTTCCGGATGATAACTTGATAGTAGTTCAACCTACATTCATGAAACTTCATAGGTGGGTTGGCCTTGGTGCGAGGAAGAACTCTATTGATCTTGGACTCACCAGATCAAAGGTCAAGGTCACAGTGACCTTTAACATAGTATATCGCAACAATTGGTTTCCGGATGATAACTTGATAGTGGTTCAACCTAGAGTCATGAAACTTCATAGGTGTGTTGGCCTTGGTGTGAGGAAGAACCCTATTGACCTTGGACTCGCCAGGTCATAGGTCAAGGTCACATTGACCAAATTGCAACAATTGGTTTCCAGACAATAACTTGACAGTGGTTCAGCCTATAGTCATGAAACTTAATAGCTGCATTGGCCTTGGTGTGAGGAAGAACCCTACTGATCTTGAACTCGCCAAGGTCAAGGTCACAGTGACCTTGAACATAGTAAATCGCAACAATTGGTTTGTGGACGATAAATTCAAAGTTTCTTAACCTACATTCATGAAGCTCCATAGGTGGGTTGACTTCTTGCAAGGAAAAACCCTATTGATATTGGACTCGCCAGTTCAAAGGTCAAGGTCACAGTGACCTTGAACATAGTAAATCACAACAATTGGTTTCCGGATGCTAACTTGATAGTGGTTGAGCTCACATTCAAATAACTTCATAGGTAAGTTGACCTGGGTGCGACGAAGAACCCTATTGATTTTGGACTTGGCAGGTCAAAGGTCAAGGTCACATCGACCTTAAACATAGTAAATCGGCAACAATTGTTTTCCAGATGATAACTTGATAGTGGTTTAACCTACGTTCATGAAACTTCATATGTAAGTTGGCCTCAGTGAGTGTAGAACCCTATTTATTTTGAATTTTTTTTTAAAAATATGGCTGCCAGCTTCTTAGGTAGGTTGGTATAGGTGAGAGGAAGAACCCTATTAATTTTGGACTTGCTTGGTCAAAGTCACGGTGACCTTGAACATGGTAAATTGTAAACAATTGGTTTCCGGATGATAACTTGACTACGGTTCAATCCACATTCATGAAACTTCATATGTGGGTTGGCCTTCGCGTGAGGAAGAACCCTATTTATTTTGGACTCACTAGGTCAAAGGTCAAGGGCACATTGACCCTGAACATAGTAAATCAAAACAATTGGTTTCCGTATGATAACTTGATAATGGTTTGACCCACATTCATAAAACTTCATATGTAGGTTGGCCTAGGTGAGAGGAAAACCCCTATTCATTTTGGACTCACTACGTCAAAGGCCAAGGTCACAGTGACCTTGAACATAATAAATTGTAAACAATTGGTTTCCAAATGATAATTTGACAATGGTTCCACCTGCGTTCATGAAACTTCATAGGTAGGTTGGCATTGGTGCAAGAAAGAGCCCTTTATTTCGGAATCACTAGGTCAAAGGTCAAGGTCGCAGTGACCCTTCAACATAGTAAATTGTAAACAACTGGTTTCCGGACGATAAGTTGATAATAATTAAAACCACTTTTGTGCTGTCACAACTCGACATTGGATCGGTGATCCTATCAGCATTTTTACTGTCTTCTGGTACTGCCACTACCTGGAAATATAACTATGGTTACATTATTTGGTCAGTCTTTGCTGTCACCTGGCGAGGTTACTATTTGCAGTGCTTTCACTACCATGGCTGAGGGTCTGTCAACCGAACCCATTCCCCCACCAATCATTTACTGAAAAGCATAAAATCCAGACACCGTAAAATTCTAGTCAAGACACAGCCATTCTTCCAACAAAGTTGACACATTTTAGGAGCACCGTTTCCAGAATTGGAATTTTGCAACTTAAGATTGTCGAGTGTAATTCAGAAACTATCCTTGTTTACCACCGTTTGTCGATTAGGTAAGATGTCACATGCCTATTGTAGCGAAAGAAATGGCAATAGCTTTGGGTGTTCTCCCGAAGATTCGGCATAATTATTCTCACAAAATCGTTCACTCTAAAACATGAATCGCCATGTCAGGTGCAAGGAAATGGATTTCCAGCAGTGTTCACTTCTAAAATTTTCTTTGACAGGTGTGAACCATGGCCATGCCAGTCGATCTGTGATTTCTCCCCTACCCACCAGACCCATAAATTTATTCCTAGTGGAAACCCTGATTTGGAAATATAAATACTGTTACGTTATTTGGTCAGTCCTTACCGTCATCTGGCACTGCTACTACTTGGAAATATAAATACGGTTACATTATTCGGTCAGTCCTTACCGTCATCTGGCACTGCTACTACCTGGAAATATAAAGACGGTTACATTATTTGATCAGTCCTTACCGTCATCTGGCACTGCTACTACCTGGAAATATAAATACGGTTACATTATTCGATCAGTCCTTACCGTCATCTGGCACTGCTACTACCTGGAAATCTAAATACGGTTACATTATTCGATCAGTCCTTACCGTCATCTGGCACTGCTACTACTTGGAAATATAAATACGGTTACATTATTCGATCAGTCCTTACCGTCATCTGGCACTGCTACTACCTGGAAATATAAATACGGTTACATTATTCGATCAGTCCTTACCGTCATCTGGCACTGCTACTACCTGGAAATCTAAATACGGTTACATTATTCGATCAGTCCTTACCGTCATCTGGCACTGCTACTACCTGGAAATCTAAATACGGTTACATTATTCGATCAGTCCCTTACCGTCATCTGGCACTGCTACTACTTGGAAATATAAATACGGTTACATTATTCGATCAGTCCTTACCGTCATCTGGCACTGCTACTACCTGGAAATCTAAATACGGGGTAACATTATTTGGTCAGTCCTTACCGTCATCTGGCACTGCTACTACCTGGAAATATAAATACGGTTACATTATTCGATCAGTCCTTACCGTCATCTGGCACTGCTGCTACCTGGAAATATAAATACTGTTACATTATCGATCAGTCCTTACCGTCATCTGGCACTGCTAC